>CM076572.1:402605282-403219235 GCA_034641835.2 Pinus albicaulis
AATATAATACTTACATTTTTTTAATCTAATACTTGGAATAAAATTAATAATGAATAAGTTTAACCGAAAAAGAACTGTGTTTTATATATTAGCATTACCATTGCATTGTGTTACTTTCGTTTAATTATTAATTATTAGTTCATATTAAGTATAATTACATAACTTTTTACTTTTAATCTACTTGTGCGTTCTTCTCTCTCAATGACTTGCCTCGCTTTGGGTGGAAATAATGGCAAAAAAAAAACTTTGTATTTTTAAGTAATATTTAATTTTGAGTTGTACTTTCACTTGTTGAATAAAAATAGATTTTTGGTGGTCTAAAAGCTTCAAGTGGGGAAGAATGATAAAGGGGATAAAAAATATGCTAAAAGATAAAAGTCTTAAAAATCTCTCGTAACTAGTGCCAAATTGTATATCTAATTGTTTTGATTCCAACGACACTTGAATTGCGTCAATTTGACATTGTATGTGAAAATTATCGCATTTGGAAGTTTTTGGAAAACATTTAAAAAGTCAACTTGCAAGGTTGACTCGCCTGCTAACTGGGGAGGTCATACAGGTAGCATGGAGCTAACATTAAAAGGATGATTGGGTGGTACGATGTTTAGTACGAACCAATCAAGTGCAAAGACATCGCATGACCATACATGGAGAAATGGTGTAGTTTCATTAGTTATTGAGTTTTGGGTTGGACTAATCATGAGGCGCCATATACCCTTCAAGATTTATGGCAAATTTTTTAGGGTTGGGCGACCGACCTGGTGGGGCATCGAACCCATGACCTCATGTCCAACAATCGATCATTGAACCATCAGAGAAAATGTGTTACTCATTTAATACTATGGGTGAATTAATGTTTAAAGTTTAATAGTTTTATCTTTGGCAGAGGGCGCAGGGCACATGTCCCAGCCCCAGGGCGTATGGTATGCGACATACCCATGGTAGAAGGCGAAGGGGGCAGACACTTAACCAAATCCTTAGTCCCATACACTCAACTGTGAAATTAGGCAGAGGGCTCGGAGTCAGGGCTGGTGTGTGGCCTTAGACTGCGACCACATTGAAACCAAAGAAATCAGGCATGAAGTGTCGACAGGTGTGTGGCCTTTGGCTTGCGCCTATAGCCACATGGACCTCATATGACTGAAACATGAGAGCTAAGGATTAGGCATGTGATCCTCATTGCCGTGATTATCCGTTCGACAAAATGCACCAATTTCGGTGGAATTTTTGTTGCACCCACACGACTTTGTCACCTATAGACTTTCCAAAGGAGGAGTTTCATTGTCTGGTTATCCAGTTTTGTCATTTTGCATGACAAATAACAGAAAAATGGAGAAAGAGACCTAAGTTGGCCATTTTTTATCCTCTTTGAGCCCAAGAAGAGCCTACACAAGGGTTTTTGGGTGTTCTGGACACAATGGCAGGATTATTTTTATTATTTGATCATTGAATGTTTACTTAATTTACATTTCGAGCATATAGTATAAAGAGACAATATTGGAAGATGGGACCCAAAGACGTAGCCTAAGTGGGGTGAACTCCGTCATCAAGTTATTGTTTGTGTGATGTTGCATATTGTCTATTTTTATAGATAGTTAAATATATGAAACTTAAATAAACTCATTAAATTTATTCAATTTTTCAATTTCGATCCATTGCCCACAAGACATAAACTAACTTGCAAACTTTGTCAAGAAACCTTCAATTTGTACTTTCAGATTAGGGGAACTTCATCAAGTATTGCAAGGGTCATGGAATAGTGCATCAATTTACAATACCCTGCACTCCACAACATAATGGTGCTGCAGAAAGGAAAAACATAATGTTGGTGGAGAGTGCCTGAAATATGATTAAAGGTAAGAATCTATAAAATTCTTTTTGGGCAGAGGCCATTACCACTACTATTTATTTACAAAAGATAAGTCCAACAATGTATCTTTATCTCAAGATCACATTCAAAGCCTTGTTTTGTTTTAAATCAGTAGTTCATCATTTGATGGTATTTGGGTGTAAGGCCTTTGCACATATTCCGAAGGAGAACATAAAGGAATGTATTTTTGTAGGATATTGTTTAGAATTTAAAGCTTATAAAATGTTTGATCCCTCTATTAATAAAGTATTTTCAATTAGAGATGTAATTTTCCATGAGCAGGAAGATGAAGGAAACAAGGATGACAATTATGAAAGTTGGAACATATTTCCTGAAGTTAAAGATATTATAGAAGAAGCTGAAGACAAAGAGGAACAAAAGTTTGAGGAAGAATCCAGTGATATGGACACCACCAATAGTCAGAGCTCCCAAAGGTGGAGTAGGAACTCCAAAGAACAAATATGGAGACAGCGAAGTGCCAAGGAGATCTACTTGTTAGATTCGTCTATCTTAAAGGCATAAAGACTATGCTTTGACGAGTAGTGTTTTAAATGACCTAGAACCCATGATTTTTAATGAATCTAATGAACATGAATAATGGATAAAAGAAATGAAGGAAGAATATAATTATATAATTAAAAACAAAACCTGAGAATTGATTGAATTACTTAAATATAAAGAGCCCATAGGATGTAAATGGTTGTACAAACCCAAGTTTAAAGTAGATGACAATGTAGATAAATACAAAACTAGATTGGTTGCAAAAAGGTACTCACAAAAAGAAGACACTGATTATGCAGAAACATTTACACCTGTAGCTAAACTAAACACTATTAAATTTTTGGTTGCATTACCTACAAAGAACCATTGGAATGTTCACCAATTAGATGTAAAATCTTCTTTTTTGAATGGTGATTTAAAGGAGGAGGTGTATTTGACACAACCTAAAGGGTTTGTGAAAAAGGGGCACGAGCATTTGGTTTACAAATTAGATAAATTTTTGTATGGGTTGTAGAAGACACCTAGGCTGTGGTATGAAAAGATAGATTCATTATTTCTTCAACATAGTTTTATGAGGAGGAAAAGTGATCCAAACATGTACACCAAATTTGATTCAAAGGGGCATGTTGTACTGATTTCTTTGTATGTTGATGATTTAATTATGACAGGAAATTTAGTTAAATTAATTGATGGAATTAAGGCGCAGATATCACAAATATTTGAGATGAAATATCTTGGTGAGTTACATTATTGTTTAGGTCTTGAAGTGTGGACAAATACTTTTCATACTCATGTTTCCGAGAGTAAGTATGTCAGAGAATTTCTTAAGAAGTTCAAAATGGATTAGTGTAAAATTTATTTTTCTCCAATGCAACAGAATGTAAAACTTCATTTTGATGATGGCTCAAAGGAGGTAGATGGTATAATGTATAGACAACTAGTGGGAAGCTTGAATTATCTTGCTACAACCATACCTGATTTAGCATACTTTGTTAGTGTGCTAAGTTAATTTATGGTGATACCTATGGAAAGCCATTGGAAATCAGTGAAAGACATGCCCATGTATCTTAAAGGAATAATTGATTTTGGACTTAAGTATATTGATTCATTTGATGCTAAGTTGGCATGTTACATAAATTCAGATTGGGTTGGTAATTTGGATGACAAGAGATCTACTATAGGTTATGCTTTTAGTATTGGATCCGAGATTGTTTCATGGAGTAGCAAGAAGCAACCTATTATATCTTTGTCATCCATTGATGTAGAGTATAAATATTTTTGTGAAGCAACTTATTAAGTTTTTTGGTTGAGGAGAGTTCTTCAAGATGTTGGAGAAGAATAAAAGAATGCAATAGTGATCAAATATGACAACCAGAGCTCAATAAAGTTGGAAAATAATCCAGTTTATCATGCAAGAACCAAGCATGTTGATGCTCAACTTCATTTTGCTAGAGAAACAATGTTACTGATGAAATAGGTAACCTCAATGTTACCTACTTTTTGAAGTATCAAGAAAAACACCTGATTTTGAAAAAGTGGCGATACAGAATCAAGAAAAAAAAATTTGAGCATGTTTTTGGCACTTTAAGTTTTTTTCATTTTGTTTTTTTTTTTTTTAATTATTATTATTTTTTTTTAAGTGGTGTTTTTTATGTCAATTTTGAATAGTGGTGGTGTATCATCACCAACGTTTTTTTATAGGATTGATTTTGACACTATAAATTTTCTAATGTCTTCTTCTTCTTTGAGATGTTTATTTTTAAGTGCATTTATGTACTTGTGTTTTAAAAATAAATAAATAAATATTTTTTTTTTAAATAAAAACTTGTAATGATATCTTCACTTTTTCACATACATAAAAGTTGGAAAAAGGGTCAATATTCTAAAGTTTATATTTTCTACATGTTTATTATTGTTAAATAATTTTTCAATGCACATCAAAAAATTGTCGCTAAAAAACCAATATTTTGAACCATATGACAAAAAAATACAATTTTTCAATATAAATACAATGCAAAAAATACACTTTTACAGAGTTTTTGCTGGAAAAAACATGTTAAATAAACTAATTTTTTGGAAAAATCTTAACAAAAAAACTTAAGAAAACAACATTTTTATTGAATTTTATGTCAAAAAATAATAGCAATCACATGTTTTTTGCAAAAAAAAAGGGTTGTTCTCATAAAATATCAAAGTCTAAACATTACAAATAAAACTGATTAATAGTTCTAAAAAATAAGCTTTGTTTGCAAGCATAACTTAAACATCATCAACAATATCAACTAATACATCTTCAACATCATCTAGAACAGCATTGATGGCTTCTTCCGCAACGTTTTCTTCTTCATTTTGATCATCGCCATCTTCTAATGGATCTTTCATTTCAGCAAATCTTCCAAAGTGTCCCTTTCCAATCATTCCATATAATGGTGGTTGAGGTTCCTTTGATTTTTTTGCCACACGTGATTCATTAAAATCTCCTTTCCTCAAACCAACTTCTTGCTTCGCATCTAGAAGGAATTTAAGAGCGTTAATTCTTTGTTGAATAAATTTGCATTGAACTGGGTCTTTCTTAATGGCAATGCAATTTCTTCCTTTTAGTAGGCAACATGCTAGTGTTGTACCTAATCATCAAGCACAAAAAAATAAGTAAGAAAATTAGTATGGAGACATAAAAAGTAAAAAAGACAATATTTAAATTTAAATGTGTATATTAAAACTTACCCGAACCTGAGAATAAATCCAAAACCCATTCTCCTTCATTTGAACATAGATCTATAAGATAGTTAATCAATGCTTGTGGTTTTTGATAAATGTTAACTATATCTCATTTTGCATCTTTATCCTCATATGTTAGTTTTCTTACCACTGCATCATAAACCAATACTTGACTATGACTCTTCCCATCTACTCGATTCATAATAATATGCTTATAGCTATCATCTTTTGTCCAACATTCAACATGGATGAACTCACAATCATTTATAATAGGCTGATCTTAGGAAGAAACAATATTTGACTTTTTCCTGTAACATAACATAGTAAAAGTTCAATTAAATTTTACATGAATAAAAAAATTTAGGAGGAATCAAACATACAATTTCAAAATCTTACCATGTAAGTTGCATCCTTAAGTTTGCTTTACCCTTGAAGCTTGTTAATAACATTGGAAACTGTGTGTCTGAATGAAATGTCACAAATCACCAAAGTGGTGATGTTGTCACTTCTTGAAAACCCGTAACCACTTTACTAAAAGCTTGATAAGTATATGGTTCTCTATCATATTCAATGTCTGGGAAATTGAAACCATGAGGAATATCTACAATAACTAGGCCATATTCCCTTTTAGGTATTAGTGATGCAATGTATTCACAGTCACCTTGTATTATTTGATATTGGACACTGTCGAGCCCATTCCAAATGTAATGATTAAGAGTAGGATCTAGTTCAACATTCATAAGACGCTTCCTTCTCATGTTTTCCATCTTAATTTTTTCAATAAACCTTTTGAAAGTATCTGGTACTCCATTTCCATCCTTCTTCGACATCTTTAATGACATAAAAATATATATATAGATATGTATAAGTAATAAAATAAAAATAGTTAAAATATGAATAAAATAAATTTATGAATCAACATACCTTATTGAATGCAATATAAAACTCTTTTAGTGTTGATGTAGAACTTGCTTCTGGGTAGTTGCGTACAGCATCATCCCAACTATCTTCATTCAACATTTTAACCATGTGTTCTTGTATTTTCATAAAAAATTTCTGATTGAATAAATCAAGTTAAAAAATTTAATATATTGACATGTATAACAAATTCTACCAACATCATTATGTTTTATTTAAAAGAAAATTATAATGAAAGAAATAATTCAAGAAACTTACTTTTGAAATTCTGCACACATTTCTTCCATTGATAATTCACCCGACTTCACACGGGCTAATACTGATTTGACTAATTTATCATCCTTCACACCTTGCATTGTTTTCCAAGGTGTAATAGTCATATCCTCTGGAAGCTGCTTCATTTCAGGACCCTCCTTATTGTTGGTACATATTATGGGTTTACTCTTTCTAACCTTCTAATTTTTTATGGAAATATTCTCCCACTGATAAAAAATCTCATCAATCAAATCCCATACCTCCCCAGTTCTAAATGCCAACTGAAAAATGTTATCTGTGCCTCTGAAGAGATTTGTATTCAATTTTCCATCTTTTGATTTTTTTCATCAGTTTGATAACCTGTTTCCATTAAACATTCCTTTCGAAATGCTACACTAACTTGTGTCTTATCCCCATGACATTTTTCTATGAATTAATTATGAATAAATCTGACCCTTTGGATGAAAGTCATTTTCATTTTGTACTCATTATCTGCATTATGATCCCATGCCAATAACTTTGATTCCATTTCTGTTAAGCCAGCGTAAATGATGCATTTCACTATTTGAAAAAGATAGTTATTGGGATATTCTGCAATCAATTGTCTCTTAGCCTCTATTGAATGGTTCCCTCCAATTACATAATATTTATAATCAAAACCTTTTGTCTTGTCAAATGCTTGTTTGTTGGGAACCTGACATGGATCGACAAGAACCACATAATCCACCACATGCGCATATGGATTGAACTTGAACAATGTTTTCAGATTATGTACATGTAGGTGATGGGTCTTTCTAATTTGATATTGAGATTGTTCTTCATCTAGGCCATAAAATTGGTTAACATTAAGCTCAAATGTTTGGCCACCAAGAATTAATTAATTCTTCCTCAACTCTTGTTGAATAGCATTTTGTTTTGTTTTAATAATGCCATCCTCTAACTCAGCACCTGGTGTTATGATTTCTCTGCTTCTGTAAGAGCTTTCAATTTGTTCTTCACTGCTGCTCACGACCTTTACAGGTTCACCAATATTTGATTTCCTAGTCTTATTGGATAACATATCAGTTTTTTTATAAACAAGCTCTCCTTCATGAGGTACAAGAGAGAAATCTTTGGCAATTTCTCTTTTTGGTGTCTGATCTGTTTTCTCCTTTTGCACAATAGTTCTCATCTTCTCCTCACTAATTCTATCATAATTTTTGGTTTCATGTTCGACACCTTCAAAAGAAACATGTTTAAGTTTACCAGATTGACCCACCTTAGTGACTCTTGGTTGATCCCCTCTTTGTACTGTTGCACTGTCACGAGCTATTGCTCTTTGCTTCAATCTCCTTTCCTTTGCTTTGTCTTTGTGGAAAGTTTTGATCACATCCATAACATTTGGCACCAACATATAAATACCATCAAACATGTTTGAAAGACCCGGAACAAAATCCTATGAAACAAAATAAAACATGTCAATGATCAATAATTTATAAAAAATTTAATCATCCTTACAATAATGCATAGAGGAAATAAAAATAAGCATACTTACAATGTTATTTGCAATGTTGCTTGCTATTTCTTCAGAAAATTTTGAAGTTATTTCATCTGTGTCATACTTGACGATTGATAGACGATATCTAACCTTCTCACGTTTCTGAGCCTTCCTTGTAAGAACATAAATAGTGTTTGTATTCGGGACCATACATATGTCTCGTACTCTGCCCATCACATCATATGGCTCATTTAAGTCAATCATACCACAAATCAGATAGATATGTATATCAGCCTCCATTTCACTGTCTTCAAGATACCATGAGAAATCGGTTTTATCTATTTCCTCGGCGTTCTTCCAATCAGAAATAAGCTTTAATGAACCTGGTGCCCCACTTGCTTGACTTTTATTAGTGTGTGCAACAATATCTTTATTGCGTCCAACAGTGTCCATAGTGCGTCCAGCTGCAACTTTAGATTTGGGAGTTGTATCCATAGTGCGTTGAGCTGCAGCTGTAGATTTGGGAGTTGCTGCCGTAGATTTGGGAGCTGCTGCCCTAGGTGTAGAAACATTCACAGAAATATTTTTTGATGCCATTTTCCTGATATATATATATATATATATATATATATATATATATATATATTAGTTAATGGAAAAATATTGCGGATAAAATAAATTTAATAAACAAAATTTATTTCTAAAACTAAATAATTTGAAATTAAAGCAGTAAAATTAACTATAAAAATTTTCATTTAAAAACAAAATATTATAAATCATATCTATATATATCTATATAATATGTTTTGAATACATTTTATAAAAAATTTAAAAATGTGTTTAAATTGTATAAAATAATTTTTAAAAAATAAACTAGTATTTTCAAACTTCAGTTTTTGTTTAATATTTAAAAAAAAAAACAAAAAAGTTACTAACTATTTATAACAAATGTTATAATATTATATATTTTTTTATTTTTTTAATTGTATTGTTATATAGTTTTTTTTTTAATTAATTTATATTGTTATATTAAAACAAATGTTTTTTTTTTAATTTATTATATTGTATTTTTTTTTTTAATTATATAATGTTTAAAAACAAAACATAATTGTTTTTTAATGATTTTTTTTTTTTGATATATATATATATATATATATATATATATATATTTGTTATATTTTGAAATTTTTAACAATTATTATTTAACAATGTTTTTATTATATTATATAACAATTTTTTATTTTTTATTTTTTATTTTTTTTTTTATAACAATGTTTCTATGAATTTTTAATTGTTTTATTAAAACAAATTATTTAAAAAAAAATAAAGAACAAAATAAAATTTTAAAAAAAATCAAAATTATAAAATGTTTTGTTAAAAAAATTATTAAAAAAAAAAAAAAATTAAAATTTAAAAATTAAAAAAAAAAAAAACCAAAATTTAAAAAAAAAATTGTTAAAACAAATTTAAAAAACAAAATTTAAAAATTTAAAAAAATAAAAAATAAAAAAATTTTAAAAATAAAAAATAAAAAATTTTAAAATCAATACGCGCGCGGCCCGCCCATTGGGTGTCGGGGGCCGGTCGGGCGGCGCCACGGGGGCGGGTCGGGAGGCGGGCTGGGCCGCCCCCATGGTGCCGCCCGGCCGGTCCCCGGTGCCCAACGGGCAAGCCTGCGCGCGATTTTTTTTTTTTTTTTTTTATTTAATTTTTAAATTTTTTTTTTTAAAATGTTTTTTTTAATTTTTTTTTAATTTTTATTTTGTTTTTTAATTTTTTTTTTAATTTCGATTTTTAATTTTTTTTATATATAATATAATTATTAAAACATTATTTATTAATAAAAAAAAAAATGTTAAAAATATCAAAATATATTAAAAAAAAAAACAATTTATTAAATCACAATAATGTTTGGTTTTTAAACATCATATAATTAAAATATATATATATATATATAAACATTTGTTTTAATATAACAATATAATAAATTTAAAAAAAAAACTATATCACAATACCATTAAAAGAGAGAGAGAGAGAGAGAGAGAGATAACAAAACAATGATGAAAAAAAAAATTAAAGATTTAAAATTAAAAAGAATAAAACAAAGATTTAAAATTAAAAAAATAAAATAAAATAGAATATAAAATAAAAAAATTCTCAAATTAAAAAAAAATAAAAAAATAAAAAAAAATTTAAATAATGAAATCACTAATATATTTATGATTAAAAAAAAACAAATAAAAAATGTTATAATATTTTTTTTTTTTATGTGCATGGTCGTTTTATGGATTTTTCTGTCTAAATGAACCTATAAGTCTTAAAAAAGAAAAAGAAAAAAAATCTAAATTTTTGTTCTTAAAACCCTAAAAAATTTAGTTTTTTTTGCATTTTCTTCACTAAAAAAATATAAAAAAATCAAGGTTTTTGAACCTAAAAACCTGTAAAAAGTAGTTTTTGGACACAAAAAAAACTATAGAAAAACAGATTTTCCCCAAAATCGTCTTTAAATTGACAGAATAGAAGGAAAACTAACCTTTGAAATGCAAAAAGCTGCTGTCACCAATGCCAACACAACGCCTCCACAAAATTACGAATAGCAACACAATGTCTCCAATGCCAATGCAATGCCTTCACGAAGTTACCAATGCCAATGCAACACCTCCACAAAATTACCAATAGCGACACAACGCTTCCAATGCCAATGCAATGCCTCCACGAAGTTACCAATGCCAACGCAACACCTCCAGAAATTTGCTCTAACAAATACCAGAAAACTTGATGTGATGTGATGAATAGAAACAATCATTCCTTTTAAATAGTGTCTATTGTCTTATTGGTTTACTGTTTAACGAATGTGGGATTAAAATTTCAAATTTAAAATATTTACATTTAGTTTATTATAGTTCATACTATAGTTAAAATACTTATTATTTGAATGTAGTTATCATAATTAATATTTTATTTAATATTTACATGTACTGAATGTTGAATAATTCAAATATAATCTTAGATTAAAAAATAAAATATGAAATACTTACATGTAGTTAATTATATTTAATATTATAGACAAAATAGTTAATATTTGCATTTAGTTATCATAGTTAATATTTACATGTAATCAAAGTTTAAAATCATGGGATTAAATTTTAAAATCTAAAATATGTACATGTAGTTAATTATAGTTTAAATAGTTAATAGTTACATGTTGTTATTTTTGTAAATATTTACATGTAGTCAATATTAAACCATTCAAATAAGAAAATTATTTTAGTTTCGAAGACATGCATGAAAGGAATATTTTGTGGATATTTTGAATCGAAAGTATAGTGAAATATTTGAAGACCAACAATTTATTAATAAATTTTGAAATATATTTTAGATGAATATAACGTAAGTTTAAAATTTAAAATTTAAAATATTTACATGTAGTCATTATAGTTAAAATAGTTAATATTTGCATGTAGGTATTATAGTAATATTATAGTTAATACTTACATCTAATCAATGTTAAATCATTCAAATAAAAACATTATTTTAGTTTGGAAGGCATCCATGATAGAAATATTTTGTGGATATTTTGAATATAAATATCGGTAAAATATTTCAACATAAATAGTTTATTAAAAAAAATGTTAAATACATTTTTTGATTAATATTTGTACCAAATATATGAAATGAAAATTTTGGAGGGAAAATTTTTCGTGAAATTTTTTGGAGGGAAATTTAGGAGGGAAATTTTTCGCGAATTTTTTTGGAGGGAAAATTTGGAGGGAATTTTTCAGTCTTTAAGCTATATATTGTAAGTGGGAGAGGAGTTTGTATCATTCAACCTATTCTTGTTGAAACCCATGGTTTCTTCTGATAGCGAAGTTTTTCTTTCTAGAACATCAACATCTTCGTCACGCAACAACTCTATTCAGAGTGATGAATATAACAGGAGTTCATTCACCATGAATAGAGAGTCAAAAAATCGACTTGGTCGTTATCCTAAAGATGATAAGAACAAAATTGATGAGGTGCAACAAAATGAAATTTCTGTAAATCAAGCGCCAGTTATACCACTTACTCTTAATCCTAAGGATTATGAAAGCAACAGTGATGAAAGACATGATGAAGAAATTTCAGAGTCAAAAGTTTCACTTCGTCCTAATCCCAAGGATTATGAGGACACCATTGGTGAAGAGGGAGATGAAGAATATCCACTTCAGCTTAATCCTAAGGATTATGTGAGAACAACAAATGAAGAGGGGAATGAAGAATCTGTAGAGTCAAAATATCCACTCTGTCCTAATCCTGAGGAGTATGCCAGCACCACTGATGAAAAGGGGGATGTAAAATTTCCAGAGTCAAAATATCAAATTTGTCCTAATCGTAAGGATTATGCGAGCACCACTGATGAAGAGGGGAATGATAATGTTTCAGAGTCAAAACATCCACTTTGTCCCAATCCTAAGGATTATGCCAACACCACTGATGAAGAGGGAAATGAAAAATTTACAGCGTCAAAATTTCCACTCCGTCCTAATCCTAAGGATTATGCAAGCACCACTGATGAAGAGGGGGACGAAAAAATTCCAGAGTCAAAATTTCCACTTCGTCTTAATCCTAAGGATTATGTCAGCACCACAGATGAAAAGGGGAATGAAGAATTTGCAAAGTCAAAATATGCACTTCATCCTAATCCTAAGGATTATGTCAGCACCACTGAGGAAGAGGGGAATGAAGAATTTGTAGCATCAAAATATCCACTTCGTCTTAATCCTAAGGATTATGCCAGCACCACTGATGAAGACAGGGATGAATTTCCAAAGCTAAAATTTTCACTTCATCCTAATCATAATGATTATAATTTAACCACTGATGAAGGGGGGGATGAAGAATTTCCAATAAATATAGATTCAAGGCATTCACTTATTCCTAATCCTAAGGATTATGAGAGCTTCAGTGAGGAAGGGGAGGGGAAAGATGAAGAAATTCCAGTGAATACAAATTCAAAGCTTCCACTTATGCCTAATCCCAAGGATTATGAGAGCACCACTGAGGAAGGGGAGGATGAAGAGTTTCTTGCAAATGATAATTTTAGAGGCACACATCTGAATATTGCATTTTCTCCAAGTGACGATTTCAAAGACACTCATGGTGATGAAGAATTGAATCCTCCCAGGGAATAATTTGAAAGCATGGGTCAAGATGGTGAAGAATTTATTTTGAGTCAGGGTTACAAAAGTGTCGATGATTCTTGTGAAATGTTTTCTTCAACTGATGATGGTAAAGAAAATTTTCCACGCAATGATGTTGATGAATTTCTTAACTATGTTCAGGATGATGATAGTGGGGATAATATTCCTCCTAATGGTGATGAAAATACTTTTACAAAGGATAATGGAATGATGAAGCCGTTGCAAGCAAATATTGCAACTAGGAGTAGGAGTAGACCTTTTCATATCAATCCAAAGCATTCCAGTTATACAAGGGCGAGGACAAAATATCTCACGACAAAAAGTTATGTCGTTCATTTGATTTCAAGTGCATGTTGTTGAAGGGATTGCTTGAAAAATATGGATTTCAACTTTGCTTTGGAGAAAAGGAAAACATATATGTCAATGAATAAAAGCATGCAAAATTCATATTTAGTGGGTTGCATGCAATCTACACTAGCAGGTTAAGATTATCATATTGGGAATGTATTGCTTTGCAGAAAGGCGTTCAAAATGTTGTATTCAATTGGTAATTTTCGTTTGTCAAGAATCCAGGATAGATTGGAAAAGGATCCCACATATTATTCAGAAGCATGTTATAAACAGGAGGTGGGGCCGTTTGAAAATACTGCTAAGACATGGATGAAAGACTTCTTTTCAAATCATGTAGAGTGTATGCCAAATAAAGACACAATACATATTCCAGATAATTTCTCGAGATGAGAAATATTCATGTTATACAAATATTATGTAGAAGTTGTTAAAGGAATTGGTAATTTTATTAGATATTCTTATTTTACAAGGATATGGAAATCTGAATTCAACAATGTTCGTATTCCTAAGAAGACAAGGATGGGGATTTGCAGCACATGTGCTTCTCTTAAAGCAAAAAGAGATAAATGTCAAGGGTCAGAAAGAGGTATGTGTTCAAAACATTGTTTTTTAAAATTTGATACTTATCAACTATGAAAATATATTTATTCATATGTTTCTTTTATTTTATGTACAGATTCTGTTGTCAAAGAACTTCAAGACCATCGCAATAAGCAAACAAGTGAAAGACAAAAGTTGTATAAACATCGAAAGAAGTGTTATGATCATCCAAATAAATATCTAAGATTTATAATTGATGGTATGGACCAAAAGAAAACACTTCTTCCACATTTTGTCCGCTCGTCAAAAAAATTACAAGAGGAAAATTTCATTCAGTTTCACTTGGTTGGTTGTATGGTATTTAATGAGAAGATGTTTCCAAGAGTTTTCTTCACAACTCTAAATATTCACAATGATGAAAATCTGACCATAACTATAATCCATGATGTGGTTACTCATTGGTCTGGGATTCTTCCTGAAGTTTTGTATTTACAATTAGACAACACAAGTCGTGAGAACAAAAATCAAGTTCTTTTTGGGTATCTAAACATGCTCGTTGAATTGGGGATTTTTAAAAAGATAAAAGTTGGTTTCCTTCTTGTTGGGCATACTCATGATCATATTGATCAAATGTTCAGTCGTTTTTCAGTAACATTGAGGAGGAAAGGTGTTGGGAGCTTGCCATCATTAATTGAATGTATTAAGAAATCGTACATTCCAGAGCCTGTTTTTCATGTGTTGGAAGAAACTATTGACATGCGAAGGTTTATTTTTGGATCGCATGGTGAGGAGAAATACATTGAACAACTTAACGACATTAGCTTCCAGCATCAATTTCGTATCAAAAAAATTGATGGGATAACACTTATATGGGGCAAGAAGTATTCAACTATTGAAGAATGGGGACCATCATCAGGTTTAGCATTTTTGAAGTTCATTCCAGAGCGTCCAATATTTTCATCAAAGATATTGTTATTACAGTCAATTTCTGAACTCCATAATGCACGAAGGCAGAAGAGAGACATAAATTATTCTGAATGTCTAGAGGAAATTAAAAGATGTATTAGAGATACATATGAATACTTCGATGTTGCTGATTCAGTTTGGTGGGAGTCTTTTTTTCAGTAATCAAAGTGATATGATTTCAAGATCAGTAAATGGGGATACGCTTTTGAAGACTCTTTTTTTTTGCCACAAAATATGCCAAATGAACATGAACATCAGGAAACACACAATGTTGAACAACAACAGCCTCAAGCTATTATTAATTCCCCACAGGTAGAGGAAAGAGAAATCTATATTGGTTCTAGAAGATCACGTGCACAACGTGAGGCCATGGAAGACCTTTATAGGGGTTCTGTGCAGGATCTTAAGGAGGGTTGCATGATAGCAGTGTTAGCAGATGAAGATTCACTTGGCTATCCATTCTGGATTGCCAAGGTTATAAAGGTCATTAATGAAAATGAAGAGATTACAGCTGTTGATGTACATTGGTATGCCACAAGTACCCACCCTTTCAATGGTGTGTACAAGCCAGACATGGTAGTGGAAAAAAGAATTGGCAGAAAGAGAAAAAGAAAGGGCACAAATATAAATCGTCGCCACACATATGTATTAAAATTGGAGGATGTTGACATACTTGTGTATGACTTCAATTTGACAAAGAGAGGAACTTTTCGGTTGCAGACCATAAATATTTTGAAGAAATTGCTACCAGAACAATTACTGTTGAAATGGGACTCTGCAGAATGTAGACGTAGATCTACAAGAATTTTGAACTCTGAAATGGTGGGCATGCATGTTGACTCAGATGGAGCACTAGTTGATGAAAGAGAAGAATATGGATCATCTTCATCTGCATCGAGCCATTCATCTGAAGATGTAGATTATGATGGTGTGCCAGAACCTATGGCTGATTTTGAATAACTATCTAAGACACTTTTCCATAATTGATGTTTGCATGGTAACTTGAAATAAAAATTTTGACTTCCATCTCATTTTTCATGAAGTTCTGAGACATTTCTATGTTTGTTAGATTATACGTTTTAATTATGAAGAATTCATTTCTTTAGAATATCGACAATGTAACAATGAATTACAAAAATAATTTATGTTATATTCAATGTACCAATGTTGATATTTTAATTATAAGTAAAATAGAAAATAGAAACTAATGTTGAATTTTTAGATTATGCAGTGATATTACCATGATATTATGTGTTGTTACCATTTGGTATAAGATACTTTTAAAAGTTTTAATAATTATATGCGTCATTGAAACATAACACTTTGTTTTGATGCTTGATTTTTAGGTTTTGGTTGAAATTATATTTAAATTTGTCTTATGCTAAGATTTGAAAAAAGATAAGCTTTTATCCTTTAAAATGAAAATTACTCTTACTTGTTTCTGTTCAATGATAATTTTTTCTTTTACTTGTTCATTTTTTTAAATTGTTAAGTCTTATAATTTCTCCATAATTTCATTGTTCAAGTATGTTGAACACTTAAGATTGAAAAACTTTAGATTTACAACTTGTCATTAAGGTTTTTATGTGCTACCAAATTTTAAATTTAAGGTTATGGTTGACAATAATTACAATTTTGGGGTTGTTTAAAGTCAAGATATTTTATGTTTAACAACATGGATGAAAATTGTTCGAAATGATAAGCCCTTCAGACATGTAATTGTTTATCTTTAACATCATCTATCAAAAATGTTAGAAATTTACAATTTTAAAAAATGTCCTAATATGTTGTCTTTAATTCCATTGTTACAAGTGTCAAAATTATGACACAATTTTTTTTTGTTATTCCAACATCAACTGGTTTTGTTTTGAGGGTGTTTTTTCAATCCTTTTTTCAACAAACAATTTTGTTTTTAGCATAATTTTATAAAATGTTGAAATTTGACCTTCAAAAAAAACCAAGTGCATTCTAGAAGACACACTTTTTGTAACAGTGTTGAGAGAAGACACAGTCCAAGAAATTATTCTTGAATATTGTAAATACTTGTGAAAATGTTGCTGATATTTTCACTATGCCTCTTGGAAAGATGAAATTTGTATTATTTATGGAGATACTAGGTGTGGAAATTAACCCTTTATCTAGTGAGGGGGAGAGTTGTAAATAATGGAGAAAGAAGTTGTGGGTGATTTAGATTGTGTTTTTATTTAGTTGTTAGATCCTATTTTCTAGGAATTTTTTTTTTAATCTCAGTAACGAAAATGTAATCACACAAATATGTGTAATATTGGTTTGATTAATTAATGTATATATAACATTGATGCTTGGAAACCTCTAAGTGCAACAAGTCTCATCTGTGAGTTGTGTGTTTCATTCCTAAATTTCTCCTTCCATATTTTTAACTATAACTAGTTAACAAAACATTACATATAAGTGATATAAATGAAAATAGTATTTTACTTTCATATTGGCATCATTTAGAGTGTGATATCTTGGAGTTAGTTTGTTTTGTTTTGTTTTTAGGTTTAAAAAAAAGAATATTCTTCATTTTCTGAATTTAAAAAAAAGTTGTGATTAAATTTATTAAGCTATTTATCTTTTATAAATGGGGATTTGTAATTATTTTCATTATTAAAAGAATTTTTAGTCATATAATTGACTTCCAACCTTAAGATTTGAATTATTACCAACTCTATTATCATAATTATCTTCGTTATTTACATAACTATCTTAATTCTATCTATTTAATTTATATAACATAATTACTATATTATATATAATATAATTACTTTATTATATATAACACAATTATAATAAAGTAAAAATTAAAGCCTATTAACCATATAAATAAATTAACTTTACATTAATTTTATATAAATTAATATTGTCCTATATTAAATAAGATAGGAAAACACAAAAAATTTAACCTATGTATATTCATTCTTAAGTATATGAGGGTTTTATTCTTTTCGTTTTTTTTAGATCTAGGACAATCGGTAACTGGTGAGAGTTGCCTGAGCAAGGCCCGGGTTCAAATCCAACTGGCTGCCACTATAAACCTAGGCTAGGTGCAACAGCCTGCAAGCCACACACAATAGCAATTAACTTATGCCTCAACAAGAGCCGAGACGTCCACTATGGGGTCGCCTACTCTTCTATCCAAGACACAACAGGCGTATGTCTCCACAGAGATTTGAACCTTGGTGGATTGGATGAAAACCTTCTCCCTCCACCGTCAGACCTCCGCTTCACGGACATATAAGGGTTTTATTGTTACAACATGCTACCCTTGAAGTTCAAAGACAAGTAAAGATAATCCATAATTTTTTTTAAGGTCAAGATCAATTGTTGGCATATCATTGCATTTCGACTGTGGTCAAATTGAAAAGGAGATTGTAGATATTTTTATTTAGTTTAATTTTTATAAAAATTAAACTAAAAATAATATAAAATTTAATTAAAATATAATATTTTTCTATATATAATTGATAAAAAATAATTAATAATATATTATTTTTCCATTCTTTACGTTTTACAAAATTAGTAAAATAATTTATAAAACATATTATTTATAGTTTAAAATAATAAATAAGTTAGATATATTATATATTAATTATAAGTAAAATAAATTTTATATATTCAAGTTAGTTTATTTAAGTTTGAATGTAAATGTTGGAGTTTAATATTTTTATGTTTTATTTTTTTCATTTTTTAACGAAAAATTTAGAAAAAGGCAATGTAAGTTTGAGGGATGAAATTATTTATACATTGGAAAGAGCATTTTAATTAATGTCAAATTTCTATAGTTGAATAGCAACCAAAAAAACTAAAATATGGAAGAGTCAAGCAACAAAGTTTGTATTTATATAAAATTAGTTTTAAGAGTAATTAAGGTTAGACAGTTAAAATTTACTTTAAAATCATATTCAGGAATATTAAATATTATGTTTTTTAATATAATTTTTGAATATATATATTTTAATTATTTATTTTTTACTATTATTATTATCTAATTTTAAGGTTAGGGTCAAGTTTGATGAGATTTTTTGTTTATGGGACAATGAACCTACTTAACGGTAGTTATTTTACTGCTAAGTCTATGAAAGCATATATAGTCTAAATCTAAAAAAACATACACACTCTAGTCCCTCTCGTTTTGAATTTATAATCTCTCAAGAAAAAAAAAATACATACTCTTAACCATTAAACCCACTCAAACTATATCATTAAACTAAAATAATTAAAAATATAAAAAACTTTCACATTCTTTTTATTAAATCCAATACTTAGATATTTTCATATTTTACTAAATACTTTTTCATGTACTCTCTCATATATAAACACCTTAATACATCATACCTATACTGTATTATTATATTTATTTTTGACAATTTTACATTCCTTTACTAATAAGATATTTATCCACACCGTGGATTGGCTGAAAGCATAAGGCAGAGCGTAAACATCGGCATTTGGGCTCTAGCTCATCGAGACGATTAACGAAATTACCAAAGAGAGACAAAATCAATACGAGAAGGCGATAGACGAGTTGGAAAATTATGGATGGATGGAATGGAGAAGCGCATAAAATTTCAAGTTACATACAATAAAATATGAAAGACATGATTACATGCGATAGAGCTGTCAAACCTATTAACTCAATTTTCACATCTGCAAAGAGGGCACGTGACAGGAACCAGACACATCGGCCTCGTGATTTTACGTTTTGTTTATTTTAGATTATTTTTTTTAAGTCAACGAATCAAGCAAAAACAGTAAATGAGACGTTGAGTCAAAATAGATGTCTCTCTCATCCTCCATTATTTAACGATATGATGTGACGGAAAGACTCAGAGTCGAAGAGTCAACCCAAACTTTAATTGAGAATTCATTATTATACAATAAATATGTTTGAGGATCCAAGTTTACAACTATATTCTATAACAAGTGGTCTCCAACGATTAAATCGATGGTAGATTAATTTTTTTTTCATTGGAAAGATACATTAAACTTTATATAAATTAGTTGGTTTATATTGGTTGGTGGGGTGATAGAACGGGCGGAGGGGCTGAATTCCAGAGGTGAAGGTGCAAGCATGAGGCTACAGTAGAGATTGTTGGTGAAGTAGAGATCTAGAGCTAGAGTGAGGCAGCAATGGAGGTTACAACGCCTCCCTATGTGCATTTGAGAGCTCGGCTTTGAGACAATAGAGGGGCAGATGCAGCGGGAGGTAAATGGAGGGATTACAAAGTGCAGAGCCATTAAGAGGAAAGCTGGGCGGCATATTAGACTGAGAGCAGTAAAGAGGGAGTGAGGCGAGCAGCTGGCTGACTTAAATGCAGCTGGACAGAGCCCATGCGTGGCCATGTGGCGCACACTAGGCTTGCCATCTCCCTTCTGCTATTAAACACCCACATCTGGGGGCATTTCTTCATTTTGCACCAGTTTAGTGCATTCATGTATGAGAGAAGCATCATTGATATTGTTTAGAGGGCCCGAGAATAGGGTGTGTTCATAATCAAATTCCTTGTTTGCAAGGAGATCCGCTATCTTATTTCCAGAGTGTTTGACATGCTTGAAGGATATAGCACGGTGAGCCTTGAGCCATTGTTCAATAAGCTCAAATATAGCAGCAAGACACTAACTCTTGAAGACCTTGGAGGCTGAGGCACCCATGAGGATGTGAGTGGTTGCGTTGATGAGTATTTGAGAGTCCCCTTCCACTTCTAAAGGGAAGAAGTTGTGCGTCTGAGCCAGAAGAAGACCCTGCTAAAGACCTTCCAGTTCTGCTAAATTATTTGAGTCCCATCCTATTGATCCAAAGAAAACCTCGAGGGGAGTTCTTGCTGAGTCTATGAATATGCCACCAAAGCCAGCTGCTCCCAGATTCCCTTTAGATCTCGATCAAAATTTAGCTTGATCAGTCCCCAAGAAGGGGGAATCCAAGAGCTGGGCAAATCTGTATGATGGGAGGGAGTATGAGCGCTCAAAGGGAGAATGGGAATGGAGAGATGCTAATTCACCCAAATGATGCTCTCTGGAGGCTGACATTAGGGGAATTTTGAGGTCTAAAATGGGCCTCCTAAGGAAATAATAAAATAATAGCTAAACCAATAAAATAATATTTCAATTCACATTTTGCACCACAATCCATGTAACCATAGTTAAATTCAATTCAAAAAGTGTACCAAAATAAAATTAATAAAAAAATTGTATTGATGTGACTATAAATAAGAATGATCTTTTCAAGAAAAAATCATTATTATTAAACAACTAATGCATTTGTTCTTTTTACTTATATAACTTAAAATAAAATATAAATTATTATTTATATTATATGCTATTAATTAAAATTTATGTTATTTAAATTTTATAATAACATGTAATTAATATACTATATAGAAATAATATAATATAATATAATAAATGTATAGGAATATGCATTGTTTCTTTCAAGAAATATGAAATGAAAATAATATATTTTTATTCAAAAAGTGTGAAATGACATTTATTATGAGTACTTTACTTTGACTTTAAAAGTACTTAGAGCACTACCATGGTTAACCATGAGTTTTTATCCACCATTGAGAATGTGACAAGTAAGTACCTTTAACTCAAGTAGAGCCACTTCAACCATTAGGGATGATGTCATCCCCTAAAATGTGATTGGTTCTCATAAAGTGAATTTTGATTGTACATTTTCCTTAGGAGGCCCATTTTAGACCTCAAAATTCCCCTAATAAGTTTGGGATGTTAGAGTCCTGCCAATGTTGCAGTGCCAGCGTTTGTTGAAGATTGATACACATATTGGTCCAAATGGTATCCAAAGGAGTGATTTGATTTTTGAAGATTCTTTTGTTCTGTTCCTTCGAGATTGACCAAAGCAAGAATCTGGGGAGGAGTATTTAAAGAGTATTTAATAGCTTGCTATTGTAAGGTTCAGTTGGCCAGTTCCTTATGGTAGTGATGAATTATCTTCTAAAGTACACAATCTTGACTTCACCAACCAATTTCTAGGTCGTGCTTGTGAAATCCAAAGCACGCAGTCTGTGATCTCAAGCTTGGGCTTGTGAATAAAACTATCGATTCTTCAATGCTTCAAATCACTGTCAAAGTCCCCATAATTTTCCATTTTGACGTAAAAGCAACACCAATGGCCTTGATTTTGGCCAAATCTTTGATAGATTAAAGGCACATCCAATCCATCCAATTGATTAAAAGAAGGCAACAAAAAAGCTAAATTACTCCATGATTAATCTACAAGAATTAAATGTTTTCTTAGACTCTAGTTGAAGTTTTAAATATTTTTAAATATTTCCTTACACTCCAAATCTTTGATAGATTAAAGACACATCCAATCCATCCAATTGATTAAAAGAAGGGGACACAAAAGCTACATTACTCCATGATTAATCTACAAGAATTAATATTTCCTTAGACTCTAGCTGAAGCTCATTGTACTTCCTAGTGAATTCAAAAACTTTAAATTCCTAGTGAATTCCATGATGGTTCAAAAATAATTATATATTAATAATATATATTAAAATTTTGTATAATAAATACTATTTTTTTTTGATAAATTGATTTTAAAAGAGTTAAATATAAAAATTATAAATTATTATTCTAATATTTTTATATATTTATTTTCAAAACCCAGTCAAACTTAATTTTATGATAAATTAATTTAAAAACCAATGAAAAATTAATGTCTTAAAATTTAGAGATTATAATCATTAATTTTTCATTTAGGATGAGATTTATAAAACTTTAAAGGACAACACACGTCCTAGCTAATTCCATGATGGTTGCAGTACCACAGTCAATTTTTATTTCGAGGGAGGAGGACAAAAATACACGATTTGTGCAACCAAACCCATCATATGAAGACCTTCTCGATAATTATTCTAATATTTTTATAGATTTATTTTTCAAAACCCAATAAAGCTTAATTTTATGATAAATTGATTTAAAAACCAATGAAAAATCTAAACATCTCAAAATTTAGAGATTAGAATCATTGTTTTTTCAGTTAGGACGAGATTTAGAAAACTTTAAAGGACAACACACTTCCTAGATAATTCCATGATGGTTGCAGTGTCACCTGTCAATTTTTATTTGGAGGGAGGAGGACAAAAATACACAAATCTTATTGCTCAAATATGTCCAAAACCCATCATAGGAACACCTTATGTGTAAATATACTATCTTTAATAATATTTTATATCTATTATTTTGTTAGATAATATATATGTTTTCAAAAATTGTAAATGTTTCAAAAAGAATTAGATGTAATGATGAAAAGAAAAGAGGTTTTAACAATTAGACAAGGCTCAATTATTATGAAAGTTTGGCCCTCAAGTTATGGAATACTTTCAGGTAGTGGTGCAATATGTGGTAACCCAAAGAAAATATATTAAAAATGATCTTGTGACTACTGCACAGTGGACCAAATCCCACCCCCATGTCCTTAATCCATTGAGCATAGAGAACGAGTGTATTATTAAGTGTAATATTCCAAAATTTGCATGCAGCAAATTGGAATATTAATTTTTGCTAATTTCACTTAGGAGGTGAATAAAATGGGTAAAAGGCCCATGAGTAGGAATAAGATCCTTCATAGTGTTAAAAGGATCAATGGAGCAGCTTTATTTTGCACCTTCCAGTGTGAAAAGGGGCAAATGCATGAGGACAAGGTTAAGTTTGACCAAGTCAACAACGTTGCCTAAAGAGGTGTAGCTTGCATGAGAAGACAACGTAGTTTTGGAGGGAGAAATAATCCTTGTGGATGAAACCCTAATGTGTGGGGTCCATGGCCAAGAAGAATTCACTTTTATAAGAAGAGGAGGAGGCATCCATAGAGAGATCATCTTGGATCATTTGATTATTTGTCTATTTAGACAAATTTCACACTCTGGATGTTCAGCAGAGTCGCAGTGCTGTTTAGCACGAGGGATTCCTATTTAGGATTTTCTCTCCTTTTTGAGAGCCTCTTGAAGGATTTCACTTCATCTTCTCCACATCTTGGCTCAAGGCCAAATCCATTCTTCAGATACAGCGTTATTTCTGCTCAAGAATAATGCAGTGTTGCTAGGGCATTGTAGTGGAGGGTTCCACAACACTTCTCTTTGGCTTATCTTTCAGAGGAGGGAGTTTCTCTTGCTCCGGGAGGTTATTGAAAGGGATTTTAGAGCTATTTTTCACATCTTGGCACCAAGGCCAACATCTCTCATCATAGACAGCGCAGTCCATCCTCAAGACTGTGTTATTTCAGTGCATACTTGCAGTGAGAGGTTGCACCAGCTTCTTGGAGGACTAGATCTTCAGTGCCAGGATCAACCTTACATTGAGAGATCCATTGGAGGAGGTTTTTTTCAGTTTGAGCATCATCTTCAGCCATCTCCATGTATTTCTAGTATTGAGTTGCAGCTGCTACCCAGCAACTCCGACATTTCTGCAGATTTGTCAATTTCATGTATATTGTAGCCAATCCCTCCAAGGATTGTGTATTTTGCTGTATTAGTGCTTTTAAGGGTTGAGAGCTTGCTCCCCCTAATTTCTTTGAGCTGATATTTTCATATCATTCTATTCTTATTTTGTATTATGCAGTAACTCCTATAAACTGTGTTATTTAGCCAAGGCTCTCTTTCATGTAGCTGTGTTTTCCATTATCATGTATATGTCACATTGAGGCTTCCATTGCCTAGCTGGAGTGATTGATTCCTCCACACATTGTATACATTTGATGCTATATAACATATATGTTTGCTATCTACTTCTTCATGTTTGTAGACTTCATAGAATAACATTGTTGCTCCACCTCTTGTTCTTGTATATGTTGCAGTCTCTTCATTGGGAATTTTTTGAGGACATCTAAGTGTGGTAGCTCTGTTTAACCACCTTAGAAGGATTTCTTTGGTCCCAACTCTTGGATTTTGGTCTAAGGGATCCAGGTCTTGGTATCAAATCCTGCTGCCTCCATTTCTGGAAAAGCATTTTCCAGCCATGGATTGCTAGTCATTCCTAAAAAGGGATATTACAGTGGTATCAGAGCACCTTTTTTGGCTCAGCCTATGGCCTTCAAGCCCAAGAAAGAAGAAGAAGAAGATGATGAAGAAGATGAAGTTGATCTCATCTATTTTCAGAACAGAGAAGAGCCTCCCCAAGGAGGATAAGCAGAAAGAAGAGGAAGAAACCTGCACTTCATATTCTCATCAAGGAGACAAAGAAATAAGCAGAAGAAAGACTCCATCTTTTGGAGAAGAAAAAGAAAATGGGAATGAGCTTACCAAGCTTCTTCCTAAATATGTCAATATGATTCATGAGGAGTTTGAGGAGATCCAGAGGGAGATATGTGAAGGATCTATAAGAGGGTTTGTACCAAAGGAAAACTCTAGATTTGCACATAAGGAGTGTAAGCAAGCAGCTACACACCATCTTGTACATCGCAGTCACATGCCTAGGATTGCCGGAAGAGAGATGGAAGGAGAAGAAGAGGTTGCTATGAGGGAAACCCTTAGTAATTTCTTGGAGGAGTATGAGTCTCAAACTCAGAAATTCAGAGACCATCTCAGTTTTTCATATTTTTGCAAGATGAAGGTGAAAGAATTTGCAGCGCTGCATTTGAGAGGTAAGGCTTATGCCTGGTGGATCTTTGAATCCTTTTCTTTAAGAAATGTAAACATTGCATCTTATGCTAGTTTCACTAAGGCATTAGTGAAAATATTTGATAGAAGGATTCATGAGACTCACATGATGGAGCAAAATAAGAAAACTCAAACAAAACCCTTGCACGAGAACGCAGTACCATTTCAGAAAACCATGGGAAAGGCTGAAAACTTGCACCATACTTTGCCAGAATAAAGGTTTTCATTTCACACCTTTGAGCAAAGGAGCATGGAGATCTCTTTTTCAAAAAGGGATCCAATTGTTGGAGGGTTGCCCATTCATGTTGCAGAGATTGAGGGCAACAACTCTGTTAGATCTGGAGTTGATCTAGTGCCTCATGCAGAGGAAGGAGGAGCTCTTGCTCCAAATAGAAGGATGCTTGCATCTTTGCAAGAAATTCCCCAGGATCTCATGTGTGGAGATCAAGACACAACTCATTGTTTACATGTTCCATTGTTGAGAAGGTGTAGAACCATGGAGACACAAGGAGGAGATAGGGAGAAGACCTAGCATCATGAGATAAGGAGTATACATCCCTATTCATTTATGGAGGTTTATGCACCTAAGAAGGTGATTGGATTGCGCAGTGGAAGCATGGAGAGCTTTCTCCATTCATCTATTCAATCATCTCTTGTTGAGTATGTCTCATTGCATGGAGAAATTTTTCCGGGGAGACCACTCGACCAGCAGAGGAGGATGGATGCTTCACATGTTGGAGCACCAATCATTGATTTCAGGAGGGTGGAAACCTGGAGAGAGCTTGATACGGTGCTGGGAGTTTGGGGTAGACTCAAGGAGAGAGAGAGCCTTATCTCAACATCAGCATCACCCACTTCCATTTCAGATTCTGCACTGTGGCAGAAGCACCAAAGGAAGGATAGCAGCCTTCCAACTTGCATCTTTGGCATAGGAGATGTCAGAGAGGAGGATGACCATATGACATATGCTCTTCATGAGAGATCATCAGCGCTATCACTATGGAGGTTAGATCCATATTGGAGCTCCTAGCTGTTGGTGGAGTATTACAAGGATCTTTTCACTTGCATGATCTTGGATGACTAGTTGCATGAGGAGGGCTATTCAGTCATAGATGGGGTCATTTACTATCATGATAGGATATTCTTTCCAAGAGCTTCCAAGCTTAAGGAGAAGTTGCTACAAGCAGCTCATGAGGATTTCCTTTTCAGCCCCACTTGTTCTATGAGTGCATACTTAACCATCATGGAGGAGTATTCTTGGATGGGCTTTGTGGAGGAGATATATCGGCATATGAGGAGATGCATGGGCCAGATAGAGATGGAGGAGAGACCTGACTATTTGGAGGAGTTATCACAGCCACCTCTTTTCTATTTGAAGATGAGAGGAGACTCACTTATGAGCCACTCCACTTGTATGAGCAGAGAGTATGGTAAGGGTGTTCATTGTTGTTTACATGAGCATTTATATGATGTATGTATATGTCCCTTAACCATACATGTGCAGGATGATGCTCCAAGGAGGAGCATTCTTTTTTCTAGACCACATGGTTTAGATGAGGCCATAACCATGATTGATGGCCATTCCCTAGGAGGACTTGGGGAAGATAGATATTATGGAGGACATGCTCCTTTTACACCCTACATTATTCACTTCCTCCATACTTATGAGGAGATTGGAGCAGCAAGAAAGTGGTTAAGAAGCCACTTATTTCAGCAGTCTCTATTGCAGTTGAGGGTCAAGCTGCAGTGGGGCTTCACTGTATGCAGACACCGCTTGCAATAAGGATGCTGGTATAACCACATGGGAAGGAATGTATAATTTGCTGGAAGAAGAAAATCCTGTGGTGATGAAAGTTGCGGCTATAGCAGGTTCCAGTAATACGTATGAGGCAACCCTTAAAGAACTGGCTTGTTCATTTCTGCATAGAATAGCGGCAAGGCCAAGGATTCTTCCATATACAGACATGGTGAAATGGGTGCTAGACAGCACCGATATTTCAGACAGGAAATTTAGAACTCCAACTCAAGAGCTAATCGGGTCGTTCACTACGGAAGATTTGAGGTTGATGTATCAGTTGCCGGAACCTCAGGTGACTTATAATAAGAAATTCATGGAAGATTTTGCCAGAGAACATGCAAATTTGTCGGAATGCACACAGGAGTGGACCAAAAGAGATGAATCGTTGAAGAAAAACAAACACGGTATGTACAGTACTGGTTCACTTACCTCTCCTTATTGTTTTGCTGCTGCCATGTTATGCAGGCTTTTTGAAAAGCCTGACATAAATATGATCTTGCCTGAATGGCTCCCTTTGTTGAATGCTGCCGTTAATTCTACAATTGTAGACTGGGCCAAAATCTTATCTGATAATTTGACCACTGCTATTTTTCACTACCGGTCCAAATGAAATGTTTCTCAGCGGATTTATCCGCCTTTTTATTTATCTGCTTATGTCATGGACGCTATCTGTTTTGTCTCTAAATTCCCTGTGATGGGTTGGCAATGGACTATCCACGATCCTTTGCCTATTCATGTGTACCATAAGGAACTATGGGAGTCTAAATTTGTCCCCCATTTTTACCAAATTTTCCATGGTGTAATGCTGCCATTGTACAGAACATTGCATAATAAGGATGCCCCAAGGTTATCCCCAGAAACAGAGGTCGACATTCTCCCCGTCACGAGATGGTTTGGAGAAGAATTTTTCACTTATGTTAGGGTTTTCGGAAGTTCTGCTTCCCCCCATGTTTTACCCCTATATGTTCCAGATAGACTTGTAGCTCGGGAGATTGCTTATCAGACCTGTGGCCAAGGAGGTTTAACAAAGGAATTAAAAGAGAAGAAGAAAGGCATTTGGCCACAATTTCCCGTAAACTGTGGAACATTTTCACTGTTTGATGTCAGTCACGCATTCAAAGAAGTAAGCAACATTACATGCTTACAGCTGTTCAAATTTTCAAGAAGGTTATTTGACCCAAATAATATTGTTAAGAATTTTACCAATGCAATTAGAGTAAGGGAATTTTCCAGGGAACAGGATCTTTTTGATGATATGTTCCAAACAAGAAGTTCATTTAAAGAAGTTTTGAGTTTAGCTCAAATGCAGTTATCTCCAGAGGAATTCCAGGAATTCAAACTTTACAGAGAAAGAAGACTAACTGATATTCCTTTGGAAAATCTACGCTTGGAACCCGCAAGGGAACAAACTCCTAGTGTTAGTCTTAACGACAGTTCAAGTACTGATAAATCCAAGTCAAAATCTGACAGAGAGACTTCTGAACATTCCAATAAGTCTAATGAAAAGGAAGATAAAATTGAAGAATCAGTGAAAGATTCTGCGCAATCGAAAGAACTTCCTCAACAGCAAATTTTGACTTCTCAACAGACAAATCCTCCTCCTACCAATGTACAGCAACAGTCAGTCACCATTGAATTAGACAAAGAATGGGAAAGCTTTAACCAATTGATTAATGTAGAAGGACAGAATGTACAGACCCTTGTACAAACAACCAAAGTTTTGAGCACAGGAATAAGTAGCACAGCCACAGTAACTGAGCACATACCTATCACACCCTCCTCTGAAATTGTACTTAATGTAGAGGACATTCCTCCTCTAGATGTATTCTACAGCCCAAAATACAAAGCAGTAGTGAAGAAACAGAGAAAAAAGAGAAAGTTAGAAGGTGCAATTGCTACTGAAGCAGAACAACTAGATGTCTTGTGGAAGGATCCTTCCACAAAGCCTACCGAGAATCTTGCTAAGTTATCTCAAATGACAGGGGATTATGCTTCTGCAACAATTGACAAAGCATTTGAGATACAACTCTTGTTGAATGAAAAAGAAGAACAGATAAAAGTTCTACAACAGCAATTGCAACAGGTACAGGCCAATAATGAAGCACAATTGAAACTTGAAGAGTTACAACAACAACTTCAAGAAATGCAAATAGGACATCAAAAAATCTTGGCTGATAAAGAAAAACAAATACAGATTATCCAAGATCAGCACAAAGATGATCCTAAGCTTCCAGAGTTTATTTCAGAAACTATCTCTTTAAACAATCAACTACTGCAACAAGAAGAAGTGTTATGCCAAAAGATCTTGCAATGGAATTATTTTTGCCAAGAGAGTGATAAAATCACAAATCATGTCGTAGATTTACGAAATTATTATGATTTAATTAATGAAAATATCAATGATTATTTGGTATGGCAGAAAACAGAAGAAGGAAGAAAAGCTGGTGCACCAATTATTAATGAAAACCATAAAGAAATACTTTTCAATAACTGGGATGCACAAATCAGAAGGGCAGAGAAAGCAGCAGAGGAGGCGGCTACAGCAGCAAACAGTCTTACTGATTGTGTAAATGATAATTTGCACAAAGCTAATTTGATTTCAGAAACTGTTCCAGGATATCTCCCACAGGCACATCAACTGCAAACAGAATGGAGGCAAAAGGCAGAAGAAAGAGAAAAATCAATCCAAGGGCTGACAAGATTAAATTGGGACTCATACTGGACATACTTAGTGAAGCCACACAGTCAGCACGGTGCGCTTAATTGTATCATCAATTCTACAGAGAAGATTGCGCCTACACTTGCCGACTCTGTCTTTTCAGGATAGTTGAATTCTGAAGTCGGTCAACCACATCTTCTCAAAACTATGCTAGATGCCTGCAAGTTTAAAGATCAAGTTCATAAATAGTTAGTTAATAGTCTTTATTTTTAGATTTAGTTTTAATTTTACTATATTTTAGCCTAGGAAAAGGACGGTCATTAAACCGAATCCTTAATTTTTTGTAATAGACTATTTTTAGATTTAGCTAAGTAGTATTTAAACCCTTCTCATGCATTTAGAGAAGGGTCCTGGATTTTAATATTTTTGACTTGGAGATTACATTTCTGTACTCCACTGACTTATATATTTTTTAAAAGGATCACATCTGGTGATTTTATGCGGAATTATCTTTAAAGTGTTGCATTTCTGTACCTTGAATTTGATTTTGCATCAGAATTACTGGATTAGAGTATCGGATTTCATTTGAAAGTCTTCAAGATGAATAAGGTATTTCTATCTGTTCACTGTTGATTTCTTTTGTCATATGATATTCGCTTTAAAATTTGCTATCATTTACAGATATTTGTTTTCATAACGTTTCTTTATATATATCATTTTTGAGTATAATTGAAATGTTATCTTTCATAAGTATATGTAGATGATATATTATGATGAATGCAATATGTTAATACAACTCTGTTTAATTTCTTAAACAAAGTTATCTTTATTTGTTGCTGCACATTTCAATTTAAATGATAATACATTTTTATGGTTATTGTTAAATTGGAATAATCTTAAGTTGTATTCACATATAATTGCCCGGGTTAGTGTTAGAATTTCTTTATCAGTATTTAGTTTAAATTAGATAGTTTTATTTCAGTCAATTTAGTCCCATTTTCACTCATCCAAATCAACCCATCACCAACCCATTAGTTATAAGGAAACTGGTCCTTTCAATCTAGTCGGAGCCACCATACCAAACGGATAAGGAGCTATCCTAAGGTCCCGACCGGGTGGTTTTCCCCAATGTTTGAAGCAGAGATTTTCTAGGCTTCAACATTTTTGGCGCTAGAAGGAGGGCATGAGCTATGAATGGCAAGTAAATCTTTACCCACAAGCCATTCTGAGAGAAAATCACCCTCATCAACTTCTTCAATTTCTTCTGAAATACAAAATCCTATAGAAGAAATTGAGAAGAATATTCATACACCCACTACCAAAATCTCAAAACATTCAGACAATCAAAATCCTGAGTCTCCTGAAGTTCAAGATTTAATTCATAAATTGAAAGGATTCTCATTATCTCTAGATGAGTCGGAAATATCTGAAGGTAGTGTAACTTCAAAATTTGTTTCTTCAAAACCTCTTACTAGGCTTCAAAGTGAAAAACTTGGTATTTCTCCGAAAGAATTCCCTTTACCTAGTAGAGTCAAGACAAGAAAAACTCAATCGGAATCAGTAAGTGATATAAGTTCAACATCTAATATTCAAATACCTGTTTCCGAAATCCCAACTCAACAAAGTACAATTTTTTCCACATCATTTCCTCAATCATCATCTCCTCAATCATCATCTGCTCAATCATCATCAATCTCAACATCATCTATTCCAACAACTTCTATTCAAACACCACCAGTTTCTACTACTCCTCCAATAGTTTTTCCAATAATGGCTAGACCATGGGCTACTCCAGGGGCAGTCAACATGGCTGCACCTTTACATGATTTACCAGACAATCCTGGAAAATGGCTTCCAAAGTTTAGCCCAGATCTTAACATTCAAGCTGAAGAACATATCAATAACTTTATGCTGGCTGTAAATTTGAATGGAGTCGTACATGAAGATGTTGTAGTCAGACTATTCCCTTATACTCTTCAAGGGGCAGCAGGATCCTGGTACTTTTCATTACCATCAGGATCCATAACAAGTTGGGCCATTTTTGCAGATCATTTTTTAACCAAATTTGGAGATGACAGATCAATAGCTACTTTAATCAACGATCTCTCAAATTTGAAAGTAGAACCCAAGGAACCCATTAAAGAATTCAACGCTAGATTCAACAAACTCTTGAACAAAATTCACACAGATTCAAGGCCTAGTGAACAAGTCAGAAGTGAATGGTACATAACTGCCTTAACCTCAAACATAGCAATTTTTGTAGATAGAGCTGCAAAACCTACATTAGCTGAGAATATGAAAGAGGCTATTGCAGTAGAGAAACAAATTATTTCTCTAGAAAAGAAAAATTCTATTGAGGAAAGGAAATCAAAGAAAGTCAGATTCAAAGAAAAAGGCCAAAGACCCATACGACATGGAAGGTTTACAGAAAGTCCTTAAAACCATGTCAAATGAAATGGTTGAAATTAAAAAACAAGTAGCTGAAACTTCTACTAAAAAACCATTCCGAAATTTCAGAAGAAACCAAGTTGAATCTAAACCTCCTAATGCAATCTCTAATGCAGAATCAGAAGAAGAGGAAGAAGAAGAAGATACATCTTTAGTATCAAATGAGGAAGATGAAAATGATGAAATAGCTGAATTACATGGAATGTGGGATTTTATTCTCCCTAATTCTGATAGTGAGGTAGAACAAGAAGCTATGCCTGTAAGTACTAGGAGTAAATCTACATCAGAGCCTGTACAAATAGCTCCTAAAAAGAAAATTACAACTCCAAGTACCAAAGACAAATCCCCTGCAAAGAAAGCTTCTCCATTACCTACTCAAAATCAGCCATCTTCTTCTAATCCTCCTTCATCGACAACAAAGACTTTAGTGGTGTCAGATCCTATGGAGTATAACATTGTTGAAGACATGAAAAAGATTAAAGCCAACATTTCCTTACATGAACTCAACAAACTAAAACACCAATAGAAGTTGCTATTGAAAGAATTAAATGCTACACCAATTGCTCCTTTACCAAGTGGTATAGTTGTAAAAGCAACTAGAGGAGCTGGTAAGCCACCAGATAAGGTAGATGCTACTGATACCGTGCTCATTGGAGAAAAGTCAAATTCTCAGACTCCTCCTTTTCTTTTGACTTATGAAATGTACAATAAAAATCTGCATAATTGTTTAATTGATTCTGGAGCTTCCTCTAATATAATGCCTACTTCTGTTTGTGCCAAATTGAATATCGAACCACAGAAATCGGCAGTTCATATTGTTCAATTGGATCGCTCTAAAGTTCAAGTTATAGGAGAAATCAATTCAGTTACTATCAGATTAGCTTCCGATCCTAGGATTGTCCAAAGAATTGATATTTTGATTGCAGATATTCTTGAATTCTATGGATTAATTTTAAGCAGGGACTGGTCTGCGAAACTTAATGGTTATATCTCAACTGATTATTCACATATGTGGCTTCCCTACAAAGGGAAACCAAATCAAATCAAAGTTGAACGAGAAAAACATATGACGCACACTGTCACTGAATTTGAACAACCTAATGAGCCTATGGCATTCAACAACAATATTCTTGGAGGTTATTCTGCTGAGTCATTTCTTGGAAACTTCAAAGCACCTCAATCACCTTTTTCTGTAAATACTTTTGTTTCTCAAATAGAAAAATTTTCACAATCTGATTCTTCCAGAATTGTAAATATTTCTGATGTAATTGTAGATAAGCCAATAGATAAATCATTATTTTGGTCGTTATATTTTGATGGATCAAAGTCTAGTGATGGAGCTGGAGCAGGGTGCATCTTAATTGATCCAGATGGAGAGAAAACCATGCTGTCATGTAGGTTAGAATTTGAGTGTATGAACAATACCGCAGAATATGAAGCCTTGATACAAGGACTTTATAAAGCTATAGGGTTAGACGTTAAATACTTGAAAGTCTTTGGTGATTCCGAAATTGTCATAAAACAAGTTAGGAATACTATTCATTGCCTTTCAGGACATCTTAAACATTATCAAACCCTAGTACAAGATCTCACCACTCATTTTTTAGCATTCAATATTTCTCCTATTCCTAGGAATCAGAATACATCAGCTGACTTGTTAGCTAATGTTGCATCTAAACTCTTACCTGCTGAAGACTGCAGTCCTGATAGGTTTTCTGTAGAATTAATTTTTCGTCCATCTGTCCCAGACAATGTCACAAATTGGAGAGTTTTCTATCATGATCAAGATATTTTAAATTTCATGACTTCAGAGAAATCATATGATGAACAAATTATTGATGAGAATGATCATGATTTACAAATTGCTTCAAAAGGTAATGAAAATCTCATTCCAAAATCTGTTGTTAAATTAGAGGACTTATATGATATTAAAGACAGATTCAAGAAAGTCACTAATGCTAAACTTCAAAGTTCCACTTTGAAGTTTGAATTAGTAAATCTTGGTTCTGATTCTAAACCTCAAAATGTTAATTTAGGACTCAATTTAACACCAGAGGAAAGGAATGCTTTCATTAAACTCTTGAAAAAATATAAAAACGTTTTTGCTTGGAATTATGATGATTTAAAAACGTATGATACTTCGGTTATTCAACACACAATTCCAATGCTTCCTGATATTAAACCTGTTCAACAAAAGTTAAGGAAGGTTCATCCAAATCTTGAAGGACAAATCAAATCAGAACTTAATAAACTTTTAAAAGCCAAAATCATTTTTCCTGTAAGGCACTCCAATTGGGTTTCCAATATGGTACCTGTAAGGAAGAAAAATGGTGATATAAGAATCTGTATTGATTTTAGAAACTTAAACAAGGCATGTTTAAAAGACAATTTCCCATTGCCAACCATGGAACAGATACTTCAAAAGGTAGCTGGTTCTGAACTTATGTCCTTTCTCGATGGATTTTCGGGCTATAATCAAGTTTTAGTTCATCCGGATGACAGATTGAAAACAACTTTCAGAACAAAATGGGGAACTTATGCTTATCAGAAAATGCCTTTTGGTCTAATAAATGCAGGAGCAACTTTTCAAAGAGCCATGGATATAACATTCAAAGGTCTGATCAATAAATCGGTTGTTGTTTATCTTGATGACATAACATTATTTTCGAAAAAGAGAGCCAATCATCTACATGATTTAAAACAAATATTTGAAAGATGTAGAAAGTTTGGTATCTCCTTAAATCCCAAGAAATCTTTCTTTGCTTTAGATGAAGGAAAACTCTTAGGATTTGTTGTGTCAAAAGATGGTATATATATTGATCCAAATAGAGTGAAAGAAATTTCTGATATTTCTTTACCTCATAACAAAAAATCCATGCAATCATTTCTTGGGCAAATCAATTTTGTAAAAAGATTCATTCCCGATTTCTCTCAAATTGTTTTACCTATGCAAAATATGATCAAGAAAAATTCAGTATTCAAATGGGGGCATAAAGAGAAAGAATCCTTTGAGGCAATCAAACAATCAATCATTAATGCACCAGCATTGAATACCCCTGATTTTTCTAAATATTTTACTTTGTATACTTTGGCCACCGAAACATCCTATGCTGTTGTTTTAACACAGCTCAATGATCAGAAAATTGAAGCACCAATTTCTTTCTTTAGCTCAAATCTGCAAGGAGCTGAGCTTAATTATTCCGATGTTGAAAAACAAGCCTTTGCTGTGTTTAAATCAATCAAACATTTTAGACCTTTTCTCTTGAAAACACATACAAAAATCATTGTCCCATTCTCTGCAGTGAGGCAATTATTAACTCAAAAAGAAGTAGGAGAAAAGAGAGCTAACTGGGTAACAGCCTTGCAAGAATATGATATTGATATTAAACCAGCTAAGATTGTTAGAGGACAAGGTTTTTTCAGATTATTGGCAGGAGCTCATAACATACCAGAAAATCAAGATTCAAATCAAGATATTCAAGTAAGTCAGATAAATGTTACAAATTCCGGATCTCAGTATGTTGATCTTATCTATTACTTGAAAAATGGGTATGCTCCTTCTAATCTCAGCTATAAGAGTAAACGTGCTTTAAGGTTAAAGGCTATTAAATATGAGATCATTGATAATGTGTTATTCGGAAAAAATTATGATTCAATCTTATTAAGATGTCTTGACAAGACTGAAGCTAAAAAGGTTTTGCAGGAATTGCATGATGGACCAGCAGGAGGTCATTTTGGAGGTGATACCACAGCTCACAAAATAATTCGTGCTGGTTATTACTGGCCTACCCTTTTTAAATATACGCATGATTACGTAAGGAAGTGCAGAATTTGTCAAACTGCAAGTGGAAGACAAAGGAAACCAACTTTTCCTTTGCAACCAGTGACTATTGAGCAACCATTCGAACAATGGGGGCTTGACATTATTGGTGAGATAGTACCTCATTCTTCCAAAAAGCACAAGTACATCCTTACTGCAACTGATTACTTTACAAAATGGGTAGAGGCAATCCCGTTGAAGGTAGCCAATTCTGATGCAATTATTGATTTCATAGATCAATTCATCATAACCAGGTTTGGTGTACCTAACACTCTAGTCTTTGATAATGCATCTTACTTTTCTGGAAATAGTTTAATAGAATTTGCAGTCAAAAGAGGTTTTAAATTAAAATATTCAGCAAATTATTATCCACAAGGTAATGGTTTAGTTGAATCCACTAACAAAAACCTTATCAAAATCATTAAAAGGACCATTGATCAAAATCAAAAGAATTGGCACAAGTCTTTAATCTTTGCATTATGGGCTGATCGTATCACTGTAAAAGCTTCAATAGGGACTTCACCTTTCAATTTATTTTATGGAAAAGAAGTTGTGATACCATCAAATTTAACTCTTCCATCATTAGCCCTAGTGCAATTTATTGAAGAAAATCCTTCTTCATCCATTCAATTGAGATATGATCAAATCCTTAAACTAGAAGAAGATAGAGATAAAGCAAAAATTATTCATGAAAAACATCATCAGCTTGTAAAATCTTCTTTTGATGCAAGTTCTACCGGCTCAAAAATTTTGTCAATTGGTGATATTGTTCTGAAATGGGATAAAGCACACGAAGAAAAAGGTAAACATACCAAGTTTCAGAAAATGTGGCTTGGACCATTTCAGATCGTTGAAAATATAGGCTCAAATACATTCATACTCCAAGATCTAACAGGTAAGAGAGAATCTCTTCCTGTAAATGGGCTTATCTTGAAGAAATTCTTTTCATAAGGAGGTAACCCCTTCTTAAACTGTACATATTCCTTTCTGCAAATTTTTTGATTGTTTTTGCAAATAAAAGTTGTTAATAGGTCTATAATTGACTGTTTACTATTTAGGAAAATTTCTTAGGAAAAATATTATAAATATTTATTTTGTGTAAATAAGAATTTTTAAAAGAGATAATCACAGTTTTTGGATAATTTAAAATAAGATGTTAAACTTTGAAAGATTATTCCAATCATTTGCATGATCTTTTGAAAACTTGAGGAGAATGTAAATCATTATAAGTTTATTGAGCAGAGAAAGGTTATCTATAAAAGTAAAGATTTTTCAAAGTCTTGGTACTCAAAAAACTCTGAAAATTGTCATCCATTAATTCTTAAGGATAAAACTATTTCACCCCATCCATTTAAGTTGTGATTCTTTAGAATGTAATTCTAAGAAATTATATGAAAATTTAAGAGATAAGAGGTCTCATTATGAGCCGACTTACCATGTTCATAAGGAGTAATAAAACTGACATTACCAATACTGCATACCAAAACATGGTAATGGCTTATAAATATAAGACAAGGGGTCTCATCACGAGCCAGCTTGTTCAGTTTAATTATAACTAGTGAATGGCATTGTTATTAACTGGCTACCAAACCAGAACAATGGCTCTTAAAATAAAAAATAAGTAAAAGACAAAAACATGAGATAATAGGTCTTATGAATTTATCTTTTAAAAAGTCATAATTTTAGTTGGATAAGACAATGAATGGTTAATGGTTTAAGGTAACCCTGTCGAGACTATAAACGTTTGCTGGCAGCAGAGGCAATACCTATGGCAATAGAGTATATTATAAAACCAAAACTTGGAGAAATCCACTTACTTCATTATTAACACCAATCAAAGCTTGAGATAACCCAAAAATGTTTTTATTCTTAAGGAATTAGAAAGAAATTGTGAATGATTTTTATTTCTTTTATATCACAGTAGTCATTCATTTTGTCTATGTGTTTTGAGGCAGTGATTGAGCCTGTGGCTTCATATAATGGAATAGAGGTCTGATATCCTTTGGGTAAGGAAACTAATTGAGCAGGTAGGACTAGGGGGTCGTACCAAGTTGCCATGGCAGGATTCTATGGGAGTGTTGTGACCAGCAACAACCCCCCTTTTTATTTAATATTAGTAATAATACTAAATAAATGGGGACCCTTAGTTAAAAAATCCAAAAAAAATCAATTAGGATTTGTTTTCCTTTTCAAATAAAACTTTCTATCATAAACTTGGGGAAATCCCTTAGAAAGAACCTTAAGAAACACTTAAGTTTATGATAGATTACAATAAAATTTTTCTTTAAACAAAATAGCGCATCCATCGCAAAATGGTAGATATCTTTTGTAAAACTGAAATTGCGATTTTGCGATTTTGCGATAACGCGATCCCAAAAAGCCTATACAATAACATATTGATCGCAGATCGCATAGCGCAGAAAAAAGAAATGTTAAACGAATACTTTTTGCGCTATTTACAATTTTGCACTTTTGCGATATTTGCGATGTGCGCTTTTGCGCTATTTGCAAAATTGCGATGGTTACATTTTGTGATATTGCGATATTGCGCAGATCGCAATGTCGCAGATTCATAAAAGCGCGTTGTTCAAAGAAAATCTTCCCATATATTAATATCCGTTATGCGCTTTAATGATTGGATTAAATGAATGGATTGTCAATTAATGGTAAATGAGATTTTGTTTTGATTGAAAGTCGTTTCACGTTATAATAATATATTTCATCCGCCTTTGCATTTAAAACTATCTCATCACCTTTCTTATGCCATTACTCTCATTTAACTCGTAAAACGCAGGCACGAAGGAGCAAATGTTTATACAAAGCATTCACAGAACATTATGGGTAAGAAAGAGAAGAGCTCGAATTCTGAAAACAGAGAAATGGCTTCACTGTATGCAGACACCGCTTGCAATAAGGATGCCGGTATAACCACATGGGAAGGAATGTATAATTTGCTGGAAGAAGAAAATCCTGTGGTGATGAAAGTTGCGGCTACAGCAGGTTCCAGTAATACGTCTGAGGCAACCCTTAAAGAACTGGCTTGTTCATTTCTGCATAGAATAGCGGTAAGGCCGAGGATTCTTCCATATACAGACATGGTGAAATGGGTGCTAGAAAACACCGATATTTCAGACAGGCAATTTAGAACTCCAACTCAAGAGCTAATCAGGTCGTTCACTACGGAAGATTTGAGGTTGATGTATCAGTTTCCGAAACCTCAGGCGACTTATAATAAGAAATTCATGGAAGATTTTGCCAGAGAACATGAAAATTTTTCGGAATGCACACAGGAGTGGACCAAAAGAGATGAACCGTTGAAGAAAAACAAACATGGTATGTACAGTACTGGTTCACTTACCTCTCCTTATTGTTTTGCTGCTGCCATGTTATGCAGGCTTTTTGGAAAGCCTGACATAAATATGATCTTACCTGAATGGCTCCCTTTGTTGAATGTTGCCGTTAATTCCACAATTGTAGACTGGGCCAAAATCTTATCTGATAATTTGACCACTGCTATTTTTCACTACTGGTCCAAACGAAATGTTTCTCAGCGGATTTATCCGCCTTTTTATTTATCTGCTTATGTCATGGACGCTATCTGTTTTGTCTCTAAATTCCCTGTGATGGGTTGGCAATGGACTATCCACGATCCTTTGCCTATTCATGTGTACCATAAGGAACTATGGGAGTCTAAATTTGTCCCCCAATTTTACCAAATTTTCCATGGTGTAATGCTGCCATTGTACAGAACATTGCATAATAAGGATGCCCCAAGGTTATCCCAAGAAACAGAGGTCGACATTCTCCCCGTCGCGAGATGGTTTGGAGAAGAATTGTTCACTTATGTTAGGGTTTTCGGAAGTTCTGCTTCCCCCCATGTTTTACCCCTATATGTTCCAGATAGACTTGTAGCTCGGGAGATTGCTTATCAGACCTTTGGCCAAGGAGGTTTAACAAAGGAATTAAAAGAGAAGAAGAAATGCATTTGGCCACAATTTCCTGTAAACTGTGGAACATTTTCACTATTTGATGTTGGTCACGCATTCAAAGAAGTAAGCAACATTACATGCTTACAGCTGTTCAAATTTTCGAGAAGGTTATTTGACCCAAATAATATTGTTAAGAATTTTACCAATGCAATCAGAGTAAGGGAATTTTCCGGGGAACAGGATCTTTTTGATGATATGTTCCAAACAAGAAGTTCATTTAAAGAAGTTTTGAGTTCAGCTCAAATGCAGTTATCTCCAAAAGAATTCGAGGAATTCAAACTTTACAGAGAGAGAAGACTAACTGCTATTCCTTTGGAAAATCTACGCTTGGAACCCGCAAGGGAACAAACTCCTAGTGTTAATCTTAACGTTAGTTCAAGTACAGATAAATCTAAGTCAAAATTTGAAAGAGAGACTTCTGAACATTCCAATAAGTATAATGAAAAGGAAGATAAAATTGAAGAATCAGTGAAAGATTCTGCGCAATCGAAAGAACTTCCTCAACAGCAAATTTTGACTTCTCAACAAACCAATCCTCCTCCTACCAATGTACAGCAACAGTCAGTCACCATTGAATTAGACAAAGAATGGGAAAGCTTTAACCAATTGATTAATGTAGAAGGACAGAATGTACAGACCCCTGTACAAACAACCAAAGTTTTGAGCACAGGAATAAGTAGCACAACCACAGTAACTGAGCACATACCTATCACACCCTCCTCTGAAATTGTACTTAATGTATAGGACATTCTTCCTCTAGATGTATTCTACAGCCCAAAATACAAAGCAGTAGTGAAGAAACAGAGAAAAAAGAGAAAGTTAGAAGGTGCAATTGCTACTGAAGCAGAACAACTAGATGTCTTGTGGAAGGATCCTTCCACAGAGCATACTGAGAATCTTGCTAAGTTATCTCAAATGACAGGGGCTTATGCTTCTACAAATATTGATAAAGCATTCAAGATACAACTCTTATTAAATGAAAAAGAAGAACATATAAAAGTTCTACAACAGCAATTGCAACAGGTATAGGCCAATAATGAAGCACAATTGAAACTTGAAGAATTACAACAACAACTTCAAGAAATGCAAATAGGACATCAAAAAAGCTTGGCTGATAAAGAAAAACAAATACAGATTATCCAAGATCAGCACAAAGATGATCCTAAGCTTCCTGAGTTTATTTCAGAAACTATCTCTTTAAACAATCAACTACTGCAACAAGAAGAAGTGTTGTGCCAAAAAATCTTACAATGGAATTCTTTTTTCCAAGAGAGTGACAAAATCACAAATCATGTCGTAGATTTACGAAATGATTATGATTTAATTAATGAAAATATCAATGATTATTTGGTATGGCAGAAAACAGAAGAAGGAAGAAAGGCTGGTGCAACAATTATTAATGAAAATCATAAAGAAATATTGTTCAATAACTGGGATGAACAAATCAGAAGGGCAGAGAAGGCAGCAGAGGAGGCGGCTACAGCAGCAAACACTCACTGATTGTATAAATGATAATTTGCATAAATCTAATTTGATTTCAGAAAATGTTTCGGGATATCTCTCACAGGCACATCAACTGCAAACAGAATGGAGGCAAAAGGCAGAAGAAAGAGCAAGATCAATCCAAGGACTGACAAGATTAAACTCGGACTCTTACTGGACATACTTAGTGAAGCCACACAGTCAGCACAGTGCGCTTAATTGCATCATCAATTCTACTGAGAAGATTGCGCCTACACTTGTCGACTCTGTCTTTTCAGGACAGTTGAATTCTGAAGTCGGTCAACCACATCTTCTCAAAACTATGCTAGATGCCTGCAAGTTTAAAGATCAAATTCATAAATAGTTAGTTAATAGTCTTTATTTTTAGATTTAGTTTTAATTTTACTGTATTTTTGCCTAGGAAAAGGACGGTCATTAAACCGAATCCTTAATTTTTGTAATATATTATTTTTAGATTTAGCTAAGTAGTATTTAAACCCTTCTCATGCATTTAGAGAAGGGTCCTGGATTTTAATATTTTTTACTTGGAGATTACATTTCTGTACTCCACTGACTTATATTTTTTTAAAAAGGATCACATCTGGTGATTTTATGCGGAATTATCTTTAAAGTGTTGCATTTATGTACCTTGGATTTGATTTTGCATAAGAATTACTGGATTAGAGTATCAGATTTCATTTGAAAGCTTTCAAGATGAATAAGGTATTTCTATTTGTTCACTGTTGATTTCTTTTGTCTTATGATATTCACTTTAAAATTTGCTATCATTTATATATATTTGGTTTTCACAATGTTTCTTTATATATCATTTCTGAGTATAATTGAAATGTTATCTTTCATAAGTATATATATAGATGGTATACAATGATGAATGCAATATGCTAATATAACTCTGTTTAATTTCTGAAATAGAGTTATCTTTATTTGTTACTGCACAATTTCAATTAAGCTTTGATACATTTTTATGGTTATTGTTAAATTGGAATAATCTTAAGTTGTATTCACATATGTTTGCCCGGGTTAGTGTTAGAATTTCTTTATCAGTATTTAGTTTAAATTAGATAGTTTTATTTCAGTCAATTTAGTCCCATTTCCACTCATCCAAATCAACCCATCACCAACCCATTTAGTTATAAGGAAACTGGTCCTTTAAATCCATTCGGAGCCACGATACCAAACGGAAAAGGAGCTGTCCTAAGGTCCCGACCGGGTGGTTTTCCCCAATGTTTGAAGCAGAGATTTTCTAGGCTTCAACATTTTTGGTGCTAGAAGGAGGGCATGAGCTATGAATGGCAAGTAAATATTTATTCACAAGCCATTCTGAGAGAAAAACACCCTCATTAACTTCTTCAATTTCTTCTGAAATACAAAATCCTATAGAAGGAATTGAGAAGAATATTCAGACACCCACTACCAAAATCTCAAAACAATCAGACAATCAAAATCCTGAGTCTCCTGAAGTTCAAGATTTAATTCATAAATTGAAAGGATTCTCATTATCTCTAGATGAGTCTGAAATATCTGAAGGTAGTGTAACTTCAAAATTTGTTTCTTCAAAACCTCTTACTAGGCTTCAAAGTGAAAAAATTGGCATTTCTCCGAAAGAATTCCCTTTACCTAGTAGAGTCAGGACAAGGAAAACTCAATCGGAATCAGTAAGTGATATAAGTTCTTCATCTCATATTCAATTACCTGTTTCCGAAATCCCAACTCAACAAAGTATAGTTGTTTCCACATCATCTACTCAATCATCATCAATCTCAACATCATCTATTCCAACAACCTCTATTCAGACACCACCAGCCTCTACTACTCCTCCAATAGTTGTTCCAATAATGGCTAGACCATGGGCTACTCCAGGGGCTGTCAACATGCCTGCACCTTTACATGATTTACCTGACAATCCTGGAAAATGGCTTCCAAAGTTCAGTCTAGATCTTAACATTCAAGCTGAAGAACATATCAATAACTTTATGTTGGCTGTAAATTTGAATGGAGTCGTACATGAAGATGTTGTAGTCAGACTATTCCCTTATACTCTTCAAGGGGCAGCAGGATCTTGGTACTTTTCGTTACCTTTAGGATCCATAACAAGTTGGGCCATTTTTGCAGATCATTTTTTAACCAAATTTGGAGATGACAGATCAATAGCTACTTTAATCAACGATCTCTCAAATTTGAAAGCAGAACCCAAGGAGCCCATTAAAGATTTCAACGCTAGATTCAACAAACTCTTGAAAAAAATCCACACAGATTCAAGGCCTAGTGAATAGGTCAGAAGTGAATGGTACATAACTGCCTTACCCTCAAACATAGAAATTTTTGTAGATAGAGCTGCAAAACCTACGCTGGCCGAGAATATGAAAGAGGCTATTGCAGTAGAGAAACGAATTATTTCTCTAGAAAAAAAAAATGCTATTGAGGAAAGGAAATCAAAGAAAGTCAACTTCAAAGATGATTCAAAGAAAAAGGCCAAAGACCCATACGACACGGAAGGTTTACAGAAAGTTCTTAAAACCATGTCAAATGAAATGGTTGAAATTAAAAAACAAGTAGCTGAAACTTCTACTAAAAAAACATTCCAAAATTTCAGAAGAAACCAAGTTGAATCTAAACCTCCTAATGCAATCTCTAATGCAGAATTAGAAGAAGAGGAGGAAGAAGAAGATACATCTTTAGTATCAGATGAGGAAGATGAGAATGAAGAAATAGCTGAATTGCATGGAATGTGGGATTTTATTCTCCCTAATTCTGATAATGAGGTAGAACAAGAAGCTATGCCTGTAAGTACTAGGAGTAAATCTACATCGGAGCCTGTACAAACAACTCCTAAAAAGAAAATTACAACTCCAAGTACCAAAGACAAATCCCCTGCAAAGAAGGCTTCTCCATTACCTACTCAAAATCATCGATCTTCTTCTAATCCTCCTTCATCGACAACAAAGACTTTAGTGGTGTCAGATCCTATGGAGTATAACATTGTTGAAGACATGAAAAAGATTAAAGCCAACATTTCCTTACGTGAACTCAGCAAACTAAAACACCAGCAGAAGTTGCTATTGAAAGAATTAAATGCTACACCAATTGGTCCTTTACCAAGTGGTGTAGTTGCAAAAGCAGCTAAAGGAGCTGGTAAGCCACCAGATAAGGTAGATGCTACTGATACAGTGCTCATTGGAGAAAAATCAAATTCTCAGACTCCTCCTTTTCTTTTGACTTATGAAATGTACAATAAAAATTTGCATAATTGTTTAATTGATTCTGGAGCTTCCTCTAATATAATGCCTACTTCTGTTTGTGCCAAATTGAATATCGAACCACAGAAATCGGCAGTTCATATTGTTCAATTGGACCGCTCTAAAGTTCAAGTTGTAGGAGAAATCAATTCAGTTACTATCAGATTAGCTTCCGATCCTAGGATTGTCCAAAGAATTGATATTTTGATTGCAGATATTCCTGAATTCTATGGATTAATCTTAAGCAGGGACTGGTCTGCGAAACTTAATGGTTATATCTCAACTGATTATTCACATATGTGGCTTCCCTACAAAGGGAAACCAAATCAAATCAAAGTTGAACGAGAAAAACATATGACGCACACTATCACTGAATTTGAACAACCTAATGAGCCTGTGGCATTCAAAAACAATATTCTTGGAGGTTATTCTGCTGAGTCATTTCTTGGAAACTTCAAAGCACCTCAATCACCTTTTTCTATAAATAATTTTGTTTCTCAAATACAAAATTTTTCACAATCTGATTCTTCCAGAATTGTAAATATTTCTGATGTAATTGTAGATAAGCCAATAGATAAATTTTTATTTTGGTCGTTATATTTTTATGGATCAAAGTCTAGTGATGGAGCTGGAGCAGGATGCATTTTAATTGATCCAGATGGAGATAAAACCATGCTGTCATGTAGGTTAGAATTCGAGTGTACGAACAATACCGCAGAATATGAAGCCTTGGTTCAAGGACTTTATAAAGATATAGGGTTAGATGTTAAATACTTGAAAGTCTTTGGTGATTCCGAAATTGTCATCAAACAAGTTAGGAATACTATTCATTGCCTTTCAGGACATCTTAAACACTATCAAACCCTAGTACAAGATCTTACCACTCATTTTTTAGCATTCAATATTTCTCCTATTCCTAGGAATCAAAATACATCAGCTGACTTGTTAGCTAATGTTGCATCTAAACTCCTTCCTGCTGAAGATTGCAGTCCTGATAGGTTTTCTGTAGAATTGATTTTTCGCCCATCTTTCCCAGATAATGTCACAAATTGGAGAGTTTTCTATCATGATCAAGGTATTTTAAATTTCATGACTTCAGAGAAATCATATGATGAGCAAATTATTGATGAGAATGATCATGATTTACAAATTCCTTCAAAAGGTAATGAAAATCCCATTCCAAAATCTGTTGTTAAATTAGAGGATTTATATGACATTAAAGACAGATTCAAGAAATTCACTAATGCTAAACTTCAAAGTTCCACTTTGAATTTTGAATTAGTAAATCTTGGTTCTGATTCTAAACCTCAAAACGTTAATTTAGGACTCAATTTAACACCAGAGGAAAGGAATGCTTTCATTAAACTCTTGAACAAATATAAAAACGTTTTTTCTTGGAATTATGATGATTTAAAAATGTATGATACTTCGGTTATTCAACACACAATTCCAATGCTTCCTGATATTAAACCTGTTCAACAAAAGTTAAGGAAGGTTCATCCAAATCTCGAAGGACAAATCAAATCAGAACTTAATAAAATTTTAAAAGCCAAAATCATTTTTCCTGTAAGGCACTCCAATTGGGTTTCCAATATGGTACATGTAAGGAAGAAGAATGGTGATATAAGAATCTGTATTGATTTTAGAAACTTAAACAAGGCATGTTTAAAAGACAATTTCCCATTTCCAACCATGGAACAGATACTTCAAAAGGTAGCTGGTTCTGAACTTATGTCCTTTCTTGATGGATTTTCAGGCTATAATCAAGTCTTAGTTCATCCAGATGACAGATTGAAAACAACTTTCAGAACAAAATGGGGAACTTATGCTTATCGGAAAATGCCTTTTGGTCTAATAAATGCAGGAGCAACTTTCCAAAGAGCCATGGACATAGCATTTAAAGGTCTGATCAATAAATCAGTTGTTGTTTATCTTGATGACATAACAGTATTTTCAAAAAAGAGAGCCAATCATCTACATGATTTAAAGCAAATATTTGAAAGATGTAAAAGGTTTGGTATTTCCTTAAATCCAAAGAAATCTTTCTTTTCTTTGGATGAAGGAAAAATCTTAGGATTTTTTGTGTCAAAACATGGTATATATATTGATCCAGATAGAGTAAAATAAATTTCTGATATTTCTTTACCTCATAACAAAAAATCCATGCAATCATTTCTTGGGCAGATCAATTTTGTAAAAATATTCATTCCTGATTTTTCTTTAATTGTTTTACCTATGCAAAATATGATCAAGAAGAATTCAGTATTCAAATGGGGGCATAAAGAGAAAGAATCCTTTGAGGCAATCAAACAAGCGATCATTAATGCACCAGCATTGAATACCCCGGATTTTTCTAAAGATTTTACTTTGTATACTTTGGCCACCGAAACATCTTATGCAGCTGTTTTAACACAACTCAATGATCAGAAAATTGAGGCACCAATTTCTTTCTTTAGCTCAAATCTGCAAGGAGTTGAGCTTAATTATTCCGATGTTGAAAAACAAGCCTTTGCCGTGTTTAAATCAATCAAACATTTCAGACCTTTTCTCTTGAAAACACACACAAAAATCATTGTCCCATTCTCTGCAGTGAGACAATTATTAATTCAAAAAGAAGTAGGAGAAAAGAGAGCTAACTGGGTAACAACTTTGCAAGAATATGATATTGATATTAAACCAGCTAAGATTGTTAGAGGACAAGGTTTTTGCAGATTATTGGCAGGAGCTCATAACATACCAGAAAATCAAGATTCAAATCAAGATATTCAAGTAAGTCAGATAAGTGTTACAGATTCTGAATCTCAGTATGCTGATCTTATCTATTACTTGAAAAATAGGTATGCTCCTTCTAATCTCAGCTATAAGAGTAAACGCGCTTTAAGGTTAAAGGCTATTAAATATGAGATCATTGATAATGTGTTATTCAGAAAAAATTATGATTCAATCTTATTAAGATGTCTTGAAAATACTGAAGCTGAAAAGGTTTTGCAGGAATTGCATGATGGACTAGCAGGAGGTCATTTTGGAGGTGATACCACAACTCACAAAATAATTCATGCTGGTTATTACTGGCCTACCCTTTTTAAAGATACGCATGATTACATAAGGAAGTGCAGAATTTGTCAAACTGCAAGTGGAAGACAAAGGAAACCAGCTTTTCCTTTGCAACCAGTGAGTTTTGAGCAACCATTTGAACAATGGGGGCTTGACATTATTGGTGAGATAGTACCTCATTATTCCAAACAGCACAAGTACATCCTTACTGCAGCTGATTACTTTACAAAGTGGGTAGAAGCAATCCCTTTGAAGGTAGCCAATTCTGATGCAATTATTGATTTCATAGATCAATTCATCATAACCAGGTTTGGTGTACCTAACGCTCTTGTCTTTGATAATGCATCTTATTTTTCTGGAAATAGTTTAATAGAATTTGCAGTCAAAAGAGGTTTTAAATTAGAATATTCAGCAAATTATTATCCACAAGGTAATGGTTTGGCTGAATCCATTAATAAAAATATTATCAAAATCATTAAAAGGACCATTGATCAAAATCAAAAGAATTGGCACAAGTATTTAATCTTTGCATTATGGGCTGATCGTATCACTGAAAAAGCTTCAATAGGAACTTCACCTTTCAATTTAGTTTATGGAAAAGAAGCTGGTATACCATCAAATTTAACTCTTCCATCATTAGCCCTAGTGCAATTTATTGAAGAAAATCCTTCTTCATCCATTCAATTGAGATATGATCAAATCCTTAAACTAGAAGAAGATAGAGATAAAGAAAAAATTATTCATGAAAAACATCAACAGCTTGTAAAATCTTCTTTTGATGCAAGTTGTATCGGCTCAAAATTTTTGTCAATTGGTGATCTTGTTCTGAAATGGGATAAAGCACACGAAGAAAAAAGTAAACATACCAAATTTCAGAAAATGTGGCTTGGACCATTTTAGATCGTTGAAAAGATAGGCTCAAATACATTCATACTCCAAGATCTAACAGGTAAGAGAGAATCTCTTCCTGTAAATGGGCTTATCTTGAAGAAATTCTTTTCATAAGGAGGTAACCCCTTCTTAAACTGTACATATTCCTTTCTGAAAAGTTTTTAATTGTTTTTGCAAATAAAGGTTGTTAATAAGTCTATAATTGATTGTTTACTATTTAGGAAAATTTCTTAGGAAAAATATTATAAATATTTATTTTGTGTAAATAAGAATTTTTAAAGAGATGATCACAATTTTTGGATAGATTAAAATAAGATTTTAAGCTTTGAAAGATTATTCCAATCATTTGCATGATCTTTTGAAAACTTGAGGAGAATGTAAATCATTATAAGTTTATTGAGCAGAGAAAGGTTATCTATAAAAGTAAAAGATTTTTCAAAGTCTTGGTACTTAAAGAAACTCTGAAAATTGTCATCCATTGATTCTTAAGGATAAAACTATTTCACCCCATCCATTTAAGTTGTGATTTTTTAGAATGTAATTCTAAGAAATTATATGAAAATTTAAGAGATAAGAGGTCTCATTATGAGCCGACTTACCATGTTCATAAGAAGTAATGAAACTGACATTACCAATACTGCATACCAAAATAGGGTAATGGCTTATAAATATAAGACAAGGGGTCTCATCACGAGCCAACTTGTTCAGTTTAATTATAACTAGTGAATGACATTGTTATTAACTGGCTACCAAACCAGAACAATGGCTCTTAAAAATAAAAATAAGTAAAAGACAAAAACATGAGATAATAGGTCTTATGAATTTATCTTTTAAAAAGTCATAATTTTAGTTGGATGGGACAATGAATGGTTAATGGTTTAAAGGTAACCCTTTCGAGACTATGAACGTTTGCAGGCAGCAGAGGCAATACCTATGGAAATAGAGTATATTATAAAACCAAAACTTGGAGAAATCCACTTACTTCATTATTAACACCAATCAAAGCTTGAGATAACCCAAAAATGTTTTTGTTCTTAAGGAATTAGAAAGAAATTGTGAATGATTTTTATTTCTTTTTCATAGTTAGATTTTATTTAAAATATCCTAAGATAGTTTTCATTATCTTTAAAAATCTTTATTTACTAGAAATATAGTATTCATTTTATTTTTTCAGACACAACTGTTTCTTTCAGTGAATCGCCAATTGTTGTGACCAGCAACAACCCCCCTTTTTATTTAATATTAGTAATAATACTAAATAAATGGGGACCCTTAGTTAAAAAATCCAAAAAAAATCAATTAGGATTTTTTTTTTTCTTTTCAAATAAAACTTCAATTAGGATTTGTTTTCCTTTTCAAATAAAACTTTCTATCATAAATTAGGGAAATCCCTTAGAAAGACCAAGAAACACTTAAGTTTATGATAGATTACAATAAAATTGTTCTTCAGTGAAATAGCATCCATCACAAAATGGTATATATCTTTTGTAAAGCAGAAAATGCGATTTTAGGTTTTGCGATAGCAACGATCCCAAAGCCTATACAATAACATGTTAGTACATAGATCGAATAAGCGTAGAAAAGAGAAATGTTAGGTTAATACCTTTGCGCTGTTACAAAATACTACACACAGCATGCTATTGCGATTTGCGGCTTTTAGCTATTTGCACAAAGATGCGATGGTTTCATTTTATCGTTGTGCGACATTGGGATATTGCGATATTGCACATCAAATCGCAGATCGCAATGTCGCAGATTCATAAAAGCGCGTTGCTCAAAGAAAATCTTCCCATATATCAATATCTGTTATGCGCTTTAATGATTGGATTAAATGAATGGATTGACAATTAATGGTAAATGAGATTTTGTTTTGATTTAAATTCATTTAACATTATAATAATATATTTCATCTTCCTTTGCATTTAAAACTATCTCATCACCTTTCTTATGCCATTACTCTCATTTAACTTGTAAAACACAGGCACGAAGGAGCAAACGTCTATACAAAGCTTTCACAGAACATTATGGGTAAGAAGGAGAAGAGCTCGAATTCTGAAAATAGAGAAATGGCTTCACTGTATGCAGACACCGCTTGCAATAAGGATGCCGGTATAACCACATGGGAAGGAATGTATAATTTGCTGGAAGAAGAAAATCCTGTGGTATTGAAAGTTGCGGCTACAGCAGGTTCCAGTAATACGTCTGAGGCAACTCTTAAAGAACTGGCTTGCTCATTTCTGCATAGGATAGCGGCAAGGCCGAGGATTCTCCCGTATACGGACATGGTGAAATGGGTGCTGGACAGCACCGATATTTCAGACAGGAAATTTAGAACTCCATCTCAAGAGCTAATCGGGTCATTCACCACGGAAGATTTGAGGCTGATGTATAAGTTGTCGGAACCTCAGGCGACTTATAATAAGCAATTCATGGAAGATTTTGCCAGAGAACATGCGAATTTGTCAGAATGCACACAGGAGTGGACCAAAAGAGATGAACCGTTGAAGAAAAACAAACACGGTATGTACAATACTGGTTCACTTACCTCTCCTTATTGTTTTGCTGCTGCCATGTTATGCAGGCTTTTTGGAAAGCCTGACATAAATATGATCTTGCCTGAATGGCTCCCTTTGTTGAATGTTGTCGTTAATTCTACAATTGTAGACTGGGCCAAAATCTTATCTGATAATTTGACCACTGCTATTTTTCACTACCGGTCCAAACGAAATGTTTCTCAGCGGATTTATCCGCCTTTTTATTTATCTGCTTATGTCATGGACGCTATTTTTTTTGTCTCTAAATTCCTTGTGATGGGTTGGCAATGGACTATCCACGATCTGTTGCCTATTCATGTGTACCATAAGGAACTATGGGAGTCTAAGTTTGTTCCCCATTTTTACCAAATTTGCCATGGTGTCATGCTGCCATTGTACAAAACATTGCATAATAAGGATGCCCCAAGGTTATTCCCAGAAACAGAGGTTGACATTCTCCCCGTCGCGAGATGGTTTGGAGAAGAATTGTTCACTTATGTTAGGGTTTTCGGAAGTTCTGCTTCCCCCCATGTTTTACCCCTATATGTTCTAGATAGACTTGTAGCTCGGGAAATTGCTTATCAGACCTGTGGCCAAGGAGGTTTAACAAAGGAATTAAAAGAGAAGAAGAAAGGCATTTGGCCACAATTTCCCGTAAACTGTGGAACATTTTCACTGTTTGATGTTGGTCACGCATTCAAAGAAGTAAGCAACATTACATGCTTACAACTATTCAAATTTTCAAGAAGGTTATTTGACCCAAATAATATTGTTAAGAATTTTACCAATGCAATCAGAGTAAGGGAATTTTCTGGGGAACAGGATCTTTTTGATGATATGTTCCAAACAAGAAGTTCATTTAAAGAAGTTTTGAGTTCAGCTCAAATGCAGTTATCTCCAGAGGAATTCCAGGAATTGAAACTTTACAGAGAGAGAAGACTAACTGCTATTCCTTTGGAAAATCTACGCTTGGAACCCGCAAGGGAGCAAAATCCTAGTGTTAGTCTTAACGGCAGTTCGAGTACAGATAAATCTAAGCCAAAATCTGACAGAGAGACTTCTGAACATTCCAATAAGTCTAATGAAAAGGAAGATAAAATTGAAGAATCAGTGAAAGATTCTGCGCAATCGAAAGAACTTCCTCAACAACAAATTTTGACTTCTCAACAGACAAATCCTCCTCCTACCAATGTACAGCAACAGTCAGTCACCATTGAATTAGACAAAGAATGGGAAAGTTTTAACCAATTGATTAATGTAGAAGGACAGAATGTACAGACCCCTGTACAAACAACCAAAGTTTTGAGCACAGGAATAAGTAGCACAGCCACAGTAACTGAGCACATACCTATCACACCCTCCTCTGAAATTGTACTTAATGTAGAGGAAATTCCTCCTCTAGATGTATTCTACAGCCCACAATACAAAGCAGTAGTGAAGAAACAGAGAAAAAAGATAAAGTTAGAAGGTGCAATTGCTACTGAAGCAGAACAACTAGATGTCTTGTGGAAGGATCCTTCCACAGAGCCTACTGAGAATCTTGCTAAGTTATCTCAAATGACAGGTGCTTACGCTTCTGCAACAATTGACAAAGCATTTGAGATACAACTCTTGTTGAATGAAAAAGAAGAACAGATAAAAGTTCTACAACAGCAATTGCAACAGGTACAGGCCAATAAGGAAGCACAATTGAAACTTGAAGAGTTACAACAACAACTTCAAGAAATGCAAATAGGACATCAAAAAAGCTTGGCTGATAAAGACAAACAAATACATATTATCCAAGATCAGCATAAAGATGATCCTAAGCTTCCAGAATTCATTTCAGAAACTATCTCTTTAAACAATCAACTACTGCAACAAGAGGAAGTTTTATGCCAAAAAATATTGCAATGGAATTCTTTTTGCCAAGAGAGTGATAAAATCACAAATCATGTCGTAGATTTATGAAATGATTATGATTTGATTAATGAAAAGATCAATGATTATTTGGTATGGCAAAAAACAGAAGAAGACAGAAAAGCTGGTGCACCCATTATTAATGAAAATCATAAAGAAATATTGTTCAATAACTGGGATGCACAAATCAGAAGGGCAGAGAAGGCAACAGAGGAGGCGGCTACAGTGGAAAACACTCTTACTGATTGTGTAAATGATAATTTACACAAAGCTAATTTGATTTCAGAAACTGTTCCAGGATATCTCCCACAGGCACATCAACTGCAAACGGAATGGAGGCAAAAAGCAGAAGAAAGAGAAAAATCAATCCAGGGGCTGACAAGATTAAATTGGGACTCTTACTGGACATACTTAGTGAAGCCACACAGTCAGCACAGTGCGCTTAATTGTATCATCAATTCTACTGAGAAGATTGCGCCTACACTAGCCGACTCTGTCTTTTCAGGACAGTTGAATTCTGAAGTCGGTCAACCACATCTTCTCAAAACTATGCTAGATGCCTGCAAGTTTAAAGATCAAGTTCATAAATAGTTAGTTAATAGTCTTTATTTTTTAGATTTAGTTTTAATTTTACTGTATTTTAGCCTAGGAAAAGGACGGTCATTAAACCAAATCCTTAATTTTTGTAATAGACTATTTTTAGATTTAGCTAAGTAGTATTTAAACCCTTCTCATGCATTTAGAGAAGGGTCCTGGATTTTAATATTTTTGACTTGGAGATTACATTTCTGTACTCCACTGGCTTATATATTTTTTAAAAGGATCACATCTGGTGATTTTATGCGGAATTATCTTTAAAGTGTTGCATTTATGTACCTTGGATTTGATTTTGCATCAGAATTACTGGATTAGAGTATCAGATTTCATTTGAAAGCTTTCAAGATGAATAAGGTATTTCTATCTGTTCACTGTTGATTTCTTTTGTCTTATGATATTCACTTTAAAATTTGCTATCATTTACAGATATTTGTTTTCATAACGTTTCTTTATATATATCATTTTTTAGTATAATTGAAATGTTATCTTTCATAAGTATATGTAGATGATATATTATGATGAATGCAATATGTTAATACAACTCTGTTTAATTTCTTAAACAGAGTTATCTTTATTTGTTGCTGCACGTTTCAATTTAAATGATAATACATTTTTATGGTTATTATTAAATTGGAATAATTTTAAGTTGCATTTACATATGATTGCCCGGGTTAGTGTTAGAATTTCGTTATTAGTATTTAGTTTAAATTAGATAGTTTTATTTCAGTCAATTTAGTCCCATTTCCACTCATCCAAATCAACCCATCACCAACCCATTAGTTATATGGCTTTAATTTTGTTAGGGTCTACTTTAACACCCTCGTGAGATACAATATGACCCAGATATTCCACCTCTTGTACTCCAAAGAAACATTTGGATTTTTTTGCATATAATTGTTTCTCCCGCAATAGTTTGAGCACCCTGTCAACATGTTCAACATGATCCTTCCAAGACCTGCTGTAGATTAGTATATCATCAAAAAATACTAGCACAAATTTTCTAAGGAAGGGTTTGAAAATGGAATTCATCAACCCTGAAATGTAGAAGGTGCATTGGTAAGGCCAAAAGGCATGACCAAAAATTCATAATGACCCTCATGAGTTCGAAATGCTGTTTTTGGAATATCTTCAGTCTTCATTCTAATTTGATGATATCCCGAACGAAGATCCAACTTGGTAAAATAAATTGCTCCATGTAATTCATCCAATAATTCATCAATCACAGGAATGGGAAATTTATCTTTAATGGTGAGCTTATTGAGCTCCCTATAATCCTAACACATGCACCATGATCCATCCTTCTTGTGTACCAATACTACAGGAGCAGAGAAAGAACTTTGACTAGGTTGAATTATACCCGCCTCTAACATTTCTGCAATCATACGTTCAATTTCGCTTTTTTGGAAGTAAGGATATCTATAAGGCCTGATGTTTGGAGGAACACTTCCTGGAATCAAATGAATAGCATGATCATGATCACGAATAGGTGGGAGTCCTTTGGGGGTTTCAAACACCTTGGAATGATTGTCCAAGACTTGTTGGAGATCTGCAGAAATAGATGATTTTGATGTTGGAACTTCTAGTGAGCATAATTGTGCAATTACGCCTCGTTGTTCTTTCTTTAGAAGCTTTGTCATGACATTAGAGCTTATTATCCTTCCCGGTTTCCCTTCAATACCCCGTAATTCGACTTCCTTTCCTTCTGAAAAAAATTTCAAGAAAAGTTCTTGAAAATTAAAAGCTACCGTCCCCAAAGATTGTAACCATTGTACTCCTAGTACAACATCAGCACCTCCCATAGGAATGGCAAGCATTTGACTAGTCAATACATATTCCCCCATGGTTAGCTTGATATTATGGCATTTTCCAGAGCAATTTATAGTTCCTCCATTTGCAACCATCACTTGACATTCTGGTGCTGGGTATAGGAAACAATTTAATTCCTTGGCTACCTTATAATGAATAAAATTATGGGTGCTACCTCAATCAATCAACACTATTACCCTTTTCTTCTTTATATGTCCTTCTATCTTGAGAGTTTGAGGAGTGGTAATTCCTGCCAGTGCATTACACGATATGGTCGGATTCATTTCTTCCTCTTCTAGGGGTGGTTCCTGGTGTATATCCTCTTCTTGTTCATTTTTTTCTTCTTCTTCACAATCTATGTAAAATAATTTCTTCTCAGCACACTTATGACCTTTAGTGTATTTGCTATCACAACTGTAGCAAAGCCCTTTTGCTCTTTTTTCTTCCGATTATTGTGGTGTCAACCTTGTAGGTTGTGGAAATCTAGGCGTAGCAACACTTCCTTCTTTATAGAATTGAGTGGTAGGCTTCCTTGTCGCCATAATTTTACATTCAACTTTTCTTGCCAACCTGAATGCCTTCTCCAATGAATCAGGTTCCAAAACGCCAACTTCATGTTGGATGTTATCCTTTAAAGTGCCTAGGAAGAGATCAATCCTGTGTTCCTCTGTAAGATCAGTTACCCTTATATTCAATTTTTGGAAGTCCTCAATGTGCTGCCCCACTAAACCCTTTTGTTTGAGATTTATCAATTGGGCAAAGAAGGTGTTGCTCTTTGTATCCTCATAATGTGCTATCATTTCCTCCGTAAAAATTGACCAAGTGACAATTTTTTTACGGGAGCAAAGCCATCGATACCATACAAATGTATTTTGTTCTAAATGTAAAGTTGCAATGCGTACCTTTGTGTGTTTTTCACGTTATGGAGATCAAAATATTGCTCCATATGTAGTATCCATGTTACAGGATCCTTTCCATCAAACTTCCTCATATCCATCTTTGGAATATGGTGGTTCTTCCCGCCAACATTAGAGTTTATGAAATCACAATTAACATTTATTTTGTTCTCATCATGAGGTTCTTCTTCTATCTTTTCACCATTAGGAAACCTTTCTTGTATCAACTTTGTCAAACCTTCCATGTCTGCTTTTAGAAAATTCTTCATGTTTTCCATTTTCTCATCGATCTTAGCTTCCATGTCATCCATCTTAGATTCCATGCCAGCCTCCATGCCATCCATCTTAGCTTGCACACCATCCATCTTAGCTTCCACGCCTTTCTTCAAAACTTCCATTTCATTTTTTTGTTGCTCTTTGCGAGAGTGAAATTTGTTGCACTTGCTCTTGTAATTTTGATAGATCATGTTGCAATTCTTCATCTTCATGAGTCATAGTAGAGCCTTCTGAAGGCTTAATGGGTGTTGAATTCTTTTTAGGGGCCATTTTAGAATCCAATATTGATATCTACTCTACAAGATTCCCTTGGAATCAATTCAACTTGATTCTTCAAACAAGACTTATGCAATTCGGAAAAAAAATACACACCTTTTACTAGCTTTTAGGAGATCGATATTGAAATTGAATTATCTCTGTAATTGAAAATCTTCGATATCTGAAATTCAGCCCTGTAGTAGCCCTCTGAAGCTTCTTTTAAATGCCACAGGTCTGACCTGATTTTGATTCTCCAAGACAAAGTTGTGTCCAATCTCCCACAATGACCTAATTCTGGACTGGTTCAGTAGAGCGAACTTGTACGACTTGCCACGTGTCACTGTTTTGTCCTTTGTCTCTGAAATTGATAGCCACGAAACTACAGTCCGTGTAATTGCGACCAATTTTTACGGCACTCCAATCCGATCCCCAGAGAGAGAGTTATTGAACTTTTCCCACGATCATCTCTTTGAGATGAAATTCAGGAGCCTGAAAAAGCACTACTTTCCACAGATCATATTTCCAAAAATATTGCGAACCAAACTCTGAAATTTTTTGATGAATTTCCTCAGGATTTTATCTTCGCACCATATGAATTTCAGATTTTTAACCTTCGTAGAAAAAAAGTTATAGCAAAAATTCCACAATGACCTGTTTAGGAGCCTGAAAAAAGACCTAACTTCCACAGATGATATCTCCAAAAATATTGCAAACCAAGCTCTAAAATTTTTAGGCAATCTTTCTCAGGATTTCAGCTTCGTACCCTAAAAATTTCAGCTCCTGAACCTTCGTAGAAAAAAAGTTATAGCGAACATTCCACGATGACCTGTTTGGAGCAGCGAAACCCTAGAATCCAAAGCTCTGATACCAAATGTTGTGTAACCAGCTCCAAAAAGAGAAGAAAAGAGATATAAACGCCTTATAAATGAGCCAATTCGAGGGGGAAACCTCCAATATATTACATAAATGAACAATTCTTGGATGATCCAATTTACAAAACCTCCTTTCAATATATAGGAGTCCATGGGGCCATAATGTAATCCTAGTGGGCCACAATGTAATCCTAGCCGACCTAACAATAATAATTTAAGGGCACAATAATAATAAAATGGGGGTTACAAGGGTACAATAATAACAATAAGGGGGTTACACTAACAACAATAGGGACTATACTAGTAATATAGGGACCTAACATGTCCAACTTCTCCACCCAAGCTTTTGCTGAACATTTAGAAGATCCGTCAAATGTTGGCAAGAAAAACCTGCCCACGGTACGTTGCAGCTCACCGTCCTGTGTGTACCTACCACCTATGTTCTGGCTACGGGGTCTGTTGTCCTTTTTGAGCTGGCAAAAATCATGAAAAGTGAGAGCTTCAACAAACTCTCGCCCATAGGACTGATACTCTGCAAAATAATCCATCATATGAACCGCCTACAGCTCCTGGGGTCCTCCTGTCCCGGTGCCTGTAGTCAGGAATGTTGCAATTGTAGAACGTTGGCATTGCGCTGTGGGTACTGCTGTATGTGATGGGAAGTACTAGATCCCTCACCGATGTGAAAACCCCTTGGGGTTTCGCATTGTCTATGGTCCGCGGTAAGCTTTTGCCCCATCTCTTCAATCCTCCTCGAGAGCTCCTGCACAAATTTTAGGAGGAGTTACTCGAACTCCTTCCCTTCATCTCTCTCCTCTACCATAGGTTCTTCCTCCACTGCATCCACCACTGGAACACAATTCCCTTCTCCAAAAGTGACCTCGAGCCTCCGCTCTTGGCTCTTGTACTTTCTTCCCCGGTAGGTGATATATGGTTTTCCTCCCGGTGTCATAGACTGATCTACTCCACAGGCTGAGCCAAGTCTATGAACTCTGATACCACTGTAATATTCCGAATAGGAAATAGACAGCAATATAAAGCAACATAAACAAATAACTACAACAAATAGAGAGACATCATAAGAACACTGCAAATGTGGAGAAATGCTGAGCCATTTTATTATAAACTGAAAGATAACAATAGGTACAAAGGTGATCAGAATGAAAGCACCTTGGCTTGCTAAAGCAAGATGGAAATACTCTCAGAATCTCTCACTAAATGGTTGCTCTCTCTATGACTGCGTAAGTCCTGAAACTGTTGCTGCTGCTACTGCCGAAACTGTTCCTACTGCTGGAACGGCGCTGCTCCTTGGGGTTGTTCCCCTGCTCAGAGAAATATGAAACTTGGGATATAAACTCTTCTCCAATAACCCGGAAAAATTCAGGAAGGAATCCTGGAATGGCTGACCACGTAAATTGACCTCCCTTGGAAAATCGCGCACTCCAGGTAAGTACGCTGGCCCTGAACTGATAGACTGCAACTGATGGCCTCCTCCTACTGCAAAAGATGATTTGTGCAGAGCTAATCCCTTCACAGTACTCCTGGACTAAAATCTTCGATCTTCCTTCTCTCCCAGTGTTACCTGCTCTCAAGACTACGTAGTCTCCAAGAGGGACTGCACAGCCTAAGTGACTGTATGCTCCTGGCTAAATGACGTTGAATGCTAAGCCCTAAAAAACAATGGTGAATCTCCTCCCCTGAGTGGGAACTCGAAGTCCCCCAAGGCTGAGGTCAGGATCTCCACTCAGAGACACCCGTGTGCTGAACAACACTTGCACACTTCGCTCGATAGCAAAAGCGTGCTCAATGTCTAAAGACAGAAAATCAAAAGATGCATAAAAGAATGACTGAATGGTGAGCCTCCTCTCCCTTTTATGCTTGAGAGCTAGCTCCCCCTTGCGCATCACTCACCTATGTTGTCCCTCCTTGGCCTCGATGTCCCTGCCACAGCACTATCCTGGCCCATGCTGCCACTGCACTGCTTGGCCCACGCTGCCTCCACGTTGCCCCTACCCTACACTATCACTTGGCCCTCCTGGGCCCCACGCTGCCAACTAATATTTTCCTAAGTGACATTAGGGAATTATTATCTCCTAAGTGTGGGTTATGGGTCCCATCACCCCCTTTTATTGATTGAATAACATTAGGAAGGCAAAACTGAACAAAATTAATATTACCAATTAGCTGCTGCTAATTGGGAATATTACAATCTACCAGAAAGATCTGAAAATTCCTATTTTCACTGATCCAACGACCCAGATCTTGAATTGCGTTGAAACATGCGTGAGAGTTTATGACGAGGTTCGCGCAAGATAGACCTTACGACAGTGCTCTCCCTTCATCAATCGCCCTTAATCACACCGTGCTACAACTTGCACTGGGAATAAAATAGACTTGGACCCCCGATAGATCTGACATCTACGATCAAGCAAGATCGATGCCCAACATTGCACATCCGACTCCAACTTGCACGGGGTTTAAAATACAATTGCACCCACAATAGATCCAACAACTACAATCAAGCGAGATCAACGACCCAGATCACCCATCAAAATCTAACTGGTGCAAGGGACAACACAGATTTGTACCCCCAATAGATCCAATGGCTATGATCAAGCGAGATCAATGACCTAGAACACCCATCGAACTCCATCCTGTGCGAGGGATAAAACAGACTTACACCTCCAATAGATCAAAGGGATATAATCAAGCGAGATCATCTACCCACGTCATACATTGGGTTACAACTTGCTGGCTATTTATCGATGCAAAGGGCGTCTGATGGATTCAAAGGATCCCATTAGCTACGATCAAAGTCTAGGACACACATTGTGCGTTGAAAGACACGGTATTTTATCACATTACATTCATCCAATGGTGATCAATCACACAAATTCCTTCCACTTGGCCTCACCGACCAAATCAATTGCCACCAAGAACTATAAAATGGCACTGCCACCTCATCATTAATGTCGTCATATATTTATTTTTTAATTTTATATCAATAATTCTTTTTTATGTATATGCAAATTTTAGTGTTTTTTTCACCTATAATTTGCCCATCGTTCCACAAATTCCGAGCTCACAATCACAATATCATCCTTCACATTTATCATTCTCTTTGATCTCAACTTGAATTGAGAATTGCATCCACCTCCACTTCTTGTGAGTTAGGTCAAACAATTCATCAAAAATTCCTAGACATATGCATAGGATGAGTGGCAAAGAGTCCCCATCGAAGACTTGGACCACTATAATTGGAGAGCTGGTATCATGTAACCTTAGAGAATCTCCAGGAGGACTTGGATGATATAAGTGAGAAATTAATGGTGGACTTTGTGGTCTTCATGCTAGTTTGGTGTGCACCCTTTAAAGTGGCTACACGTGGCTTAGTGTGATGCCTTGCTAGACCACGTTTGCTAGTTATGGTTTGTTGTTGATGGTGGATACCCTAGCTAGGGTTTGGAATCATTCCGAGTGTCCTAGTCTGTGTCAAGCTTAATGGAAATCTGCCAACTTTGGATAAGCTAGCTGGTATGTACTTAAAACTTCATTTGTTGTATAACGAAGTACCTTGATGTCCACAAATTTTATACTTGTAGATTTGATTTTAAGAGTATATTCGCATGGAAATTAAGTAGTCTCTAATGTTGGGTATAAATTCTAATTTAATATAATAGCGAGTAGAATTTGTTGAGTAAGATGATTGGAGGATTGGATGCTTGAATTACACAACAAGGATCCTTGCGATGAGAAGTGCTTGACATTTGGAACCCATGCTTGGCGAGCGCAACTCTTAATTGATCTCTTAACATGTGTACACCTTGGAGAGTGAGAGCTTGACTCTTTATCTAGTATAATTCAATGGCCCTTGGATGCCATTCATTAGAAATCCTTAGTTCAAGGCTATGGGCCACATTACTGTTAGTGGGCGCCCACTGACACTAATGTGGTCCGTAGCCTTAAACTAAGGGTGTCTAATGAATGACATCCAAGGTCCATTGTAGCCCTACATCAAGCTTAGCCAACATATCTCCAAAAGGTAATAAGGTAGAAACAATTAGCATATTTCCATTAGGGCGCCCACTGACACTAATGTGGCCCATAACCTTAAACTAAGGGTGTCTAATGAATGACATCCAAGGTACATTGTAGCCCTACATCAAGCTTAGCCAACATATCTCCAAAAGGTAATAATGTAGAAACAATTAGCATATTTCCATTAGGATCATAAGTTAGGCAGAGTAGCCAACTCAACAACATCCAACTTAAGATTTCCTTGGTAACATTCTCCTTTACATGTCTTTGCTTATCATTGTAAATTTCCAGTAGAAATATTATAGTGCAATCAGAACATGTTCTTTGCCAAGGTGGGGAACAGGAGTAGGTGATGCCACCTACATATCAAGGAGTAGTTTTACAGAGAGGTCGTGGTAGAGGCAGAGGAAGAGGTCGTGGTACAGAGGACAACCCAAATCCATTTTCAAATACTGAAGTAGAGAACCAAAGGGGTGGAATGGAAAACCAGGATGATAATGAAAAACCCAGGCCAAGGGGCCAGAACCAAGTTTTGGAGGACCTGCTAAGAACTAATCAGTAGATGATGAGACAGGGATACCTCATCTGCCTGATCCTCCCAAAATAAGATAGTCCTCTAACCCAATGGATCCCTGGAACCCACAACAATATTAGAGGCCCATCGCCCCCAATCTTTGTTTATAGCCACTGAGTAGTGCCAATGACCGCCAAGAAACACACGTGCCAATCATCCAGCCATACTAGCACAGTGCCCCAAGTCATCAACGAATCTCTAGGGGGGAAATCCTATCCGTTCAACTGAAAACCAATGGAAAATTTGTACTATCTTGCCTACAAAAACTAGCGCATCCCTAAATGTGGTTGGACTGCTAAGCCTTGGGAAGTTGAAATCCCAAGCTGACATGTGCCAACTTTGATTAAGCTATTTGGTATGTACTTGTAACTTCATTTGCTGTATAACGAAGTACCTTGATGTCCACAGATTTTATACTTGTAGATCTTATTTTTAGAGTATATTCGCATGGAAATTAAGTAGTTTCTAATGTTGGGTATAAATTCTAATTTAATATAATAGCAAGTAGAATTTGTTAAGATGATTGGAGGATTGGATGCTTGAATTAGACAACAAGGATCCTTGCGATGAGAAGTGCTTGACATTTGGAACCCATGCTTGGCGAGCGCAACACTTGATTGATCTCTTAACATGTGTACACCTTGGCGAGTGAGAGCTTGACTCTTTATCTAGTATACCTCAACGGCCCTTGTATGCCATTCATGAGACACCCTTAGTTTAAGGCTATGGGCCACATTAGTGTTAGTGGGTGCCCTTAAACTAAGGGTGTCTAATGAATGACATCCAAGGGCCATTGTAGCCCTACATCAAGCTTACCCAACATATCTCCAAAAGGTAATAAGGTGGAAACAATTAGCATATTTCCATTAGAATCATAAGTTAGGCAGAGCAGCCAACTCAACAACATCCAACTTAAGATTTCCTTGGTAACATTCCCCTTTACATGTCTTTGCCTATCATTGTAAATTTCCAGAAGGAATATTACAGTGCAATCAGAACATGTTCTTGGCCAAAGTGGGGAACAAGAGTAGGTGATGCCACCTAGATATCAAGGAGTAGTTTTCCAGAGAGGTCGTTGTAGAGGCAGAGGAAGAGGTCATGGTACAGAGGACAACCCAAATCCATTTTCAGATACTGAAGTAGAGAACCGGAGGGGTGGAATGGACAACCATGATGATAATGAACAACCCGGGGCCAAGGGGCCAAAGCCAAGTTTTGGAGGACCTGCTAAGAGCTAATCAATAGATGATGAGACAGGGATATATCATCCACCTGATCCTCCCAAAATTAGATAGTCATCTAACCCAATGGATCCCTGGAACCCATAGCAACATTAGAGGCCCATCGCCCCCAATTCCTGTTACCTGCCACTGAGTAGTGCCAATGACCGCCAAGAAACACACGTGCCAATCATCCTGCCATACTAGCACAGCACCGCAAGTCATCAACGAATCTCTAGGGGGAGAAATTCTATCCGTTTAACTGAAAACCAATGGAAAATTTGTACTATCTTCCCCTACATTAACTAGCGCATCCCTAAATGTGGCTAAACTGCTATGCCTTGAGAAGTCGAAATCCCATGCTAACATGTGCCAACTTTGGATAAGCTATTTGGTATGTACTTGTAACTTCATTTGCTATATAACGAAGTACCTTGATGTCCACACATTTTATACTTGTAGATCTGATTTTTAGAGTATATTCGCATGGGAATTAAGTAGTTTCTAATGTTGGGTATAAATTCTAATTTAATATAATAGAGAGTAGAATTTGTTGAGTAAGATGATTGGAGGATTGGATGCTTGAATTAGACAACAATGATCCTTGCGATGAGAAGTGCTTGAAATTTGGAACCCATGCTTGGCGAGCGCAACACTTGATTGATCTCTTAACATGTCTACACCTTGGCGAGTGAGAGCTTGACTCTTTATCTAGTATACCTCAACGGCCCTTGTATGCCATTCATTAGACACCCTTAGTTTAAGGCTATGTGCCACATTAGTGTTAATGGGCGCCCACTAACACTAATGTGGCCCATAGCCTTAAACTAAGGGTGTCTAATGAATGTCATACAAGGGCCATTGAGGTATACTAGATAAAGAGCCAAGGGCTATTGTAGCCCTACATCAAGCTTAGCCAACATATCTCCAAAAGGTAATAAGGTGGAAACAATGAACATATTTCCATTAGGATCATAAGTTAGGCACAACAACCAACTCAACAACATCCAACTTAAGATTTCCTTGGTAACATTCCCCTTTACATGTCTTTGCTTATCATTGTAAATTTCCAGTAGGAATATTACAGTGCAATCAGAAGAAGTTCTTGGCCAAGGTGGGGAACAGGAGCAGGTGATGCCACCTAGATATCAAGGAGTAGTTTTCCAGAGAGGTCGTGGTAGAGGCAGAGGAAGAGGTCATGGTACAGAGGACAACGCAAATCCATTTTCAGATACTGAAGTAGAGAACCGAAGGGGTGGAATGCACAACTAGGATGATAATGAACAACCTAGGCCAAGGGGCCAGAACCAAGTTTTGGAGAACCTGCTAAGAACTAATCAGTAGATGATGAGATAGGGATAACTCATCCGCCTGATCCTCTAAAAATAAGATAGTCCTCTAACCCAATGGATCCTTGGAACCCACAACAACATTAGAGGCCCCTCGCCCCCAATTCCTGTTTATAGCCACTGAGTAGTGCCAATGACTGCCAAGAAACACACGTGCCAATCATCTTTCCATACTAGCACAATGCCCCAAGTCATCAACGAATCTCTAGGGGGGAAAATCCTATCCGTTCAACTAAAAACCAATGGAAAATTTGTACTAGCTTTGCCTACAAAAACTAGCGCATCCCTAAATGTGGCTGAACTGCTAAGCCTTGAGATGTCGAAATCCCATGCTGACATGTGCCAACTTTGGATAACCTATTTAGTATATACTTGTAACTTCATTTTCTGTATAACGAAGTACCTTGATGTCCACACATTTTATACTTGTAGATCTGATTTTTAGTGTATATTCGCATGGAAATTAAGTAGTTTCTAATGTTGGGTATTGTTGTCGCACAGATTGTCCAGGCACCGCGACAACGGCTCAGATTGGGGGCTGTCACTCTTATCCCCAATCTCTCTCTTTAAACTGTCTCCTTGCAAGTTAAGGGAGGTAGACCCTATTAAATGAGGATGACAAATCCAGGAGACACAGCTAAAACATCAAATACTTATAAAATGAACGAGATTCCACAGATCTAGATTAGATATCACGCTAAGACCAGTGCCTTATGGAGTCATACAAAATCCCATTATGCAATTATAAACCAGTAAATGATGACTAACTGCTGCTTATTAAACCACGATTGATCACGATGATATCCAATTAAAAACACCACAATCATGAATAATGAAAACGCCAGCTGTTTAAGATGTTCCAAAATTAAGATGTTCCAGTATTACCCAACTCGAAATTTAAAATATCCACAGTCAAACTTAGATAAAAATTTTAAGGCTCAGTGGACCATTGAAAATTTTTTATATTTTGTATTTTAAAATTTTTTTTTTTAAGATTTTTGGAAACAAATCAAAATTCTAAATCTAAACAAAGTTCTAATCTAAAAGTTAAATGCTAAAGTTAAAATTAAACTAAATTTGAAACTAAGCTAAAACTAAATTAAAATTTAAAAAATCTAAATTAAAAAAAACACTAAAGTTAAATCTAATTAAAACTAAGTAAAAATTAAACTAAGACTAAATTAGAACTAGAACTAAGTTAGAATAAATCTAAAAAGAAATAATTTAAAACTAACAATAAAAAAAATGAAATTTAAAACCTACGCTAACATAGAACTAACACCATTAATAACTTTAAAATCTAACAAAGATAAACTAAACGATAGTCTAATCAAAATACATCTAAAATAAAAATCGAAAAAGACCTAACACTAGATTACACTATACAAAAAAAAACGAAATTTAAAACCTAACAACGAAAACCAAGATGGATACAAGTCGAAATGTTTTTGTTGGACTCAGATTTTTTTTAATGCGTGCGTTTGTTTTTTACTGCTGTCATTTGCAGGAACGGTGGACAGAGGCACAATGGAGAGCTGGCTTGGATAGACGGGTTTGAAGAAATCGAGGGTTTTGAATGCAAGTTTTGTGCCTTTGTTGCAGGTCGAATAGGGATAGCCAACGCGTGAGGAAATGATGTAGCAAATAAATCGAGGGCAGAGCTGATGGACGAGGCAGCCAGAGGAAAGGGTTAACGCAGATATAGCTAAGAAATCGATGAAAAAAAAGATTGAGGTCGATGATAGCTGAGAGAAGAGAGTTGAGAGGGTTCTATGGAGAGAAAGGCAGCAGTGAGGACGTTTTTTAAAGCTGGACAGTGGAGAGAACAGGGTTTGATGCGTGAGAGAAAGCAGATGAGGGCAGATTGAGTAGGAATGAACAGCGATTGAACCCAACACATTTAAATCACCCAGCAACTTAAAAAACTCTTCAATGTAAGCTCAGATTTATAATGCTCCTTAAAAAATAACGTCCAGATTTGCCCACAGTGGGGTTTCTGAGGCCAGATCTGGCCTTTGGAGGCTAGATCTGCCTTAGATCTAAAAAAAATTTCCGATTTGAACCTGTAACCTGCAAAGACAGCCAGATCTGAAGACACACACGCCAATTTTAACAATTAAACCCTAACAATCTTGAAAAATTTACAAATATACAAGCTAGTTTACAAATTTAAAACCCTCAAGGTCAGATTTAAATCTGTTTTAGCACAATTTTCAGAGATTTTAAAATTTTAGTGAGAGGCACAAGCCTTCGAAACCCTGCAAAATCACAAATATCGTAAGATAGACCCGGAATTTAACAAACAAAGAGCTTATCAGATTTATGTTTATTGAGAGTCGGCTGGTCCAACCGAAGACTTCCCCAGATGCCCAATCTTAAAAAAAATTTCCCTGCACACTTAGATCTGAATCTTAGATCAATAGAGATTTAAGAAAACAACATGAGACCTTTGCAGAAAAATCAGAATGTTATTTTATAAACCCAGAAAACTACATAAGATACCTATATGCAGATTAATCCATGAAGGCCATCAACCATAAAATACAAGAAACAAAGTAGCAGAGTTTAGAGATAATTCACCACATAGATCTGAGAAAGAACATCCAGATTTGTAACCCCAAAGTCTTTATGCTTTATTCCTCAAAAAGTTTACAAGAGCTTCTAAGAGCAAGTGCACGATTCTGAGATCGGATGACTCAAAAATGAAAAAGACCTCAAAATTTATAGGACAAGATCTCTAACGGCTAGTTTGGATGATCCTCGTCAAAATAATCTCAACCGTCCAAAAGATTTAATTATCTTTTAATCCGGAGCGTTGAAATTAAAATTTTGGGGAAAAAACGAATTTAGCATTTAATTCAATTTTAATTAACTCAAAAATATTATTTTTGAGTTAATTACCCCAAAATTTTGACCTTGAATTAACCACTAAGGCCCAAGGGTCCAATATTTCTTAAAATTCGCAATATTCCCTTGACCTGGGGCTTTCAAAATCATTTTCCAAGGACCCATAAATTTTGCCTTTAAAGATTTAATCCTAATTTAGGACCCTAAATTAATTAAATTTCTGGTTTAGGATTTTATTAATTAATTGACCAGAAAATTTAATTAATTGACTAAGAGGGGATTATAATTATTTTTCCAACCCTCTTTTACATGAAATAATACATTTACATACATAAAGGGGGAAAACCCATTCGTATAGACCCTCAAATAAATACCCAAGTCTGCGACTCAAAATATGATCTAGTAGACCAAGTAGTTCAAACTATTTTTACAAGGACTTGATAGAACACTAGGACTCACTTAGTATGTTGATGGTAAAATCCACCCTAGCTTTGGGGTGAGGCTGGAGGGAAAAACTTTGCCGATCACTTTCGTGAATCAGTGAGACAAAAAACCTTCTAGGATAGAGATCATCAACAACATACTAGGCTTACCTAGGTTGTTACATACATGGAAGGTCTTACTTAGATCATTTACATCATTACGTGCAGAATGGGTTTACTGTCGATCAGCGATGAAATCTGGATGACACAAGCCTCGAACATGATGGGTCCCATTTGAAAAAATGGGGATGTACTACTATGGGGTCGTTGATAAAGTGTGGTCAACAGGTATAATTTCTAATTTAATATAATAGCGAGTTGAATTTGTTGAGTAAGATGATTAGAGGATTGGATGCTTGAATTAGACAACAAGGATCCTTGCGATGAGAAGTGCTTGACATTTGGAACCCATGCTTGGCGAGCGCAACACTTGATTGATCTCTTAACATGTGTACACCTTGGAGAGTGAGAGCTTGACTCTTTATCTAGTATACTTCAATGGCCCTTGTATGTCATTCATTGGACACCCTTAGTTTAAGGCTATGGGCCACATTAGTGTTAGTGGGCGCCCACTAACAATAATGTGGCCCATATCCTTAAACTAAGGCTGTCTAATGAATGACATCCAAGGGCCATTGTAGCCCTACATCAAGCTTACCCAACATATCTCCAAAAGGTAATAAGGTGGAAACAATTAGCATATTTCCATTAGGATCATAAGTTAGGCAGAGCAACCAACTCAACAACATCCAACTTAAGATTTCCTTGGTAACATTCCCCTTTACATGTCTTTTCCTATCATTGTAAATTTCCAGTAGGAATATTACAGTGCAATCAGAACATGTTCTTGGCCAAGGTGGGGAACAGGAGCAGGTGATGCCACCTAGATATCAAGGAGTAGTTTTCCAGAGAGGTCGTGGTAGAGGCAGAGGAAGAGGTCGCGATACAGAGGAAAACCCAAATCCATTTTCCGATACTAAAGTAGAGAACCGGAGGGGTGGAATGGACAACCAAGATGATAATGAACAACCCAGGCTAAGGGGCCAGAACCAAGTTTTGGAGGACCTACTAAGAACTAACAAAGAGATGACGAGACAGGGATATATCATCCACCTGATCCTCCCAAAATAAGATAGTCCTCTAACCCAATGGATCCCTGGAACCCACAGCAACATTAGAGGCCCATCGCCCCCAATTCCTGTTACCTGCCACTGAGTAGTGCCAATGACCGCCAAGAAACACACGCACCAATCATCCTGCCATACTAGCAGAGCACCCCAAGTCATCAACGAATCTCTAGGGGGAGAAATCCTATCTGTTCAACTGAAAACCAGTGAAAAATTTGTACTATCTTCCCCTACAGAAACTAGCGCATCCCTAAATGTGGTCGAACTGCTAAGCCTTGAGAAGTCGAAATCCCATAATGACATGTGCCAACTTTGGATAAGCTAGTTGGTATGTACTTTTAACTTCATTTGTTGTATAACGAAGTACCTTGATGTCCACACATTTTATACTTGTAGATATGATTTTTAGAGTATATTCGCATGGAAATTAAGTAGTTTCTAATGTTGGGTATAAATTCTAATTTAATATAATAGCGAGTAGAATTTGTTGAGTAAGATGATTGGAGGATTGGATGCTTGAATTAGACAACAAGGATCCTTGCGATGAGAAGTGCTTGAAATTTGGAACCCATGCTTGGCGAGCGCAACACTTGATTGATCTCTTAACATGTGTACACCTTTGAGAGTGAGAGCTTGACTCTTTATCTATATACTTCAATGGCCCTTGTATGTCATTCATTAGACACCCTTAGTTTAAGGCTATGGGCCACATTAGTGTTAGTGGGCGGCCACTAACACTAATGTGGCCCATAGCCTTAAACTAAGGGTGTCTAATGAATGCCATCCAAGGGCCATTGTAGCCCTACATCAAGCTTAGCCAACATATCTCCAAAAGGTAATAAGGTGGAAACAATTAGTGTATTTCCATTAGAATCATAAGTTAGGCACAACAGCCAACTCAACAACATCCAAATTAAGATGTCCTTGGTAACATTCCCCTTTACATGTCTTTGCTTATCATTGTAAATTTCCAGTAGGAATATTACAGCGCAATCAGAACATATTCTTGGCCAAGGTGGGGAACAGGAGCAGGTGATGCCACCTAGATATCAAGGAGTAGTTTTCCAGAGAGGTTGCGGTAGAGGCAGAGGAAGAGGTCGTGGTACAGAGGACAACCCAAATCCGTTTTCAAATACTGAAGTAGAGAATCGAAGGGGTGAAATGGACAACCAGGATGACAATGAACAACCCAAGCCAAGGGGCCAGAACCAAGTTTTGGAGGACCTGCTAAGAACTAATCAGTAGATGATTAGACAGGGATAACTCATCTGCCTGATCCTCCCAAAATAAGATAGTCCTCTAATCCAATGGATCGCTGGAACCCACAACAATATTAGAGGCCCATCGTCCCCAATTCCTGTTACCTGCAACTGAGTAGTGCTAATGACCGCCAAGAAACACACGTGCCAATCATCATGCCATACTAGCATAGCGCCCCAAGTCATCAAGGAATCTCTAGGGGGGAAAATCCTATCCGTTCAACTGAAAACCTATGGAAAATTTATCTTCCCCTACAGAAACTAGCGCATCCCTAAATGTGGTTGAACTGCTAAGCCTTGGGAAGTCGAAATCCCATGATAATCGCAAAAATAAATTACCATGTTGACGTTGCGGCTCTCTAGTCCTAACCGACTATCCAACATGCTCATACTGGGCCCTCCTCTCCTGTAATTCTTAGCTACCATACATGTTATGACCGAAGCTATGCCAAACCTGCGAGGACTACACTTCAATCCCTGAACCTACCCACCCATGGCTAGCCTCGATCCTGGGAAACAATAGTGAATACCTGCCCCACCACATAATGAAACGCTTAGTGATCCCCATTGTGTTAACCCAGGAATGAGCTAGATCACTCTCTTTCAAGATCCTTCTCATCTCGAAGTGGAGTGTTCCACTCATAAACCGAACCCCTGGCATGCAGAACAATTCAAACAATCATTATACATCCACAATAATTACACCATAAATGCTCCAAAACCACCCTTTTTATTAATTCTTTGGAAGAGTCCAATGTAAGAACAAGTAAACCTGGGCTTTCCAAAGCAAGCTAGACAATTCCATGTGATGATATGCTACCCAGAAGCAAGGAATTTGACCCCTCCTAAAAGGTAATGCGCTGGCCCTATAAATTTTGCACTGCTGGCTGAATGGAACCTCCTTTTGGACCCCAACCCAAAAAATTCTACCAAATTAATTTTGAACTCCTCATCAAAAACCCAGAAAAAACCCGAAAGATATTCCACTAGTTTTGAAGCTCCAAATTTGACCCCAAATACCCAGCACTTCTCCACTGCCTGTAAATTTCGGCCTGCAGGAAATTCTGTCTTTACAAACCTCCAAAATAGTGGAAAATATCCTCTAGGCACCCTTCTAACTCCCACAAAACAAACCATCTCCAAATCCCTCAAACCAAAACCACCCACAACAACTCCACCCAAAAACTGCCATGTCTGTGATAGTGCTGCATAGGCCCTAGAAGAGAAATTTGTGGTATGAGGTTGGATCCTTCTGCACTTGCAATTCCCCTCTTTCCCCCAACAATTTGGACAAGGAATATCCAACAAACTATGTGGCTTTTAATTCCTGGCACCAACTCTCTAGGGGACTGCGTAGCTTCTGGTTCTCCATCCTAACTGAGCTCAGAAAATTTGTGGCCCCTGTGCTATGCCTCAACTTACCTCCACAAGACAATGATGATGAATTCCTAGGGTGGCACTCGTATTCCAACGAAGAAAGGGTGAGTTTCCTCCTTGGGAAAACTCTGGTGCTCAACAACACTTTGTGAATCAATTGAACAACTTGAGCAACAATGGAAAATTGCCAAATGATCAAAAAGCCCCAAATGATGTTATCTTCCTCATATTTATAGTTTTTTCTTCCTCACTCACTCTAGGCCCGTCCACGAAGTAAACGAACTCCCTCCTAATCCATTCAAACTTCTCCATCAAGGGGTGTGTGTTTCCTCATGAGGTGGTCCCCACATCCCACTATGTGATTAATATTCCCTTTTTCTAATGTTTGAGGCTTCCCCTACCACAAAATTAAATTAATAAATTTTCAACCACTTTTCCTAAGTTTGTACCCAAAATTTTGTCCATCCAAAATTTGAAAAATTTGAGAACGAAACTTACCTAATTTTTACTAGAAGGGATATTACAAACATGCAGGGTCCACTTTCCACTTTTCACTACCACAATGACTTTTCCCCCTTCCAGATCCAAGGGTTGATCTTGAAGTAAATAAACAACCTATATTCCCACTGGACTAAAGCATTCACAGGTGTGTTTATGACAACCTACACCCCGAAAAATCTAACTACTAGGACTTGTCCAATTTTATGGCCTAGATATATTTAGTGCTGGAACATGGATGTAAGTTAACATGGTGCCATCTACCAGACAGATCTGACAATTCCTATTTTCACTGATACAACGACCCAAATATTGCATTGCGTTGAAACATGTGCGAGGGTTTACGACGAAGTTCGCGCAAGAGAGACCTAACGACAATGCTCTCCCTTCATCAATGACCCATAATCCACACCGTGCTACAATTTTCACAGGGAATAAAATATACTTGGACCCCTGATAGATCTGACATCTACGATCAAGCGAGATCAATGCCCAACATCGCACATTCAACTCCAACTTTCATGGGGTTTAAAATACACTTGCACCCATGATAGATCCAACGACTACAACCAAGTGAGATCAACGACCCAGATCGCCCATCAAAATCTAACTTGTGCAAGGGATAAAACAGACATGCACCCCCAATAGATCCAATGGCTATGATCAAGGGAGATCAATAACCTAGATCACCCATTGAACTCCATCATGTGCGGGGGATAAAACAGTCTTCCATCTCCAATAGACCCAAGCGGTATAATCAAGTGAGATCATCGACACACATCATACATGGGGTTCCAACTTGCTGGCTATTTATCGATGCAAATGGCGTCTAATGGATTCAAAGGATCCCATTAGCTACGATAAAAGTCTAGGGCGCACAATGTGTGTTGAAAGACACAGTATTTTAGCACATTACATCCATCTGATGGTGCACAATCACACAATTTCCTTCCACCTGGCCTCACCGACCAAATCAATTGCCACCAAGAACTATAAAATGGCACTGCCACCTTATCATTAATGTCGTCATATATTTATTTTTTAATTTTATATCAATAATGTTATGTCTATGTGAATTTTAGTGTTTTTTTCACCTACAATTTTCCCATATTTCCACAAATTCCGAGCTCACAATCAAAATTTCATCCTTCACAATTGTCATTCTCCTTGATCTCATCTTGAATTGACAATTGCATCCATGTCCACTTCTTGTGAGTTTTGTCAAACAATTCCTCAACAACCTGTTATTTTTCCTTAAATGATTTTTCACACCCAAACAACCTGACTTTTGTAACCTCTAGCTCTGATACCACCTGTAATGTCCCCTCGCCCACAGTCGGCTTTACCTGGAACACTCCCATCCAACTGCTGGGTTATTTCAGCGGTCAAATAATTGTGTTTCGTTAATGAACCTATATTAGAGTCATTTCATAAATTGAACCTATATTAGAGTATGGTTTGATATGTTTAGGTGACAAGGAACTAGGATATGTGGCATGAGACCCCATCAAAGACTTGGATCACTATACTTGGAGAGATTGTATCATCTAAGCTTAGAGAATCTCCCAGAGGACTTGGATGATATAAGTGAGAAATTAATGGTGGACTTAGTGGTATTCATGCTAGTTTGGTGTGCACGCTTTGAAGTGGCTACAAGTGGCTTAGTGTGATGCCTTGCTAGACCACGTTTGCTAGTTATGGTTTGTTGTTGATGGTGGATACCCTAGCTAAGGTTTGGAAGAATTCTGAGTGTCCTAGTCTGTGTCAAGATTAATGGACATGTGCCAACTTTGGATAAGCTAGTTGGTATGTACCTATAACTTCATTTGTTGTATAACGAAGTACCTTGATGTTCACACATTTTATACTTGTAGATCTGATTTTTAGAGTATATTCGCATGGAAATTAAGTAGTTTCTAATGTTGGGTATAAATTCTAATTTAATAAAATAGTGAGTAGAATTTGTTGAGTAAGATGATTGGAGGATTGGATGCTTGAATTAGTCAACAAGGATCCTTGCGATGAGAAGTGCTTGACATTTGGAACCCATGCTTGGCAAGCGCAACACTTGAGGATTGATCTCTTCACATGTGTCCACCTTGAAGAGTGAGAGCTTGACTCTTTATCTAGTATACTGCAATGGCCCTTGGATGTCATTCATTAGACACCCTTAGTTTAAGGCTATGGGCCACATTAGTGTTAGTGGGCACCCTACATCAAGCTTAGCCAACATATCTCCAAAAGGTAATAAGGTGGAAACAATTAGCATATCTCCATTAGTATCATAAGTTAGGCAGAGAAACCAACTCAACAACATCCACCTTAAGATTTCCTTGGTAATAAAAAAAACAAATCACCAACACATTCCTAACATTCCCCTTTAAGATTAACTTGGGGAACCAAATATGGAATTTTGGCATAAAATATATTTGACCAAGTAAGTATTATATCCCATCGGAGCATATACGTTCAGTAAGATCATTGGTGCACAATAAGTTCAACTCGGACAACAAGAATCCTCATCATGTGGAGTGTCTAACATTTCAAGCCCATGAATGTAGAGTGCATCATTGTAGGATTTATCTTTTGACATCTATACAGTTGTAAAGTGACCGCTTAAATTGGATACCTTATCTTGTAGATTAGGCACATGACTCAAGAAATTAACGAAAATTCAAAAAAATTCACAAACATTTCGATTGTTTTACTCCCCTGCACCAATAAAATCTACTTGTAACGATGTTCCACAACTGTATTCAGACATACGGGCCTCCCTGTGTACCTTTGCTTCATTCAAAGGTAACTTCTTGTAATAATTCAGGTTTCTTAGTTCAAATTGGACAGGAACTAGCTTGCATGACTTCCCCTCAATACCTGGAAACTATGCAATCTTTATTCTTTCCATGTCGGTCCCCATTATTCACAAGGGTCTTTCCACGTCATAGTGATTGAGTGGAAACAACTACATACAGTGTCCACTTTCCACTTTTCACTATCACCATGATTTCCCCCCCTTCTAGATCCATGGGTTGATCTTGAGGTAGATCGACGACCTAGATTCCCATCGAAATAAATCACACACATGTTTATGACAACCTACCCCACTAAGAATCTAACGGCTAGGACTTGTGCGATTTGATGGCCTAGATATATATCGTGCTGGAACAAGGATGTAAGTTTACATGGTGCCATCTACCCGACATATCTAACAGTGGTGATTTTAACTGATACAAAACCCCAGATCTTGCATCACGTTGAAACATATGTGAGGGTTTACGACAAGGTTCGTGCAAGATAGATCTAACGGCTGTGTATAATCCACATCGTGCTCCAACTTGGATAGGGAATAAACTAAACTTGGACACCCGATAGATATGACATCTCCGATCAAGTGAGATCGACGGCCCACATTGGACATCCAACTCCAACTTGCACGGGGTGTAAAATAGACTTGCACCCACGATAGATCAAATGGATACAATCAAGCGAGATCAACGACCCAGATCACCCATTAGTATCTAACTTGCATGAGGGATAAATGCAAAGGGCGTCTGATGGATCCAAAGGATTCCATTATCTATGATCAAAGTCCAGGGCTCACATGGTGCACTGAAAGGCACGGTATTTTAGTGCATTACATCCACTCGATGGTTCCCAGTCACACCGAGTCCTGCCACCTCGCCTCCTCATCTACCAACTCAATCGCCACCAAGAACTATAGCATGCAAATGCCACCTCATCGTTGATGTTATAATATATTTATTTTTTAATTTTCTATCAATAATACTTTTTTTTTGTCTGTGCAAATTTTAGTGTTTACACATTACTATAATTTTCCCGTCACTCCACAAATTCCGATCTCGCAATCACAATTTGATCCTTCACATTTGTCATTCTCTTTTATCTCATATCGAATTGAGAATTTAATCCACTTCCAATTCTTATGCGTTATGTCAAACAATTCATCAACAACATGTCACTTTTCCTTAAATTATTTTTCACACCCAAACGACCCGAGTTTTCTAACCTGTAGCTCTGATACCACTTGTAATGTACCTAGGCCCACAGTCGCCTTTACTTGTAACACTCCTAGCCCTCTCTCGAGACATTTCAACTATCAGTCGGGTATATCCACACCTAGTGACCCTCTGTAACTGATGTATAGAGGGTTTTCTCCACATTTTTTTGCTTCGGCTATTCCTCCAACCAACACGTTGATGGCATATTTCTATGCCTATTATTGTTGAATAGTGTCACCTAGTTATTTTCCTTTTTTCTTGTTTTGAGCATTGTGATATGCACATCTGTAAATTTTTGTAGATGTTCTATGCTTGATGCAACTTTACTTTTATACCCGATATCAAACAACAATCACATAAACAAGAAAGTAAAATGTTGATAGAACATACCAATAGATCGGTGGAAGACAAGCCAAAAATACACTTAACTTGATCAGCAAAATATATGTGTTGTGGTGCGTTACGGCGGTCAACAGGATGTTTCAACCAACAAAGTTTCCTCACGATCAGCCAACCAAAATGTGTCACACAACCCTCTTGGACAACTCTACAAAGGTCAACCCAAAGTCAAAAAAAGTCAACGTTGTCCAGTCAACGCTAAACAATAGCAGCAGAAAGTCAACGCAACCAAGTCAAAGTCAACTGGTGAAAATGACTTCCAACGTTGACCTATATATATCCATCAGTGAGGGTGTGTGACACATCTGTTGGGGCTTCAAGCCTACATTACAATTCTGGCCGACCTTGCACATAAGTGGAATTAATTCAAATAAATGTTCTGCTCATCGGATCAAGATGATCTTTAGATCGATCTTGCACCTCTCCGAAAGAGGAATCCAATAAAAATATTGGCATCTTCATCTGAGCATCACAACATGGAGTTTGGACCTAGTTTTCCAAAATTAACACTCCCTCTCAACTAGGGAGAACTCCATCCACTTGTGCCATCCAAACATCGTGCGTCATCCCGCCGTTACTTACTTTGCTGGCTTCTTTATTTTAGAACAAAAAGGTGAGTCACAAAGACATCACTCCCAGCTGACAAAATCAGCTTAGAGATCCGAAACGTCTATAGGACTCAAAGGAGTCACATACCAACCCGAAGTTGGTTTAACTGACCCGAAGTTAGTCGGAGGTGCGAAACCTTAGTAGACTTGATCCCAGATCAAGTGGTTGGACACGTGCCATCATAGACAAAGAGAGTACGGCAATTTCTGATGCCTCCATCAGTCTTTGCTACTGGTCTCTAGCTTTTCCCACCTCATTGGCCAAATGAGAGGTACTTCCCATGAGTTCGGGACTCCATGGGTAGGATGCATATGGGGCACAGATCAAAGAGAGGTGAACCAAATCAATATCATAACGGTGGGGAAGAAGCACACCAACAAGTTTCAGCAAGCCTAGCCCTGTGGTTGCTTATAGCTCCAAGAAGTTATCCCTGAAGCCCCCTGGAGCTCCCAGAGCTCATCGTCTAACAGGACCCTCAGAATAGGGTCGTTCCACGATTCCAAGATTCTCACGGAAGGTTTGGAACTTGACCTTCCCCAAGGGCTTTGTGAGAATATCTGCGACCTGCTCATCAGTTCCTATATGATCGAGCCTTACGGTGCCTCATTGTACCATATCCCGGATAAATAGGTACCTAATATCAATATGCTTGGATCGATCGTGGAACACGGGATTCTCTGACAAACTAATCCCACTCTGGTTATCACAAAGGATAACGGTGGTATCTAGCACATGCCCGAACAGCTCATTGAAGAGCTTTTGCAACCAAACTGCTTCACAACAGGACATACTCGCTGCAGTGTATTCGGCCTCAGCGGTGCTCAAAGCCACCGACTTCTGCTTCTAGCTCATCCAAGATATTGAAGTAGACCCAAGTGTGAAGCAGCATCCAGATGTACTCTTGTGATCTACCACACTGCCAGCCCAATCGACATCAGTATATCCATGGAGTCTCAAACTAATGGTAGTGTATCTCGGCCCATGGTTTAACGTGCCTCGAAGATATCTCAACAAATTCTTGGCACCAACCCAGTGAATGTGATGAGGACTAACCATGTGTTGACTCAAAGTGTTCATTGCAAAACATACGTCTAGACGGGTGTTCACTAAGAACATCAGGGCACCTGTCAGGAAGAGATCATCCACATAGAGCACCATAATGAGAGGCTTTTCTCTATCAACCTTGAAGTAAAGGTTTCGATCAGCATAACTATGAGTGAAGCCAAGCTTCATAAAGTAGTTATCTATCCTCTCGTACCAAGCCCTGGGGGCTTTCTTCAACCCATATAGGGCTTTCTTCAACTTGCATCATGGGTGTCTCTATCCTGGACTTCAAACCCTAGAGGTTGCTCCACATACACCTCTTCCTTTATCGAACCATGCAAAAAGGCGGTCTTCACATCCATCTGATGAAGATTCCATCCTTGTGTAGCAGCAAGGGCTATGATAGATCGGATGGTGGTATATCAGGCCACAGGTGAAAATATATCATCATAGTCTACGCCTTCCTTTTGAGAGAAGCCTCGGGCAACAAATCTTGCCTTGAAATTTTCAGCACTACCATCAGATCCATGATTGATCTTATAGAACCATTTCGAGGTGACAACAGCTTTGTCCTCCGGTCTTGGAACCACATCCCAGACATCATTCTTCATAATGGACTCGTACTCTTTGTGCATAGCATCCTTCCAAACTTGATGCTTTACGACTTCCTCAAAGGATCTAGGCTCAAATTGTACGATTGTACTCATGGTTGCCAGATACCCTTGGTATCTATTCGGCTTCTTGCTTTCACAGAATGTCCCCCTTGGGGCCATATGTCCCTCGACATCTTCAAGAGTATCCTAGAGCCAAAAGGGTCTTCTCTTCATTGAAGGAGGTGGATCAATGGAGTCCATCGGTCCTTCAACATCGGGCATCGTCTCATCCTTCGGTTCTTCCTGATTCCCGGACCTTACTTCATGATCTTCCTCAGAGCTTGGAAGATTTATCACCTTCCTAAGGGAAGCATCTTCATCAAAGGTAACATCGTGGCAAATCTCTACTTCTCTTTGACCAGGCACATAGACTCTATAAGCCTTCAAAGTTTCATTGTAGCCCACAAACATTCCCTTTTTCCCAAAAGCATCCAACTTGCTCCTCTTCTCTTTCGGCACATGAAAATAAACAGGACAACCAAAAACTCTAAAATGAGAGACGTAAGGTTTCTTACCAAAGAAAACCTCCTTGAGAGTGTCGGAGTCCAGAGCGGAATGCAGGCATCGATTTATTATATACACGACAGTGTTCGCAGCTTCTCCCCACAAAAACTTCAAAAGACCTTGATCACATAACATGGCATAGGCAGCTTCCACAATGGTCATGTTCTTTCTTTCAACAACGCCATTTTTCTCGGGAGTATATATGGTTGTGGTCTCCCTCTTGATGCCAGTGTCTCTACAAAAGTTATTGAACTCGTTCGTCTCATGTTCAGTGCCATTATCGGTCCTCAAAATCTTGATCTTCTTCCCTGTTTGATTTTCCACCAAGGCTTTGAAAGTACGAAACCACATAAAAGCCTCATCCTTCTTCTTCAACAAGTATATCCAGGTCTTGCAAGAGAAGTCATCTATAAACGTCATATAATAAGAACATCCTCCCAAGGATGTCACGGGCAGCATACCAGACAAATCAGAATGTATCAATTGCAAGACACCAAATGTCTTTGTGACACTTGAGGGGAAAGGTCCCCTTGTATGCTTTCCTTTGGCACAACCCTGACATACACCTTCGTGATCATTTTTTAATTCAAGTATCCCTGTCACCACCTTCCTTGCTTCGAGAAGGGCTTTGTAATGAAGGTGTCCAAACCTCCAGTGCCATAGTTCGGTTTGATGGATAGTATCACATGTCATAGCCCCCCGTGGACTACCTCCAACCTTATAGAGTGTATCAACTCTAAACCCAATCGTGATAGCTTCCTTGAAACTCTTCTTCCAAATGCATACCTTCCCATTGACGAATGCCACATTGAAACCTTTTTCTTCCATGGCCAAAATAGACACAATGTTCTTCTTCAAATCAGGTACATATAGTACATCTTGCAAGCAGAGGACTTGACCTTGAGATAAGTGGAGGGTCAGAGTCCCAGTCCCTTTCACGGGATAGGTGGCATTATCTCCAAGGATAATTTTCAGATTAGTATCCTTCTCAACAAAATCATAAAGTGCTTCGTTAAACCTAGTGACGTGCCTTGAGGCACCACTATTAATCAACCATACATCCATAGTGTCGGGTGGAGATGCATCAAAGAGGGCAGATACAAGAATGAATTCATTTCTTTTATAATCAACAACATTTGATTCCTCGTACCTGGAATTTCTTTACCTTTTAAAACGTTGCCCATTTCCATTGCGACCAGAGGGAGCCTTCCTCTTTCCTTTGAACCTATTGTTCCTTTGATTTCCATTCTTCCTGTTGTTGTTGTTGTCATCATCCCCGGGAGAATCCTTCTTATTAGGGCATTCTCAAGCATAGTGGTCGGTTTTGTTACATGTGTAATATCTTCCTTTCTTTCCTTGGGCCCCTGCTCTTCCATGGTTCCTTGGACCACCATTGTTCTTCTTCTTAGCACGAGCGACGAAGGCAACATTACCTTCATTTTCATATTCCATCATTTTTGTTTCCTCTTGCGTGCATCTCGACAATACTTCGTCAAAATCAGGAATTACATTGTTATTGAGAATGGTAGTAATGAATACATGCCATTCGGAGGAGAGACCTCCAAGTGTGGTGAGAACCATTTCTCGATCAGCTATTGTCTCCCCAATGGCCAGAAGATCATTCTTGATTTTGGTCAACTTCAGAAAATAAGATTGAACGGATTCATCCCTTCCTTTCTTAAGATTATTGAATTGGTTCTTCAAGAAAAGTACTTGATTTACATTGTTGGCCCTGAACATATTGACCAACTTATCATACATCTCCTTGTATGTGCGCAGCTCAGAGATGTAGGCAACCAGACTCTTATGGATGGAATCCCAGATGATCAACTTTGCTTTGATTTCCCCCTTATTATACTTTGACTTGGTGGAAACAGGTGCAGATGATGGAGGCTCTTGGATTTTACCCTGCACATAGTCCATGACACCTTGGTCTTCCAACATTAAATCCAAAGACATCTTCTAGGCATTAAATTCAGCCTTGCCAGTCAACTTGTCATCAGCTTTGAAGCCATTATAATTTGAGGTACCCATCGGTCCTTGACAAATGCTCCTTCTTCAGTGATTTCTCTCAATACAAACTTGGGCTTTGTCTTCACCTTAGCTCTGATACCATGTAAATTTTCGTAGATGTTCTATGCTTGATGCAAATTTACTTTTATACCTGATATCAAACAACAATCACATAAACAAGAAAATAAAATGTTGATAGAACATACCAATATATCGACGGAACACATAGCTTTGTTGTGGTGCGTTACGGCGATCAACAAGATGCTTCAACCAGCAAAGTCTCCTCGCGATCAACCAACCAGAATGTGTCACACAACCCTCTCGGATAGCTCTACAACGAGCAACCCAAAGTCAACAAAAGTCAATGTTGTCCAATCAACGGTGAACGAAAAACAGCAGCAGCAGAAAGTTAACGCAGCCGAATCAAAGTCAACTGGTGAAAATGACCTCCAACATTGACCTATATATATATCCATCAGTGAGGGTGTGTGACACATCTGTTGGGGCTTCAAGCCTACATTACAATTCTGGCCGACCTTGCACATAAGTGGAATTAATTCAAAAGAAATGTTCTGCTCATTTGATCAAGATGATATTTAGATCGATCTTGCACCTCTCCGAAAGAGGAATCCAATAAAAATATTGACATCTTCATCTGAGCAACACAACATGGAGTTTGGAACTATTTGTCCAAAATTAACAACATCTAAATGCATTTTAATGTGAATTCCTAGCTATTTAATTTTTTCACGGAATAATTAAAATGCATGTGTAACAACTTAAATACATACATAGCACAAAAAATGGTACATAAGGAATCACAACATAAATGAAATGAAAGTTACAATGGAACTTATCTGTTAAGCTTCCAACTGGCTGCAAAGCTTCAACGTTCCTCCCAACCATAGACCATGTTGTTCTTTTTATTTCAACAATGGGTCATCCCCGAGCTGGGGCTCCGACACCATGGAATAATAGCTCAACCAAATTCACCTACACATCTGGTACCATTAACCAACCAAGGTGTCAAACCCTAGCAACATGCAACCTATAGGCTCACGCCCCCAATCAACCTGCACCCGAGAACGCACACCCTCCTCTGCACTTGCGATCCCTCAAGCTATGCCACCACCTCCAGTGTGTCTTACTCAACCGGAAAGAGATGATCTTACACTCCTCTGGCTTTAAGAGCTCTTGTTTCTCTTCAAGGTCACCAGGTATGCTCGAAGTACTTATATCAAACCCTACAATCCTCCAACCTCCTGGATCACATCCACCATTAGCCTACACCCAGGTAGTGTACACCCTTCTCTGCACCTAAGGTCCTTCGTGCTATGCCACCACTTCCAAGGTTCCCAACTCGGCAGGACAGGGTGTTCTTAGCACTGGGGCTCCAGCAAATCCTACTGCCATCCAGGGTATCCAAAGTTGTTGACTCACTCCCTAGCTAACTAGCTTACCCTTAACAATTCTACGTCTTTCGTGCAGCTTGTCTAAAATGCCACAATTTATGATGATCATATAGTTTAATCTTGATTATTCATGTCTTTAAATTTCATTTCATACTATTTAGTGAATAAAGATCTGAAAAAACCATTTAATCTTGGCAGATCAGTAGTTAGGTAAAGAATAAAATGAGCTCATAAGTTTAATCTGCGCCATTGGAGGATATAATGTTAGAAATAAGTTTGTTTGTTTATCAAAAGAAAATAAAAGGGTCAGCAAGCTCAAATGCACCCAATAAAAGAAGCAAAAAATGTTACGGTAAATAAAGCGTAGGTAGAATACTTTCACAAGTTATGGAAAGCATTATTTTGTTTATCTCTTATCACGAATGTCCTTCTAACACCTTCCCCTTGCTAAAATATCTCTTTCCACTCTCAGAAGACATTTCCCCTTGAAGAATCCCTTTTTCTTTGATAAAATCCCTTTCCATTATCCTAACCCTTTTTCCCTTTCCTTAACCCTTCCCCCCTCCTAAAAACCCTCATTCCCCTTTAAAAAACCCATTTCCATTACTAAAAACCCCTTCCATTTTACTAACTATGCATTTTTCAAATAAAACATGCAAAACCCACTTTTGCATAGTTTTAACGCACTTAATATATATCGGACCCACTCTCATTTAACCCTTCCCCGATATCATTTTAAACCTCCTCCTATTGTATTTCTAACATCCCACGCTTAATATATTTCCCCAACCCCCCTTATGTTATTATAGCCTATAGTTAATATATATCATATTAACCCCCCTACCGCTCATATATTTCATTAACCCATTTATATTTATTTCCCCTTCGCATATTAATCCCCAACCCACTTATATTAAAATCCTTCACGCAAATAATTCTCGGCCCCACTGCTTTTAAAACCCGCATATCCATATACCCCCCGATCCTATCCAATCAGATCTGACGGCCCATAAACCTTTTCGCACCCCTTAGTGTCTGATTTTTAAAACCAATGGGGGGGGGTGCGAAATGGGTGGTTTCACACCCCGGCTCCCTTCCCATGCGGCACTCCCACAGCTAATCGCACCCCCCAATCCTAAAACCACCATACTGTTTTTTAAGGTGCGATAAACAACCCTAGATGAGAAATAAACTGCTGATGTTTGAAATCCACCCTCGCGCCATTGCGATAAGCCCCAAAGTCAAAAATGATAAAACCCCGCTTTACCATTATTTGCCTATTCTCTATTGAAATTGCGAAAAGACCAAAAAACATTTACCGGCCAAGTTTGAAGCCATTGCCGACCGGGATTGAACCCTGCTACCACCTGGATTTCTGCAGACCAAATTCGACTATTTTCCAGGTAATTCTAAAGTACTTGAAACCATTAATTAAGCACAGAAATTGATAATTGAACGAATTAATGGCCTCCCAAAGCATACAAACCATAAAATCTCTGCAACCACCTGTGTTAGATGTTGACCACACCCCTTTGCCCGATAAGGACTTGAAAATCAATGATATAGTGACTAATTCCAACATTTTAGAGCTCCATTGCTAGAGCCATGATAAATTTGTGGACCAAGCAGATGATATCCCTCTATGGGATTCAAATTTACCCAAATACATATTGCCACAGACCTTTCAATTTCCAGAACTCATTAGACTCTGCCAGATCAAGTATTTTCCCAATGAAAGAGCTTTAGTGACCATCTTGAATTAGACAACAAGGATCCTTGCGATGAGAAGTGCTTGACATTTGGAACCCATGCTTGGCGAGAGCAACACTTGATTGATCTCTTAACATGTGTACACCTTGGAGAGTGAGAGCTTGACTCTTTATCTAGTATACTTCAATGGCCCTTGTATGTCATTCACTAGACACCCTTAGTTTAAGGCTATGGGCCACATTAGTGTTAGTGGGCGCCCACTAACATTAATGTGGCCCATAGCCTTAAACTAAGGGTGTCTAATGAATGACATCCAAGGGCCATTGACGCCCTACATCAAGCTTAGCCAACATATCTCCAAAAGGTAATAAGGTGGAAACAATTAGCATATTTCCATTAGGATCATAAGTTAAGCAAAGCAGCCAACTCAACAACATCCAACTTAAGATTTCCTTGGTAACATTCCCCGTTACATGTCTTTTCCTATCATTGTAAATTTCTAGTAGGAATATTTCAGTGCAATCAAAACATGTTCTTGGCCAAGGTGGGGAACAGGAGCAAGTGATGCCACCTAGATATCAAGGAGTAGCTTTCCAGAGAGGTTGTGGTAGAGGCAGAGGAAGAGGTCATTGTACAGAGGACAACCCAAATCCATTTTCAAATACTGAAGTAAAGAACCGGAGGGGTGGAATGGAAAACCAGGATGATAATGAACAACACATACCAAGGGGCCAGAACCAAGTTTTGGAGGACATGCTAAGAACTAATTAGTAGATGATGAGACAAGGATAACTCATCCGCCTGATCCTCCCAAAATAAGATAGTCCTCTAACCTAATGGATCCCTGGAACCCACAACATTAGAGGCCCATCGCCGCAATTCCTGTTACCTGCCACTGAGTAGTGCCAATGACTGCCAAGAAACACGTGCCAATCATCTTGCCATTCTAGCACAGCGCCCCCAAGTCATCAACGAATCTCTAGGGGGGAAAATCCTTTCCGTTCAACTAAAAACCAATGGAAAATTTGTACTATCTTCCCCTACAGAAACTAGTGCATCCCTAAATGTGGCTGAACTGCTAAGCCTTGAGAAGTCGAAATCCCATGCTGACATGTGCCAACTTTGGATAACCTATTTGGTATGTACTTGTAACTTCATTTGTTGTATAACGAAGTACATTGATGTGCACACATTTTATACTTGTAGATCTGATTTTTAGAGTATATTCGCATGGAAATTAAGTAGTTTCTAATGTTGGGTATAAATTCTAATTTAATATAATAACGACTAGAATTTGTTGAGTAAGATGATTGGAGAATTGGATGCTTGAATTAGACAACAAGGATCCTTGCGCTGAGAAGTGCTTGACATTTGGAACCCATGCTTGGCGAGCGCAACACTTGATTGATCTCTTAACATGTGTAGACCTTGGAGAGTGAGAGCTTGACTCTTTATCTAGTATACTTCAATGGCCACCTACATATCAAGGAGTAGATTTCCAGAGAGGTCGTGATAGAGGCAGAGGAAGAGGGCGTGGTACAAAGGACAACCCAAATCCATTTTCAGATACTGAAGTAGAGAACCAGAGGGGTGGAATGGAAAAACATGATGATAATGAACAACCCAGGCCAAGGGGCCAAAACCAAGTTTTGGAGGACCTGCTAAGAACTAATAAGTAGATGATGAGACAGGACTCAAAGGAGTCGCATACCAACCCGAAGTTGGTTTAACTGGCCCGAAGTCAGTTGGAGGTCCGAAATCTCACTAGACTTGATCCCAGATCAAGTGGTTGGACACGTGCCATCCTAGACATAGAGAGTACGACAATATTCGATGCGTCCATCGGTCTTTTCTACTGGTCTCTAGCTTTTCCCACCTCATTGGCCAAATGAGAGGTACTTCCCATCAGTCTGGGACTCCATGGGTAGAATGGATACGGGGCACAGATCAAAGAGAGGTGAACCAACTCAATATCATAACAGTGGGGCAGAAGCACACCAACAAGGTTCGGAAAGCCTAGCACTATGGTTGCTTATAACTCCAAGAAGCTATCCCCAAAGCCCCCTGGAGCTCCTAGAGCTCATCGTCTAACAGGTACCTCAGAATAGGGTTGTTCCACGATTCCAAGATTCGCACAGAAGGTTTGGAACTTCACCTTCCCGAAGGGCTTTGTGAGAATATCTGCGACCTGCTCATTAGTTCCTATATGATCGAGCCTTACGTCGCCTCATTGTACCATATCCTAGATAAAGTGGTACCTGATATCAATATGCTTGGATCGATCGTGGAACACGGGATTCTCTGAGAAACGAATCCCACTCTTGTTATCACAAAGGATAATGGTGGTATCTATCACATCCCCGAACAGCTCACTGAAGAGCTTTCGCAACCAACTGCTTCACAACAGACCATACTCGTTGCAATGTATTCGGCCTCAGCGGTGCTCAAAGCCACCGAATTCTGCTTCCTGCTCATCCAAGATATCGAAGCAGACCCAAGTGTGAAGCAACATCCAGATGTTCTCTTGGGATCCACCACACTGCCAGCCTAATTGACATCAGTATATCCATGGAGTCTCAAAACCCCGACAGTGTATCTCAACCCATGGTTTATCATGCCCCGAAGATATCTCAACGGATTCTTGACACCAACCCAGTGAATGTGATGACGATCAACCATCTGTTGACTCAAAGTGTTCACTGCAAAACAAACGTCTGGACGGGTGTTCACTAAGAACATCAGAGCCCCTACGAGTTGACGTTACTCAGTAGGATTTTCTGGCACCGACCTAGTAGCGCTTCCACTCAACTTCTTAAAGTTGAGTTCCATCGGTGTCGACAAGGACTTACAGTCCACCATTCCAAATCTTTCCAGTAGCTTCACAATATATTTTCCTTGAGAAAGGAAAATCTTGCCAGGTCTCTACCAGACTTCCAAGCCTAGGAAGTAATGCATCAGTCCTAGGTACTTCATCTCGAACTCAGAAGCGAGATCCCTCTTACATTGAAGAATGAGAGGGTCAGCACCTGTCAGGAAGAGATCGTCCACATAGAGCACCAGAATGAGAGGCTTTTCTCTATCAACCTTGAAGTAAAGGTTCGAATCAGCATTACTACGAGTGAAGCCCAACTTCATCAAGTAGCTATCTATCCTCTCGTACCAAGCCCTGTGGGCTTTATTCAACCCATAGAGGGCTTTCTTCAACCTGCATCATGGGTGTCTCTATCCTGGACTTCGAACCCCAGAGGTTGCTCCACATACACCTCTTCCTTTATCGAACCATGCAGAAAGGCAGTCTTCACATCCATCTGATGAAGACTCCATCCTTGCATAGCAGCAAGGGCTATGATAGATCGGATGGTGGTAAATCGGGCCACAGGTGAAAATATATCATCATAGTCCACGCCTTCCTTTTGAGAGAAGCCTCGGGCAATAAATCTTGCCTTGAAATTTTCAGCACTACCATCAGATCCTTGATTGATCTTATAGAGCCATTTCAAGGTGACAACAGCTTTGTCCTCCGGTCTCGGAAACACATCCCAGACATCATTCTTCATAATGGACTCATACTCTTCGTGCATAGCATCCTTCCAGACTTGATTCTTTGCGGCTTCCTCAAAGGATCCAGGCTCAGATTGTACGATTTTACTCATGGCTGCCAGATACCCTTGGTATCAATTCGGCTTCTTGCTTTCACGGAATGTCCCCCTTAGGGCCATGTGTCTCTCGGCATCTTCGAGAGTCTCCTGGAGCCATGAGGGGCTTCTCTTCATTGAAGGAGTTGGATCAATGGGGTCCATTGCTCCTTCAACATCGAGCATCGTCTCATCCTTCGGTTCTTCGTAATTCCCAGACCTTACTTTATGATCTTCCTCAGAGCTTGGAAGGTTTATCACCTTCCCAAGGGAAGCATCTTCATCAAAGGTAACATCGTGGCAAATCTCTACTTCTCTTTGGCCAGGCACATAGACTCTATAAGCCTTCAAAGTTTCACTGTAGCCCACAAACATTCCCTTTTTTCTAGAAGCACCCAGCTTGCTCCTCTTCTCTTTTGGCACATGAAAATAAACGGGACAACCAAAAACTCTAAAATGAGAGATGTCAGGTTTCTTCCTAGAGAAAACCTCTTTGGGAGTTTTGGAGTCCAGAGTGGAATGCGAGCATTGATTTATTATATACATGACAGTGTTCGCAGCTTCTCCCCACAGAAACTTCGGAAGACCTTGGTCACATAGCATGACACAGACAGCTTCCACAATGGTCATGTTCTTTCTTTCAGCAACGCAATTTTGCTCGGCAGTATATATGGTTGTGGTCTCCCTCTTGATGTCAGCTTCTCCGCAAAAGTTATTGAACTCGTTCGTCTCATGTTCAGTGCCATTACTGGTCCTCAAAATCTTGATCTTCTTCCCTGTTTGATTTTCCACCAAGGCTTTGAAAGTACGAAACCACATCAAAGCCTCATCCTTCTTCTTCAACAAGTATATCTAGGTCTTGCAAGAGAAGTCATCTATAAACGTCATATAATAAGAACATCCTCCCAAGGATGTCATGGGCAGCATACCAGACAAATCAGAATGTTCTTCCCTGTTTGATTTTCCACCAAGGCTTTGAAAGTACGAAACCACATCAAAGCCTCATCCTTCTTCTTCAACAAGTATATCCAGGTCTTGCAAGAGAAGTCATCTATAAACGTCATATAACAAGAACATCCTCCCAAGGATGTCATGGGCAGCATACCAGACAAATCAAAATGTATCAATTGCAAGACATCAGATGTCTTTGTGACACTTGAGGGGAAAGGTCCCCTTGTATGATTTCCTTCGGCACAACCCTGACATACACCTTCGTGATCATTTTTGAATTCAGGCATCCCTGTCACCACCTTACTTGCTTCGAGAAGGCCTTTGTAATGATGGTGTCCAAACCTCCGGTGCCATAGTTCGGTTTGATGGATGGTATCACATGTCATAGCCCCCCGTGGACTTCCTCCAACCTCGTAGAGTGTATCAACTCTAAACCCAATCATGATAGCTGCCTTGAAACTCTTCTTCCAGATGCGTACCTTCCCATCGACAAATGCCACATTGAAACCTTTGTCTTCCATGGCCGAAAAAAGCACAAGGTTCTTCTTCAAATCAGGTACATATAGTACATCTTGCAAGTAGAGGACTTGACCTTGAGATAAGTGGAGGGTCACAGTCCCAGACCCTTTCACGAGATAGGTGGCATTATCTCCAAGGATAATTTTCATATTAGTATCCTTCTCAACCAAATCATAAAGTGCTTCATTAAACCTAGTGAGGTGCCTTGAGGCACCACTATTAATCAACCATACATCCATAGTGTCGGGTGGAGATGCAGCAAAGAGGGCAAATACAAGAATGAATTCATTTCTTTTATAATCAACAACATTTGATTCCTCATACCTGGAACTTCTTGACCTTTTGAAACGTTTCCCATTTCCATTGCGACCAGAGGGAGCCTTCCTCTTTCCTTTGAACTTGTTGTCTCTTTGATTTCCATTCTTCCTGTTGTTGTTGTTGTCATCATCCTCGAAAGAATCCTTCTTATTAGGGCATTCTCTAGCATTGTGACCGGTCTTGTTACATGTGTAACATCTTCCTTTCTTTCCTTGGGCCCCTGCTCTTCCATGATTCCTTGGACCACCATTGTTCTTCTTCTTAACACGAGCAGTGAAGGCAGCATTACCTTCATTTTCATATTCCATCATTCTTGTTTCCTCTTGAGTGCATCTCGACAATACTTCGTCAAAATCGGGAATTACATTGTTATTGAGAATGGTAGTAATGAATACATGCCATTCGGAGGAGAGACCTCCAATTGCAGTGAGAGCCATTTCTCGATCAGCGATTGTCTCCCCAATGACCAGAAGATTATTCCTGATTTCGGTCATCTTCAGAAAATAAGATTGAATGGATTCATCCTTGCCTTTCTTAAGATTATTCAATTGGTTCTTAAAGAAAAGCACTTGATTTGCATTGTTGGCCCTGAACATATTGAACAACTTATCATACATCTCCTTGTATGTGCGCAGCTCAGAGATGTAGGCAACCAGACTCTTATGGATGGAATCCCAGATGATCAGCTTCGCTTTGATTTCCCCTTTATTATACTTTGACTTGGTGGCAGTAGGTGCAGATGATGGAGGATCTTGGATTTTACCCTGCACATAGTCCATGACATCTTTGTCATCCAACATTAAATCCAAAGACATCTTCCAGGCATTAAAGTCAGCCTTGCCAGTCAACTTGTCATCATCTTTGAAGCCATTATAATTTGAGGTACCCATGGGTCCTTGGCAAATACTCCTTCTTCGGTGATTGCTCTCAATACAAACTTGAGATTTGTCTTCACCTTAGCTCTGATACCATGTAAATTTTCGTAGATGTTCTATGCTTGATGCAAATTTACTTTTATACCCGATATCAAACAAAAATCACATAAACAAGAATATAAAATGTTGATAGAACATACCAGTAGATCGACGGAACACAAGATACTTCAACCAGCAAAGTCTCCTCACAGTCAGCCAACCAGAATGTGTCACACAACCCTCTTAGATAGCTCTACAACGAGCAACTAAAAGTCAACAAAAGTCAACATTGTCCAGTCAACGGTCAACGAAAAACAAAAGCAGCAGAAAGTCAATGCAGCCAAGTCAAAGTCAACTGGTGAAAATGACCTCCAACATTGACCTATATATATCCATCAATGAGGGTGTGTGACATATCTGTTGGGGCTTCAAGCCTACATTACAATTCTGGCCGACCTTGCACAAAAGTGGAATTAATTCAAAATAAATGTTCTGCTCGTCGGACCAAGATAATCTTTAGATCGATCTTGCACCTCTCCGAAAGAGGTATCCAATAAAAATATTGGCAATTCATCTGAGCATCACAACATGGAGTTTGGATCTAGTCGTCCAAAATCAACAACATCTAAATGCATTTTAATGTGAATTCCTAGCAATTTAATTTTTTCATGGAATAATTAAAATGCATGCGTAACAATTAAAATACATACATAGAACAAAAAATGGTACATAAGGAATCACAACATAAATGAAATGAAAGTTACAATGGAACTTATCTCTTCAACTTCCAAATGACTGCAGAGCTTCAACGTTCCTCCCAACCATAGACCACGTTGTTCTTTTTATTTCAACAATTGGTCATCCCTGAGCTTGGGCTTCGAAACCATGGAAAATAGCTCAGCCAAATTCACTTAAAAATCTTGTACTATTAACTAAACAAGGTGTCAAACCCTAGCAACCTGCAACCTATAGGCTCATGCCCCCAATAAACCTGCACCCAAGAATGCACACCCTTCTCTGCTCTTGCGATCCCTCAAGTTATGCCACCACCTCCAGGGTGTCTTACTCAGCGAGAAAGAGATGATATTAGACTCTTGTGGCTCCAAGAGTTCTTGTTGCTCTTCGAGGTCACCAGGTATGCTCCAAGTCCTTATATCAAACCCTAGAATCCTCCAACCTCCTGGCTCACATCCCCCATAAGCCTACACCCAGGCAGTGTACACCCTTCTCTCCACCAAAGGTCCGTCGGGCTATGCCACCACTTCCAGGGTTCCCAACTCGGCAGGACAGGGGTGTTCTTAGCACTGGAGCTCTAGCAGATTCTACTGCCATCCAGGATATCCAAAGTTGTTGACTCACTCCCTAGCTTACTAGCTTACCCTTAACAATTCCTACGTCTTTCTTTATGTGCATAACCTTTTTCTGACTCTTGGCACCCTCTAAAGTTACTTAATTGGATTTGGTTATATTCAAATGCTCTTTTTAATGACAATGGAATCATATCAACCCCTTTTATATTCCCATGGAGTCTTGGCACCCCATACTCTATTCGTTGAATTCGGTCTGCAGTCATTATGTGTTTATTAATATGCATAAGTCAAACACATTTACAACATCAAGATTTCTAACCTCATAACATATAAAATCCTATACACATGGACACACTATCCCCAAAACATATACAGACATGAACACCACCCCAAAAACTAAGTCTTGACTCACCGACCTAATTAATATGCTCTGGCTCACTTTAATGTCCCTTCCCTAATTATTTTACTAATGTTTAAGGAACCATTTTTGGAAATTTTAATTAATAATATCCTAAGGAAGTTTTGGTGAAGGGAACATAGGAGAAGTGCGTTTATTTGCATGCTAGTGGAATGTGGGAGCCACTCACCCACATAGAATACCCACTCAAGGAAGGAAATTTAAATTCCCTAAGGTAAAGTCGAAATTAGAATGGACCCACATGGAGCTCATGGCCAGCAATTATAAATAGGAGTGAAGCACCATTGGGGGTCTTTTCTCCAATTTGATGGCCTAGATATATATCGGGCTGGAACATGGATGTAAGTTAACATGGTGCCATCTACCAGACAGATCTGACAATTCCTATTTTCACTCATCCAACGGCCCAGATCTTGCATTGCGTTGAAACATGCACGAGGGGTTACGACGAGGTTCGCGCAAGATAGACCTAACAACAATGCTCTCCCTTCATCAGTGGCCCATAATCCACATCATGCTACATATTCCACAGGGAATAAAATAGACTTGGACCCCCGATAGATCTGACATCTACGATCAAGCGAGATCGATACCCAACATCGCACATCCGACTCCAACTTGCATGGGGTTTAAAATACACATGCACCCAAGATAGATCCAACGACTACAATCAAGCGATATCAACGACCCAGATCGCCCATCAAAATCTAACTTGTGCAAGGGATAAAACAGACTTGCACCCCCAATAGATCCAATGGCTATGATCAAGTGAGATCAATGACCTAGATCACCCATCAAAATCCATATTGTGCACGGGATAAAAAAGACATACACCTCCAATAGATCCAAGGTATATAATCAAGAGAGATCATCGACCAACATCATACATTGGGTTCCAACTTGCTGGCTATTTATTGATGCAAAGGGCGTCTGATGGATTCAAAGGATCCCATTAGCTACGATAAAAGTCTAGGACGCACATTGTGCATTCAAAGACACAATATTTTAGCGCATTACATCCATCGGATGGTGCCCAATCACATAAATTCCTTCCACCTATCCTCACCGAACAATTCAATTGTCACCAAGAACTATATAATGGCACTGCCACCTCATCGTTAATGTCATCATATATTTATTTTTTAATTTTATATCAATAATGCTTTTTTTATGTCTGTGTGAATTTTAGTGTTTTTTCACCTATAATTTGCCCATAGTTCCACAAATTCAGAGCTCACAATTGCAATTTCATCCTTCACATTTGTCATTCTCTTTGATCTCATCTTGAATTGAGAATTGCATCCACGTCCACTTATTGCGAGTTATGTCAAACAATTCATCAACAATTCCTTAATAACCTGTTATTTTTCCTTGAATGATTTTTCACACCCAAACAAACTGAATTTTGTAACCTCTAGCTCCGATACCACCTGTAATGTCCCCTCGCCCACAGTCGGCTTTACCTGTCACACTCCCATCCAACTGCTAGGTCATTTCAGCGGTCAAATAATTGTGTTTCGTTAATGAACCTATATTAGAATCATTTCGTAAATTGAACCTATATTAGAGTAGGGTTTGATATATTTGGGTGACAAGTAACTATGATATGTGGCAAAGAGACCCCATCGAAGAATTGGATCACTATACTTGGAGAGCTTGTATCATGTAAGCTTAGAGAATCTCCCAGAGGACTTGGATGATATAAGTGAGAAATTAATGGTAGACTTGGTGGTATTCCTGCTAGTTTGGTGTGCACCCTTTGAAGTGGCTACAAGTGGCTTAGTGTGATGCCTTGCTAGACCATGTTTGCTAGTTATTGTTTGTTGTTGATGGTTGATACCCTAGCTAGGGTTTGGAAGCATTCTAAGTGTCCTAGTCTATGTCAAGCTTAATGGACATGTGCCAACTTTTGATTAGGTATGTACTTGTAACTTCATTTGCTAAATAACGAAGTACCTTGATGTCCACAAATTTTATACTTGTAGATCTGATTTTTAGAGTAAATTCGCATGGGAATTAAGTAGTTTCTAATGTTGGGTATTAATTCTAATTTAATATAATGACGAGTAGAATTTGCTGAATAAGATGATTGGAGATTGCATGCTTGAATTAGACAACGAGGATCCTTGCAATGAGAAGTGCTTGACATTTGGAACCCATTCTTGGTGAGCACAACACTTGAGGATTGATCTCTTAACATGTGTACACCTTGGAGAGTGAGAGCTTGACTCTTTATCTAGTACACTGCAATGGCCCTTGTATGTCATTCATTAGACACCCTTATTTTAAGGATATGGGCCACATTAGTGTTAGTGGGCACACACAAACACTAATGTGGCCCATAGCCTGAAACTAAGGGTGTCTAATGAATGACATCCAAGGGCCATTGTAGCCCTACATCAAGCTTAACCAACATATCTCCAAAAGGTAATAAGGTGGAAACAATTAGCATATCTCCATTAGGATCATAAGTTAGGTAGAGCATCCGACTCAACAACATCCACCTTAAGATTTCCTTGGTAACAAAATAAAAATCGCCAACACGTCCATAACATTCCCCTTTAAGATTAACTTGGGGAACCAAATGTGGAATTTTGGCATAAAAGATATTTGACCAAGTAAATATTATATCCCATTAGAGCATATACGTTGAGTAAGATCATTGGTGCACAATAAGTTCAGCGCAGACAACAAGAATCTTCATCATGTGGAGTGTCTAACATTTCAAGCCCATGAATGTAGAGCACATCACTGGAGGATTTATCTCTTGACATTTGTACACTTGTATAGTGACTGCTTAAATTGGATACCTTGTCTTGTAGATTAGGCATATGACTCAAGAAATTAACGAAAATTCAAAAAAATTGGCAAACATTTCGATTGTTTTATTCCCCTGCACCAATCAAATCTACTTGTAATGAAGTTCTACAATTGTATTCAGACATACGGGCCTCCCCTGTGTACCTTTGCTTATTCAAAGATAAATTCTTGTACTAATTCAAGTTTCTTCGTTCATATTGGACACGAACTAGCTTGCATGACTTCCCCCAAATACCTAGCACCTATGCAATCTTTCTTCTTTCCATGTCGTTCCCCACTTAGGCCCCATTATTCACATGGGTCCTTCCCCATGATAGTGATTGAGTGGACATAACAACATGCAATGTCCACTTTCCACTTTTCACTACCACCATGATTTTTCCCCCTTCTAGATCCATGGGTTGATCTTGAGGTAGATCGATGACCTAGATTCCCATCAAACTAAAGCACACATAGGTGTTTATGAAAACCTACCCCCCGAAGAATATAACGGCTAGGACTTGTCCGATTTGACGACCTAGATATATATCGTTCTGGAACACGGATGTAAATTTACATGGTGCCATCTACCCGACATATCTGACAGTGGTGATTTTCACTGATCCAAAAGCTTAGATCTTGCATCCCGTTGAAACATATATGAGTGTTTATGACAAGGTTCGTGCACGGTAGATCTAACGACTGTGCATCCCCAATAGATGTAACGTCTATGATCAAGAGAGATCAATGACCCAGATCACCCATTGAAATCCAACTTGTGTAGGGCATAAAATAGACTTACATCCCCAACACATCCAAGGGATATAATCAAGCGACATCAATGGCCCACGTCACAAGTTGGGTTCCAAATTGCTTGTTATTTATCAATGCAAAGGGTGTTTGATGGATCCAAAGGATCCCATTATCTATGATCAAAGTCCATAGCTCACATGGTGCATTGAAAGGCACGGTATTTTAGTGCATTACATTCACCCGATGGTTCCAAATCACACCAAGTCCTACCACCTCGCCTCCTCATCTACCAACTCAGTCGCCACCAAGAACTATAACATGCAACTGCCATGTCATCGTTGACGTTATCATATATTTATTTTTTAATTTTCTATCAATAATACTTTTTTTTGTCTGTGCAAATTTTAGTGTTTACATTACTATAATTTTCCCGTCACTCCACAAAATCTGATCTTGCAATCACAATTTGATCCTTCACATTTGTCATTCTCTTTGATCTCATCTCGGATTGAGAATTTAATCCACCTCCAATTCTTACGCTTTATGTCAAACAATTCATAAACAACCTATCACTTATCCTTAAATGATTTTTCACACCCAAACGACCTGAGTTTTGTAACTTGTAGCTCTGATACCACCTGTAATGTACCCAGGCCCACAATCGCCTTTACCTGTAACACTCCCAGCCCTCTCTTGAGACACTTCAACTGTCAGTCGAGTACATCCACACCTAGTGACCCTCTGTAACTAATGTATAGAGGATTTTCCCCTTATTTATTAGATTCAGCTATTCCTCCAACCAACACATTGATGGCATATTTTTGTGCTTATTATTGTTGAATAGTGTCACCTGGTTATTTTCCTTTTTTCTCGTTTTGAGCATTGTGATATGCACATCTAAATGCATTTTAATGTGAATTCCTAGCTAATTAATTTTTTCACAAAATAATTAAAATGCATGCGTAACAATTAAAATACATACATAGCACAAAAAATGGTACATAAGGAATCACAACATAAATGAAATGAAAGTTACAATGGAACTTATTTTTTAAGCTTCCAACTGGTTGCAGAGCTTCAACATTCCTCCCAACCATAGACCACGTTGTTATTTTTATTTCAACAATGGTTCATCAGCAAGTTGGGGCTTAGACACCATGGAATAATAGCTCAGCCAAATTCACTTACAAATCTGGTACCATTAACCAACCAAGGTGTCAAACCCTAGCAACCTGCAACCTATAGGCTCACACCCCCAATCAACCTGCACCCAAGAATGCACACCCTCCTCTGCACTTGCGATCCCTCAAGCTATGCCAGCACCTCCAGGGTGTCTTACTCAGCCAGAAAGAGACGATCTTAGACTCCTGTGGCTCCAAGAGTTATTGTTGCTCTTCGAGGTCACCAGGTATGCTCCAAGTCCTTATATCAAACCCTAGAATCCTCCAACCTCCTGGCTCACATCCCCTATCATCCTACACCCAGGCAGTGTACACCCTTCTCTCCACCTAAGGTCCCTCGGGCTATGCCACCACTTCTAGGGTTCCCAACTCGGCAGGATAGGGGTGTTCTTAGTACTGGGGCTCCAGCAGATCCTGCTGCCATCCAAGGTATCCAAAGTTGTCGACACACTCCCTAGCTAACTAGATTACCCTTAACAATACCTACGTCTTTCTTTTATGTGCATGACCCTTTTCTGACCCTTGGCACCCTATAAAGTCACTTAATTGGCTTTGGTTATATTCAAATGCTCCTTTTAATGACAATGGAATCATATCAACCCCTTTTATATTCCCATGGAGTCTTGGCAGCCCATACTCTATTCGTTGAATTCGGTCTGCAGTCATTGTGTGTTTATTAATATGAATAACTCAAACACATTTACAACATCAGGCTTTCTTAACTCATAACATATAAAATCATACACACATGGGCACACTATCCCCGAAACATATACACACATGCATACCACCCCAAAAACTAAGTCTTGACTCACCAACCTAATTAATATGCTCTGGCTCACTCTAATGTCCCTTCCCTAATTATCTTCCTAATGTTTGAGGAACCATTTTTGGAAACTTTGATTAATAATATCCTAAAGAATTTTTGGTGAAGGGAACATAGGAGAAGTGTGTTTATTTACATGCTAGTGGAATGTGGGGGCCACTCGCCCACATAGAATACACACTCAAGGAAGGAAATATGAATTCCATAAGGTAAAGTCGAAATTATATGGGACCCACATGGATCTCATGGCCAACAATTATAAATAGGAGTGAAGCACCATTGGGGGTCTTTTTTACAATTTGAAAATCGTATTTTCCTTAAATGTTCAGCTAAGCCAAGTTGTCATGTTTAGCACAAGAGCTTCCCAAGGAGTGAAGCTCAACCTTTCTTTGATGGACCTAGAGTGCCACCCTAGGAAGGCTTATTTCCTATCAATGAGACTGGAGGAGACACATTAACATGCTTCTACACATTTCTAGAGACATCCCACATAGTTCTGGAGCAGCTACTGCACAGAGAAAGGAGCCACACTGTCAATGGAGGATCAGCGAAGTTGGGTGCTGATTTGAGGAGCTACAAGAGTATTTCTTGATCATTTCCAGGTGGGAGGAGTGTAGCTATTGCAAAAGAGACATTTCCACACGCATAACACACTTCCAAAGCTGAAGCCTGAATCAGTCCCTCCATGACTCTGAAGTCACTCGAGTGAGGCATTTTGGGGCAGCACAATCCGGAGGAGTTAGGAGACGGGGTGTTGGGAAGTTGGGTGGAGGATCATTGGGAGGAGATTTTTGGAGTTTTGGGAGCATAGATTGGCAGTTTCAGCCACAGTGAAAGTTTTATGGTTTGGAGGAGGGCCAAGCTGTGAGGGACCAATTTTGGGAGGTCAAAACCAAGGGAAATCCTTTCTGGGTTTTTTTGGGTTTTGGGAAAGGAGCTCACCCTAAATTTCCTATAATTTTTTGGGCAGTTTAGACAGGGAAAATCAAAGGGGTTAAGTTTTCTAGCAGTGTAGAATCACAGGGACAACGCAGCTTTCTCAGGAGCAGAGTTATTGCAACAGTTGGGCATTTCGGTTTTTATCACTTGAGGCTTATAGCTTGCAGTGTGCAAGCCAAGTACATTTTCTCCAACTCATATTGTACTCTAGCACTGTTATTTAATAAAATTGGGCCAGTTTGGTGTTTTGGGAAAATTTCCAGCTTTACACATGTTTGCTGAAAATTTGTGCCGTTACATTTACATGTCTTTGCTTATCATTGTAAATTTCCAGTAGGAATATTACAGTGCTATCAGAGCATGTTCTTGGCCAGGGTGGGGAATAGAAGTAGGTGATGCCACCTAGATATCAAGGAGTAGTTTTCCAGAGAGGTTGTGGTAGGGGCATAGGCAGAGGTCGTGGTAGTGAGGGCAACCCAAATCCATTTTCAAATACTGAAGTAGAGAACCGGAGGGATGGGATGGACAACCAGGATGATAATGGACAACCCAGGCCAAGGGGCCAGAACCAAGTTTTGGAGGAGCTACAAAGAACTAATCAGTAGATGATGAAACAAGGAAAACTCATCCCCTTAATCCTCCCAAAATAAGATAGTCCTCTAACCCAATGGATCCCTGGAACCCACAACCATATTAGAGGCCCATCGCTCCCAATTCCTGTTTCCTACCACCGAGTAGTGCCAATGACCGCCAAGAACAACATGTGCCAATCATACTGCCATACGAGCACAACGCCCCAAGTCATCAACGAATCTCCAGGGGGTGAAATCCTCTCCGTGCAACTGAAACCCAATGGAATATTTGTACTATATTCCCCTACAGAAACTAGCACATCCCTAAATGTGGTTGAACTGCTAAGCCTTGAGTAGTCGAAATCCCATGCTAATCACAAAAAGAAATTGCCATGTTGACAATGCGGCTCTCTAGTCATAACTGATTGCCCAACATGCTCATACTGGGCCCTCCTCTCCTGTAATTCTCAGCTACAATACAGGTATTGACTGAAGCTATGCCAAACCTGCGAGGAATACTCATCAATGCCTAAACCTCCCACCCCATGGCTAGCCCCAATCCTGGGCAACAATAGCAAATACATGGCCCACCACATGGTGAAACTCTTAGTGATCCGCCATGTGTTAACCCAGGAATGAGCTAGATCACTCTCTTTCAAGATCCCGGTCATCTCGAAGTAGAGTGTTCCACTCATAAACCGAACCCCTGGCATGCAGAACAATTCAAACAACGATTAGACATCCACAATAATTACACCATAAATGCTCCAAAACCACCCATTTTATTAATTCTTTGGAAGAGTCCAATGTAAGAACAAGTAAACTTGGGCTTTCCAAAGCAAGTTAGACAATCCCAAGTGATTATATACTGCCTGGAAGCAAGGAATTCGACCCCGCCTAAAAGGTAATGCGCTGGCCTTAGAAATTATGCACTGCTTGTTGGATGGAACCTCCTTTTGGACCCCAAAATCTGCCCAAAAATTTCTGCTAAATTAATTTTCAGCTCCTCGTCAAAAACCCAGAAAAACCCAGAAATACTTTCCACTAGTTTTGAAGCTCCAAATTTGACCCCAAATCCCCAGCAGTTCTCCACTGCCGGTAAATTTCGCCCTGCAGGAAATTTTGTCTTTACAAACCTCCAAAATAGTGGAAAATATCCTCTAGGCACCCTTCTAACTCCCACAAAACAAACCATCTCCAAATCCCTCAAACCAAAACCACACACAACAACTCCACCCAAAAACTGCCAGGCTTGGGATAGTGTTGCGTAGGCCCTAGAAGAGAAATTCGTACTGATGAGGTTGGATCCTTCTGCTCCTGTAATATTCCTGTCTTTACCCCAACAATTTGGACAAGGAATGTCCAGCAAATTATGTGGCATTTAATTCCCTGCATCGACTCTCCAGGGAACTGCGTAGCTTCTGGTTCTGCGTCCTAACTGAGCTTAGATAATTCGTGGCCCCTGTGCTATGCCTCAACTTTCCTCCACAAGACAATGATGATGACTTCCTAGGGTGGCACTCGTAGTCCACCAAAGAAAGGGTGAGTTTCCTCCTTGGGAAAACTCTGGTGCTCAACAAGACTTTGTGAATTAGCTGAACAACTTGAGCAACAATGGAAATTTGTCAAATGATCAAAAAGCCCCAAATGATGCTATCTTCCTCATATTTATAGTTGTTTCTTCCTCACTCCGTGTGGCCCCTCCACGAAGTAAATCGAACTACCTCCTAAGCCATTCAAACTTTTCCATCAAGGGGTGTGTGTTTCCTCATGGGGTGGTCTCCACATCCCACTATGTGATTAATATTCCCTTTATTTAATGTTTGGGGCCTCCCCTACCACACAAAATTAAATTAATAAATTTTCGCCCACTTTTCCTATGTTTGTACCCAAAATTTTATCCATCCAAAATTTTCAAAATATTGAGAAAGGCACTTAGAAGGGATATTACAAACATGCAAGGTCCACTTTCCACTTTTCACTACCACCATGACTTTTCCCCCTTCCCGATCCAAGAGTTGATCTTGAGGTAGATAAACAACCTACATTCCCATTGGACTAAAGCATTCACAAGCATGTTTATGACAACCTACACCCCAACAAATCTAACGGCTAGGACTTATCCAATTTGATGGCCCAGATATATATCGTGCTGGAAGATGGATGTAAGTTAACATGGTGTGATCTACCAGACATATCTAACAGTTCCTATTTTCACTAATCCAACGGCCCAGATCTTGCATTGCGTTGAAACATGCGCGAGGGTTTACGAGGAGGTTCGCACAAGATAAACCTAACGGCATTGCTCTCCCTTCATCAATGGCCCATAATCCACATTGTGCTACAACTTGCACAAGGAATAAAATAGACTTGGACCCCTGATAGATCTTACATCTACGATCAAGAGAGATCAATGACCAAGATCATCCAGTAAACTCCATCTTGTGCGGGGGCTAAAACAGACTTACACCTCCAATAGATCCAAGGGATATAATCAAGCGAGATCATCAACCCACATCACACATTGGGTTCCAACTTGTTGGTTATTTATCGTTGCAAAGGGCGTCTGATGGATTCAAAGGATCCCATTAACTACGATCAAAGTCTAGGGCTCACATTGTGCGTTCAAAGACACGTTATTTTAGCACATAACATCCATCCGACGGTGCCCAATCACACTAATTCCTTCCACCTGGCCTCACCGACCAACTCAATTGCTACAAAGAACTATAAAATGGCACTACCACCTCATCGTTAATGTCGTCATATGTTTATTTTTTAATTTTATATCAATAATACTTTTTTTTAATGTCTGTGTGAACTTTAGTGTTTTTTTCACCTATAATTTGCCCATCGTTCCACGAATTCCGAGCTCATAATCGCAATTTCATCCTTCACATTTGTCATTCTCTTTGATCTCATCTTGAATTGTGAATTGCATCCACATCCACTTCTTGCGAGTTATGTCAAACAATTCATCAACAATTCCTCAATGGCCTGTTATTTTTCCTTAAATGAATTTTCACACCCAAACAACCTGGCTTTTGTAAGTTGTACCACCTGTAATGTCCCATCACCCACAGTTGGCTTTACATGTAACACTCCCATCCAACTGCTGGGTCATTTCAGCAGTCAAATAATTGTGTTTCGTTAATGAACCTATTTTAGAATCGTTTCGTAAATTGAACCTATACTAGAGTAGGGTTTAATATCTTTGGGTGACAAGGAACTAGGATCTAATTTTTAGAGTATATTCGCATGGAAATTAAGTAGCTTCTAATGTTGGGCATAAATTCTAATTTAATATAATAGCAAGTAGAATTTGTTGAGTAAGATTATTGGAGGATTGGATGCTTGATTTGACAACATGGATCCTTGCGATGAAAAGTGCTTGACATTTGGAACCCATGTTTAGCGAGCGCAACACTTAAGGATTTATCTTTTAACATGTGTACACCTTGGAGAGTGAGAGCTTGACTCTTTATCTAGTATACTGCAATGGCCCTTGGATGTCATTCATTAGACACCCCTAGTTTAAGGCTATGGGCAACATTAGTTTTAGTGGGCGCCCACTAACTCTAATGTGGCCCATAGCCTTAAACTAAGGGTGTCTAATGAATGACATCCAAGGGCCATTGTAGCCCTACATTAAGCTTAGCCAACATATCACCAAAAGGTAATAAGGTGGAAATAATTAGCATATCTCCATTAGGATCATAAGTTAGGCAGAGCAGGAAACTCAACAACATCCACCTTAAGATTTCCTTGTTAACAAAAAAAACAAATCACCAACGCATCCATAACATTCCCCTTTAAGATTAACTTAGGGAACCAAATATGGAATTTTGGCATAAAATATATTTGACCAAGTAAATATTATATCCCATTGGAGAATATACGTTGAGTAAGATCATTGGTGCACAATAAGTTCAGCTCGGACAACAAGAATCCTCATCATGTGGAGTGTCTAACATTTCAAGCCCATGAATGTAGAGCGCATCACTGCAGGATTTATCTCTTGACATCTGTACACTTGTAAAGTGACCCCTTAAATTGGATACCTTATCTTGTAGAGTACGCATATGACTCAAGAAATTAACAAAAATTCAAAAAAATTGGCAAGCATTTAGATTGTTTTACTCCCATGCACCAATCAAATCTACTTGTAACGAAGTTCTACAACTGTATTCACACATACCGGCCTCCCTTGTGTACCTTTGCTTCATTCAAAGATAACTTCTTGTACTAATTCAGGTTTCTTAGTTCATATTGGACACGAATGAGCTTACATGACTTCCCCTCAATACCTGGCACCTATGCAATCTTTCTTCTTTCCATGTCAATCCCCACTTAGGCACATTTATTCACATGGGTCCTTCCACATGATATTGAGTGAGTGGACACAACAACATGGAGTGTCCACTTTCCACTTTTCACTATCACCATGATTTTTCCCCCTTCTAGATCCCTGGGTTGATCTTGTGGTAGATTGATGACATAGATTCCCATCGAACTAAAGCACACATAGGTGTTTATGACAACCTAACCCCCAAAGAATCTAATGGCTAGGACTTGTCCAACTTGATGGCCTAGATATATATCGTGTTGGAACAAGGATGTAAGTTTACGTGGTGCCATCTACCCGACATATCTGACAGTGGTGATTTTCACTGATCCAAAACCCCAGATCTTGCATCACGTTGAAACATATGCGAGGGTTTATGACAAGGTTCGTGCACAATAGATTTAATGACTATGCATAATCCATATTGTGCTCCAACTTGCATAGGGAATAAAATAAACTTGGACACTCGATAAATCTGACATCTCCGATCAAGTGAGATCGATGCCCACATTGCACATCAGACTCGAACTTGCACGGAGTGTATAATAGACTTGCACCCACGATAGATCCAATGGATACAATCAAGTGAGATCAATGACCCACATCACCCATCAGAATCTAACTTTCATGAGGGATAAAACATATTTGCATCCCCAACAGATTTAATGGCTATGATCAAACGAGATCAATGACCCATATCACCCATTGAACTCCAACTTGTGTAGGGCATAAAATAGACTTACACCCCCAATAGATCCAAGGGATATAATCAAGCGAGATCAATGGCCCACGTCACAAGTTGGGTTGCAACTTGCTTGCTATTTATAAATGCAGAGGGTGTTTGATGGATCCAAAGGATCCCATTATCTATGATCAAAGTCCAGGGCTCATATGGTGCATTGAAAGGCACGGTATTTTAGTGCATTACATCCACCTGAAGGTTCCCAGTCACACCATGTCTTGCCACCTCACCTCCTCATCTACCAACTCAGCTGCCACCAAGAACTATACCATGCAACTGCCACGTTATCGTTGATGTTATCATATATTTATTTTTTAGTTTTCTATCAATCATACTTTTTTTTGTCTGTGCAAATTTTAGTGTTTACGTTACTATAATTTTCCCGTCACTCCACAAATTCCATTCTCGCAATCACAATTTGATCCTTCACATTTGTCATTCTCTTTGATATCATCTCGAATTGAGAATTTAATTTGAGAATTTAATGCACCTCCAATTCTTATGCGTTATGTCAAAAAATTCATCAACAACCTGTCATTTTTCCTTAAATGATTTTTCACACCCAAACGACCCAAGTTTTGTAACCTGTAGCTCTGATCGCACCTGTAATGTACCCAAGCCCATAGTAGCCTTTACCTGTAACACTCCCAACCCTCTGTCCAGACATTTCAACTGCGAGTCGGGTATATCCACACCCAGTGAACCTTTATAACTGATGTATAGATGGTTTTCCCCTTATTTATTAGCTTCGGCTATTCCTCCAAACGACATGTTGATGGCATATTTCTATGCATATTATTGTTGAATAGTGTCACCTGGTTATTTTCCTTTTCTCTCATTTTGAGCATTGTGATATGCACATCTAAATGCATTTTAATGTGAATTCCTAGCTATTTAATTTTTTCACGGAATAATTAAAATGCATGCATAACAATGAAAATACACGCATAGCACAAAAAATGGTACATAAGGAATCATAACATAAATGTAATGAAAGTTACAGTGGAACTTATCTTTTAAGCTTCCAACTGGCTGCAAAGCTTCAACATTCCTCCCAACCATAGACCACGTTGTTCTTTTTATTTCAACAATGGGTCATCCCCGAGCTGGGGCTTCGACACCATGGAATAATAGCTCAGCCAAATTCAATTACACATCTACTACAATTAACCAACCAAGGTGTCAAAACCTAGCAAACTGCAACCTATAGGCTCACGCCCCCAATTAGCCTGCACTCAAGAATGCACACCCTCCTCTGCACTTGGGATCCCTCAAGCTATGCAACCACCTCCAGGGTGTCTTACTCAACGAGAAAGAGATGATATTAGACTCATATGGCTCCAAGAGTTCTTGTTGCTCTTTGAGGTCACCGAGTATGCTCCAAGTCCTTATATCAAACCCTAGAATCCTCCAACCTCCTGGCTCAGATCCCCCATCAGCCTCCACCCAAGCAGTGTACACCCTTCTCTGCACCTAATTTCCTTCGCGCTATGCCACCACTTCCAGGGTTCCCAACTCGACAGGACAGGGGTGTTCTTAGCACTGGGGCTCCAACAATCCTATTGCGATCCAGGGTATCCAAAGTTGTTGACTCACTCCCTAGCTAACTAGCTTACCCTTAACAATTCCTACGTCTTTCATTTATGTGCATGACCCTTTTTTGACTCTTGGCACCGTCTAAAGTCACCTAATTGGCTTTGGTTATATTCAAATTCTCTTTTTAATGACAATGGAATCATATCAACCCCTTTTATATTCCCATGGAGTCTTGGCAGCCCATACTCTATTCGTTGAATTCGGTCTGCAGTCATTATGTGTTTATTAATATGAATAACTCAAACACATTTACAACATCAGGTTTTCTAAACTCATAACATATAAAATCATATACACATGGGCACACTATCCCCGAAACATATACACACATGCATACCACCCAAAAAACGAAGTCTTGACTCACCAACCTAATTAATATGCTCTGGCTCATTGTAATGTCCCTTCCCTAATTATCTTCCTAATGTTTAAGGAACCATTTTTGGAAATTTCGATTAATAATATCCTAAGGAAGTTTTGGTGAAGGGAACATAGGAGAAGTGTGTTTATTTTCATGCTAGTGGAATGTGGGGGCCACTCACCCACATAGAATACACACTCAAGGAAGGAAATTTGAATTCCCTAAGGTAAAGTCGAAATTAGATGGGACCCATATGGAGCTCATGGCCAAAAATTATAAATAGGAGTGAAGCACCATTGTGGGTCTTTTTTCCAATTTCAAAATTGTATTTTCCTTAACTATTCAGCTAAGCCAAGTTGTGATGTTTACCACAAGAAATTCCCAAGGAATGAAGCTCAACCTTTCTTCGGTGGACCTAAAGTGCCACCCTAGGAAGGCTTCTTTCCTATCAATGAGACTGGAGGAGACACATTAACATGCTTCTACACATTTCTGGAGACATCCCACACAGTTATGGAACAGCTACTACGCAAACGAAGTAGCCACGTTGTTAGTGGAGGAGCAGTGAAGTTGGGTGTTGATTCGAGGAGCTACAGGGGTATTTCTTGATCATTTCCAGCTGGGAGGAGTGTAGCTATTGCAAAAGAGACATTTCCACATGCATAACACACTTCCAAAGCTCAACTTTGCGTCACTCCCTCCATGACTGCGAAGTCACTGGAGTGAGGTATTTTGGGGCAGCACAATCCGGAGGAGTTAGGAGTTGGGGTGTTGAGAAGTTGGTTGGAGGATCATTGGGAGGAGATTGTTGGGGTTTTCGGAGCAGAGATTGATAGTTTCAGCAACAACAAAAATTTTCTAGTTTGGAGGAGGGCCAAGCTGTGAGGGACCAATTTTGGAAGGTCAAAACCAAGAGAAATCCTTTCTGGGTTTTTTTGGGTTTGAGAAAGGAGCTCACTCTCAATTTCCTATAATTTCCTAGGCAGTTTAAATAGGGAAAATCAAAGGTTTAAGTTGGCTAGCAGTGCAGAAGTAGAGGGACAACGCAGCTTTCCGACTAGCAGAGTTATTGCAGCAGTTGGGCATTTCTGTTTTTATCACTTGAGGCTTATATCTTGCCTTGTGCAAGCCCAAGTGCATTTTCTCCAACTCATATTGTACTCCAACACTGTTGTTTAATAAAATTGGGCCAATATTGTGTTTTGGGAAAATATCCAGTTTTATTTGTGTTTGCTGAATTTTTTTGTGCTGTGACATTTACATGTCTTTTCTTATCATTGTAAATTTTCAATAGGAATATTATAGTGCTATCAGAGCATGTTCTTGGCTAGGGTGGGGAACAAGAGCAGGTGATGCCACCTAGATATCAAGTAGTAGTTTTCCAGAGATGTCGTGTTAGAGGGGACAACCCAAATCCATTTTCAGATACTGAAGTAGAGAACCGGAGGGGTGGAATGGACAACCAGGATGGTAATGAACAACCCAGGCCAAGGGGCCAGAACCAAGTTTTGGAGGAGCTATTAAGAACTAATGATGAGACAGGGATAACTCATCCCCCTGATCCTCCCAAAATAAGATAGTCTTCTAACCCAATGGATCCCTGGATCCCACAGCCATATTAGGGTCCCATTGCTCCAAATTCCTGCTCCCTGCCACTGAGTAGTGCCAATGGCCGCGAAGAACCACACGTGCTAATCATCCTTCCATACTAGCACAATGCCCCAAGTCATCAAAGAATCTCTAGGGTGTGAAATCCTCTCCGCGCAACTGAAACCCAATGGAATATTTGTACTATCTTCCCCTACAGAAACCAGCGCATCCCTAAATGTGGCTGAACTACTAAGCCTTGAGAAGTCAAAATCCCATGCTAATCGCAAAAATAAATTTCTATGTTGTGGTTGCAGCTCTCTAGTCATAACCAACTGTCCAACATGCTCATACTAGGCCCTCCTCTCCTGCAATTCTCAGCTACCATACAGGTAATGACCGAAGCTATGCCAAACCTGCGAGGACTACTCATCAATGCCTTAACCTCCCACCCCATGGCCAGCCCCAATCCTTGGCAACAATAGTGAATACCTGCCCCACCACATTGTGAAAATCTTAGTGATCCCCCATATGTTAACCCAGGAATGAGCTAGATCTCTCTCTTTCAAGATGTTGCTCATCTCAAAGTATAGTGTTCCACTCATAAACTGAACCCCTGGCATGCTGAACAATTCAAACAACCATTAGACATCCACAATAATTACCACCAGAAATGCTCCAAAACCACCCATTTTATTAATTCATTGGAAGAGTCAAATGTAAGAAAAATTAAACCCGAGCTTTCCAAAGCAAGCTAGACAATCCTAGCTGATAATACGCTGCCCAGAAGCAAGGAATTTGACCCCTCCTAAAAGGTAATGCGTTGGCCCTACAAATTCTGCATTGTTGGCTGAATGGAACCTCCTTTTGGACCCCAAAATCTGCCCAAAAATTTTTTCCAAATTAATTTTGAGCTCCTCGTCAAAAACCCAGAAAAACCCAGAAAGAGTTTCCACTAGTTTTGAAGCTTCAAATTTGACCCCAAATCCCTAACACTTCTCCACTGCCAGTAAATTTCGGCCAGCAGGAAATTTTGTCTTTACAAACCTCGAAAATAGTGGAAAATATCCTCTAGGCACCCTTCTAACTCCCACAAAACAAACCATCTCCAAAGCCCTCCAACCAAAACCACCCACAACAACTCCACCCTTAAACTTCCAAGCCTGTGACAGTCTTGCGTAGGCCCTAGAAGAAAAATTTGTACTGATGAGTTTGGATACTTATGCACCTGTAATTCCCCTCTTTCCCCCAGCAATTTGGACAAGGAATGTCCAGCAAATTATGTGGCTTTTAATTCCCGACACCAACTCTCCAGGGGACTGCATAGCTTCTGGTTCTCCGTCCTAACTGAGCTCAGAAAATTCGTGGCCCGTGTGCTATTCGTCAACTTGCCTCCACAAGACAATGATTATGACTTCCTAGGGTGGCACTCGTAGTCCACCCAAGAAAGGGTGACTTTCCTCCTTGGGAAAACTCTGGTGCTCAACAAGACTTTGTGAATCAACGAAACAACTTGAGAAACAATGGAAAATTGTCAAATGATAAAAAAGCCCCAAATGATGCTATCTTCCTCATGTTTATAGATGTTTCTTCCTCACTCTATGTGGGCCCCTCCACGAAGTAAATCGAACTCCCTCCTAAGCCATTCGAACTTCTCCATCAAGGGGTGTGTGTTTCCTCATGGGGTGGTCACCAGATCCCACTATGTGATTAATATTCCCTTGGTCTAATGTTTGGGGTCTCCCCTACGACGCACAATTAAATAAATCAATTTTCACCCACTTTTCCTAAGTTTGTACCAAAAATTTTGTCCATCCAAAATTTGCAAAAATTGAGAAAGGCACTTAGCAAATTTTTATTAGAAGGGATATTACAAACATGTAGGGTCCACTTTCCACTTTTCACTACCACCATGACTTTTCCCCCGTCCAGATCCAAGAGTTGATCTTGAGGTAGATAAACAACCTACATTCCCATTGGACTAAAGCATTCACAGGCGTGTTTATCACAACATACACCCCCACAAATCTAACGGCTAGGACTTGTCCAATTTGATGGCCAAGAAATATATCGTGCTGGAAGATGGATGGAAGTTAACACGGTGCCATCTACCAGACAGATCTGACAGTTCCTATTTTCACTAATCCAACGGCCTAGACCTTGCATTGCGTTGAAACATGCGCGAGGGTTTACGACAAGGTTCGCGCAAGATAAACCTAACGACAATTCTCTCCCTTCATCAATCGTCCATAATCAACACCGCGCTACAACTTGCACAGGGAATAAAATAGACTTGGACCCCAGATAGATCTGACTTCTACGATCAAGCGAGATCGATGCCCAACATCGCACATCCGACTCCAACTTACATGGGGTTTAAAATACACTTTCACCCATGATAGATCCAATGAATACAATCAAGCAAGATCAATGACCCAAATTGCCCATCAAAATCTAACTTGTGCAAGGGATAAAACAAACTTGCAAGCCCAATAGATCCAATGGCTATGATCAAGCGAGATCAATGACCTAGATCATCCATTGAACTCCATCTTGTGCGGGGGATGAAACAGTCTTACACCTCCAATAGATCCAAGGGATATAATCAAGCGAGATCAACGACCCAAATCACACATTGGGTTCCAACTTGCTGGCTATTTATCAATGCAAAGCACGTCTGATGGATTCAAAGGACCCCATTAGCTATGATCAAAGTCTAGGGCGTACATTGTGCATTGAAAGACACAGTATTTTAGCGCATAACATCCATCCGATTAATCCCAATCACACAAACTCCTTCCACCTGGCCTCACCGACAAACTCAATTGCCACCAAGAACTATAAAATGGCACTGCCACCTCATCGTTAGAGAATCTCCCAGAGGACTTGGATGATATAAGTGAGAAATTAATGGTGGACTTGGTGGTATTTAGGCTAGTTTGGTGTGCACCCTTTGAAGTGGCTACAAGTGGCTTAGTGTGATGCCTTGCTAGACCACGTTTGCAAGTTATTGTTCGTTTCTGATGGTGGATATCCTAGCTAGGGTTTGGAAGAATTCCAAGTGTCCTAGTCTGTGTCAAGTTTAATGGACATGTGCCAACTTTGTTAAGCTAGTTACTATGTACTTGTAACTTCATTCGTTGTATAACGAAGTACCTTGATGTCCACACATTTTATACTTGTAGATCTGATTTTTAGAGTAAATTCACATGGAAATTAAGTAGTTTCTAATGTTGGGTATAAATTCTAATTTAATATAATAGCGAGTAGAATTTGTTGAGTAAGATGATTGGAGGATTGGATGCTTCAATTAGACAACAAAGATCCTTGCGATGAGAAGTGCTTGACATTTGGAACCCATGTTTGGCTAGTGCAACACTTGAGGATTGATCTCTTAACATGTGTACACCTTAGAGAGTGAGAGCTTGACTATTTATCTCGTATACTGTAATGGCCCTTGGATGTCATTCATTAGACACCCTTAGTTTAAGGCTATGGGCCACATTAGTGTTAGTGGGCGCCCACTAACACTAATGTGGCCCATAGCCTTAAACTAAGGGTGTCTAATGAATGACATCCAAGGGCCATTGTAGCCCTACATCAAGCTTACCCAACATATCTCCAAAAGTTAATAAGGTGGAAACAATTAGCATATCTCCATTAGTATCATAAGTTAGGCAGAGCAGCCAACTCAACAACATCCACCTTAAGATTTCCTTGGTAACAAAGAAAAAAAAATCGCCAACACATCCATAACATTCCCCTTTAACATTAAATTCGGGAAGCAAATATGGAATTTTGGCATTAAAGATATTTGACCAAGTAATTATTATATCTCATTGGAGCATATATGTTGAGTAAGATCATTGGTGCACAATAAGTTCAGCTCGAACAACAAGAATCCTCGTCATGTGGAGTGTCTAACATTTCAAGCCCATGAATGTAGAGCGCATCACTGGAGGATTTATCTCTTGACATCTGTACACTTCTAAAATGACCCCTTAAATTGGATATCTTATCTTGTAGATTATGCATATGACTCGATAAATTAACGAAAATTCAAAAAAATTGGCAAACATTTCGATTTTTTTACTCCCCTGCACCAATCAAATCTACTTGTAACGAAGTTCTACAACTTTATTCAGACATATGAGCCTCCCCTGTGCACCTTTGCTTCATTCAAAGATAACTTCTTGTACTAATTCAGGTTTCTTAGTTCATATTGGACACAAACTAGCTTGCATGACTTCCCCTCAATACCTGGAACCTATGCAATCTTGCTTCTTTCCATGTCGGCCCCCACTTTGGACCCATTATTCACATGGGTCCTTCCACGTGATAGTGATTGAGTGGACACAACAACATGCAGTGTCCACTTTCCACTTTTCACTACCGCCATGATTTTTCCCCCCTTCTAGATCCATGGGTTGATCTTGAGGTAGATTGACGACCTAGATTCCCATCGAACTAAAGCACACACAGGTATTTATGACAACCTAACACCAAAAGAATCTAGCAGCTAGGACTTGTCCGATTTGATGGCCTAGATATATGTAATATTCCCAATTAGCAGCAGCTAATGGGAAATTAAAGTGGGTGAAAAGGAGAATATGACCCACTTAGGATAAAACACACTCCCTAAAGTCACTTAGGAGATATAACGTTGTGGTCAAGGTGGGCCAAGGGGGCCAAGTGAAAACGCAGAGGAGTGACACACTTAGACAGCGTGGGCCCAGCCAGCGCAGTTGAGTTGGCAGCGTGGGCCAAAGAGAGGCAACGTAGCATGGTGGGGCCAAGGAGAGAGGGAGGCTCACCCAAGATAAATAGAGGAGAGGCTAACTCATTTCTCTCCTTATTGATGATTATGCATTTTGGAGATTGTCTCTAGACATTGAGCACGCTTGCTGTTTAGCTAGTCTACACGTACTGTTCAGTACACCAGGTGTCTCCGTGTGGAGATCCCACCCTCAGACCTGGGAGACTTCGAGTTCTTGCTCGGGTGAGGTATTCTATCATCATTTTTGCAGGAGGATTTGTGGTTGCCTTCGTTGTGGAGCAGAGCATCTAGCGACTGCGCAGACTTGAGCGAGAGGACGCAGTTCATTTTTGGGAGAGCTCCGGATTGGTGCTATCTTGGAGGATTCGGGTCGGAGAAGTGAGCAAGGGGCCAGCCCTTGCCTATTGGAGTTATTTGGGAGAGATCAGAGCTTCAGTCATTGAGGAGAATTCCTTGGAGGGACAGCGCAGTCTTGTAGAGGGAGGACGCAGTTCTAGTTGGGGAGAGTTCCGGATTGAGGTGATTTGGGTGGATTTGGACCAGAGGATTAGCGAAGGGATCAACCCTTACCTATTGGAGACATTTTGTAGAGGGAGAGGCCATATTTTGTAGTGTTGCCTTCAGGGTCAGCGTTTTCCCTTGGGGAATAGCGTAGTGCCTCAAAGGAGGTATTTTCCAGGGTCATCCATTCTCGAAAAGCTCTCTGGGCTTTTCTGGGTTTTGGGAGAGGAGGCCATTCCTATATTTTCAGCATTTTCCGAGTTGGGGAACAGACCCAAAGACTCATTCCATTCCAACAGTTGCAGCAGCACGGCAGTTTCCCCAGCAGCTTGGACGCAGAGCAGAGAGCAGCCATTCCATTGATCTTCTGAGAGTATTCTTACACTTGCCTGGTGCAAGTCGAGGTGCCATCACTCTGATCACCTCTTGTACTCATTTCTATTTCTCAGTATAATAAAATGGCTCAGTGTTCTCTTTATTTCATGTGTATCTGCTTCATGTTCAACTGATAGCATTTTGTATCTTGATTGTATGCTCTGTATTACTGTCCATTTTTTTTCCTTTGGGATATTCCAGTTAATATCCCCGTTGATGTGTTTCCTCTATACTCTATAGACAAAGTCTGGAAAGGGCCAAGCAACCTCCAGATCTCATCCTCTCTTCAGAGGTGAAATATCTGGTAAAAGCCCCTCCAGTCCATCTCTGGTTTAGAGTTGCTTGTGTGTGAGAGATATTCCTGAAAAGGGATATTACAGTGGTATTAGAGCCTCATTCTTGGCTCAGCCATGGGAATATTTTTCTATGAACAAAGAGGGTAGGCAGAATCTTACCCACCAAACGCAGTAGAGGTGGAAAATATGGGGGTCTCACAACAGTATGACCAGCATTTACCATCCTTCAGTAGGCCAACCCGGATCACGATGCCTACATTCTTATCTCCAGTACCGAGTGAGAAAGGGAGGCGGCATGATCATATACCCTTTGGAGATTATTTCCGCAAATGGCAATCCATGGGGGAAAACTTCAGAGCAGCTTTGCCCTTCTAGATTACTGTCATCTCAGGCGGGATGAAGAAGGAAGTAACAGTGGGGGATCTAGTACTCAAAGTTCAGAGTTGTAGCGTACCACTGGGAGGTAACCTTTTCCCACGTATGATGGGTCCACTAATTTCACGGTTCGAGATCGGGTGGAAAAGTTGGATACCTCTTTCCAGCTTGACCGAATAACGGAAGGGGAAGCCATCAAAATGGCTAACTCGCACTTGGAGGATGAGGGCACACAGGATCATGGGGAGTATGTGGTTACACCCAGTATGACGCAGGGGTCACCGGTGTTGGAGACTTCTTGGACCTTATCGATTGACATCTTAGTAGGGAGAGTAGAGCTTACCCCAGTGGTGCCATCCATTAAGGTGATGACCGAGGTAGTGTCCGAGTCTTCGGGTGGTAGCAGTGCGCGACAGATGGGTGAGGTGCCAAGAGATGTATCCACCTTTAATGAGGTACTAGTAGATACGGAGGTATTGGACGATGGTTGCACACAACGATGTCATCAGTTTCGAGCCAACCTTCAAGTTTTGAAAGGGAAGGCCACATCAGTACGAGAGGCTATTTTGTTACAGAACGAGGAGCTAGAGGGCATGAGAGTGGTTTGTGCCGAGTTAGCGGCCAAGTTGGCCCACATTGGGGAACGACTAGATTCCCTAATGGTACAGCTAGAGGACACATTTGAGTGTCAAAGCAGCCCCCTTCAGGCATGCATAGATGGGGCTAGCAGCACTGTTGGGTCACCTCTTTCCATTGGAGAGAGAGAGGTGGAGCCACCTAGTCAGACCTCATACGTTGACTTGGTTAGCAGGATGAGATGATCGGAGTTGCATAGGGTGCAGCATCCACATGTTGAGGTTGGATGGCGAGAGATTTTGAGTTGGTACCCGGTGGAGTGGGTTATAGAGATAGTGGTGGACCCGGGTGTAGTTCAGCAGGAGTTTCCAGGTGCTGGGAGTATAGGAATCCCAGGCTGGCATTGGGATCTAGGCGGGACTACCTGTCGTTTCCCAGGCAGGTTGGTTGACTATGTCTTGGAGGGTACAGTCGGCCTAGCAGTTGAGCATGCGCATTCGCTTGGGGAGTTTTGGTCAGCTCTAGTGGCCAACCAGTTTATGGGCAAACTCTCTAAGTTGTCTTGGTATGGCACTTGTACGCGAGGTCACAGGGTGATCAACATACCTTGGCAGGAGCTGGTTGGAGGAGGTGGCATTGACAGACCACCAGATGGTGCCTTGTATGGGGCCATGGATTCTTCACCTTTGTGTGGGGCATAGAGGTCACAGCAGAGCCGAGCAGTGGTGGTATCACTACTGACACATAGGAAGATTCACTTCTCAAACCCCTCGGGGAGGGTTTGGAGTGATGATCCATTTGTCGGTGGGTATAGCGATGCGACAGTGGAGGTGATGATACCAATTGGGGGTAGTACGACATGTAGAGATACAACTCTAGGTCATCACATCCAAGGATGTGTGGGAGCCTCTAGCATTGAGCAATGGACTACCGGTGGACATGGAGTTGCATGGTGGTGTACCGTCGTGTGTGGGACTGCATTATGGAGTAGGAGTGTCCTACATCACATTGAGGACACGCAAGGAGTGACCGATGCCTTGACACAGACAAGGCACGAGACGGTACAGGGCGGTACAGCAATAGTAGGGGGTATCCAGCAGTGTACAGGGGTATGCCTCAGTGTGTAGTGGCATGTCGAGGAATATATGGATGATCGGTGGTATGCGAAGGTGTATGGTGCTGCACAGCAGGGTCTTAGAGTATTGCCTCCAGGGAGACTCAGAGACAGGGACACCGGGCTTACCTTTCGGGGTAGTTCACCCAGGATTGATGGGGAGACAGATGAGCGATACTTGACGGTATCAGTGGAGACTCACGCACCTGACCCCCTTCCACATCACTCACGGGCACAATCGATTTTGTCGTTGTCCTTTGGCACCTTGGGCGTGAGCAACGAGGTCCGTGAGTCTCACCCAGGATATTTGGATGACACTCAGCACACTAGGGGAGAGACTTCTCAGCAGTGGCACTGGGTCGGTGTGCTAGTTGACAGCCACAGGTCAGGGGATGAGATGATCCTCTGCAGGGGTGGCACATCAGTCATCGTTGAGCCTACGCTTGGGGAGCGGTTCATGAGGGAGACATGCAACACTCTTTTCCCAGGGTATGTCGGGACCATGCATGAGCAGAGGATACTGGGTACCGCAGTGGTAGCAACCCAATATGTGTCTGGGCTCCAGACAATGCATCGACACATTATCAAGAGGGGGGATGGCAGATCCAGTGGAGATGGTTGGCAGGGAAATGAGGGATCCACATACCTTGAGACAATTGCGAGTATCAGATATCTATCTATTGATTGCATTCAGGGGGTGGCTATTTGTCACATATGTCTTCCAGGGATCATCGGTACTACACAGTGGCCGACACAGGGCAGGTTAGCATGCATCATATTTTCCCATGATATATGGACCCTCTATATTGGTCACGAGCAGGGACTAGAGATGAGGCACATAGGGATTCCCGCAGTTGTCAGAGCAATGGTGCAGCAGGTCCGACTATGGGATGCAGAGATTCAGTTGACTGATAGCCCATTCTATCTCATGATGGTCGAAGTCAGGACAGAGAGTGATCTAGTACACTATTGGGTTGGCACATGGGGGTACACGGAGGCCTCCATCGGATGGCAAGGAAAACTTTCTCTGTTGCTGCATAGATTCAGAGTTGCATTCAGAGAGGTAGGTATTGGCATCATGGCGATGCCTGGGTCGGATGAGATTTTCTCTCATAGATCTCCTGCCACTAGGTCTCAGGAGAGGGGGATATAGTCTGCGCATGACGAGGAGTATCTCATGATCAGAGTAGCGCAACATCAGCATGGTGGTACCTCTTCGAGCTTAGTAGGGGATTTGAGCATTACAGCTCTACACAACTTGATAACTTCTATGGGTGAGTTGTATACTACCTGGGGAGATTATCTATATCATCCATCAGGCTTTAGCGAGTCACTGATGAAGTGGGGGACTTCATTAGCATGGCAGGATGGTGGGAGGAGCAGGTGGAGCTTCATGTTGGACAGGATGGCTTGGGATCCCGACATTGAGAGATCCCTCCATATCAGGGTGATACAGAGGACAGGGAAGATTCAGTGGCATATCTAGGACCCAGGCACATTTTACAGTGATGTTGGGGAGCATCAGCTAGAGAGGGGGCTTGTTCAGGCATTGCTTGAGGACAAGCAATTTTTGGCAGGGAGGACTGTAATATTCCCAATTAGCAGCAACTAATGGGAAATATTAATTTTGACTAATTTTTCCTTTATAAAGTTAAAATATAAATAAAGTGGGTGAAAAGGAGAATATGACCCACTTAGGATAAAACACACTCCCTAAAGTCACTTAGGAGATATAACGTTGTGGTCAAGGTGGGCCAAGGGGTCCAAGTGACAACGCAGAGGGATGACACACTTAGACAGCGTGGGCCCAGCCAGCGCAGTTGAGTTGGCAGCGTGGGCCAAAGAGAGGCAATGTAGCATGGTGGGGCCAAGGAGAGAGGGAGGCTCACCCAAGATAAATAGAGGAGAGGCTACCTCATTTCTCTCATGATTGATGATTATGCATTTTGGAGATTGTCTCTAGACATTGAGCACGCTTGCTGTTTAGCTAGTCTACACGTACTGTTTAGTACACCGAGTGTCTCCATGCGGAGATCTCACCCTCAACCCCGGGAGACTTCGAGTGCTTGCTCGGGTGAGGTATTCTATCATCATTTTTGCAGGAGGATTTGCGGTTGCCTTCGTTGTGGAGCAGAGCATCTAGGGACTGAGCAGTCTTGAGCGGGAGGATGCAGTTCATTTTTGGGAGAGCTCCAGATTGGTGCTATCTTGGAGGATTCGGGTCGGAGAAGTGAGCAAGGGGCCAGCCCTTGCCTATTGGAGTTATTTGGGAGAGATCAGAGCTTCAGTCATTGAGGAGAATTCCTTGGAGGGACAACGCAGTCTTGTAGAGGGAGGACGCAGTTCTAGTTGGGGAGAGTTCCGGATTGAGGTGATTTGGGTGGATTTGGACCAGAGGATTAGGGAAGGGATCAGCCCTTACCTATTGGAGACATTTTACAGAGGGAGAGGCCATATTTTGCAGTGTTGCCTGCAGGGTCAGCGTTTTCCCTTGGGGAATAGCGTAGTGCCTCAAAGGAGGTATTTTCCAGGGTCAGCCATTCTCGAAAAGCTCTCTGGGCTTTTCTGGGTTTTGGGAGAGGAGGCCATTCCTATATTTTCAGCATTTTCCGAGTTGGGAACAGACCCAAAGACTCATTCCATTCCAACAGTTGCAGCAGCACGGCAGTTTCCCCAGCAGCTTGGACGCAGAGCAGAGAGCAGCCATTCCATTGATCTTCTGAGAGTATTCTTACACTTGCCTGGTGCAAGTCGAGGTGCCATCACTCTGATCACCTCTTGTACTCATTTCTATTTCTCAGTATAATAAAATGGCTCAGTATTCTCTCTATTTCATGTGTATCTGCTTCATGTTCAGTTGATAGCATTTTGTATCTTGATTGTATGCTCTGTATTACTGTCCATTTTTTTTCCTTAGGGATATTCCAGTTAATATCCCCGTTGATGTGTTTCCTCTATACTCTATAGACAGAGTCTGGACAGGGCCAAGCAGCCTCCAGATCTCATCCTCTCTTCAGAGGTGAAATATCTGGTAAAAGCCCCTCCAGTCCATCTCTGGTTTAGAGTCGCTTGTGTGTGAGAGATATTCCTGAAAAGGGATATTACAATATATATGGTGTTGGAACAAGGATGTAAGTTTACGTGGTGCCATCTACCCGACATATCTGACAGTGGTGATTTTCACTGATCCAAAACCCTAGATCTTGCATCACGTTGAAACATATGCGAGGGTTTACGACAAGGTTCATGCATGATAGATCTAACGACTATGCATAATCCACATCATGCTCCAACTTTCATTGGGAATAAAATAAACTTGGACCCTCGATAGATCTGACATCCCCGATCAAGTGAGATCGATGGCCCACATTGCACATCCGACTCCAACTTGGACGGGGTGTAAAATAGACTTTAACCCATGATAAATCCAATGGATACAATCAAGCGAGATCAACGACCCATATCACCCATCAGAATCCAACTTGCATGAGGGATAAAACATACTTGCATCCCCAATAGATGTAATGGCTATGATCAAGTGAGATCAACGACCCAGATCACCCATCGAACTCCAACTTGTGCAGGGCATAAAATAGACTTACACCCCCAATAGATCCAAGGGATATAATCAAGCAAGATCAATGGCCCACATCACAAGTTGGGTTCCAACTTGCTTGTTATTTATCAATTCAAAGGGTGTCTGATGGATCCAAAGGATCCCATTATCTATGATCAAAGTCTAGGGCTCACATGGTGCATTGAAAGGCGTGGTATTTTAGTGCATTACATCCACCCGATGGTTCCCAGTCACACCAAGTACTGCCACCTCGCCTCCTCATCTACCAACTCGGTCTCCACCAAGAAATATAACATGCAACTGCGACGTCATCAATGATGTTATCATATATTTATTTTTTTAATTTTCTATCAATAATACTTTTTTTGGTCTGTGCAAATTTTAGTGTTTACGTTACTATAATTTTCTCGTCACTCCACAAATTCCGATCTCGCAATCACAATTTGTTCCTTCACATTTGTCATTCTCTTTGATCTCATCTCGAATTGATAATTTAATCCACTCCCAATTCTTACGCGTTGTGTCCAACAATTCATCAAGAACCTGTCACTTTTCATTAAATGATTTTTCACACCCAACGACCCAAGTTTTTTAACCTGTAGCTCTGATACCACCTATAATGTACCTAGGCCCATAGTCGCCTCTACCTGTAACACTCCCAACTCTCTTTCGAGACATTTCAACTGTCCATCGGGTATATGCACACCCAGTGACCCTCTGTAACTTATGTATAGAGGTTTTTCCCCTTATTTATTAGCTTTGGCTATTCCTCCAACCAACACGTTGATGGCATATTTCTGTGCCTATTATTGTTGAACAGTGTCACTTGGTTATTTTCCTTTTTTCTCGTTTTGAGCATTGTAATATGCACATCTAAATGCATTTTAATGTGAATTCCTAGCTATTTAATTTTTTCACGGAATAATTAAAATGCACGGGTAACAATTAAAATGCATACATAGCACAAAAAATGGTACATAAGGAATCACAACATAAATGAAATGAAAGTTACAATGGAACTTATCTCTTCAGCTTCCTACTAGCTGCAGAGCTTCAACGTTCCTCCCAACCATAGACCACGTTTTTATTTTTTTTTCAACAACAGGTCATCCACTAGCTGGGGCTTCGACACCATGGAATAATAGGTCAGCGAAATTCACTTACACATTTGGTACCATTAACCAACCAAGGTGTCAAACCCTAGCAACCTACAACCTATAGGCTCACGCCCCCAATCAACCTGCACCCAAGAATGCACACCCTCCTATGCACTTGCAATCCCTAAAGTTATGCCACCACCTCCAGGGTGTCTTACTTAGCCAGAAGGAGATGATCTTAGACTCTTGTGGCTCCAGGAGTTCTTGTTCCTCTTCGAGGTCACCAGGTATGCTCCAAGTCCTTATATCAAACCCTAGAATCCTCCAACCTCCTGGCTCATATCCCCCATCAGCCTACATCAAGGAATAATTAAAATACATGCGTAACAATTAAAATACATACATAGCACAAAAAATGGTACATAAGGAATCACAAAATAAATGAAAAGAAAGTTACAATGGAACTTTTCTGTTAAGCTTCCAACTGGCTGCAGAGCTTCAACGTTCCTCCAAACCATAGACCACGTTGCTCTTTTTATTTCAACAATGGGTCATCACCGAGCTGGGGCATCGACATCATGGAATAATAGCTCAGCCAAATTCACTTACACATATGATACCATTAACCAACCAAGGTGTCAAACCCTAGCAACTTGCAACCTATAGGCTCACACCCCCAATCAACCTACACCCAAGAATGCACACCCTACTCTGCACTTGCGATCCCTCAAGCTATGCCACAACCTCCAAGGTGTCTTACTCAACCGAAAAGAGATGATCTTAGACTCCTATGGCTCCAAGAGTTCTTGTTGCTCTTCGAGGTCACCAGGTATGCTCCAAGTCCTTATGTCAAACCCTAGAATCTTCCAACCCCCTAGCTCACATCCCCCTTCAGCCTACACCCAAGCAGTGTACACCCTTCTCTACACCTAAGTTCCGTCGGGCTATGCCACCACTTCCAGGGTTCCCAGCTCGGTAGGACAGGGGTGTTCTTAGCACTAGGGCTCCAACAAATCCCGTTGCCATCCAAGGTATCAAAAGTTGTTGACTCACTCCCTAGCTAACAAGCTTTCCCTTAACAATTCCTACGTCTTTCTTTTATGTGCATGACCCTTTTCTGACTCTTGGCACCCTCTAGAGTCACTTAATTGGCTTTGGTTATATTCAAATGCTCTTTTTAATGACAATGGAATCTCATCAACCCCTTTCGTATTCCCATGGAGTCTTGGCACCCCATACTCTATTCGTTGAATTCGGTCTCCAGTCATTATGTGTTTATTAATATGCATAAGTCAAACACATTTACGACATCAGGATTTCTAACCTCATAACATATAAAATCATATACACATGGACACACTATCCCCAAAACATATACGCACATGCACACCACCCAAAAACTAAGTCTTGACTCACCAACCTAATTAATATGCTCTGGCTCACTGTAATTTCCCTTCCCTAATAATCCTCCTAATGTTTAAGGAACAAGTTTTGGAAATTTTGATTAATAATATCCCAAGGAAGTTTTGGTGAAGGGAACATAGGAGAAGTGCGTTTATTTGCATGCTAGTGGAATGTGGGGGACACTCACCCGCATAAAATACACACTCAAGGAAGGAAATTTGAATTCCCTAAGGTAAACTCGAAATTAGATGGGACCCACATGGATATCATGGCCAACAATTATAAATGGGAGTCAAGCATCATTGGGGGTCTTTTTTCCAATTTGGAAATCGTATTTGCCTTAGTTGTTCAGCTAAGCCAAGTTGTGATGTTAGCACAAGAGCTTCCCAAGGAGTGAAGCTCAAGCTTTCTTTGGTGGACCTAGAGTGCCACCCTATGAAGGCTTTTTTCCTATCAATGAGACTGGAGGAGACACGTTAACATGCTTCGAAACATTTCTGGAGACATCCCACACAGTTCTGGAAGAACTACTGCGCAGGGGAAGGAGTCACGTTGTTAGTGGAGGAGCAACGAAGTTGGGTGCTGATTTGAGGAGCTACAAGAGTATTTATTGATCATTTCCAAGTGGGAGGAGTGTAGCTATAGCAGAAGAGACATTTCCACACGCATAACACACTTCCAAAGCTCAATTCTGCGTCACTCCCTCCATCACTACGAAGTCACTGAAGTGAGGTATTTTGGGGCAGCACAATCTGGAGGAGTTAGGAGCTGGGGCGTTGAGAAGTTGGTTGGAGGACCATTGGGAGGAGATTTTTGGAGTTTTGGGAGCAGAGATTGACAGTTTCAGCCACAGTGAAATTTTTCTGGTTTGGAGGAGGGCCAAGCTGTGAGGGACCAAATTTGGGAGGTCAAAATCAAATGAAATCCTTTCTAGGTTTTTTTGGGTTTTGGGAAAGGAGCTCACCCTCAATTTCGCGTGTTTGCTGAAAATTTGTGTTGTTACATTTACATGTCTTTGCTTATCATTGTAAATTTCCAGTAGGAATATTACAGTGCTATCAGAGCATGTTCTTGGCCAGGGTGGGGAATAGGAGCAAGTGATGCCACCTAGATATCAAGGAGTAGTTTTCCAGAGAGGTTGTGGTAGGGGCACAGGCAGAGGTCGTGGTAGTGAGGGAAACCCAAATCCATTTTCAGATACTAAACTAGAGAACCGGAGGGGTGGGATGGACAACCAGGATGATAATGAACAACCCAAGCCAAGGGGCCAGAACCATGTTTTGTAGGAGCTACTAAGAACTAATCAGTAGATGATGAAATAGGGACAACTCATCCCCTTGATCCTCCCAAAATAAGATAGTCCTCTAACCCAATGGATCCCTGGAATCCACAACCATATTAGAGGCCCATCGCTCCCAATTCCTGTTTCCTGCCACCGAGTAGTGCCAATGACCGCCAAGAACCACACGTGCCAATCATCCTGCCATACGAGCATAACGCCCCAAGTCATCAACGAATCTCCAGGGGGTGAAATCCTCTTTGTGCAACTGAAACCCAATGGAATATTTGTACTATATTCCCTTACAGAAACTGGCACATCCCTAAATGTGGTTGAACTGCTAAGCCTTGAGTAGTATAAATCCCATGCTAATCGCAAAAAAAAATTGCCATGCTGACAATGCGGCTCTCTAGTCATAATTGACTGCCCAACATGCTCATACTGGGCCTTCCTCTCCTGTAATTCTCGGCTACAATACAGGTATTGACTGAAGCTATGCCAAACCTGCGAGGAATACTCATCAATGCCTGAACCTCTCACCCCATGGCTAGCCCCAATCCTGGGCAACAATAGCGAATACATGCCCCACCACATGGTGAAACTCTTAGTGATCCCCCATGTGTTAACCTAGGAATTAACTAGATCACTCTTTCAAGATCCTGCTCATCTCGAAGTAGAGTGTTCCACTCATAAACCAAACCCCTGGCATGCAGAACAATTCAAACAACCATTAGATATCCACAATAATTACACCATAAATGCTCCAAAACCACCCATTTTATTAATTCTTTGGAAGAGTCCAATGTAAGAACAAGTAAACTTGGGCTTTCCAAAGCAAGCTAGACAATCCCAGGTGTTGATATACTGCCCAGAAGCAAGGAATTCGACCCCGCCTAAAAGGTAATGCGCTGGCCTTAGAAATTATGCACTGCTTTCTGGATGGAACCTCCTTTTGGACCCCAAAATCTGCCCAAAAATTTCTGCTAAATTAATTTTCAGCTCCTCATCAAAAACCCAGAAAAACCCAGAAATACTTTCCACTAGTTTTGAAGCTCCAAATTTGACCCCAAATCCCCAGCACTTCTCCACTGCCAGTAAATTTCGGCCTGCAGGAAATTTTGTCTTTACAAACCTCCAAAATAGTGGAAAATATCCTCTAGGCACCCTTCTAACTCCCACAAAACAAACCATCTCCAAATCCCTCAAACCAAAACCACACACAACAACTCCACCCAAAAACTGCCAGGCCTATGACAGTGTTGCGTAGGCCTTGGAAGAGAAATTCGTATTGATGAGGTTGGATCCTTCTGCACCTGTAATATTCCCCTCCTTACCCCAACAATTTGGACAAGGAATGTCCAGCAAATTATGTGGCATTTAATTCCCTGCACCGACTCTCCAGGGAACTGCGTAGCTTCTGGTTCCGCGTCCTAACTGAGCTCAGATAATTCATGGCCCCTGTGCTATGCCTCAACTTTCCTCCACAATACAATGATGATGACTTCCTAGGGCGGCACTCGTAGTCCACCGAAGAAAGGGTGAGTTTCCTCCTTGGGAAAACTCTGGTGCTCAACAAGACTTTGTGAATCAGCTAAACTTGAGCAACAATGGAAAATTGTCAAATGATCAAAAAGCCCCAAATGATGCTATCTTCCTCATATTTATAGTTGTTTCTTCCTCACTCCGTGTGGGCCCCTCCAAGAAGTAAATCGAACTACCTCCTAAGCCATTCGAACTTTTCCATCAAGGGGTGTGTGTTTCCTCATGGAGTGGTCTCCACATCCCACTATGTGATTAATATTCCCTTTGTTTAATGTTTGGGGCCTCCCCTACCACACAAGATTAAATTAATCAATTTTCACCCACTTTTCCTATGTTTGTATCCAAAATTTTATCCATCCAAAATTTGCAAAATATTGAGAAAGGCACTTAGAAGAGATATTACAAACATGCAAGGTCCACTTTCCACTTTTCACTACCACCATGACTTTTCCCCCTTCCCGATCCAAGAGTTGATCTTGAGGTAGATAAACAACCTACATTCCCATTGGACTAAAGCATTCACAGGCATGTTTATGACAACCTACACCCCAAAAAATCTAATGGCTAGGATTTGTCCAATTTGATGGCCTAGATATATATCGTGCTGGAAGATGGATGTAAGTTAACATGGTGCGATCTAACAAACATATCTGACAATTCCTATTTTCACTAATCCAACGGCCTAGATCTTGCATTGCATTGAAACATGCGCGAGGGTTTACGAGGAGGTTCGCGCAAGATAAACCTAACGACATTGCTCTCCCTTCATCAATGGCCCTTAATCCACATTGTGCTACAACTTGCACAGGGAATAAAATAGACTTGGACCCCCGATAGATCTGACATCTACGATCAAGCGAGATCAATGACCAAGATCATCCATTAAACTCCATCTTTTGCAGGCGCTAAGACAGACTTACACCTCCAATAGATCCAAGGGATATAATCAAGCGAGATCATCAACCCACGTCACACATTGGGTTCCAACTTGTTGGTTATTTATTGTTGCAAAGGGCGTCTGATGGATTCAAAGGATCCCATTAGCTACGATCAAAGTCTAGGGCGCACATTGTGCGTTGAAAGACTCGTTATTTTAGCGCATAACATCCATCCGATGGTGCCCAATCACACAAATTCCTTCCACTTGGCCTCACCAACCAACTCAATTGCTATAAAGAATTATAAAATGGCACTGCCACCTCATCGTTAATGTCGTCATATATTTATTTTTTTATTTTATATCAATAATACTTTTTTTTTATGTCTGTGTGAACTTTAGTGTTTTTTTCACCTATAATTTTCCCATCGTTCCACAAATTCCGAGCTCACAATCGCAATTTCATCCTTCACATTTGTCATTCTCCTTGATCTCATCTTCAATTGAGAATTGTATCCACATCCACTTCTTGCGAGTTATGTCAAACAATTCATCAACAATTCTTCAACGGTCTGTTATTTTTCCTTAAATGATTTTTCACACCCAAACAACTTGACTTTTGTAAGCTGTACCACCTGTAATGTCCCCTCGCCCACAGTTGGCTTTACATGTAACACTCCCATCCAACTGCTGGGTCATTTCAGCAGTCAAATAATTGTCTTTCGTTAATGAACCTATTTTAGAGTAGTTTCGTAATTGAACCTATACTAGAGTAGGGTTTGAAATCTTTGGGTGGCAAGGAACTAGGATCTAACTTTTAGAGTATATTCGCATGGAAATTAAGTAGTTTCTAATGTTGGCCATAAATTCTAATTTAATATAATAGCAACTAGAATTTTTCGAGTAAGATGATTGGAGGATTGGATGCTTGATTTAGACAACACTGATCCTTGCGATGAAAAGTGCTTGACATTTGGAACCCATGTTTGGCGAGCGCAACACTTGAGGATTTATCTCTGAACATGTGTACACCTTGGAGAGTGAAAGCTTGACTCTTTATCTAGTATACTACAATGGCCCTTGGATGTCATTCATTAGACACCCTTAGTTTACTACTATGGGCAACATTAGTTTTAGTGGGTGCCCACTAACTCTAATGTGGCCCATAGCCTTAAACTAAGGGTGTCTAATGAATGACATCCAAGGTCCATTGTAGCCCTACATTAAGCTTAGCCAACATATCTCCAAAAGGTAGTAAGGTGGAAACAATTAGCATATCTCCATTAGGATCATAAGTTAGGCAGAGCAGGAAACTCAACAACATCCACCTTAAGATTTCCTTGTTAACAACAAAAACAAATCGCCAACGCATCCACAACATTCCCCTTTAAGATTAACTTAGGGAACCAAATATGGAATTTTGGCATAAAATATATTTGACCAAGTAAATATTATATCCCATTGGAGAATATACGTTGAGTAAGATCATTGGTGCACAATAAGTTTAGCTCGGACAACAAGAATCCTCATCATGTGGAGTGTCTAACATTTTAAGCCCATGAATGTAGAGCACATCACCGAAGGATTTATCTCTTGACATTTGTACACTTGTAAAGTGACCCCTTAAATTGGATACCTTATCTTGTAGAGTAAGCATATGACTCAAGAAATTAACAAAAATTCAAAAAAATTGGCAAGCATTTAGATTGTTTTACTCCCCTGCACCAATCAAATCTACTTGTAACGAAGTTCTACAACTGTATTCAGACATACAGGCCTCCCCTGTGTACCTTTTCTTCATTCAAAGATAACTTCTTGTACTAATTCAGGTTTATTAGTTCATATTGGACACGAACGAGCTTGCATGACTTCCCCTCAATACCTGGCACCTATGCAATCTTTCTTCTTTCCATGTCAGTCCCCACTTAGGCACATTTATTCACATGGGTCCTTGCACATGATATTGAGTGAGTGGACACAACAACATGGAGTGTCCACTTTCCACTTTTCACTATCACCATGATTTTTCCCCCTTCTAGATCCCTGGGTTGATCTTGAGGTAGATTGAGGACATAGATTCCCATCGAACTAAAGCACACACTGGTGTTTATGACAACCTAACCCCCAAAGAATCTAATGGCTAGGACTTGTCTGACTTGATGGCCTAGATATATATCGTGTAGGAACAAGGATGTAAGTTTACGTGGTGCCATCTACCCGACATATCTGACAGTGGTGATTTTCACTGATCCAAAACCCCAGATCTTGCATCACATTGAATCATATGCGAGGGCTTATGACAAGGTTCGTGCATGTAATATCCCCAATGGGAAATAACCAGTATTACACAGAAATATGCCAGACAGATATATAAAACAAAATGCCGGAACCAGAACATGGAACAAGTACACATAAAATGCGAGAACACTAAGCCATTTTATTAATCTGAGAATACATATATAGGGGTACAAGATAATCAGAATGAGTGCACCTATCCTTGCCCTAGGCAAGTGGAGACCCTCTCAGAATAAAGAATGGCTGCAATAGGGACAGCGTCCTAGCTGGCTGAAGAAACTGCTATGGAAAACTGCTGCTGCAATGCACTGGAACTAGGGGCTGATCCCCTCAATGGAATGAGCTGAAAACTGGAAAGGTAGCTGATCTCAATCCTCCAGACAAACCCCAAAAATCGTGAAGCAGATGCTCCACCTCCGAAGATACACCAAATAGACCCTCACCAGTGAAAACGCTGTCTCTGCCAGTGACAGCGCAGAAGCCAAAGAAAACGCTGGCAAAAGGGTGAATCTAACCACAAATCCTCCGGATGAGATAACAAAACTCCTCAGGGCTGGAAACACTGAAAAACGCTGCCAAAATCCCACACAACAACCCTGCTCATCAGATCTGCGTCCTCCCTAGCTGGATCTGCGTCCTCCCTATCCAGATCTGCGTCCTCTCTCTCTAGATCTGCGTCCTCCCTAGCTGGATCTGCTGGATCTGCGTCCTCCCTATCCAGATCTGAGTCCTTTCTACCTGGATCTATTGGATCTGTGTCCTCCCTATCCAGATCTGCGTCCTCTCTGCCTGGATCTGCTAGATCTGCGTCCTCCCTATCCAGATTTGCGTCCTCCCTATCCAGATCTGCGTCCTATCTCTCTGGATCTGCGTCCTCTGCCCTAGCCTGCGCAGTCTCAAGAAAGGGGGTATCTCCTCTGCCAAATCTCCACCAGAACTACTGCAAATCACCACCAGAACTACTGCAAATCACCACTGAAACTGAAGGAAAGAAACCTTGCTCGAGCGGGCACTCGAAGTCCCCCGGAGCCAAGGGTGAGATCTCCGACCGGAGACACTCAGTTTGCACTAAACAGTGCTGCAGACCGACTAAACAACCGGCGTGCTGAAGTAGACAAAAGTCTAGCTCTCAATATCAATATCAAATCAACCATGCCAAATGAGGTGAGAACCCCACCTTTTATAGTGCTAAACTCCCTCCAAAACCTTGACTGCGTCCTTCACTCTCCTTGGCCTGCGCAGTTAACCTTGGGTCAGCGTGAGGCCTCCCCTCATACTCATGTGGACCCCCAAGGCCCCCTCTTTAAGTTATAACGTCAATCCACTAGGAAAAACACTTTATTTTATAAAGTGAGGTGACCCCTCTTATTTCTCACTTTATTTATTATTTCTAGCTAAAGCGGCAAAATTAAACAAAAATGAAATATTCCAATTAGCAATGCTAATTTGGAATATTACAGTCTCCCCCGGCAAAACGTTGCTTGTCCTCAAGCAACTGGAGTGATGGATGCTGTAAGATCCTCTCATCCTCCCAAGTGGCATCCTCATCCGGCAAGTTCTTCCATCTCACCAAGAACTCTCTGATCTTCCTGCTCCGCAGTTGCCTCTCCCTAGTGTCGATAATAGCCTCCAGCTGTAACACCAGATGCCCCTCATCATCTGTAGGCGGTAGCTCCTCGGTGACTGTCACATGCTGGCCCAGTGCCTTTTTCAGGCACGATACATGGAAGATGTTATGAATCCGGCTGCCTTGGGGCAGCTCCAACTCATACGCAACCTGCCCGATCCTGCGTATCACCCTGTATGGTCCATAAAAACGAGGCTTCAGCTTCTCCGCCCCCTTCTGCTTGAGCGAGGACTGTCGGTATGGCTGTAGCCATAGGTAGACCAGGTCTCCTACCTCAAAGTGTCTCTCCACCCGACCCTTATCAACATACAACTTCTGCTGATTCTGTGCTGTGGCTATGTTGTCCTTGAGAGCTCTGAGGATATCTTGGCTCTCTTGGATCCATAACTTGGCTCTCGGAGCCCTGCTAACACCAAACATCATGTCCACAAAAAATAAGGAATGATATCCATATAAAGCATAGAAAGGTGTCATACTCGATGGACATGGTGCATTGTAAGCTGTAAAGGCAGATTTCACCAGCCAAGCTTATTTTCAAACATGTCGCTGCTGCCTACCTGATGGAGTTACTAAGTAGCCCTCCTGTACTCACTTGTTAACTATCTCGTCACAGCCCATCCGTTCAGGGATGATAACTAGTGCCTGTGTCACCTGTCCACTAGTCGGAAGAGTTCGCCGTAATCCGCCCGTAAAAGCTGCCAAGTCTGTTTTTGATAAATGGTCTTGGTAGACCATGCAATCCGAAACTCTCTCAAGAAACACCCGCCACCGTAAGCCGTACAGATGGCACAAATGGCGGAAGGAGCATACTTCGCTACCGGGTCAACTTACCACTAAGAGGGTCCTGCCCTGGCATCAGGGCAACCCTGTGATGAAGTTGATGAAGTCCATCGATATGCTCTCCCATTTCCCCTCCGGAATGGGAAGAGGCTGCAACAAACCTGCAGGATGACTCATCTCTCCCTTGTTTCGCTGGCAAACCTCGCACTCCCTGACATGCTGGAGTACGTCCTCCTTGAGGCCCTTCCATGCGAATCTCTCCCGGATGGCCCTGTATGTCTTGGTGAACCCCTGATGGCCCGCCAATGGTGAATCGTGTGAAGCCTGGAGTATCTTCTTCTTGAGCTGAGACCCCGCCAAGAAGACCTGTCCTCGTAATAGATGATCTCATCGACCACCCCGTACCGCTATCCTGCCACCCGCCCATCCGTAACCTCGCATGCAAATCCATCCTTGGAGCACTCAAATCAACACGAGCCCTCCAACCGTCCGTGCTCATGAGTGATAACGTGGCTGGCCTAAAGCAAAGGGCACTGGCCAATATTGCTATTCTTCCTTTGACATACTATGTTTGTGTCGAGTCCGGATCTTCACGATCCACTTCACTGCCTCTCCTCGTAACCGTTTCTCGCTTTCCAGAAAGCACTCTCAGTCGCGTGATCTCGTCCTCACCTCGAACTGCCGCACCACTGTGCATCGCCGGAATTTGGCCACTGCATGCATGATGGCCAGCATCTCCTTGTCGTATATGGGATACAACCTCTCGTGTGGAAGGAGCTTCCGGCTCTCAAAAGCAATCGGATGACCGTCCTGCATCAAAACTGCACCAATCCCCTCTCCTGATGCATCACACTCCAGGAAAAAGGGCTGCGTAAAATCTGGCAATGCTAATACAGGACAACTGCTCATCACCTCCTTGAGCTTGTCAAAAGCTCGCTGTGCTGTGTCCGACCAACTGAATGCCCCCTTCCTCGTCAGATCCGTGAGGGGTGTCGCAAGCTGAGAGAAGCCCTTGACGAACTTCCTGTAGTAGGTGCAAATACCAATAAATCCCCGAAGCTCCGTCACATTCCGCGGCTCTGGCCAGTCTCTGATAGCCCTGATCTTCTCCTCGTGGACTCTCACCCCGTCCACTCCTATAATGTGTCCCAGATACAGCATCTCTGTCAAACCAAACTCACACTTGGAGAGCTTGGCATAGAACTGCTGCTCCTCCAAGATGTGCAAGACTGTCTCAATATGCTGGAGGTGCTCCTCCCAAGTCCTGCTGTATATAAGGATGTCATCAAAGAAAACCAGCACAAACTTTCTCAGATGATCCCTGAAAATGTGATTCATACAAGACTGGAAAGTAGCAGGTGCATTGGTCAACCCAAATGGCATGACCAGAAACTCAAAGTGCCCATAATGACACTTGAAAGCGGTCTTGGGAATGTCCTGTTCCCTCACGCGTATCTGATGGTACCCGGATCTCAAATCAATCTTCGAGAAGAACCGTGCTCCTCTCAACTCATCCATCAGCTCGTCGATCCTGGGAATGGGGTACCTGTTCTTCAGGGTCTTCTTGTTCAGAGCCCTGTAGTCAATGCACATGCGTAATGTGCCGTCCTTCTTCTTCACCAGCACTACTGAAGAAGCAAAAGGACTGGTGCTGGGTCGAATGTGACCAAGGGCCAGTAACTCCTGAATGGCCCGTTCTATCTCATCCCGATAGGCCTTGGGATGCCGATACGGTGTGGTAATCACAGCCTGTATCCCCTGCTCCAGCTCGATCGTGTGCTCAAACCCCCGATCCGGTGGCTGTCCTGGCGGAATGTCCCCAAAAACTACTGCATATCTGTCGAGAATAGCCTGTAGATCAGGGTGCACCGTCCGCCCTGTATCTACTGCCTCTGAAGCCCGCAACTCTACCGCCCACTCTATATCTCCCTTGCGGAAAGTCGCCTCCATGCTGTGTGCCGATACTGTCTGGGGTGGATATGTGTTCTGCCCTCGTATCTTCTCATGCTTCCCCGTCTTGGGATCATCCCACTCCATCTCCAAGGCCTTCCAATCTGTTGTGACCTTCCCCAGAGTAATAAGCCACTGAACCCCCAATATCACATTGGTGTCCGAGATGTCCACCACAAAGAAGTGATCGGTCAATGTATAGGTGCCCATCGTCACTGATAGTTCTGGTACATATCGAGCACATGCCATGGTCTGATCTCCTGGTACCAAAACAGAAAACCCATCAAAGCCCTCCGTCCGTATGCCTCTCGCCAACCATCCACATCATTGAAATTCTGGGTGGCCTACTATCGACTAAGATCGGAACTCACGTCCGCGCATCATTCCTCGATTGCTGCAAACAGTCAAATACTTGTGGGACTCCCTGCACGCGGCTAGAGCTCCCTCAGCAGTGTAACGATGCTCCACCTGTCATGTGGTGGAGGTGGTAAGGCACTGTGCGAAGAGGACAATTCTCGCCTCTCATCATCCTCTCATCCTCTTCTCCACTGCTCTCGGAGAAGACCTCAATGAAGTGTGCCTTCCCTGCCGCACACCTGTGTCCCGGTGCCCATGGCTCCCGGCAAGTGAAGCACAACCGCTTCCTCCTCAGCTTTCTCCTGGCCTCATCATCAAACTGCCCTCGTCCCGGATTCGCCTTGGGAGGCGGAGCCCTCGTGTCCTTACCCTTAGGCTGGAAAGCCTGTCTCTGGGGATAAGGTGGCCGAGTCTTGGGCAAGACATCCTGTAAGTCTCGAGTCCTACTGATAGCATCCTGTAGTGTAGCCGGTTTGTTCGACCGGACTAGGCCACGAAGTGGCTCTGACAGCCCCTCCACAAACATATAAACCATCCGAGCTGTCGATAAGTCAAGTACCATCACTGAAACCCTCAAGAAATCTGAAATGTATGCCTCTGCACTCCCAGTCTGCTTGAGCTTGGTCAGCTCAACAAAATGCTGCTCCGGATCCCTCCTGTCAAAGCGCTCTACCACCCTCCTGGTAAACTCGGCATATGTCGTCACTGTGGAATGCCCGAGTGTCGCCATCCCATGAAACCACCAGTCCTGAGCCTCACCCTCCAAATGCAATGTAGCCACCTTAATGGCCTCTGACTCTGACACCTGGTTAAGCTGGAAATAGATGTCCAGCTTCTCCACCCAAGACTTTGCCGAACTGTTTGATGAGCCATCAAACGTGGGCAAATGGAATCTACTAGCCGCGCAGTGGTCATCGCGGTGGTGCCCGTGCCCCTTGTGCTGATCACGGGGTCTAATGCCATACTGGATATGGAGATAGCGCTCAAAGGTGAGAGAATCCATGAATGCCTGTCCGAAAGCCTGATACTCTGCAAAAGCGGCCGCCCACCGAGCTGGACTTAACTCTCTCGGCGCTGTCGACCCCTCGTCTTCTACCAGGAAGGTAGGCATGGTAGGTCGCGTGGGTGCCGGAATATCACTCTGTGCACCTCCCCGTACTCCTGTCCCCGTGTCCTCTGGCAAGAATGTGGGCATAGTGGATCGCGCGGGTGCCTGAGTCGTCACAATGGGGATAGCATCACGCACTGGTATGTGGTGAGACATACCCGATCCCTCTCCAACCTGGAAAACCCTAGGGGGTTCTCTCTGTGCTACCTCTACGACTGCAAGCCTCTGTGACATATCCTGCATGTGATGGATGATTGCATCCAGCTTTTTATCTGTGTCTGCCATCGGATCCCGCTGCTCTGTGTCCCTCACAGACTGCTCTGCCTCTGAATCTGTCTCAGGTGGCTCCTGGTCAGAATCACTTCCCCCGAAAGGAAACTTCCACCCACTCTCAACTTCTCTACGTCTCCTCCGATGGATGTAGGGATTATCCCCGGGCGTCATAGACTGCTAGCACCACAGGCTGAGCCAGAACTATGCTCTGATACCACTGTAATATCCCCAACGGGAGATAACCAGTAATACACAGAAATACAACAAACAGATATACAGAACAAAATGCCGGAACCAGAATATGGAACAAATACACATGAAATGCCAAAACACTAAGCCATTTTATTAATCTGAGAATACATGCATATGGGTACAAAGATAATCAGAATGAGTGCACCTATCCTTGCCTTAGGCAAGTGGAGTCCCTCTCAGAATAAGAAATGGCTGCAAAAGGGACTGCGTCCTAGCTGGCTGGAAAACTGCCGTAGAAAGCTGCTGCTGCAATGCACTGGAGCTAGGGGCTGATCCCCTCACTGGAATGCGCTGAAAACTGGAAGGCTAGCTGATCTCAACCCTCCGGACAAAACCCAGAAATCGTGAAGCAAATGCTCCACCTCCGAAAATGCACCCAATAAACCCTCACCAGAGAAAACGCTGTCTCTCCCAGTGACAGCGCAGAAGCCCAAGAAAACACTGGCAAAAAGGGCTGAATCCACCTCTGAATCCTCCGGATGAAATAGCAAAACACCCAGGGCTGGAAAACGCTGAATCTCTGCCAAACCCCCACACAACAACCTCGTTTCACAATATCTGCCTCCCCACTGGACCGTCCTCCTCGCTTTCTAGACCGCAACACAAAATGGGCAACCTTCCAAAACGTCAACTCGTAAAGTCGCCGTAAATTACCACCGAAATCGAAGGAAAGAAACTTTGCTCGAGCAGGACCGAAGTCCCCTCGTGAGTTAGCGGTGCTAGATCTTCCACTGAGATACCTGAGATACCAACAAGACTAAATAAAGGTCGTGCATCGACTACAATAATCACAGTCAAGCAGATGGTATGTCTAGCTCTCAATATCAATATCATATCAACAATGCCAAATGAAGTGGAAACCCCTCCTTTATAGTGCTAAACTCCCTCCAAAACCTTGACTGCGTCCTTCACCCTCTTTGGCCTGCGCAGTTACCCTTGGGTCAGCGTGAGGCCTTCCCTCATACTTGTGTGGACCCCCAAGGCCCCCCTTTAAGTTACAACGTCAATCAACTAGGAAAAGCACTTTATTTTATAAAGTGAGATGACCCCTCTTATTTCTCACTTTATTTATTATTTTTAGCTAAAGCGGCAAAATTAAACAAAAATGAAATATTCCAATTAGCAATGCTAATTAGGAATATTACATGCAGGGCCGCACAGGGCTCATATGGCATCAATGCCTATGAAGCATTGATGAAACGTGTTTCTGAACCCTGAGAATGGCTTCTCTTTAAGTAAACAAAGCCCTGAGGATCGTCACCCTCGGCTTTATCTTTTCTCTTTCAAATATTTTGAAATTCAACTGAACCTGCACAAAACACACAACTATTATGAAATCCTGCGTTTGTTGGGTAAAAACTGCTTCAGAGGGTGTGGGGAGGAGCGTGGCCGTTGGATGGCAACATCCAACGGTTGGGATCTGTTTAGCGGAAGGTTAAAAAGGAAAGTGAGTGAAGAATAAGTCAGATCCGTCGATCTGCAAAGACCGACGGTCGGGAGCGATCCAGGAGGGAATAAAGCGAAGGGGTCACTTTATATGGAAATGACGAAAATATACCAGTAAAAAGGTTTAAAACCTTTGATTGGAGGAAAATGTATTGAAAATAGCCTTCGGGGGTTCGGGATGATCGTGGGCCGTCGGATGAGATCGGCCCACAAGATCAACGGTTGAGAAGGCGCGCGATAAAACGTAAATGGAAAAAGGGAAAGTGGTTTCGGGATTTAAAACCACGGGTTTCGCGTGGAGAAAAGGCGAGTAGGCAATTTTGCCTTTTGGAACGCGATATGCGTCCTCGCCCGACACGTGGCCTCAGAAAACCACCTATTTCGCGTGGCCTTTAGAAAATTAAACTTCGCGCTGAAAGTCACGTGACTTGGAATGTGGGCCGTCAGATCTGGGGCCTCAGATCTGACGGTGGAGAATGGGCGCGATAAGGATTAGATGCGCGGGCGGTAAGAAGATGGGTGGGTGTAATCTGGGCCATTGGATCTAAGATTTGAACGGCGAAGATTAAATCTGGGGGTCAAAAGGAAATAATACAAAGCGGAGAAGGAGTTAATGAGGGCCGTTGATCTGCAGAGATCAACGGTCGGGATTTGGCCTAAAACATTAGAACGCGGGGCGCATAGATTTGAGCCAAAGTCAGGAAATGCGATCTGGACCGTCCGATCTGGACACGTGGACGGTCCAGATGCAATCAGAGGCATTCAATCGGCGGGGGGAAGAATTTGCACAACACTGATGCGATTGAGCACTGACCGTCGATCTGCAGATCAGATCAACGGTGGGGAATGAATCAGAGGGTTTTGAAGCGGAGGACAGGTTAATGATCGGAGTGAATATGGACCGTTAGATCTGGGAAGGCGGGGAGGAGATCAACGACTCTCAATTGATCAGGGAATGACCAATCGGAGGTGAGAAACAAATGCACCCAACAGAAAATGTGATGCGATCATGCGCAGGCCGTTGATCGGCTCAAGATCAACGGTTGATATTGTTTTAAAACTCACACCGGCGGAAACCCTTTAAAACATAGGAAAACTCGAAATTTTAGTATAATACAAAGTTTTTATGGTATGGGTGGGATATAAATATGAAAGGGATAGGCGCTCGACTGCGGGGCCTTTGACTATATGAAATGATAATAGGTGTGGGGCTTTATATATGAAAAGGGCCAATCGGGATCGGAAGGTCGGGCCTTTGGGCTTTTCAATCTACCCATTGAAATTTTGCGATGCGATTAAGTGCTTTGGGACTTAAACTCTTGGTCTTGGGCGATGTTATATGGAGTAAAGTGGGGGGGGGGGGCAAAGTTTATATAAATGGGGCCCAATCGCATCAGAAACTTTGGTTCGGGTCTCTCAATCTACCCAAAAAGCATGATACGGGCGCGCTTAGACCAAAACTTTGATAAGAGGTTTTTTGACTTTACAAAGGAAAATATCAATCGAAGATGGATTATACAATGTTTTTAGCGCCCGATTGCGGGCACTCGGGTTATATGGGGTGATAATATGATCGGGGGATATAAGCACAGGGCTTAATCGCATCGAAACTTTTGTTATGGCACATAGACTTGCGCAGTTGGATTTTTGCGATGCGATAAATGCTTAAATGGCTCAGCGCCTAGTTCTAGCACCAGGGCATATATTGGGGAAGTGGTTAGGACTTAGCCCAAGGGGGCTTAAGTCTGTAATACACGAGGTGTTTTTTAATGAAAATTTTCAAGTTTTCAATGGATTTGGGGGTTTCGGCAGAGTCAAAAAAGGAGTTTTAAACTCTGCAAGGTGGATTTTATGAAGGGAAAAGGGGAATAGATAAAAAATAGAGGAAAATGATGGGAAAAAAGGGAACAAAATGAAGGTTAATTTTGATGTGGGAGGAGGGAAAAATGGTGTTTACAGCAGTATTTTTTCTTATGGAAACAACAAAACTTAAGAGTTTTAAGATGGAAACAACAGTGAAGATTTGGACAGAGGGCATGATGTTTTCAATAGTCTTCAAGAGATAACACTTTTTTGCAATAAAACTTGTTCCTTGAAGGCTCCAAAAATGTTTTAGCCACCATTTGATATGACAAATTTTACTGGTGGCTAACATAATCATGATTAATTTGATTTTAAAGTGGATTCCACATATCGAGACCATCCTTGATCATTTAGACATGGATTTCTATTTTTGGAAAGTCACTTTCAAATTGAGATGTGACTAACTATTTTTAGAAAGTCATATTATAATTGTCAGAAATTGAATTTTATTATAGGTGGTTTAAACAAAATTGAAAGATATGATTTCTTCTAGGAGAAATTCATCCCTGAGCTGCCAAATTTTAACAGTTTTTAAGTACTTAATGATACCTCAAATTTATAACAATGAAGTCCTTAACAATAAATGACAACAATCTTCACCACAAGAGAAAGTGTTCAAAATAAATGGTGCCAGAAAATGTTGCCAAGGTTACCCATGGACAATTGCTTATGAAATAGACAAATCCAATGTTTCTTTCAACAATGTCAAGCACAATTAACAAATCTTCAAAATTATAACAATGGAACGCCAATATGTCAATTAGATACACAATTGAATTCCTTATGGAGACAATTAGATTACTGCAAGATTTCTCTTATCCCAATTATGATTAGACTTGATTAAGTGCTTTTAAGAGTGACTTAGATCAACCAAGATTGGAAATCCACAAAAGATATTTATATTTTCAATATCAATGAAGAGCAATGTATCCACTTATCCAATAACCAATGATAGCAATGAAAAACTAGAGCATTCATCCACAATGTTACTCTTTAAGCTAATCTCATCAAACAATTATCAATTCAATTTAAGCACTTGTGTTTGTTAATGCAATTAAAGAGATGCTTATGCAAGAGATGCAAAAACGCAAAGATGGGGCAGGCAAGTGACCAATGATTTCCATAGTAAGAAAGACATCCAATTCCACTAGAAAACAAATATTTACGATGCACAAGATGCAAGGAACAAGAGCCAAGTAAAATTAGAGCACTGTCAACTACTTTTAACACCACTGTAATGTTTATATCAGACCCTCTGCAGTATATATCAGGCCTCATTTATCATGTCAGCCTTCAAAAAGTGATAATTTATGCAAGCCTAAACAATGCCATTGATTTGACAGTGATAAAATATGCTTGCAATTTAATTATTATGCCACTGATATGTTAATTCATCACTGTTGTAGGTGTTTTTATATGGCTGTAGCAAACATATCAGATCTGGAAATTACCCAACAACCCACAAAATTTCACTTATATGCATTCAATTTGTCCTCAAAATTAATTCTTAATGCTTTCGGTGATTTATTAGTGAATTTAGGCTTATCTTAGATGTGTTTATGCCCTGAATATATTGCTGTCATAACATACTTCAGAATTATAAACGAAGACAGTGATGACAAAGAGGGATTAGAGAGCAAACCAAGAGGCCTAATGGCCTTGTATGTGCGTAGAACTTCTTCTAATGCACTTAAGCACCTGCAACCACAAAGTTAGCTCTAAAATCGCTGCAAAACAAATTGTTAGAGATGAAACACTAATGCAAACTCCATGAAGGATTGAAAAATGGCCAAATGAGGGCTAGAAAAATAGGCCAGGGCTAGAAGAAAGCTAATGATATGGGTAATAGGCCAAGAAAAGGATGAATGAGGGGAAATAAGGTCTTATAAGGCCACGACCAAGGAAACTAAGCCCCGAAGAGTTGACATCAAGCCCTAAAGGGCTGATGCAGGGCAAGGGAAGGCCCTAAAAGGGCCAATGATTAAGGGAAATGCCCTTTACAGCCTGCGGCAAGGGGTTTAAGGGACGCTGAGAGGGTTGAAGTCCCTCTAGGGGTCATGACAAGGGTAGGGGAGGAGGGTTGAGGGCCAAATAAGGTAGGCCAAGGCTGTGGCTAGGCTAATGAAGGAGGCTGAGGGCAAGAGAAGCCCTCTAGGGCTCATGACTAGCCCTAAAGTGCTAGCGGCTAGGCTGAAAGGCAAGGCTGAGGGCTAGAAAAGCCCTCTAATGTTCATGTTTAGGGCGGAGGAGGAAGACTACTAGGCCTAAGTGCCTAAAAGAAATTTCGGAACCTCTACAATTGCACAAAAATGCCAATGATCACTTTAAAATGCTGGACGACTTCCCTTCTTCAGCTAGACGTTGAGTTTCTAGAAGCTGGGGAGGATATATATTACCCTCAAGGGCCTAGATCAACCTTCCTTGCTTGGATGAGTAGCCCATAAAAAATTGTTGCTTCAAAACCCTTGAGCTATCACTTGCACAAATGAATAAAAGAAAATTCCAAATCCCAAATATATATACAAAATTATAAAATCCCAAATACCTAAGTGCTGCAAAATAACAAGGGTTAGAAAAATAATTTACAAAATATTTACAAATGTACAATATTTACAAAATAAAATTACAAGCTCTCAATAGCATATTAATTATTTTTAGCCCAAGATCTAAAAAAATAATTTTGAAAATATTTTTAGATAAATGAAATGGATGAGTAATTTCGAAAGATAGTTCGAACAAAACCCTTCTACAAAATTAATTACCACAACGAAAGCCTAGAGCCCAAACAAGGTCGACTCTTCCCCACAGTCTATGAACTTGGAGCCCAAGGGTTAGCATACCTGCAAATCTCTATTATTTTCTCAAGATAAAATTGTTAGATCGTATAGTGAAATAGATCACCTAAGATAACTCGTACCAATAGAATGCTCTTATCACCGACAAATGAAATAACAATTTGAAAAATTATTCAGCACAATATAGGATAACACAAAGCTAACACATACCACAAATCAACAGATAAAAGAACACTATGAACTAAATCCCAAAGTCTTTTTATTATGATAAAAAATGTTCCTAACAGAGCAACAACTCAGTACCAACGTTACAATTTTTTTCTCATCCAGAGATCATCATTTCCTAAAAATAGAAGCTCAATAGCTTCTTTATATAGAGAAACCCCTCCAAGGGTTGTTATTTATCAAAATAATCTCGACTGTCGAAAATATCTTGATCATCTTTTAATTTCCACCATTGAATTTTTTAATTTGAGGGAAAATTCGAATTTTTCTTAAAAACCACTTTTAATTAATCCAAAAATTAATATTTTGGATTAATTTCCTCAAACATTTGACTTTGATCTAACCACCAAGGTTCAAGGGCTCAAATTTTCTTAAAATATCCATTATTCCCTTGGTGGAGAACCTCCAAAAATTGACTTCTTTTTGACCCACGAATTTTTGATTATTTTCCACTTAGAGAGATTAATTTCTTTATAGTTATTTTTGACTCAAAATTAATTAATTTGTCTTTGGATATTTATTTAATTTTGCCAGAAAAATTAATTAATTGACTCTAGAGGCGATTATGAATTTTTTTTTCTAAAATCAGAGGCTTACCTAGGTGTTGCTACATAATTAAATGGTCATCTTGCATCATTTACAATAAAACTTGCAAAAATTGTGTTTACAATGACATAATCATGCTGGCCGATGACTTAGCCCTTTGAAAATTTTTCTCCACTTCATTGTACTTTGCTTCCTTGGATTGTTGAAATCAACACATAGTCTTATGGTAATGAAAACTTGGATGGATTTAGCCTAAGAACTCCAATGCTTTTTCATTACTTTCTGTTAACATTTGAGCTAATCCTTGGCCTTTAACAAGCTTGGTTGGCCTAATCTCAAGATCATATTCCAGAATCTTGGACACCCATCTGACACGAGTCCCTAAGCAATTAGTTTGAGTTAATATATCTTTGATAGCGGAATGTGGAACAAAGGCAATGACTTTAGAATAACCCACATATGTTCTGAAATGCTTAAGAGATTTGACCAATGCATAAACTTGTTTCTCCATAATGTTATAATTTAATCCTGAATTCTGCAAGGATTTGCTCATGAAGGCAATTGATTGTTCATGATATATATATATATATTTTTTTTGCAACAAGACGCCTGCTATAGTATCTTTATATGCAAAAGAAAAAACCATAAAATCCTTTGAATACTCTGGTGGGTTAACATGGAGAAGAGCCTTAGCTATAGCATCTTTAATATCCCGAATTCCCTTTTTACCTTTGGTTTTCCAAACAAATTTAGCGTGTTTCTTCAATAAGCAATGTATGGGCTTGACTCTCCCAAGGAAATTGATCTTCCCTAGGAAGGATTGAAGGGACTTAACATTATGCGGCAAGGGGATATGTTGATTTGGCTCGACCCTTTTAGGGTCATTTTTGATACCATCTTTGGAGATAATGTGACCTAGTAATTTCCATTCAGTTACCCCAAATACAAATTTGGCGGGATTTAATGATATGCCAAATTCTCGACATCTTGTCAAAAACCTGTCTAAGATGACTTATATGAGCCCTACCATCCTCCAAGAAGACAATGAGATCATCTTGGTAGATTTCAATAATTTTATGAATCAATTCCTTGAAAGCATAGTCCATAGCTCTCTAAAAAGTAGCTCCTGCATTTGTTAACCCAAAAGGCATTATGAGATATTCAAATGTACTCTAAGGTGTGGTGAAAGTTGTCTTATGTCGGTCTTCTTCCTTAACCCAGACTTGATTATAACCAGAGAAACCATCCAGTAAATACATCATATCAGAACCAATTATTCTTTGAAGCATATTTGTCATGTTAGGCAAAGGATAATTATCCTTTTTGCAAGCTAGGTTAAGATTTATGAGATCAACACATAGTCTAATATTCACTTTAAGATTGATGAATCACGAGACTCAATATGTTGTATGTTACTAACTTGTGGACGTGGTTGATTAAGGTTATAACTTCTAGATGATTGATGTTATATGGGTCAATCAATGTTTTTATGTTTTTTATATCTAATTCATCATTCCGCATGGTTTTGTTGGCATATATGCATCAAAATGTCGCTCCTTCTCCCGCTCCCAAGTAACCTCGCTTGGAGGTATTGATTTAGGTTGGATTAAATTTCAGTGGATATCTAAAATTTTCGTAGTTTGGCAGATAAGACAAATATAAACTTCTTATAATTCTTGTAGTTTTACCAATATGTGTTTGCTTCATTAGCGAAAAGGAAAATATTAACTTCTTATAATTTAGTACAACAAATTGGATAAGTTGGATCCTACCTGCAAAAGAGAGTCATCAATGCCTCGAGCTTTGAAACTTGGACTTGAAATGTTGTGAGTTTAAAGTCCAGAGGGATGCCTGGGCATTTCGTTGACTGAACAACAAGCTTGTATGAAGGCAAGATGAGCTACCTAGCTAAATTTAATATGTTCTCTGTTTAGTTCTCTTCGGTGGGCAATATATTTGGAGTTGAGATTGGAGCCAAGGTGGATATGCTGGCTCTATGTATGTAGGGGTAGTCTGTATAATGCAGCTTAGCTCAATGATGAATGACTCTGGATGTATTCTTCAGATTTCATTGTGTTCAGCAATGGAGTCTGAAGACTGAATTTTTGAACAAAAATAATTACGTAGTGCTTGCTCATGCATATTTTTTGTTTCAAGTATGCTCATCCTAAAAAAAAGTTCATCAGTAAATTCATTTGGATGATCTTTATTAGTTTAGAAGTGATCTGCAGGAATACAAATTTGTTGGCCATTCGTATTGAGTTTCAGGCACCAGTTTTAGGCTTCTGGAGTACAGGTACCCTTGCTTGAGTCCTCTATAGGATTTGATGAAGCTTGATATACATAATTTTTAGGAAATGGATAGAAGGGTCACTCTTTCAAGGTGTTCTTAGAGTATCATTGGTGCTGTACTTCCTCCTTAAGTTGGCTAAACTTTTTCACCGTACCACTTGCATTGTGCATGTAAAGCTTTATAAATAGCCACCATCTCTTTCCACTTTGAGTGAGTAGCCTGTCAACTATTTGTCAATATTGAACCAGCCATGGAACCTTCTTAAGTTGAATTCCTGCATTTCTGGATCTTATGATTTTCCCTGAAGATCTTGATTTGCTTGCTGCATCTATCAAAATCATCTGTAACTTTTGCTGGATTACTTGGTAGAAATTAGCTTGGAAACCAGTTTTTGTGCTTTTTCTTCTTCTTGTAGGGTAGTCTGTGCTGTGCACTACATGTTGAGAATTCGTAGGGCTTGTGATTAATACATAAATTCTCTTCTTGATAACTACTTGTGAACTTGCTTATGTGTTCTCTTCTTTAACTTAGTTAATCTTTCATCAAGTCAGTTATCAAAGTATCTAGTCAACAATGTAGAGACAGAATTAATTCCACTTGTAACCGAATGTCTTGGAACTGTAGTTGATTTACCTTCCTTACTTTTTATCACTTTTTATCACTGTCTTTGTGTATAAAACCAGAGATACACTTGTTTTACTTCACCAATCCTGTACCTTATTATACTTTGTATCTTCAGCAATTTATATGCTTCAGTTATTTTCAAAACTATATTCTCCAGCTCCTTATTTCTTCAGATAGATCCGTACTCAAATCTGTTCCTTAATTAGCTTCCTTCCAGCGTTGTCAACTTCAGACTTGTCTGCGTATGCTACTGTCCTTAGATCTGTTTGGGTATGCCTTCTCAAACTAATCCGCAATGTTCTTTCTTCCACGCTTGTTCACTGTGATTTCTCCTCTTTTCCAAGCTGTATATCCTCCGTATTATCCGCAAGACTTTCTCCATTTTCCATGTTATATATCCTCAGTCAGATCCTCAATTCGTTACCCTTCTTTCCATGCAATTTGACCGCAGACATTACTGTTGTTATCCCTTCTAATGAACCACAGAAACAGTCATATATATATATATGACTTGTCTGGCTATTAGGCCGACCATACTATAGGTAATTAGGCCGACATGTAGCTTGCAAATTAGGCCGACATGTAGCTTGCAAATTAGGCCGACATGTAGTTTATTTCTCCAGCATATTACTTCACATATATTCTCATATTGCTGTAGGTGTTTCCGCTATATGTATTAAGCTTGTTTGCTAACACTTCGGGAGGGCTGATGAGAGCTTCTTTACACGGTCTTCGAGCATATTCATCTGAGCTAAATCCTTCATGACTTTGACCATTAATCCTATTTATACTTTAGAAGACACGAACCTAGTAGACATCAAGAAGAAGTCTATCTACATAAAATATTGCTCATGAAACCCATGAGACAAAAATACATTTTTATTACCATAGTCTTCTTCTTTTCATAGTTACATAGTTAGCATGAAGACCGACCTAGTTACATTTCACAACACTCCTTCTTAACTAGGGAGGTATTCATATAGATATATGATCATTTCCAAACTAAACAATTTCATAAGAAAAATCGGATTGGTAATCACATCTCTATAGCATCATATCAACCAGCATTGTACTAGTGCAAGGCCTTGACTAACAGCCTCATCTCTTCAACGAGACAATGGGCTTCAATGCTGGCGAGACACATGACTTATAGACACCTTCGTCATTGTCTCTCCAAGGTACATACTCCAACCGGGAGTTCCCAAAGTAGGACCTTCCTGGACTATTCTTCTCTTGGGTAGCTAGCCCTCAAAGAATATCAGTCCCCGACTACTCTTATCTTGAATTCCCGATCACATTCTCAAAGAGTATCGAATGCCAGATGATTACCCAATCCTCCATTCTGTCTTCCCAAGACCATAATGATGTGTCTATTTCTCCCTCCCAGGGAGGACCTATTCCACAAGGGAATGTACTCATCCTTATACAAAGAATGTACCGAAGCTCATCCTTAGGAATTACCAAGTTTCTTCCAAGTAAGAAACTTACCATTAGGCTCCCTCTTAACCAGGGACCTCCAGCAACAATGGTGAGACACCCAGCTGTTCATGAAGATTCCTGTCCTTGATGTCATGGATTTTGGTATTGAGGAATCTCCATCTTTTTAGCTTCATCGAGCACAGATCATCCATCAATCCTGAGTCTTGTCAGCTATCAGAGTGATTCACCAGACTTCCTTATCTGGTCCACTATTGTGCCATGCTGCTTTCCTTTGAATCATCTCTCAGGATCATACATCCTTTCTCATGATTAGCAGCCCTGCACAAATTCATCCAGATAAACATTTACATATGAACCCTTTTAAAACAAAAGTTACCTCAGTGATTATCTTTCACCATGACATCTTCCTGTAAGCATCGGCATCCTTTATACAGATTGACACATCTCCTAATGATATGTTTTTCCAAGGGTTTTCTTCTCTACCAGACTTCCGTTAGAGTCTACATATCTCTCCAGGAGATCTCCTAGTCACATCTTCTTGGCCTCCAGGTGATAACTGCCTCTTGACATGGTTTCATTTCATGATCTCTTCCTTTCTGCACATTCTTGATTCCCAGGAACGTACAACTTTCTTAGTTTCTCGTTCATATACAACCACCTCATATTCCATGAGGGCATATTATATTGATTTCATTTGCCTGTGCATCGAGAGATACTCCTCCATATATTATACTTCTAAGTTCAAAAGTCCATTACCTGCAACCACATGACATGACTTCAAAACATCCAATGTCAGCATATAAATATATACATACCTCATATCTTTTTCCCTTGAGTCATCTTGTAGCAATTTCTCAAGAATGAAGAGCTTCATTCCCTTGGCCTGCTTCATCAATATGTCATCACATCCCAGAAATATGTTTCCATGATGACCTTTGCTCTTGATGACTGATTTACATTAGTAATGTTCATAATTCTCTTACTTAAACTTTCCCTTTTCTTCTGTGAATGTTTGAGTCTTTTATCCTCCAACATTTTTGCCCTTGATTGTCTTTTTCCATCTTGCATGGAAACCACAAGCTGAGTGAGGTAATTTTTTCTCTTTTTTTTTTTTGGTTAATTTGTCTATTTGTTATGCTGTTCATCTTAGCATCTTTTCCAGATCTCACAGTTGAGAACTTATGAGGATATCCCTTCATTCTTTTGATAATTTGATTTAGTGTAAATCTGGTCTAAGTAACATAACCTTTCTTTCTTCAAGGACTGTTATTATTCTTCTCATGTAGGGATTCTTGGTAGCCCAACCAGCTCATAGATCTCCCTTGGACTATCAATTATGATCCCTTGAATTTTATTTTTCACAGGGCAGGCTTTGGATTGTGATGACACATTTCATTCAAATGCTTCATACTTCGGTTCTGTTCATAGTGATATTATCCATCGTCCCAATCTTCGTTGTTGTAGAAGGAGTGGCCTAGTTTTTTAATGATGAAACTAAAGATAGCCCAAACTATGATGATCAGGATGATTCTGCCTTCGATACTTTAATATTGTGATGATACCCAAACAAACGATGATTTAATTCTGAGATCCTGGTTCTGTAAGTATCTTTACTGAAATCCGCATTCTATCTTAGAATGGTGTGCTGAGAATATCACTGAAGATACTTAATTGACAAGTGACGAGTCTTCAGCTTGATTGCTTTAGTTGTAATAGTACTGAGAGTAAATGGCTTTTCACCGAACTGTGGTCTTCATCATATCACCGAATTGTATCTTGATGTATCTTTTGTCCGAACTGTGTGTGCACTTAAAACAATAGAGATACCATCGAGACATAGAGACTTTTGTTCAAAGCTTCAGTTACTGCAATTGCACCGAATCTGAGATGATGTTTGAGCTGTATGTAAGTGATCCGAGAATGTATCACCGGGAATGCAATTTCTGAACTGTGTTCTTAGGACTGTAATTGATCTCTGAAAATTTCAGCGAATTCGATCTGTATTAATCCATCCGAACTATACCAAGTAAACTTCACTGTGTTATAGTGCTCAAGCAGTAAGGATATTTCACTGTGGTGTCGACACTTTGCCCAGGTTCTAAGCTTCAATCGGCACTGAGATCTACAGTGATCAGAAAATTTGATTCTTGTTGCTTTGACACCCTTCAACTTGCTCAAATGCCATTCTTGAAAACTGATCTCTTTGATTAGATTCCCTTCTTTAGCACCATAGCTCTGATACCATGTTTAGAATTCATAGGGCTTGTGATTAATACATAAATTCTCTTCTTGATAACTACTTGTGAACTTGCTTATGTGTTCTCTTCTTTAACTTAGTTAATCTTTCATCAAGTCAGTTATCAAAGTATCTAGTCAACAATGTAGAGACAGAATTAATTTCACTTGTAACTGAATGTCTTGGAACTGTAGTTAGGAAGGTAAATCTCTGATTTACCTTCCTTACTTTTTATCACTTTGAAATCACTGTCTTTGTGTATAAAACCAGAGATACCCTTGTTTTACTTCACCAATCCTGTACCTTATTATACTTTGTATCTTCAGCAATTTATATGCTTCAGTTATTTTCAAAACTATATTCTCCAGCTCCTTATTTCTTCAGATAGATCTGTACTCAAATCTGTTCCTTAATTAGCTTCCTTCCAGCATTGTCAACTTCAGACTTGTCCGCATAGGCTACTGTCCTTAGATCTGTTTGGGTATACCTTCTCAAACTAATCCGCAATGTTCTTTCTTCCACGCTTGTTCACTGTGATTGCTCCTCTTTTCCACGCTGTTTATCCTCCGTATTATCCGCAAGACTTTCTCCTTTTTCCACGTTATATATCCTCAGTCAGATCCTCAATTCATTACCCTTCTTTCCATGCTATTTGACCGCAGACATTACTGTTATTATCCCTTCTAATGAACCACAGAAACAGTCATATGTATATATGACTTGTCTGGCTATTAGGCCGACCATACTATAGGTAATTAGGTCGACTTGGTAGCTTGCAAATTAGGCTGACATGTAGTTTATTTCTCCAGCATATTACTTCACACATATTCTCATATTGTTGTAGGTGTTTCCGCTATATATATTAAGCTTGTCTGCTAACACTTCTAGAGGGCTGATGAGAGCTTCTTTACACGGTCTTCGAGCATATTCATCTGAATTGAATCCTTCATGACTTTGACCCTTAATCCTATTTATACTTTAGAAGACATGAACCTCGTAGACATCAAGAAGAAGTCTATCTACATAAAATATTGCTCATGAAACCCATGAGACAAAAATACATTTTTATTACCATAGTCTTCTTCTTTTCATAGTTACATAGTTAGCATGAAGACCGACCTAGTTACATTTCACAACATGACCAGAAGTGCTATTTAATTTGTATTTAATCTGTGCTGTGCACTACATGACCATTATATATGAATTCATAGGCAACTTATTATAATTTTTTGAAACTTAATTTGGAAGCTGAATGAATTTGCTAGGAATCTCTCTTTTTCTTCTCTCCATGGAAGCATGCTGTTAATGGATAGGGGTATTTTAAATGACAGATTTTGGATTAGTGTCCAACTGTCGCTTTGTGACTGAGTTATGGATTGCTCAGCCATATAATCTGCTATATATCTGTTGTATGGTTTTAAAATATATTTATCAGTTCTATTAGAGATTCAATATAGGAGCGTTTATCCCAGATGTTGCTTTGGCCAGAGTCACTAATAAATATGTTCAAAACAGTGTGCTGTTGCTTCTGTATTAACATGTTCATTGTGTGCTAACATGGGCAAGATGTTAGAAGTCACAGCATTTTCTCTTTTAAAATTTTTTTTATGGTAACATATGTGGCTAAAAGGCCTCATATCTGGCTGATTCATACACAGGGACTGATGAAGAATCTGGGCCAAAAACAGGGGATTTTGATAGATCCTTTCAGGAAGAAGCAGAGCAGAAGGATGTTGATGTGAAAAGCAGGTCACACCGTCGGCATAGGTAATTTTCCCCCTTTGTTCTGTGGACAATCCTTTTCACAGGTCAATTGAAAAGCTTCTGGTTAATGTAGGTTAAAAGATATTTTATTTTCAAATAAAAATAGACCAGATTACTAGTCTGGGCTAGTGTCTAGTTTAATTTGGATGAATTGTTGAGGCATACTATTGCATTGCTTTTGAACTATTTAAGATTTTAAATTTTGAAGCATTGGACGCATTGTTGAAAGCTGTGACACATATCTAAACTGAATGCAATATACTTTTGAATTGCTTACTTAGTTTCCAGCAAGAAAACAGTTACTTAAAACAAAAGACACGAGTACACCCAACTCAAACTTTGCTCAGCCCTACTGCTGAGATGAACTAAGTTTGTCATGAATCTGGTTTTTGGTCGGTGAATTAAACTTTCCAGAATCAAGTCAGCCCCCAGGGTACTTGTGGATCAGTCCCTGACTGGTGAGTAACTTTCTTTGTTGTGGTCTTTTATTGATTGTTCTATGCATGCAAACTTGATGACCATTCCAGTAAACAGGAAATCAACTCATAGTAACTGAAGTCTATCTCATGAATTCTCACTCATGTGAGAGAAAGACTAATTCATTGTCTTCACTGGCTAAGGCACAAGCCAAAAGACCTTCCATCGCTACATTTTCAACAGTTTTAGTGTCCTGCTAGTGAGTAGAAATAACTCTGGACATCTACAAGAGTGTTGAATTGGCTTTACGGTGAGCATAAGGTATTGGGTAATAGCTGATGGGTTAGTTTCATAACTTATTGGATTTTCTAGGGTTGATTCTGCTCAAAAAGCTAGTCTGGAATTAAAAATAGAGAACATAGGCCCCCCCTGAAAAGAGCTTCACATTTGGTATTACATACAAACTAATTATTATAGTACAATGCCACACTACTCAGAAGTGAGGAGCAATGTAATCAATGCCCCCTATAACTGCAGTTTATAAAAAAAAGACTTTTGTATAGGATCTGTTCCCAGGTAGCCCATACAAATTCTCAATGCTCTTGTAAAAACTTGCAGTTCCGAAAATTGTGGCAAACAGTCTACCTTCCCATAGTGTTGGCACAAAGCATCAAAGAAACCCAATCCTCAAAAATATATCCTTTGAGGGCAATCCCTGAAAGGTCAACATCTAATGGAGTGCAGAAATTCCAGGAGACTCTGCTTAATGCTAATTCAGAAATTTCACCTCCTTTGCTTGAGGTTTCCCAGATCTATTTCTTGTCCACCTTTTAGATATTTGGCTGAACCTGAGATAAAAATTATGGTACAATATATTTCACATTTGTCCAACCAAATACATTTGGACTCCCAAGAAAAAAACACCGACCAAACATACTTCAGGGGAACTATGTTTCCAGCCTTAAGTGAACAATCCCAAACATTCAACAGATCTGAAAATAACCATAAAAATATTATTTTGTCACATCCACAAATCTGACCTCTAAGCTTCTATTTACTTGTCAAGTTAGTCAACAAAATCTGCTACTGTTATGTTAAATCAGCATACATAACCAATGGTAGAAGCTATTTAGTCACCACGGCAACATAAGCTGAAAATAAATTTTGTGAGTATGCAAAGTTTGGACAGCAAAATACACTTTATATATACAAGTACACAAGAAGCTTGGTACAAGATAGTCCTTCAAGAATATCCCATGCTAGGACTCTCCAATGCATCCAAACCCTAGCTCGAGCATCCACCTTCAATATAAACCCTAACCAGCAATCATGGCCTAGCAAGGCATTACCCCAAGCTACTTGTAGAGACTACAAGGGCTTAACAATAGGCTAGCATCAGCACCAAGAAGTCCGCCTTTGATCTTTCTCCAAGCTTGCCTTGTACAATTTCCACAAGCAAGTGCTCCAAGACTCCTCTAGGGTTTATTTGCCACAAATCCTAGGTCTCTCTCACATAATGACATCAACCATATTATTTCATGTGTTGTTCAAGTTTTTCCTCTCAGAAGCCCTAACACCTTCCTCTCTTGCATCAACATAAGTTAAGTCACATGGTTAAGGTTTGGCAACAATTAGGTTCAATTATAATTTGAAATTTCCAATGAGGTACGCATGAGGTTTTCCATGACATTCGTCAATATATATATATATATATATAGTAACTTTTAAATCCCCTTTGAGGCTTTGACACAATCTATAGAGTTAGACTATATATATATATAGGAGTTGACACAATCTATGGACCAATGGTGATTGGTCCATGGATACAAATTTTGTGGCCCATGGCACATGGTACAAGCTTCAATTTGAGCTATGGGCCATGGCAATCCCTTGGACACTGGTGATAGTGATTGCGATACGCTTGTAGGCTCTAACAAAAGGTGTCTCCATGGTTCATGGGCCATTGACCTAGCAAGTATATGGTTTGTTATGTAGTGGTGGTGGAGGGTCAAATTTAAATTGAGTAGAGTTGAGACTATGGTTGGCATTGATCGACTGCATGATTAAGGTTTTTGGTTCGCAGGGTTGATGGTTGGAAACAATGGAGAGAGGGTTGATGGCATGAACAATGGAGGTGGACTAGTTTAGTCAAGAGTGATTAAAAAAAGTGCGTAGAGGATTCTACGTTAATGGCTCTAGGGTTAACATAATTTTTTTTATAGTTTCTAAAAATGAAAAAAAAACCAATAAGAAACCTAAATTTACCTTTAGATTCGAATTTCACTTGAGGTTCACCCTACAACCTTGAACTTGACTTGAGATTTTGCCATGAGGTTTGACAAACTTAATTTAACCCGAGATTTTTTTTAGGTTTGCTAGATTTTGAAATTCAAGGTTGAAGTTTGACATACCTTGTGATATAAAACATAAGTACAAAGACTCAAAGATAGAATGATTTAATGAACTGCCTTTTATCACTCTTCTTGTATGTCCTACGGCTTGCATCCCATAAACCCTAGGTCTTCTTCTCTTGCAACACACAAGCACCAATTCTTGTACAACCAAACAATGTTACAATGGAATATCAAGAGTACATCAACATAAGCCCCTAGTCTTCTTCAAGATAAGCATCACTTCAAGCTCCAATACTTGTCAACTCCTAGCATTCTGTATTTTTTCTCTAGGGTTTACATCACACAAACCTTAGGTATTGTTCTTTTGCATCACAAAGGTGTTAAAAATGTAAGCTCATCACTATCATTATCGTTTATCTCCATGTATTTTGAATTTTCTAGGGTTTACATCTCAAACCCTAGGTCTTGCTTTCTATCTTGCAACACACAAGCACCAATTCTTGTACAACCAAACAATGTTACAATGGAATATCAAGAGTACATCAACATAAGCCCCTAGTCTTCTTCAAGATAAGCATCACTTCAAGCTCCAATACTTGTCAACTCCTAGCATTCTGTGTTTTTTCTCTAGGGTTTACATCACACAAACCTTAGGTATTGTTCTTTTGCATCACAAAGGTGTTAAAAATGTAAGCTCATCACTAGCATTATTGTTTATCTCCATGTATTTTGAATTTTCTAGGGTTTACATCTCAAACCCTAGGTCTTGCTTTCTACAAGACTTCTCCAAGACAAATATAAAGATAGAAAAGTGAGTGCATCAATATTAAGCAATGTCAAAGGCTCTCTCTAGCCTTTACATAGAATAGGTGAGGGAGGTTGGCTTAAAACATGGGCTACATCCAGAAAAGTAACACTGGACCTAAGTCAACAAGGCAAGTCCACATGGAGCACTCTACAATTCAAACATGACAAGTATCATGCTAGGGTTTTACCCAATCTCAAGTGGGTGTGCTCTCCAACAATGATGCCCCTTTAGGCCCAATGCCCCTCCTCCAAGATCTTGCACTATTGAACAAGATGTTAACCTTTTTTTAGAATTTAGGCTTCTGTGATCCATCATATAAATTATAAAATCTCTTTCGGTAATAATCACATGCAATGGAACATTGTCGACGCGTTTGGAACCAACATTTGTGGTTCATCATCAGGACTAGGTGAGAGATCAGATCAAGACATTAAGTTTAAATAGATGTAGAGATGGCTAAACTAGCCATTAGGATAATGGCTAGTTTGATTTTTAAAATTATTTATTTATTTGTTTATTTTATATAAGTTTAAATAAATAATATTTTTAAAAGTCAAACTAGCTGTTATCCTAATGGCTAGTTTAGCCATCTCTACATCTATTTAAACTTAATGTCCTGATCTGATCTCCCACCTAGTCCTGATGATGAACCACACTTGTTGGTTCGAAACGCGTCAACAATGTTCCATTGCTTGTAATTATTACTGAGAGAGATTTTATAATTTTAAGATGTTAACCTAACAATCCCTCTTACAGGGGGTTTGTTCTCAAAGTGTCTTCATGCAAGGTGCTCCTCTTGTTGTGTGCCACATGTCCTCTTGGTGCCCAAGGTTGTTACTTGCTCCCATTCTTCAACTCAACCTATGTTCGAGTCCACGACCAACCTCCATGATGTGTGCTCCTCAACCTAGGCATCCTCAAGTCAAGTATCCAAGCCCCGAGGTGTATGTAATATGGCCCCATGCTCTCAGGGCTAAGTGTCATCCCTTCTAGCGTTCATCGTCCTAGGTAGGTACATAATCCTAATCAAACAACTGACTCCCCCATTGGTTAGTCATCATGCCACATAACGACCTCCTATGTAAGTGCACTATGCTAGTATTCTATTCAAGATCAGTCATCCACTCAAGTTGAGCCATCCATATGTCCATCAAGCATCACCAAGGGTCTTTGGGACCTAGTGGTCTACTAGCTAGGTGATGACACCTTTGGAGTAGCCCCAAAATCTAACAAAGAGGATTGTCAAAGGATATGAGAGTATAAGGACCACATTCTAGACATGCTATCAACCCATTTAGCTTCTTCCTTTATGAGGCTCCATCTTTGCTATAGATTTCTTTGAATGCAAATGTTGCATGTATCACCTCATACAATCACTATGGCAAAAAAAATCTAAATTGGTTGATCATAATACCAAGTATGATCCGACCAAATGGGCTATAGAGGGTTATTTAATTTGTATGTTTTATCAACTAGAGTGCAATTTTGAAGCACATGGATTCCTAGCCAATTATAACGTGGAAGTCCATACTGGCTATGCTTTCCACTCCCATGTGCCATCGTCCCACAAATCCCTGCAACAAAATAGTCCCTTTCTATCCAACCTCTTAGGAAGAAATCCCTTGAGGTGAGAAATAAACAAGTTATGTCCCTTCTAGGTCTAGCTTGAGTGACTTGCCATATCAATGCCTCTTCTATGAATGCTTTTTCAAGCTTCCTAGATCCTTTTGAGAGTGGGAGAACATCCAATCTTAAGTTCATCTAGTATAAATATCACATCAAATTTGAAATGGCACTTGAATCCCACTTGTGTCTTTTGTGGAGGGTTTTATATATGATCGATAGTTTCCACAACTCATCACCAAACATACTAAACAATCAATCTATTCCAAGATTGATTCCAATTAGTCTTGACCCTACTCCTACTTGAGCAAGTTGCAAACACTCCAAGGTACCTTGTGAATGGATTTATCAACACTAAACGTAGACCATAAAATTCCTCTCAGATATTGAGCCAAGCGGGCAAGCTATGTAGACACAACTGACCTAGAGGGTTTTCCTAGTGACTATGAGTTTGCTAGCAAATGGAATATCCCTATATTTCCAACTTTGAACTTTGCACTACAAAGTTTGAACTCATGACTCCCACATGGAGCCAAGGCATATGTTGACTTGAAAAGGGATTCCAAGATATCTCACAATGTCAAGATTCCTCATTGCTGCCATGGATGAACCAACCAATTCAGTGTATCCTCTATCCCAATTAGCTAAAATTTATATTTTTGATCACTAACAATCATCCTTGCCATCACGCAAAACATGTCTACACATTCAACATTCTCGTCAACAAAATTTTGAAAACGTTCTGTAGAGAATTTTTTTCTCTCATGGTTGAGAGTCGAGACAATAAGGAAGTGGTCTGACTTAGTACACTGAGAGACTACAACATTACACCCACTAGGATTTAATAGAGTTATCTCATCTTTTGGATCATAGATCCTGCCTGATCTTGCTTGAACTTTATCCGTAGTTCTCTTATTGGACCAAGTAAACACTCCCCCAAAATACACAGGTTCTTGTGCCTCTTGTTCACATCAAAGATTTGAAATTTGGCTTTACATCTTGATCGGGAACCTTTTTCTATCTCCCTTGCATTCTACCATATTGATGTTTCCTAAGAGAACCTATTCAACAACTGGTAGTAAATTGGTAATTCAATCCCTAACTTGGTTTGACTTAGTACAATAAGAGACTACAACATTATGCCCACTAGTATTTAACAAAGTTATCTCATCTTTTGGATCAGAGGTCTTGCCTGATCTAGCCTGAACTCTATCCATAGTTCTCTCGTTGAACCAAGTAAACCAACCCCCAAACTCCACAGGTGCTTGTGCCTCTTGTTCACATCAAAGATTTGAAATCTGGCTTTACATCTTGACCATAGTATTAAAAACCGGAACCGGTGAACTGGTAACCGGACTAGAACCGGTCTAACTAGTACTGGTCAGGTCTAAACGAACCGGTTTTAAAAAAAATACATTAAATAATTATTTTTTAATAAAAAAAACTATTTTAAGATTTGCAACCGAGTGCAATACATATCATCGAAAAACACATAAGCAATGAGGCTCCAAATGGCCCATAAAGTCCAAAAACAACGCTACAAGCTATGAGGCCATTGGCCTAATACAAGACTACATATTAGTGATCAACAACATGATCACTCCTCATCATGATCAAAATCATCACTACTACTAGACAAGGGATCATCAACATGAGCTACATAAATAATATGGCTCAGAGTTTGAGGACTCCTAAAACTCCTCTACAATTTTAGTAGTAGTAGTAGTAAAAATAGACATCAAAACTACAAATCACTGAGCAACATGGTCTCTCATGAAACTCATCATTGATTCATCGCTACTAGAAATGGGATTGCTCAACCTTATAACATGATAGAAATTGAAAAAGTTTAACATGCCTAACCAATGATTTTGGTTTGAGTGAAGGATTCATCTCCTCAACCTTAAAATGTAGTAGAAAAAGATTAGCATGCCTAACCAACTGTTTTCCTTTGAGTGAAGGGTACATTCTTGTCAAAGTTTAACAATCAATGCCACCAACATCAAGGCTCTTAAAGGATTTCATGCTCTTGATCAAATGCCAATCTCATACCCTTACATATGATAGAATCAAATGGAAACATTGCAAACCCCTAAACCATGAAACCCTGAAAATCATTAAGTCTGCTGAATTTTGAGTGAAATCTAAAATTCTAGTTTCTCCATATGAAATCCAATGAGGTCGAAACCACTCTTAAACATTCTGAGTCATTTCATGGTAATGTTAAAAATTTAAGTAAAAGGATGAAAATGAAAAATAAAGGAAATGTCACTTTTCTTAAACATTACCATTGATTGCCAACAGGATGTGTCAGGAAAATGAGAGGGTAGGCATGCTTTTTTTAGAGGGGATATTTTTGGAGGAAAACAACCCTAAATTTCCCTCAAAAAAGCTCCAAAACTCAAAAAATCGCATTATGTGGGGTCCATAGTTGGCCTGGCAATGAACCGGCTGGTTTAGGATGGAACCGGCCAGACCAGCTGGTTTGACCATAAACCAGCCGGTTCCATGCTAAACCGGCCAGTTAGCACCAGTTGGACCGGTTTTTTTGGCGAAGAGGAGGGTTGAACCCGGTTTTTCTATCGGTTTGACCCGGTCAGCTAATGAACCGACCAGTTTGACCAGTTTCCGGTTTAAGCCGGCCGGTTTTTAATACTATGATCTTGACTGGGAACCTTTTCTATTTCCCTTGCATTCTACCCAATGTTATCAGAACCAAACCGGTTCTGAAAAACCGGCCGGTCCGACTGGTTTGGAGGCAAAACCGGTCCGAACCGGCCCTCCGAACCGGAAATGACCGGTTCGGTACTGAACCGGCCGGTTCCGTCACTGAACCGGCCGGTTCCGTACTGGTCCGGTTCGGACCGGTTCAGAGACCGGTTCACAAGCCTGGGCACTAAAAAAAATTTATTTATTTTCTTAATTTTTTTTTAATTTTTAAATTTTTTTTTCTAAATTATTTTTTTTCCTAGTTAATAACGCTACCCTAGCCCCCCCTAAAGCTACTTAAACACCCCCACCCTCTCTATTTCCCTCACACTATTCATGGTAATGTTAAATTCTTAAAGTAAAAGTGACATTCTCCTAAATCTTCATTTTCGTCCTTTTACTTAAATTTTTAACATTACCATGAAATGACTCAGGATGTTTGAGAGTGGTTTCGACCTCATTGGATTTCATATGGAGAAAGTAGAATTTTAGATCTCATTCAAAATCCAACAGACTTATCAGCTTTTCAGGATTGGGTTATTGCAATGTTTCCATCGAATTTTGTCATGTATTAGGGTATGGAACTCGTATTTAATCAAGAGCACCAATCCCTCTATGTACTTTGATGTTAGTGACATTGGTTGTCAAACTCCTCTATCATGACCCTATTAAAAATGTACCCATCACTCAATCAAAACCTTGACTATCGAAGATGATAGATAAATCTATGTTTAAATCAATGAATTAAGTATGAATTTGTGTAAAAAATATCTAATTTTTAATATATATATATATATATATATTTTAAAATATATATATTTTTTAATAAAATAATATATAACGTATCGTATCCCAGAAGTATCCTGTTCCGGGGTCACCGTACCCATATCCGATTCTTCGAATCCCCGTATCCCCGTATCAGGTTACTTAGGGATTCTGATGATGATTGATGATTTGATCATATGTAGCTTGTAGTATTGTAGGCTATAGTATAATACTATGATCTAACATGTTATTTTGGACTATAAAGGCCTTTTAGACCCTGTTTCTTGATGTTTGTTACATTTTTTGTTCAGCGATGTTTTGCACTAAGTGTTATTTTGGCTATCTGCACCTATATAATGAAAACTTTTGCATATTTGTGTTTAAATGGTTTGGATTAATATGGATGTACATGAATATATCTGGTTTTTCTTTAAAATATGAATATTTTATGTGTTTTTGGTAAACCGGTTTTTTTTCCCGCTTTTTTTCCAGTTCCGGTCCGGTTCCGACCGGTTCCCGGTCCACAAGGTTTTCCGGTTCGATAACCGGTTCGGTTCCGATAACATTGATTCTACCATATGGAAGTTTCCTAAGAGAACCTATTCAACAGCTGGTAGTAAATTGGTAATTTGATCCCACAACCAACTACGATAGCCTTCACTCTTCCAGCAAATGCAGTTGCAAGTTATTGCCTTTTACTCTATGATGGCTTTTATTTGCTATAATTTGTGGACTGTTTTGGGGGAAATGATTAAAAGGGTACCATGTTCTGTTTCTCAATCACATCTGCTGAAAATTTTGAGTGTATATTGAATTCCCAACTTTAGTATTTCACACAAACTACATTGTAGTTGGTGCAATGTCGTAGTTATTTTGGCTTTCAATTGCATCAAAGGTTGATTTTTAGTGGAATTATGTATCACAGCTCATTTCTTTCTACAACAGTATGGAATCGTTATAAGTTTTGTCTGAACATGTGGTGAGTCCGTTTCTTCTAAGCTTATATTGTTTTTGTTTTTGTTTTGTCTTTGATGCAGAAGTCATCGCCATAAGCCAGGCTGTTTATGTGCAGTCTGTGTTGCAATGCGTCGAAAACATGCACGCGAAGGAAAGATTCAGCCAGCTACCACACAAAGTGCACAGGCTGATGATAATGTATCAGAAATGTTGAATGAACAGGTAAGTCTTGTTTGATTTATGTTTAGTGCATTGACACTTCAGCTGGCTATGTAGAATATTTGATCAAAATACCTCTTGTACTCTACATGCTGAAGAAAGATGGCAAGCTGAGTTTCATCAAATTTAAAAAGCACCAATTACTGTAATTTCATCCATCATCATGTGATGCATGTTTAGATCTATATAGTATATTTTGTAAGAATGGTGTATATTACTTGGGTGGAAAGTAGATTTATAATCTATGATCACCTGTTGAAAATAATTACCCAGAACATTCAACCAACCCTCTTTTGTTGGTGGGAGAAGATATTAATCAAGAAACTGAGGACTGAGGACATCATTGTAAAATATCAAGAATAAGATTACATTTAAGTGTAAAATCATTGGTATCACAGTAATTGTGTTTTTTGGTTTTGAATAGATAAACTGGACAATTTTTGTTCCCTCCGAAGCCTATAGAAGTGATCAAAATTCTCTTGTCGATTGCTCTCCACAAACAATTGTTGTCCATTATTTTACCTGCGAATGATATGGATGCATCCTCTTTGAAATCTATGACTTTTGCTTAGAAATTACTTGTGTAGAAGTAGTGTACCCAATGGTATTTCTATATTGGCCTGGTCACAAATACTTTTACAGGAGCAACTCAATATAGCACAATTGCTATCTTGATTATGACAAGCATTTGTTGGCCACTTGCATTCAGTTCGCATATTACAACTGATGAATTAAGAAAAATCACATCTCTTCTTCTTGTTACAGGAACCAAATGAATTTACTGTTTACCCCCGGATTATGATATTTGTTTGAGAACCGATATATTCTTATATCCTGTTAGGTATTTGGTCTTATAACATTTTTATCAACACAGATTTAGATTTTGAGGATGGTTCTTTAACAAAGTGTACCTTTGCAAAGCTGCTTCATCTCTCTGTTCCCCATGAATTTGAGCTTTTATAATGAGCACACTTGAAACTCTTGTGTCGAGTCAAGTGTGGCAGAAATTGTGAAAATTGAGTTAGTCATTTCAAGCTTTTCTCAATTAGATAGGATCATTGTATTGGTGGAATTTTTTTGGGTGAAGAGGATTACAATCTTTGAGTTTTCATTCAAAGTTCACAGATGTAGTGGAGCATATGATAGTAAAAGCTTCTTATGGTCTAATGGTCCAGATTGTTGAGTTAGCTGGATTTGCCAGTGCCAGTTTTTGTTTTAGTTCCTTGCTGTGCATGAAATATTGCACTGATAGTGATTTTGCGAACTACCAAACAATATTTGAAAGATTTAGAAGTCTGCTTAAATTTGTGTTATTATTTTTTGGATGTGCTTTTCTCTTATTGCTATGCTTGTTATATTATCTACATGACTTAGAGAGAAACATCAATTGAATGTTCCCAAGGGGCTGCTTTTCTTTATTATAATAAAATTTAATACATAGGTGTTTGCTATATATATGACTTAGAGAGAAACATCAATTGAATGGACACTAAATCCAATTGTTTGAACACAACTTAACATTAACTGATTCCCAGTTCATAAATTGAACATTAAAGCACAAATTAAGGGAAACTTATATTTGTTGGGTATTAGTTTCAGGGGGAGTGCTGATTAATATAGTGTGTTGCAGAGGGTTAGTGTTGGATTTTATCCACACACAAAATTAATGCAGATAGCAAGTCGTTAGGCCTGTAAAGTTTGGTGATATCCCATGATTTTGTATTGTGGCTTTGGTAAACCTCTTGCTTGTTAGCACATAGATTCTCAATTTCTGATCCTCTAGATAGGGGACATCTTTTGTAATTTTTTCAAGTAAAATATTAATTTTTTCAAGTAAAATATGAGAATCATACAACATATTTTGATTTTGGCATTGGGCTATTGTGTTTCTTTCGTCCCAATTTCAGACAAAGTTAGGATTCACCACATTAAGATTTTATGTGATAACTTGTGATTTATGTCGGGTTGGCCATATGATAAATGACAAATTTTGGCAAACTTGGGTGCCTTTGGCTTTATCATTGCAAGGCCTCTCTATCGGTGAAAGACTTCAACTTTATCATTTTGTGGTGGAAATCTTGCTCAGCTATTTCTGCTTCTGCTAGTTTTGAGGGGGTTTGTTGTTTCTCTAATTCTTCTGTTAAAATTTCATATCATGAAAATAGATCCGCGCTTAGAGAAATTAAATCCTTGTAATGCCCCTTTTCGAGAATAGAAGATCAACTAACTAATTTAATTATTTAATGTCATCTCTAAGGTGATATTGAGTAATTAAATAAGTCATTATTAAGTGACTTAAAAATTAATTAAAGAATAAACCTTATAAAAAATTCACTTTATTGAAAGAAAGAAAAGAACCCATGGTTTTTGGAAGACCCGTGGTATTCTGAAGGTAGAGGATCATTTGAGAACATGAAGATTTGGTTTATTGTGAGTTGGATTTGGGAGCTCTAGTGGCTTATTGTGTGAGGGGAAAACCCTTATGTAGTTCCTAGTTTCGGTGTTGCAAGATACACCCTAGCTAGTAGCGATTAGTTTTGGTGGTGAAAGGTTCCACCCTTGCTAGTCAAGAGGAAGAACCATTTCAAGTTCTTTAGTAGCACTCATTAGGAGAAAGGAGTCCGTGTTCTGTCATAGTGCATCACTGGAGGCCGAATTTATGAAGGCTGAATTACACTGAGGCAGTTGTTGGGGTTTGAAGATTGCGTGGAATTCATAAGGAACCAACAAAGTTTTTGATATCAGGATTTTCTTGGGAATTATTATTGTAATCCCCTCGGGATTATTTAATAAATAAATTGGGGTTTTGCCTTACTTTTTGAATTGGTAATTTAAGGGCTGCAAACTTTATGTCTCTGGCAAAATTTATGGTGTATTTTCATTGAAGAAATTGTCTAGAAATTATATCATAATTTAAAAAGGAATATTTCCAGCGAATTTTATGTTCTATTTGCAATTTAGTTTGCCGAGGTTTTATGAGAAAAATTCTTGAAGGAATTTGTCAGAAATAGTGTTGAAATTTAAAGGGGTATATTATAGTAGTATAAAAGCCAGGTTATCCCGCTAGCCTCAGGATTTGAAGATTAATGTTGTTGGATCTAGAAATTTTAGGAGGGTCGAAAAAAAATAAAAATAAAATTCTTGAAGGAATTTGTCAAAAATAATGTTGAAATTTATAGGGGGATATTACAGTGGTATCAAAGTCAAGTTATCCTGCCACCCAAAGTGCTTTTAATGTAACTGGAGCTGGAAATTTTGGGAGGGCTGGAAAAAAGCAAAAAAAGCAATCCAATTTATGTTCTTGCATGTTGAAGGTGTAGGGGATAAAATTGTTTTGCCAGAAGGCTGACCGTCGATCTTGCTACTAAGAATCATCTTTCCACAACTGTGTTAAGAAAACCCTACATCGAGTTGCGATTTCTCTTAGAGGCTGGAAATCACGAGGTTTATTTTGTAGTGGTTGAACGTGGATCGAACTACTAAATTCCCGAGGATTGAATGCTGAATTTGTGGGTTATTTTTGTTGAAGACGGGGACATTGTTTGAAGATGAATTTTGTGCTAATTTCTACAATTTGAGAGGGATGAAATCAAGGGTTTCCCCTGGAGTGAAGTTACCCTAACTACCAATTCTCATTTCTCCTGAGAATTGAAGGCTGAATTTGTGGGTTACTTTCGCTGGAGATGAGGACATTATTTGAAGTCAAATTTGATTTCTAATTGTGGCTGAATTTGCCCAAGTCGAGTAGCTGTAAATTGCTCAATGGGAAGGGCCGAATTAGTTGAAATTCTTGTGCTTGGGGGTTAGAAATATGGATGAATTTGCTGTTTAATTGAGGTCGAGTTTGCCCAAGTTGAGTGGCTGTAAATCACTCATTCAGGAGGGGCTAATTTATTAGAGAAAAGGGGGAGTCAAAATGGCCTGAAATTATTGGAACATGGAAACTGTTTTGAGAAAGCCGAGTTTTGAACCCATAACACTGGTTTGACATAGTTGAATTTGTAAATAGGGGCATCTAGAGACAAAGTCAGGTTTTTCTGGGTTACAACATATAAGCGAAACCCTTGGTAGTAGAGTCGAATTGTCACCATATTGCGACAAACAATTTTTGAAGGATATTTCCAGGTTTAGTTTCAGAGTTTCATGCTGAATACCCTAGTTCGTGAAGGGCATAATCAGATTGCAGCTACTTCTGCAGGAAGCCAGTTCGGGGAGCTGAATTTTCACCGAAAACCCTTGTTCATGACGGGCATAATCGAGTTGAATTTACTAGTATTGCAGATCAAAATTACTAGGGTTTCATCTCTAACTATTGGGAAAGGTTACCTCATACTTCACAGATTAGATTAAACCCTAACGTTCAAGCTGAGCCACCACTGGGAAAATAATCAATTCCAGGAAGGGAGTTAATTTACTAGTGTTAAAGATCGAAATTGCTAAGGGTTTATCTCTAGTTATTGGGAAAGGTTGCCTCATACTTCACAAATCAAATTAAACCCTACACAGATCAGATTAAACCCTAGCGTTGAAGTTGAACCACATCTAGGAAAATAATCAATTCTAGGAAATAATCAATTTCACAAATTTTAGGCGTTTTTGGAGTCTATCAATCATATTTCAAGATTTATGAAAATTTCCTCCCAACATTCCATTAATGAAATATTGCTAGAATTGCAACAGTTCATCAAACTTTCTGGGTTGCAAATTTTTATTTTGCCGATGAATTTTGTTGTATGATATTGTGAGTTCTATGGTACTTTAGAAATAAAAATTTCATGCCCTAAAATTTTGAAACAAATTCTTGATATCAGAATACAATAAGAGCATGTTAATGACACATTGGGAAGATGGAGTAGCTTTTTATTGTAGGAGACATACTAGGTTAGGAGTCTCCATCGAAAGACACCCTCCTCAACTCATTATAAGAGGTAGTAAAATGTTTACAAAAGGTGAATCAAACACCTTCCTAGTTAATGCAAGTAGCTATGGTTCCAATTGTGACTCACTTGAGCGAGCACAGGATTCTGAAACATGAAGATAAGGAAGTAAGATTTATTGTTGCACATTGCTTAAGTGTGTTGAATTTTGTAACTATGGTTGGTATTCATATTATTATTATAGCCATTGATGTATTTTATAAAGCATGTTCTTCATGTTATTTGTCAAAAGAAATATTCTAAGACTTGTTCTTCATGTCTTTGTCAAAAGAAGAAAATTTAATTTATTGGCTCCTAAGAACCAGGTCAACCCTCACCCTAGTCAAGTCGACCCTGTCATGGAGACACCCATTCAAATAACCAGAAGTTTATATAAAGACACTTATCCTCCATCATTCCCACACCAATTTGGATTTCTGTTCAAGTAATTTCAGATCGCTCGACGAAGAAATAAAGACGAGTTTGAGGTAGATAGAAAAGTTAAGATCTGAGGCTTAATTAACGATGAGTTTGTGGCATGATGGATCAAATCTCTGTCCCTGTGATCGTAGCAGAACCAAAATTTTCGAAGTGACCATAGGATCAAATTTCTGTGATGCTACAGGACCACTTTGATGATTACAAGACCTAATATTTATGAAAGTCCAACAGGATTGAGTCTCCTTAGGCATGGTATGAGGCTGAAATTCTATCCTAGCAGAATTTTCTAGATCAATTTCAGTTGGAAAACTTATGACTTGTCTAGGAGGTAGTGGACCAAGTTTGACCAAACATTCTTAATGACTAGATGATCTAAGTATGGCTCTTGTTGAACTGAAGAATTTTTCTAAGGAAAAGGTTGTTGGGTTTTTCCATGCTAAATATTTGTGTTCTTTTGTGGTTGTCTCGTTATTATCTTATTGGTATTTTTGTTATAGTATATATGTGGTTGATATCGTTCGTGTAATTGCTTTATGATGAATAAGAATGCATGAAGGAACTAACCTAAGAAGAAATCATAAGAAGTAATTATAAGTTTAGAGGATACCTCTAAAAATCATGGAGTCAAGGTTAGGGTTTAGGAGTAGCCTTGAAGTCTGACCACCTTAGCAAAATAAGTGTTTGTGGCCCAATTAATGAAAGGCCGAAGTTTTGATTCACTGAATAAAGTCTTGAAATGAGAAGGTGCTTGAAGCCCTAAGTTTTTGAACCTTAGTCCATGTGTTAAAAGGAGTGAATGTCCTAGGAACTCAAGAGATCAAAGCTAACCTCAATCGAAGTTCAAAAGGATGAATAATCTCAACGCTTGTTACAGGAGTCTCGGGAGATTCGAGAAACCACAAATAATAACGAAGAGTTGCCTTAGCTAGTCTTCAATTTCCCTTGGTTACAATCATGATTTATTAATGCATACCCTGTTCACTGCTCAAAAGTCTTGGAGCATAAGCCAAGTACGTGAAATCTCTAGACGAAGTACTGTGTATAATTCACACCCTAACAAGGGTCAAACCAAATCATGACACCTTAGATCTTGAAAAGGCCGAAATTATTTGAAATAGATGAAGCAACCTTGACAGGTTATCCATCTCACTCCAAGTTTCAAGAAGTTCTAGTACAAATCCTTGTAAGGAGTAAAAGGAACCCTAGTTTAAAGGATTGAGATTCATTCTTCAAATTATGTTGAAGGTAATCTCATTAGGCAAAGGAATGCCTCAGTTTGAAGACCTAAAAGTCTCACAATCGAATTTCAGAGAGAAAATAACCTTAGAAGCAAATTGCAGGACGCCGAAAAGCCTCAGGGTCTATTGAAGGGAGTCAAAGAATCTCAGATGCAAAGGCCGAGCAACTTAGAAGGTTCAGACAATGTCAAAAGCCAAGCAAAGATAAGAATGTGTCTTATGCCATAAAAAAAATTCATATTGTTCTTCTAAGAAAGTATATGTGAAGCAAATGAATTGTATCATACCTTGTGAAAATACCTGTGTAGGCTTTTGAAGGAGAACAATTGTGAAAACGCTGAAGTCATTTCCAAAAGACGAGCTGGTGTCACCTTGAAGGAAACAACCCAAAAGAATTTGAAAGAATCTCTGAAGATAAGCCAAGAATGTCACCTTTTTGTGCATAAGGATTGACATCAACAAAGCATACTTGCGTAAGCACATCACAATGATAAGATCACATGTATGAGGCCTGGAAATGTAGACCTATAAGGAGATGAACAAAAGAATTTTGTTGCCTGAATAAAAGGACCTAATATAGGTGTAAGTATGTAGTATGAATTGTATCAAAATCCTTGACCTATTGGCCTCTAGTCCAACAAAATAAGATTGAATTAGTGATTGTAGAACTGTGGAAAATATTTGATCTGTAGTCTAACAACAATCATAAATGAAGAAAGACCGTTGTAATGACTGTGAATTCAATAATGAGATTAGGTAGAGAGTGATGAAGACAAAGAATTCATCAAGATATTACTTCAATTTGGGCTCCGTTATAATAAAAAAAACTTCTGTTGCACGCAGTATTGCAATGGCAACTGGGTGGGTAAGTTGAGAAGCAGTATGGCTTCAGAGGCTACTTGCAGGATTGTTTTGATTAAGTTTAAGTGACGACCATGATGACAAGTTGGAGCATAGTGAGATCTAGTACTAAGACCCTATACAAAAGGAAGTAGTATGGCTCCAGTTTTATTCTACAGTATAGTAGATTGTTGGAAAAGCCTCTATCCCAAGATGAAGACTATATATACTTCAGGGACAAGCTTGGACTTGTTAAGAATGCCTCACTTATTGAGAGGGAGTGTTGATGAGATAGCATCGTGGATTGACATTCTTCCTATGTCAAGTATATGACCATAATTAGGGACAATGGTCTAGCATTGGACAATCATTCTTCCTGTGTCAAATATATTGACCAAAATTAGGAAGAATGGTTCTAGAGGCCCATAATTTCATACAGAGAGTGTGGACTTTCAACATCAAGCTCATTTAGCACCAAGCCTAGAATTACTCAAATAGAGTGTGGCTTTTGGAGATTCACCATATGTCAAAGATATTGATCGGAATGATGGTGAACCAAGACTAGTTTGTATACCATGCGTCAGATAGAAAAGAATTATGGTCACTAGTTGATGCTAAATGATGTACCATGTGTCTAAAGTACATACCCAAATTATGGTGACGATATACCATAGGTCTGAAAACTAACCCAAATTATGATAACTTGTTGCTGTTGTTAATTTACCATTTGTCAAAGATGTTTGACCAGATTATGGTAATTGGTTGATGCTATTGGTTTACCATGTGTCACAGTTGTTGACCAATTTATGGTAAATTGTTTTACCGTGTGTCACAACTATTGACTAGATTATGGTAATTGGATTTGTTATAACCTTTTCTTAGAGAAATTTGTCAAATTGAGAGCATCTAGATAGTCATTATGAATACCTCCCTAGTTAAAAGGGAGTGTTGAATTTTGTAACTATGGTCAGTCTTCATAATTATTATTATAGCCACTAATGTATTTTTATAAAGCATGTTCTTCATGCTATTTGTGAAAAGAAAAATTCTAAGACATGTTCTTCATGTCTTTGTCAAAAGAAGAAAATTGAATTTCAAAATTGAATTTATTGGTTCCTAATATGCTAGGTCAACCCTCCTAGTGAAGTGGGCCCTATCATAGAGACACCCATTCGAATAGCCAGAAGTCTATATAAAGACACTTATCCTCCATAATTTGCACACTAATTCGGATCTTTTGTTCAAGTAAGTTTGGACCTCCCGAGGAAGAAAGAAAGATGAGTCTGAGGCAGATAGAAAGGCTAAGATATGAGGCTTAAGTAAAGTTAGGTTTGTGGCATGATGGGCCAAATCTCTGCCCCTATGATGGCAACAAAATTGAAATTTCTGAAGTGACCATAGGACCGAATTTCTGTGATGCTACAGGACCAAATCTCTATGATGATTATAGGACTGAATCACGTGAAATGACAAGTATGAGTCTCCTTAGGTATTGTATGAGGTCGAAATTCTATCCTAGCAAAATTGTCCAGGCCAAATTCAGTGGGCAGATTTGTGACTTGACTAGGAGGCAGTGGTCTAGTTTTGACCAAGCATTCTTCATGACTAGATGATCTAGGTATATCTCTTGTTGAATTGGATAATTTCTCCAAGGAAAAGGTTGCTAGGTTTTCCCCTATGTGGGTTTTCCAAGGGTAAATATTTGTGTTGTTATGTGGCTATCACTTTATGATCTTACTATCATTTTGTTATACTTTTGATATCATCTGTGTAATCGCTTTATGATGAATATAATGCATGAAAGAATTAACCTAAGAAGAAATCATAAGAAGTAATGATTGGTTTAGAGGATACTTCGAAAAATCAACAAAGTAAACTTCTAATGGTTACAACACCACAATCTCCTTATAAGAATGATAAAATGAGAGAAATCTTATAGATGATCGTGGAAAGCTTTTATGGGTTAAATGACATCAGAAGCCCTTCTTAAGTAGAAGGACTAAGGTTCTAGAGTTGATGGCTAAGGTAAAATTATATGTCATCATGCTTGATTTAGACTGTGGTGATCTTATTCTGCAAATGTTTTATCACTTTCGTTATACTATTAGTGAAGCCCGTGACATAACCATCTAGGATCATATAAAATCTATCATGATTACAATTGTTAATGGGGTGACCCTTGTTAGTGGCTCTACTAAAACATGACTCCTTTGACCAATGCTGGTTTGACCAACGCTGACTTTTCTGGTTAGGGCATCTTGTTGATCGCTGTTTGACTGAAGTGAATTTTGTAGATTGTACTCTCTCTGTCTGCTGAACTTTTGAAGAATAATAAGAAGACTTGATTAAAGGGTTTTCCCCACATTGGGGTTTTTCCCTGGCATCCGCCAAATATTGTATCCTCTTGTCTTGGCTTGTCTCTTGGTTATTTGTTTATGTTCTATCGATGTTAATGTGATTGCTAATCTGGAATTGAAATTGGGCTAATAAGAAAAGATTGAAGTGCTCTAAGCATAGAACATACCATTGTTATCTAAAATTAACATGGGATCAGAGCTCAGGTGAAGACAAAGCCCAAGCAAGAGTGAGAAGAGAAATAACTAAAATCTGTTGGACAAGGACAAGGGTCAATGGCTTCCTCATCATACTTCAAATTTGATGACAAGCTTAATGATAAGTCTGATTATCATGCTTGAAAAATGTCCTTGGACTTGGCTTTGGAGGAACAAGATGTTATGGACTTTGTGCAGGGAAAGATTACCGAGCCTCCTTCAAATGCACTAGCTGCCACTAAGACCAAGTACAAGAAAGGGGAAAACAAAGCGAAGAAGATTCACAAGCACTTGGTTGCTTATATCTTCGAGCTGGGCACATCTAAGGAGATGTATGACAAGTTGGTTGGCACGTTCAGGGCTAGCAAGAAAAATGAATTTATTCTTATATCTGCCCTCTATGCTGCATCTCCTCATGACACCCTGGATAACTGGTTGATTGTTAGTGGTGCCTCAAGGCACTTCACTAGATATAAAGAGGCCCTCTCACATTTGATTGAAAAGGAAACTAATTTGAAGATTGTGCTTGGAGACAATGCCACCTATCTCGTGAAAGGGACAAGGATTGTGACTCTTCATCTAAATCAAGGTCAAGTCCTTCATCTACAAGATGTGCTATATGTACTTGACTTGAAGAAGAATTTGGTGTCTATTTCAGCGATGGAAGATAAAGGATTGAAGGTGGCATTCATTGATGAAAAGGTATGCATTTGGAAGAGGAATTTCAAAGAAGCATTCACTCTTGGTTTCAAGGTTGATACACTTTATCATGTTGGAGGAAGTCCGTTGGGAGCCATGACATGCAACACAACTCTTCAATCCGAATTATGGCATCGAAGGTTTGCTCACCTTCATTATAAGGCTCTTCTTGAAGCAAGAAAGGTGGTCATAGGTATGCCCGATTTCAAACTTGATCATGAAGGTGTATGTCAGGGTTTTGCCGAAGGGAAACATACAAGGGGACCATTCCCTCAAGTGATACCAAGACTACCGACATTTTACAATTGATTCATTTTGATCTATTTGGTATGTTGCCCCTAACATCCTTGGGAGGATGTTTTAATTATGTCACTTTCATAGATGATTTCTCTCGCAAAACTTGGATATACTTCTTGAAGAAAAATGACGAAGTATTCAAATGGTTCCGTACCTTCAAGGCCTTGATTGAAAATCAAACAGGGAAGAAGATCAAAATTTTGAGCATTGATAATGGAACCGAATATGAATCAAATGAGTTCAATGACTATTGTAGGGAAGTTGGCATTAAGAGGGAGACCACTACTGCATATACTCCTGAACAAAATGGAGTTGCCGAAAGAAAGAATAGAACCATCATTGAAGCTCTACTCGTGCCATGCTACATGACCAAGGTCTTCCAGAGTTCCTATGCTGAGAAGCTGCTAACAATGCGGTTTATGTTCAAAATAGATGCCCACATCAAGCATTGGACTCCAAAACTCCCGAAGAAATATTCACTGGTAAGAAACCTAATATTTCTCATTTTAGAATTTTTGGAAGTCTCGTATATTTTCATGTGCCGAAAGAAAAGAGCAAGTTGGATGCTTCTGGAAAGAAGGGAACATTTGTGGGCTACAGTGAAACTTCAAAGGCATATAGAATCTATGTTCCTGGTCAAAGGGAAGTGGAGATATGTCATGATATCACCTTCGACGAAGATGCTACCCTTGGGAAGGTTAGAGATCTTCCCATCTCAAAGGAAGTCAAAGATGAAGATGAAGGAAAGTAGGAAGAACCGAAGGATGAACAGATGCCCGATTTTGAAGGTTCGATGGATCCTCTTGATCCACCTCCTAGAGAGTCCACTTCTACAAAGAGAAGGCTCTCATGGCTTAGAGATACACTCGAAGATGCTGAGAGACATATTGCACCAAGGGGAACATTCCGTGAAAGTAAGAAGCCAAACAGGTACCAATGGTACTTAGTAGTTATGAGCACCATCGTCCAATATAAGCCTGGAACATTTGAAGAAGCCGTGAAGCACCAAGTTTGGAAGGATGCAATGAATGGAGAATATGAGTCGATCATGAAAAATGATGTCTGGGATGTGGTCCCTAGACCAAAGGACAAGTCTGTTGTCACCTCGAAATGGCTCTACAAGATCAACGATGGAGCCGATGGAAGCGCTGAAAATTTCAAGGCTAGATTTGTTGCCCGAGGCTTCTCGCAGAAAGAAGGTATAGACTATGATGAAATATTTGCACCTGTTGCTTGATATAGCACCATCCGTTCGATTATTGACCTTCCTGCCTCGCAAGGATGGAGTCTACATCAGATGGATGTCAAGACTGCCTTCTTACATGGTTCGCTTAAGGAGAAGGTCTATGTGGAACAACCTTTGGGGTTTGAAGATAGAGATTGAGATACACATGTATGCAGGTTGAAGAAAGCCCTTTATGGGTTGAAGCAAGCCCCTAGGGCTTGGTATGAGAGGATCGATAGCTATCTGATGAAGTTGGGCTTTACTCAAAGTGAAGCTGATCCAAACCTATACTTTAAGGTCGATAATGACAAGCCTCTCATCTTGGTACTCTATGTGGGCGATCTCTTCTTGATAGTTGCAAACCCTCTCATTCATCAGCGTAAGAGGGAGTTGGCTTCTGAATCCGAGATGAAGGACCTAGGATTGATGCACTACTTCCTAGGCCTGGAGGTCTGGCAAAAGCCAGGTGAGATTTTCCTTTCTCAAGGAAAATATATTGTGAAGCTGCTGGAAAGATTTGAGATGGTGGACTGCAAGTCCGTGACTACTTCGATGGAACTCAACTTTAAGAAGTTATGTGGAAGTGCTGCTGGGCCCGATTTGGGAAATCGTATCGAGTATCGTCAACTCGCAGGGCCCTGATGTTCTTAGTGAACTCCCGTGCGGACATATGTTTTGCAGTGAATACGTTGAGTCAATATATGGTCGAGCCTCATCACATACATTGGATTGCTGCCAAGAATCCCTTGAGATATCTCCGCAGCACAATCAATCATGGACTGAGATACACTGCCAAGAATGTGAGGCTCCATGGATATACTGATGCTGACTGGGATATCGGTGTGGTGGATCGTAAAAGCACATCTGGATGTTGCTTCACTCTAGGTTTTGCTTCGATCTCTTGGATGAGCAGGAAGCAGAAATCGGTTGCTTTGAGCACTTCCGAGGTCGAATACATTGCAGCAAGTGTGGTTTGTTGTGAAGCTGTTTAGTTGAGGAAGCTCTTCAGTGAGCTGTTTGGGCATGTGTTGGATACCACTGTGATCCTTTGCGACAACCAAATTTGGATTCGACTTTTAGAGAAACCCATGTTCCACGACTGCTCCAAGCATATTGATATCAGGTACCACTTTATCCAGGATATGGTACAACGAGGTGCTGTAAGGCTCCATGACTTGGGATTGAAGAGCAAGTTGCAGATATTCTCACGAAGCCCATGGGGAAGGTCAAATTCTTAACCTTCCGTGAGAAGCTTGGAATCGTGGACAAACTCTCTTATGTGGGTCCCGCTTGAGTTGGACTTTGAGCTCTAGGAGCTCCATGGGGCTTCAAGATAACTTCTTGGAGCTATAAGCAACCATAAGGCGAGGTTCGCCTTTCCTTATTGGTGTGCTATTCCCCACCATTATGATATTGACTTGGTTCACCCTCTCTTGATCTATGCCCCACATACATCCTACCCATGTAGCTCGGGACTCAATGGAAGTACCTCTCATCTGGCCAATGAGTTGGAAAATGAGGATAGAGACCATAACATTATCGATGGACGCATCGTGTATTGCTGTACTCTCTATGTCTAGGATGGGTTGTGTCCAACAACTTGATCCGGGATCAAGTCTGATTGAGGTTTTTACCTCTAAACTGACTTCGGGTCAGTGGAGAGTGGCAAGGTCTTGTGACTCAGTCTCGATCAAATGTTCTTCATTATTTCTTCATGGTTCAACAATGCAGAGTATGGGGACAACAGGATGACAAAATGGTACAGGATGAGATGACACAGGATGACGGGATTGCACATGATGACAGATGGATTGACAGGTGGAGTTCTCCCTATTTGAGAGGGAGTATTAAAATTGGCAACTAGGGCCAAACTCCACTTTGGACAGCTCATATGATGGAGATAATATTTTTGTTGGATTCCTATTTCCGAGAGGTGCAAGATTGATCTAAAGATCCATATTGTTTGGATGAGCAGAAGTTGGATTTTGAATTTATTTTCTCACACGTACATTTGTCAAGGTCGGCCATAAATGTAATGTAAGCTCTTAAGCCCCAAAAGTTGTCTCCACCCCTCACTGATGGATATAAATTGGAGAGACTCATTCCTCATTTGGACATCATCTCATCTCACATTATCTCTCCTCTCTCATTGGTTTGTACAGCCTCAAGGAGTCTCTCTCTCTTTGCACATGTGGAAAGGAAGGACAGATTTTTGGACTGTTTCTAGGGTAGAAAACAGAGCGTTTACCAGTGTTGACTTTGGGTCAACCTTCATGTCTTGACTTCGATTTTTGGGCAGAATTCTGATCTTTGAAGGCCGCATCTATGGGCAGGCATTCCGAGGAATTCTGGGCAGTTTGACTTTTGGGTTGACCACAGCTTTGACTGCAGAGATGACTGTTCTGCTGACCAGGTTTGACTGAGTTTTTCAGGACTGTTTTGGGCTGACTTTGACTGTCTTTGGAGGCTGAGTTGACTGGGTTTGACCGAGCTTCATTGGAGGAATTTTATTGCTGGTTTGACCAGCGTTGACTTTTCTGGTTAGGGCATCCTGTTGATTGCTGTTTGACTGAAATGAACTTTGTATATTGTACTCTCTCTCTCTGCTGAACTTTTAAAGAACAATAAGAAGATTTGATCAAAGGGTTAGTGGGTGTTCCAATGTTTTGGTGGATCTACGTGTCCATGTGTTCCAATGTCATGTCACTTAGATGGTAAACTATCACACTGCTCATGGATGTCAAATTCATGCATCTACATTCCAAAGCTACTTGACATCTCTGCTCCAACTTTAAATGGCCATATTTTTAAATTTTGGCATTTTGTATAGGGTCTGCTAGTAAATGAGTTATATTGTGTTGTAAGCCTCACATAATCACCAAGTAAATGAGAGCGCAGATTGCTGTATGCTATCTTTACAGAGAAAAAGAGATAAATCATTCCATATTGGAAGATTCAATACGTCTGTCGAGAAGTTAAGAGTCTGATACTTTTGTATACTAATAATTAAGGATAACAAAAGTAATTGGCAGCTTTACATACTAGAATGGCTAAATTTTGTGTGTGTACATTGCTTATATGTGTACATTGCTTATAAAATAAACCAAAACTAATCTTTAGTAAGACATTGTCTCTTCTAGTTCTGTTTTCATATGGCCATTCATCATTGAGTGATGTTGGTGATGCAAACAGTTAGTTCATATTTTTACAAGTTGGTTCCTGACAAAATTACAAACCTTGTAGTAATCTCTTGAACATTCATGTGAATTTTCAGCCAGGTAAAGTCGAAATAGAGCATGTGATAGATCAGACACGAGGACCAGAGGAAGTTAGAGGAAACGAACAAAGGCTGAGTGAAAGATGGCAGCATAGTCAAGAGGCTGTGGAGGCACAGGACCTAGTGGAGCGGCAAGAGGGAAAAGTTGAACAAAAGGAAGAGGAATATGCTGAAAAGGTACATCTGTAAATTCCGATAGGTTTTCAAGATGTTATTTTACTTTAAGAAGATATATTTTAGTGGTATTGACTTAGCTAGTATTTGCATCCCTTTGGAAGAGACAGGAATGCATAAGATGTCCTATGTTTCACTTGATAATTGTACTAAGTCAGCTATTTTCCAATTTCTCTGGGGAAAATTGCAGGAACCATCGGGCATGTACTATCCTGCAGATTTTCAGCATCCTTCGCAAAACACAAGTCCTGCAATTTTGAAAATGTGCAATGCTCTTTTTACAAGAAGCCCTTATTCAGCATGGAATCGGCCTCATTCATTGACTTCTTGTCCTTCCATAAAATGCTCAGACAATCCATTTATGGCTGCTATATCCTCATTCATGAATTAGATCGTCTCCTCAGCTGTACTAGGCTCTAGCACTTTGGCCATGGTTATTACGTCTCGGAGAATCCCATTGGGTTCATTTTCAAAATGTAGACAAAAGATCCTTGAATCTGCCCTACATATTTCGGGATGTAAACATGAAAAGCGATAGGAATTGGTGTTGTGTTGAACAGTGTTGCGGGTGGCAAACTGTGCAATTTGTGTCTCTGCTTGCATGTTTGCAGTTATCTTGGAAAAAAATGGGAGGAAGTAGCCCGAGCATTGAACTAAATGATCCATCAAACATTGTTTATTTTCACCTTGGATAATGCTTTGCCAGTACTCTTTGTTACATCCAATATTGAATAGCTCAGCTGTACTGACTTGAAACAATAGACATTGTAGAAGTTTGTGCATGCCCAGTTGTATGGAAGGCATACATGCTTCAGCGTATTTGAATTTCAAACTGTCATTTAATTGGCAAAGGCACTGCAGCAATGGTTGCTTTTGGTGTCTGCGTGAAAACTGAATAACTGGATAAATCCAAGAACCTATCATGTCCAGTTACTGTTTTTGGCTGTGGAAAAACTCAAATGCAAGGGTGACTGATATTCAAGTGCATTCAGTAATGACCATGGCTCACTGTAAATATTAGGTATTAAGAAAGATCACATCTGTCGTAGCTTTGTCATTGTGGAAGGAGATTCTATATTCCCTTGCACGTGGATGATTTCTTTCATACGCGTGATCCAATTGCTTAATCAAGCAAGCATGCTCGTACCTTGAATTTATTCAGTGGAAAATAAACATATTGCATATTTTGATGAGTTGTTACTTATGGCCATTTTAAATAAATCTCATGGGAAAACACCATGCCTGGCAAGTATGCATCTGACGAGTGTAAATATATTCGGATTAACTTTTTGGAAAAAAAGACATGGGAAACTTATTAGCTGTAGAATTTTCAACGGTTAATTATGAATCCAATCTATCGGATAGCTGTTCCATGTACATATGCATTTTTAACGAGCACCCATTCTTATTGGTCCCCGTTTCGTTTTCATTATAATTCGGTTGAATCCCACCAACCGCCAGCGAGGAATAAACTACTCTGAACAACATGAATTGTGATTTTGGTATTTATATAAATTCAACTTAACCAATTCTAATTTGGTTGAATCCCACCAACCGCCAGCGAGGAATAAAATACTCTGAACAACATGAATTATGATTTTGGTATTTATATAAATTTCAACTTAATAAAAAAAAAAGGAAAATATAATCTCTGGTGGAGGATCAAGAGAGGGACAATTAACATCCTTCAATGGAAAGTTTATCAGATAAGATTTTCATTTTGTTGCCTACGAATTCAATTCAGACTAAGTCAAATTTCTACTTGTTTTTATATCATCGTCCAGTGTATTTGACCAAAACTCCGTTATGAATGAGATGGATGTGACTGCATTACAACACACTTTGCCTTCTAAGATTGCGTGCACGAATGCATAATCATTTCATTCGGGAAATGTAAACGAGGGAAATATCGGCACGCTTCGAAAAATATATTATATACAATGGAAATTTTGTTCTTTCTATGTAAAGACTATGTCTTGTTGTAATGCCATATACAACAAAGGCATAATAACACCCACTCAATGTGCTGGTCAATTTACAGCCTATAGTTGCCACTGAATGAAGTTTTCTGGAGGGGACCTATGTGTAAGAAGTTACAGGGAAATCTAAATGAGCAAGCTAGGGAATTGTCGTACATATTACTGATGAATCCCAAATTTATTCTAATCCCAAATTTATTCTAATGTGGTGTGCCAGTAACGTCCCTCATCCTCGCTGATAGTAATCATAGTACAGCTGTTGGTTTAACAATGAAGTTTTCTCTTTGAATTAAGATTAATATAATTTTTTAATGATATTTAAAAAGGTTATTCGATGTTTTAAATTAGAGACAACTCATTTTTGAAAATGTTCACTTGTAACAATATTTACAGTTCTCTCACCATTTTTCATCAAAGATTGTGATTAGCGAATTCACTTATAACACCCATGTCTTTTATAAAAGATAAACTTCTCACCATTTTCATCAAAGATTGTATTTTCATTAAAGATTGTGATTAAAGATTGTATTTTCATCAAAGATTGTGATTAGCAAATTCACTTATAAGTTATAATACCCATATCTTTTATAAAATATGAAAGAACTTCTTTCATATAGAGTATTCTAGTTATCACAGAGGTAAGGCAGAGATATCACATTCTAGATATCACAGAGGTAAGGCAGAGATATCACAGAGGTAAGGTAAATTATAAACTTCTTTCATATAGAGTATTGTAGATATCACAGAGGTAAGGCAGAGATACCATAGAGGTAAGGCAGAGATATCACAGAGGTAAGGTAAAATATAAACTTCTTTCATATAGAGTATTGTAGATATCACAGAGGTAAGGCAGAGATACCACAGAGGTAAGGCAGTTAAGGCAAGGAATTTGCATGACTGGTAAAACATAAAATTTTAAACACAATTTGTTTGTAATTATATTTTTAAATAATTTTGTTGTTTTTTTGTCATTTTTTTTGAAATATTATTGGATAATTTAATTGTCAATCACAATAGTCATTGGTATACTAGGGATTTGATTGCATGTGATCTTATAATTTATGATCTCTTTGTTGGTAGCATTCAAAAAATATTTGAAGGATAATAGTTTGAATGGTTGGAAGGCAAGTCTTGCTTTCTTTCCACTTGAGTTCAACACTCGATAAGACGTGACTTGTTATGACAAGACTAGAAGGATATATGTCCTCTTTTAGTGGGGCCCTTTCAAGTGTGTTTCTAGACATTTTGGTCCTTGCTAAAAGTACAAGTTCCCTGTTAGGCATAGGTGCTTTGACACTGCTCTAGGATTTATAGTGGCAGCCAATTGGATTTGAACCTAAGACTTGCCTAAGTAATCCCAACTAGTTATTGATTTTCATAAACAAGACTAGAAGGATAGATGTCCTCCTTTAGTGGGGCCCTTTCAAATGCATTTCTAGACATTTTGCCCCTTGGTAAAAGTTACAAGTTCCCTGTTAGGCATAGGCGTTTTGACACTACCTTAGGATTTATAGTGGCAGCCAATTGGATTTGAACCTAAGACTTGACTGATTTTCATAAATATTTAAAAAAACATGTCTTACGTAGATGGTTCAACTAATTAACCTTAAGAATAAACACTTTCCATTTATACGAATTACTATTGACGTTAATCATTAATGAAAGTTTATATTGACATAAACACCATTACAAAGCCGTAAATATCTTCAATACACAAACTCTAATTAGATTTGTGGTATATTGCACAAGTTTTTGAATATGGGAGTGTAGGGAACATATGTTTGGAATGGTTAGAAGTTTAATCTAAATTTATAGGAAATGTCAGGTTGGGAGTATATATAAAGTTTTGAATTTTATTTCAAATAATTGGTATATAGTGTTTATACTATAGTATATTAAGCTTTATTATGTTATGATATCAAATTATATTTTCGGAATTTTGTATTAATAAGTAGTACTTTCAAATTATATTAAAAATGGTAAAATTAAAATCTTTATTTATATGATTGGTTGATAGCAACAACACACTATACCAAATGCTTGTCATGGGAAAGATATTAATTTATTAGACTTTCATGTATAAACATATTAAACATAGTATTAAAATAATTAATTAGAAAATAAAACAAAATACATATATAAAAATTTTAACATCTTTATAACCTCCTTATACATAATTGAATAATATAAATAATAAATGAATATTTTTTTTGAAATAAAATTTGTGTCTTTTACTTTATAGTAATATTTTGAATAAATATAATAAACATATTTATAATAAATTAAGTATTTGTAATAATTTAAAAAATATTTATATTGAAATGTAATAATTTTCAAATTTTTAATATAATAAATTAAGTGTTTGTAATAATTGAAAAATATTTATATTTAATACTAAAAATAAAATTTAAATTTCCTATTTCAAAAACTCATTCCTAATTTTTTATTTGAGAAGCTAAAAAAAACTCCCAAATTTCCAAAATCATGTTTAACAAACTCTGAGACATTATGTTCTCATTCTTGGGAAAAGAGTTTAAAAATGCCAAACGCAGTTCACTATGATGTGGAACTATTTTTTTGAAATACTATTAAGGATGAACCTATTGTTTACTTTAGGCATTTAGTCTTTTTAATATCTGTTTCTAATTTCTTTACAACCCGGACATTTAAAGTGAATGTGTTAAAGGTTTATAACTGCTTGATTTTGTTTTTTATGTGTGATATCTCTGTGACATTTGAATTCCAAATTTGATGTGAAATATGGAAGAATATGAAAAATAGAATGAAGTTGAATTAAATGAAACAAATTCCTAAATTACCATCAAATATGGAAGAATATGAAAACTAGAATGAAGTTGAATTAAATGAAACAAATTCCTAAATTACCATCAAAGCGTGTATACATATTTATATTTTTATTAAATAGTTTTCTTTTGGTTAATGTAGTTTCATTCTTGTTTTCTGGATATGTTTAAATGATTTTGTTCTCATTTATTTCTATTTAAAATTTAAAATTTGAAATTTCGCTTGAAATAAAATTAAGTCCTTACAAATGTCTATAACTTTCAAAGTGAGTCAATTCTTGAAATATGGAAGTCCACATTTAAAGTGAATGAGTTAATGGTTGATAACTGCCTGAAGGTTTTTACTTTTACGTGTGAAATAGATGAAGTCCTTGCAAACATCTATAACTTTCTAAAATACCTGAAATATGGAAGGCACACACTTAAAGTGTGAATGTGTTAGTGGTTGATAATCCCATTATTCTTCGGGTGAAATAATAGAGAGCTTGTGTCGACGCGTTTCGAACCAAAATGCAGTGGTTCAACATCATGTGGTTCATCATCATCTTGTCCCGATGATGAACCACACCGTCGGTTCGAAACGCTGGCCGACACAAAATTCTCTATTGTGATTTTCACCGAAAGATGTGATAATTAATTTATGGATCACAGAAATCATATTCCTAGATAACTGTTTGAAGATTTTTACTTTTATGTGTGAAATAGATGAAATCCTTGCAAACATCTATAACTTTCAAAGAAAGTCAATTCTTGAAATATAGAAGTCCACATTTAAAGTGAATGTGTTAATGGTTGATAACTGCCTGAAGATTTTTACTTTTATGTGTGAAATAGATGAAGTCCTTGCAAACATCTATAACTTTCAAAGTCAATTCTTGAAATATGGAAGTCCACATTTAAAGTGAATGTGTTAATGGTTGATAATTGCCTGAAGATTTTTACTTTTATGTGTGAAATAGATTTTGTCTTCCATATTTGGTGTGAATATTGAAGAACATGAAAAATAGAATAGAGTTGAATAAAATGAAACAAATTGCTAAAATACCATCAAGGTGTGTATACATATTTATAGTTTTATTAAATAATTTTCTTTTGGTTAATGTAGTTTCATTCTTGTTTTCTAGAAATGTTTAAATGATTTTGTTCTCATTCATTTCTATTTAAAATTTAAAATTTGAAATTAATTTGAAATTTAGCTTTAAATAAAATTTTATTTTAATTAAATGAAAAAATATATCTAATAATAAGTTAATTGATAAAATAAATTTAGCCCACAGGGCATATAATAAATGGTGATGAGGTATTGTTAAGTCACTCTGTGATGTGAAGGTCATCAGTTTGAAATATTGTGGGGAAAATGCCAGCCATGAAGATGCCCCTAGGTTCGCGGTTTCTCAAGCCATAGGTCAAGCTTGAAGCAATCTCTGAAGAACACGGACAACTTGACAAACAATATATATATATATATATATATATATATATATATATATATATATATATATATATATATATATTTCAAAATTTTTGAAATACCTCGAGTTCACTTGAAGCCTAAAACAAGGTAGATTCATGCTCCATATTGAAGTCCTTGCAAACATCTTTAACTTTCAAAGTAAGTCAATTCTTGAAATCTCTTTGAAGGTTGATACCGAGGTGAGATCTGTGTTGACATAACTTTTTGGAACAAATATTTTAGGTCGTAGCCCAATCAAATTTGCCCAAAATCCAATAGAAATTTGTTGGAATCACAAGTTTGAGCTATGGAATTTTCATAATCCGAATGTTTGCAAAATTTTATTTTAAACAATAAAAAAGCCACGATTTTAACAAAATATTGCCAGATTTTGACAAAAAAAACCAAAACGTATCAATAAAACATTAAGAAACGTGAATTTTCCCAGTAATTCTTGGTGTATTTGGGGCATGTGATTAGTGGGGGGGATCTAAAGATTGTTCATGCAAACATGGATACCATCATCAAATGGCCAACTTCTACCAATGTCACTAAACTAGGAGCTTTGTGGGGGATTTATTTATTTATTTATTTTTTACTTTTGGAAGTTTATAACATCCATCTCAATTGTGGCTGCACCACTCTATCACAATAGCCAACAATAAGAGTTTCCATTGGGGAAAGAATCAAGAGAAGGGTTTAGAAGTGTTGAAATGGAATATCAGTCAACAGCAGTGATCGAAATCTGGATTAGGGGCAAAAATTTGCCAAAATTTCGCCGGTCAAGGTTTGAAGGTGAATTATTATTTTTTGTGTTGCTCTTGAGATTTTTTTTTGGTGGACCCTAGTCAAAGTTTGATTTTCAATGGTAGATTTTGGGTTTGACTTTCAATAGTGGATTTCAGAACTATATTAAAGGTTGAAACATGTTTTTATATCCTAGGTCGGATTATGTTATATTACATGGTGGAGCCTTTGATATATTATATGCATATGAAATGGTTGGATATATATAATGGACACATTTAATTTAAATGCTAAGGTTTGATTATAACCCAAAGTCCGTTGACAAATCGAATTCATATGCAGTGCAAAGGTTTGGAACACATATTTTTGAGTGGAAAAATGTATATTGGATGGGCAGAGATCGGGGCTAGACCCTGTGACCTCTCCCATACCACTCTCTGCATTTACCAATAGACCACTAGCGAATGACTTAGTCTATGTAAATCATGGGTTATATTTGTTTGAAAATGGTTACTCCGACGGGGGTTTGGAGGGGGCCAGCCCCTCCCCATATGACCTTTTAACATGACCACAACAAAGCGGGGTTAAAGCACGAAGGATTAACATTAATACGTTAAACCATGATTATCACTCTAATCCTTGTTTAATACGTGATTAAACTAAAACACGCTTTATGTGCTAACCTCAGTTATCTGCGGTTAATCTCGTTTTAGCCTTAATTAAACTATAGTTAAGTTGGTGGTTAATTCGACGGTTTCTCCCGAATCTAGGTGAAACCTCGTGCAAGCCCTCCAGCGCTCATGCCACGCACGCAACTCACTCTCCCATGACAACATATGACATTCCTCTGCCTAAACCAATGACACCATGACTAGCTGCCAGCTCCTCACCACTCCAAGTGGCAATTAAATGCCACCTTCAAGAAAATCCATGGCCATCCGACAGTTGAATCCTGAGTTCTGCGCCATCACCTGAGGCAGTTAATGCCTTCAATTTCCATAACCTGGGTTCTCTGCTCGATGCACAAGCTATTAAGTCCTCCCCCAATCTCTTTTTTCTAGCATAATCCTCTCGCATTGCGCCTGCAATCTGAATTTCATCCTTTCCACCTCGACTCTCCCTCCAAGAAATGCCCACCCTATGCACCTCCATCCCCACCTCGCTTATAGGTTCAATTGCAGCTCCATGGCCCCTCGCCAGCGACAGAAGCCTTGCCGTGGCAGTGTTAGAGGAGCTCTTTCGGCATGCCTGCACTGCGACATTGCGCACATGCATTTCGACTGTGATATTGAGACCTCTTTTGCCTCCGATGCCCTGCTAGCAACTTCTTCCTCTGCTCCCCTAGGTGCGGAATCCTCCCTCATCTCCAGCTCTGACCCCTCCTTTCCTAGCCCGTCCAAATTCAAGCGTAGGTACTGCAAGTCAACCATCCCTCACTCTCTGTCACCTCCAACACGGAAGCTCGAGTGCCTACTTGTAAAAACCTCCTCAATGTACATACCAAACCTCTGGGATCTATCAGCGGACGGAATTTTGGAGCAAGGCTAACAAAGACAAGGCTCCGCTCAAGGCTCCGCACATCTTCACTAAGGAAGAGGAAGAAATAGCGTGCATCTATGGATGCCCAGTGACAAAAGAAGAACCGACAAGACTTAAAGTAGACCAGAATGAAGATGCTAGCAAAGCTTGAAGGTCATGCCTCATGCTCTACAGTTATCTTTTGGAAATATCTGATAAATTTAATTTTTCTAGTTTACAATAGTACTTTAGAAAGGCTAGCTATCTCAGAATTCTCTAGACCCTTATTGGGTTGGTTCCCTGTCAAGGGTAGCGTTTTTTGGAGACAAATACGAGCAGGAATAGGCTAAATTCTTTAGCTCTTAATATACACTGTACTATATTTTTCTTAATTAATAGAACTTAGACCAGCTTACCAAATTTTTTTTTGGCGATTTCCCCCAGTTTCGGTAGCTAGAATTCCAATTCTGGCTGCCTTAACTGAAGTTTCTCCAGTTTTAGAAGTAGTTTACTAGGTAAAATTGAATGAGCCATATCTTGAGAAATTTTCGACCAATTTTGGCTCAGGAAGAGTCATTATTATCATATTGGCATGTTTTGAATCCATTGGTACAAGTTTTAGAGGCAGAGGAGAAATTCTACTGGTGTTTTTTCACTTTGAAAAAAAGAGAAGCCTAGAGCCACCAGGAGGGAAGGCCATGCCCAGATCAGCTGAAGATCAATTGAGGCTCAAGAAGAGTCATTTTAAAATTATTTTGATGCTATGAACACAATGGAACAGGTTTCAGAGGCGTTGGAGTACTTTTTTCACTTTGGAGATTAAACAAGCCCATGGCCACCAGGATGGGAGGTCAAGCCTAGTTCATCTGGAAACCAATTTCAGAGATTGAATAGTCATTTTTGAGGTTTTTGGGTCTTTTGAAGCCAATGGAGTAGGTTGCAAATCCATTGGAGCACTGCAGGTGCATGCAATCAGACATTTGACTCTTAGTCCCAAGATGGCCTAACTAGTTGAAGCAGGTCCATGGAGATGTAGCCTAGGAGGGGTGAACTCCGTTATTAGCTATTGTATTATGTGTATGCTGTGTTATTTATCTGCATTTCATTTGTTGTATATGGGTTTTTAACAATTAATTAACTCATAATTTGATCATCAAAGACACATAAAAATTGACACATAAATCCCTTCACAATTGGTTAACTTGAGACGATCCTAAACACATCATTTTAATACTGATGAGGGAGCTAGCACAACAAAACTAGTTTGCCCATATTTAGATCAAGTTGGTATCAGAGCAAAGTTTAGCTCATTTCAACCAAGGTTAGCTAGAAGAATTAGCTATTTGTTTTTGAATTTGTGCAAGCAGAATTTAACTCTGTGCAAGTTTATGTGTGAAGGAGAAGGTCAAGATTGAGAGCTTAGTTCTCAAACCACAACAAAGAAGATTTGTATGCATTGTAGGTGTGATGGAAGATTCATTAAGCAATGTTTCTAATCCATCTTCCGTAGAAAAAATCTTTGATAAAGAGATGTTACAAAATCTCTACATCATGACTGATATGTTGCAAGAGATGTATGAAGATAAGACGGAGAGCATTATACTTCAAGAGAAGTTGATTGCCATGAAGGAGGAGAAGCAAGAGCTTCTTGAAAAGATGCATGAGATGGAGACTCAACTCCATGATGCCAAGGAAGCCTTAGTCATGCATGTGCATGAAAAAGAGGTACAAAATTCAAGTTTATCTTCAATTTCCTCTCAAAATGAATGTGTAGGTGATTTTGAAAGACACACTAGAGGAATAAGGTCTAAATTATTGATGAATATGGGCTATGAAGGTAAAGGATTGGTAAAACATGCACACGACATAGTTGAGCCAATTGTTGTTGAGGAAAGGCCTAAGTATTTGGGTCTTGGTTATGGACAACATGGTGGAGAAAGCTTTAAAGCCAAGGAGGCACATGAAGGTGTTCCAAGAAGGGCTTTCATTTCATGTTCATTACCTCATGCTTGTGAAGATTGTGTTCATGAGGAATGCAAAAGTTTTACACCCACTTTGCAAGAAGGTGCTCATAAGCATGTAGCTAATGAGAATGGTGAACAAGAGGATGTTGAAAGCTCTAAAGTCATTGAATGCATTGTTGGTATTCCAAAGAGAGCGACTACCTCATAAAATTCACCTCCTCAAGAAGGTGACAAAGGTGAAAGTTCAAGGTATAAATATGCTTTTAATCAAGTTGCTTTTCATTATGATAAACATGGAAAATTCTCACATAATATTTGGAGAAAAGTTGCATTTTTTCCTTTTGTGGTTTGAATAACCATAATGTTTCAAGATGTTGGAAGAAGATAACCATGCACAGGAAACTTTCAAATCAAAGGAGGCATGAAGCCAAAGGTCTATTGGACAAAGCAAACCATGTTGAAAAGAAGATGCAATTGTTTTGCACTCATTGCCATACGCAAGATCATATTGTAGACAAGTATTGGACTTTGTATCCAACAAGTCATCCACGATATTTGAAGAAGGTGGAGAAAGAGAATGGCGAGAATAGAAAATTAGATTCCATAATTGATGTGGGTTAGGATGATTCACATGATGAAGTGCAGCTGAAAGAAGCGCCACTGAAATGGTTTATTATTTTGTCTCTACAATGCATGTTGCATGTTTACGCCAATAAGGTGTTTGAAAGTGGAGTATCTTGACTCACTTTATTGCAGCAAAATTTATTCATTTAAGCTCTTTAAGTACATGTGCACATGAATGGGGTTCTTGTACTTACGATTGTACTTGTGAGAGAGTTGTTCTTGTACTTATGATTGTACTTGTGAGAGAGTTGAAGAATTGTATACATGCATGAGAGTTTGTCTGTATGAACAATGGAATTTTGATGGTTTCGTTGTGCTTGAACATGCATGAGTAATTGACTTGTGTTGGTTGATTTCTTTGTTTAACATGCATGTTGTCAACTTGAGAGTGTTGATCATTTGCACATGCATGAGTGTCGACTTTGTTGACTTGTGTTTGGTCGATGAGTTTTGATACCAAGATGTAAGAGTACATGGCGATGTTCACATGATGTGAAATTTTTTGCTTTGACGAAGCAAGAGGATATGTCGTCAAGTTATGTTTCTTGCATGATGTGTTTTTCAGATTGATGGTTGTGTTTGTGACAAGATGTCAAAAAACATTTGCAGCCATTGTAGACCATTTTATGTGTTGACGCCAAGAAGAGAAGGAGATGGTGAATGCATTCTTCCAGATGTGGAATTTGGAACCATGGAGGTAAAAAAATGGTCATTTATTTTTTGTTATTACTGATGTTGGAACTCATTGCCGTAGTGGTTTCATTTGGAAAAGTGGTTTCCAAGGAGAAGCTTGCATCGAATGCATGTTTGTGTAAATGAGGAACATGATTCTTAGTGGAAAGGAAATCAGTTAGTTTTTTAAGCACCGAGGAATATATTTGGTACAAAAAAGTGTTATATCATCCAGCAAACAACCAACAAGTGTTAGATTGGGTCAACATCAAAAGGAGAACATTGGTTGAAGAGCCGAGCCATTTGCAAGGTAAGGCATGTCAGTGAACCCAAGTGGCTGTCATGGCGATTTTCCAAGTAGAATAAAGATGATATAACTTGGGAAACATAAGAGTATTCAAATCTCATGAGATACCTAGATTTTCTGGGTCCAAAAGCATGTCAGTGGGAAGGAGTGACTAGAATCTGGATTAGGGGAAAAAATTTGCCAAAAATTCAAAGTGCTCAGAATTTCACCAAACTAGAACGACCGGATCCGGCCCGTCACTAGGAATCTGGCGCAATTCATTGCACTCAAAATGACGTTCGTATGAGGAAGTTAGAGACCGTTGGCTGTCGTTCAGAACAAGAAAATTTTCAAAAAAAAAGGGTGAAAGGAGTCAACAAAGGTCAACCATGGTCAAAGGCCCTATGAGCCAATGACACTGTGACAAATGTCACCACAGGATTCACCGGTCAAAGTTTGAGGGTGAATTTTTTTTTTATGTGTTGCTCCTAAGGTTTTTTTTAATATGGTGGACCTTGGCCAAATTTTGATTTTCAATGGTGGATTCCGGAACTATATTAAAGGTTGGAAAATGTTTTTATATCCAAGGCTGGATTATGTTATATTACATGGTGGAACCTTTGATATATTATATGCGTATGAAATGGTTGGATATATATAATGGACACATTTACTTTAAATGCTAAGGTTTGATTATAACTCAAAGTCCGTTGGCAAATCGAATTCATATGTAGTGCAAAGGTTTGGAACACATATTTTCGGGTGGAAAAATGTATATAGCATGGGCGGAGATCGAGGCTCGACCCCGTTACCTCCCCCATACCACTCTCCACATTTACCAATAAACCACCAACACATGAATTAACCTATGTCAACCGTGGGTTATATTTGTTCGAAAATGGTTACTCTGATGACGGTTTGGAGGGGGTCATCTCCCTCCCCGTATGACCTTTTAACATGACCACAAAAAAGAAGGGTTAACGCGCGAAGGATTAACATGTTAATGTGGGGTTATTAATACATTAAACCATGATTATCACTCTAATCCTCGTTTAATATGAGATTAGACTAAAACGCACTTTATGCGCTAACCTCATAGTTATCTGTGGTTAATGTATTTTAAGAATTAATTAAACTGTAGTTAAGTTGGCAGTTACTGTGGCGGCTTCCCCCAGTTTCGGCAGAATTCCAATTTTGGCTGCCTTAACTAGAGCTTCTCTAGTTTTAGAAGCAGTTTACTAGGCAAAATTGAATTAGCCATATCTTGTGAAATATTCGACCAATTTTGGCTCAAGAAGAGTCATTCTTAGTAGATTGGCATGCTCTGAATCCATTGGTACAAGTTGCAAAGGCACACGAGCAATTATACATGTGTTTTTATTACTTTGAAGAAAAGAGAAGCTTAGGGCCACCAGGAGGGAAGGCCATGCCCATATAAGCTAAAGATCAATTGAGGCTCTAGAAGAGTCATTTTAAGATGATTTTGATGTTATGAACACATTGGAACAGGTTGCAGAGGCGTTGGAGCACTTATGAAAGTGCTTTTGTCACTTTGGATATTAAACAAGCCCAGGGCCACCAAGATGGGAGGTCAAGCCTAGATCAGTTGGAAACCAATTTTAGAGATTGAATAGTCATTTTTGAGGTTTTTGGGTCTTCTGAAGCCAATGGAGTAGGTTGAAAATCCATTGGAGTACTACAAGTGCATGTAATCAGAAATTTGACTCTTAATCCCAATTGGGCCTAACTAGTTGAAGTAGGTCCATGGAGATGTAGCCCAAGAGGGGTGAACTCCGTTATCAGCTATTGTATTATGTGTATGCTGTGTGTTATTTCTCTATATTTCATTTGTTGTATATGAGTTTTTAATAGCTAATTAACTCATAATTTGATCATCAAAGACACATAAAACTTGACACATAAATCCCTTCACAATTGGTTAACTTGAGATGATCCTAAACACATCATTTTAATACTGATGAGGGAGCTAGCCCAACAAAACTAGTTTTCCCATATTTATATCAAATTGTGGTTCTTTCATTGCTCAATTTGTAGAAGCCCTTTGACGTGGAGATAGATATAAGTGGTTATGCTATGGGAGTGGTCTTGATCCAAGGAGGTGAGTCAACATGCTATCATTTTGAAATATTCCATGGTAGAGTCCTGTTGTGCTATACAACACCCCCCCTTTATCTTTACTAAATGGAGACCCTTTAAAAATAAATAGGAAATTTATTTTGTTTAATTTTTAGCTTAAAGTAAAAAAACTTTAGGAAATAAAGTTTCTTTTTTCTTTTTCGCTTTCATTCCTTAGTGCGCATCACAATTTTCATAACTTACAAGCTTAAACGACTTAAAATCCACTAATTCATACATGCTACGATATGCGCTAAAGCCTTTCAAAATTTATATCAAAATCTTATTACAAACACTTTAAACACCTTTATAAACCAAAATCGCATCGCACTTCGTTAAAAAATCAAACTTTCAAACAATTCGATAAGAATTTCAATTTAACGAACCCGACAAACCAATAAAGAAATAAACATAAAATTCCAAAGTCTGACAAAGTGAAACGACATGATTTCTCAAAGCGCATTTCACATTTCGCAGGATATAACTAAAAGCAAGTTTAAATACCTTATAAAAATTGCGATGTACGATTTGTGCAAATCGCATTTCGCAAGATTTATGGGTAACATAACAAATGGAAATAGTTATAAGTTGCAATATGTGATAATGGGTAGTTAATTTCTCAAGCATGCGAAATGATTCATGTCAAATCAAAATGAATATGAAATATAACATCTTAAATTGATCGATAGACATTTCACGTGAAGGTGTGTAAGAGATTTAATTTAAAATATTATTGGTTATTAAAAACATTTAATAGGAGTAAGGTTTAGATAGATTCATATATACTTAGAGCATATTGAAATGATTGAACACCGGATTTGTTTTAATTTTATCCACCTTTCTGTTCTCTATATTTTTAATGTTTGCTTTGTTTGCTTGAAATAAAGAAACCAATTAATGAAGCAAGGAAAATAGAAATGAGAAAGAAAGACAAATAAATTGCTCAAGCATCATCTACCGAAGACTCAGATATGTCTCCCCTATTCTCAGACACCACTTGCAACAAGGAATGCAGAATTTCTTCATGGGAGGCAATGTATAAGTTTTTCGAGGATGAAAAGCCAAGGGTAATAATTAGAGTTGCTACAACAGGAATGTCAGTTCCTTCAGACTTGACCTATTTCGACGTTGGATGCTCATTCATCCATAAGGTAGCAGCAAGGCCAAAGATTCTCCCCTATACAGATATGGTTAAGTGGGTAATTGACCACTTGAACATAGAAGGCATAACATTTAAAGATTCAAAAGGCGAGAATATCGGTTCATTCAGGGAAGAATATTTAAGGACAATGTACCACTTACTCGTCCCACAACAGAACTATGACAAAGCTTTTCTTCAAAGCTTTAGAGCAAAACATCCAAACCTGATAAAAGTCATAAAGGAATGGAAGGAAGACCAAGGGAAGCTTAAACGACCAAGGGAAGCTTAAACGAGATAAACTCGATACGTACCCAATAACACAAATTCCTTCTCCTTACTGTTATGCTGCCAGTATGTTGTGTAGATTATATGCAAAACCTAATACAACTAGGTTTTCTGTAGATTGGGTCCCATTAAGTGACACAATTTTCAATTCCTTAATTCTAAATTGGGAAAATATCCTATTGGATAGTTTAGCTAGAAATATCATGGAGTATAGGAGTAAAATAAGTGTTTCATCTAGAGAAATACCCCCCTTTTACATTAGTGCCTATGTCATGGATGCAATTTTATTTTATTCTAGTTTTCTTACCATGAGATGGAAATGGACGACCCAAGACCCTACTCCAATCCACATTTACCACAGAGCCCTCTGGGAATCAGACTTCCATCTGCATTTTTTATAAAATTTTCCATAGAGTCATGTTGCCTATGAACCATATTATATTCAATGAGAAAGTCCCTAGGGTTTCCAAAGAGGCCAGTATAGACATTTTTCCCATTGCTAGATGGTTTGTAGAGGAAAGTTTCACATATGTCAGAGTATTTGGGAGTTATGATTCTCCTCACATCTTGCCATATTATGTTCCTGAAAAGTTACTTGCTAGAGAGATTGCCTACCAGCTTGTTGTAAATGGTATTTCAAAACAACTTAAATATGCTAAGAAGGCCGTTTGGCCTAATTTTCCTTTATAGTCTGATACTTTTGCACTTTTTGATATTGGTCATGCCTACAAAGAAGTTTCGAATGTTAATGTATTGAATTTTTCTGTAATGCCAAAACGACCATATGACCCCAATGATGTGATTAAAAATTACATCATAAAGCTCAAAATAAAGCCTTTTGTGAAAGAGATATATAGATTTGATGATTTCTTTCAAGGTATTGAAAAGTTTTAAAATGTATTAAAGTTTGCATCTAGTCAACTCAATCAAGATGACTTAGAAGATTTCCAAGCATACAGAAGCAAGAGATTGGAAATGATTCCTCTGGATTTATTGACTATAGAAGATGTCAACAAACCAAATCCAAGTATTATTTTGGATAATGAAGTTAAAGACATGTGAGTAAGGGAAATCATAACATCAATCTTAGAATTCGGGTCATTCTGAAAATGAATCCGAAAATAGAAATGAAAACTCAGAAAAGGTAATTGATCAAGTAATTAAAGAGATTGAGATGCAGGAGAAAGGATAAATTAATGGAACATAATCATCTTCCCAAGAAGTTCAACACAGTCAAGATACACTTGATCAGTCAGGAAAATCTCAGCCAAAGGATTTGAAAAGTGAATGGGATGAGTTTTCTAAGGCAATAAAAACTCCTCAAAAAAATCCCAATACTGATCAATCTACCAGTTCTTAGACACCAGAATATTCTCAGAAGTGAGTGGAAACTGTTACTCGACACTACAATAAGTTTCTGAAACTCATGATCAATAGATCATCCTAGATTATCCTATAGAGAAAATAGTGTTACAAGTTGAGGAAATCCCTTCGCTGGATGTCTTCTACAGTCCTAGTCATAAGGCTGTAGTTAAGAGAAGAAAAAGGAGAAGAATTGATGATATAGTCTCAAGTCTTACAAATGAATCTGTTGACATTTTATGGAAAGATCCTCTAGCTGATCTTACTGAACATTTAACCAAACTAACACAGTTTGTAGGGGAATATGCTACTGCCACTGTGGATAAGGTCACTGAGGTTAAAATGTTACTGAAGCAGAGAAAAGATAAAATACAAGAATTAAGAGACTGTTAGAGCAATAAAAGTATAACTCCAACGAGCAAATGGAATTTAAGAAGTCCCAATTTCAAAAAGATTTGGAAAATATAAATTTGCAGCATCAAGTACAACTTACTGAGAAACAAACACAACTGGAAACAACAATGAACAGATTACAAAGCCAACCATAGCTAGAAAAATTCATAAAGGCAACATTGGATGTGAATGCTAAGTTAAAGCAAAAATAAGAAGTATTTTTCCAACAAGCTTATATCACTAGCTCTTATTGTGACTCAAGTGAAATACTGATCCAACAAGTAGCTATCCAAAAAATTGAGTGTGAGAAGATCGAGAAGAAAATCAATGAACACATTCAATGGCAAGCATCAGACTCAGGAAAGGAATATAATCTACCTTAGGTAGATAAATTCCATAAGGAGATCTTATTTAAGGATTGGGAAGCACAGATAAATAAATCAGAGAAAGCATAAGTGAAAGCATCAAGGATTACAAAGGAAATTACTGAGTCTATTTGTGAACAGCTTTTGAAAGCATAACTTATCAAAGAGTGCACGTATGAAGTGGTCTCAGAAGTCAAGCAGCTCCAAACACAGTGGAAAAAAAGGCAGAAATACGGGAATAAACGATTAAAAAAGTAAATAAGTTTGATCAAGAAAATTATTGGAACCTTCTGATCAAACCTTATCATCAGTACCAGACCCTGCAATCTTTAACAGATACAACAAAAGATCACAACCAACACTCTTAAATGGGATATTCAAGGGACAAGTCAGATCAAGGATTTCATAGCCAACTCAACTCAAACCCATGCTAGATATTTGTCAACTTCAGGATCAAATCCAAATGAAAGATCAGAATTCATAGTCGTATCGTTACTTTATTTTCCTAGATTGTAGTTAAAGTTTGTCTTACGAGGATGGTTGTTTGAAACCTCCTCTATTTTTATGTAATAATCTATTTTTAAACATAGTTAGTTTAGTATTTAAACCCCTCTCATGCATTTAGAGAAGGGTCTAGATTTTTTTCAAAAACATTCTCAAAGAATGCACTTTTGTAAGTTTGTGAATGCTTTGATGAATTAATGGAACACAATCTGTTATCTTTTGACATTTGAAGCTGAATGATGTTGCACTATTGTACTCTTTAAATTTCTTTAAAGTGAAGAGGAGCAGAAATCTACTGTTAGTTTACATGAGTAGGAATTCATACACATGGTACTTCTATTCACTTGTATTAAGTTTTACTTTCTAGATTGACAATCATATTTTTATTGCATTATATATTTGAAACATCATTATAGATGAATGTTAAATGCACTTATGTACTAATATTTTTCTGTGATTTATTATTGAATGTATAATCACACATATGAATGCGATATAATTTTCACAATTCTTCTAATCAAACTATTTTGTTAGAAGAACCATCTTTACATAATTTTCATCTCTTTCAACTGTTAAATAATCTACATTACTAATAGTTGAAGGATATCTCTTTAGATCACATAAAAGAATAAACACCCTAGATATATAGTAAAATAGACAGTGTTACACAGATGCAAATGATAGATTAGAATAATTTTCCATTGCATGTTATATAATCAAAACACACCCCAAAATATTCCTTATTGGGAAACTGGTCCCACTATCCCCAGTGGAAGCCACCACACCAAATGGAAAAGGAGCTACTTTAAGTTCTAGACCAGGTGGTTTTCCCCCATGTTTTGGCAACAGAATTCTGAAGCCTCAACAAGTCCTAAACTCCCCACTTATGACAAGGATATCTTGATCAGGAATGATTTGAATGATCCGAAATGATCAAGGAGTGATCCGAAGGATCCAAAATATGCTCAAAGTCTCAGAAAATGCTCAAAAATAAAATTTGTCAAATGATTTTGAAACCAAATCCATTATATATATTTCATCGTTCTAAATCCAATGTAACTTGAATGGGTGAAAAAGGATATCGTATGACAAAGTTACCGCCAGACAAAGTTCAGGTCCAAGCAGAGCAAAAAGTAAAAGGTCAACAGGTCAAAGTCAAAGTCAACGCTCAATGTTTCGGTTGACAAGTGCCACATCTAGAGACTCCCAAGTGTTATCATTTGGTTGGTGGCATATGGACCAACTACACGACGACATGTGGCCCTATCAAAGGGTGACACATGTCCTGTCTCAACTGGTCAAAATTTGTTAAGAAAACCAACAAACTGGACATGATTCGATCTTGTGACCTCTACGTTACAAATCTAATGCCTTAAAAATTGGGATAACATGGTTCTTGTTAAATGTATCTCCACCAATTATTCTTATTTTCTTTATTATAAATATTTGGCATAAAAAAATAGCGGAGTCCGCCATATCCCTACAGTTATCCACGATATACGTTATGGCATATTAGAGAGGATTTTTTGATATATATTATGCCATGAGTTAAGGGATAAGGTTGGGTGTGGTGGTCACGTCGCATGTGGCAGACCCCAACCCATAATTAAAAAAACATTACCATGTATATATAATGAACCATAACAAACCACCCGATATTTCGTTCAAAAATCGTGCTCATTGTGGATCGAACCCGTGACTTGGGGTTTTATAACCAACGCGCTCAACCATTATGTTGATTTTTGTAGCTTTGGAGGTACTCCAAACCTTGAGGATCGAGGGTTTGGAGGGAAAAGCGCCACAAGAGTCACTTGTTGGTTTCGAACTCAAGCATGGGGTTTTTCACCCATCAAGATTTGGGCTAAAACCATGATTATTTTGAGCATGAGAAAATTTGAGGTAATAGAGGATGGCGTGGAGAATCCAATGCTTCTAAAATCACTCAAATTAGAGCTCTAGAACTTGAGATATTAAGTTTTGAATGTCGCTGTCATGATTTGTGAAAGTCGGCTTGGGTTAAAGAAGACTTGTTGACAATTGGCATGGATCTATTGGATGATATAAATATGAGGTGAGCTAACATAATTTTGGACATCCACAAGTGCTCAATTCATAAGAAAATAACATTTGAAGATGGACACATACTTGGAGGACAAGCATGGAGGAAAAAGGGCTTGTTTGACACTTATTTCTGTCTCATTTTAGGTCTATAGCATCACAGGAGGAGGCCACAACTTCTAGGTGGAGTTCTGGGAAACATTTGATGATGCGTAGGGGCATTCTTACCTCTGTTTGAGAGCCGCAAAGAACTATCACATTTCAGGGGGCCGAAAGGCCTAATGAGGGGTTGTCTGGGCTTGCTGTAGGGTACCGTAGGTTTGTACAAAACCTTGGAGGAAAGATGGGTAGCATGGAGAGGGCTGGAAGGCATAATCTAGGTCTGGTTTCCCCCTAGACAACTGTGTGACAACAAGGGCTAAAAGAACAAGGAAAAAAACTATTAGAGAGAAGTTCAGATTGATTGGAAGGGATAAAAGAAGATTGAGTAATACCCTAAATGGTTAGCCTGATATACAACAGAGTTGCGCTAGAATTAATGTATGTGATGTTATGTTGAATTTGAATTTGTTGCTAGGTGGATAGGTGTCCTATCTTAGGGAAATTTAGTGATCATCATATGGAAATTTTATCAACAATAATGCATGTGTCAAGATGAGAAACATGAGGTTGCAGAGAAGAGGTATGTTAGTCCTCTTGAGTTTATGTTACTTGCAAATGGATGGTGTCCTTGGAGAGGCAAGTTTGGAGAAGTCTGTTAGCAGCCATGTGGAGGGGTTTCCTAGATGTTGGATGCCCTAACTAGGAGAAAATGCTACAACGAGGATTGGTCACTCATGGACTGCTGGAGGGAAGCATGAGAGTGGACCAAGTGCAGATGTCATTGGGCATTTATGTTCTACCGGAGGACATTGTGATAGGGCCCAAGTTGGAGTCCAATGTGAAACAACTTGATGGAAAAAGGTAGTTGCTAGAGTGGAAGTTTTTGTGCTCAAGGGCTTGATCAACTAGGAGAAGTTTTGAGGAGCCCGAGACTAGTGCGTGGAGACAGACTTCTACAACAGATGATGGGTAGTCATCCTAGCCCATTTTCATTGTGAGATATGGAAAACTTGTAGTGATAGGTGGAAGCCCTCCGTGACCTATGTTTTTCTTCATCGGAGCAGCGCAAGAATACCATAGTAGGCTGAAGTCCCTGAGTAGTTGAGGAATAGCAGTGGGAAGTTGAGAGTTGTTCACAATTGGAGCTGTGAACAACTCGATAGGAGTCTCGATGTGTGATGCGTTGATGGAAGAAAGATCAACTAGTAAGCAGATTAATAGCAAAGGTTCAATGGTTAGATGTACTTGGAGCATTGATAGAGGCAAGAGCTGCAGATCGGGAGCCGAAGGACTGGGAAGGTACAGGGTATGACTAAGAGGAGTTGAGAGAGTCAACTGTATAAGCCAAATGGTTAGGGTATCTTATTGAGGGTAGATTAGTCGTGGATGATTGAGGGCCATTATCCATGGTACGAGAGCCCTAAATTGTTGTATTATATGTTGTTTAATATAATGAAGTTGGGTTGAAAAATGTTAAAAGTTGTCTATATTCTGTGCATGTGTGATTTAATGTTGTTTATATTTTGCTGTGTAAAGTATTTATGTTGAGATTCTTTGTTTGGTAGCGTCAAAGTTTTTAAGATTCTATCCTAGACCCAAGATCATGGAAATTCAACACATTGAGCCACAAGTTCAGTTGTTGAACACTTTACAGTTCCAAGTCATTTTAAGTTGCAACAGAGAGTGTTTTTGGCTTATTTTAGCCATTTGGAGACAGTTTTGAGCATGGAAAGAGTCGAATGTTGGACACCTAATCTGCTAAGGGTGAAGGTGTGGGAAATGGAAAGCCAAAGGAAGCCTAAGAGAACTTGGAATGTGGAATCCAAGGGTCACCTAACGTATTATAAATGTATATCATTGTGAATAATAAATAAACACACACTTATCTTTCCTATTTCCTGTCTATTCAATTGTTGGGTTTAACATGGTATCAGGGTGGGCGAATTTTGGCCCTGCTCCAATTTGAGCCACTTGTTTTGTGGCCTCTCTACATGTCAATTCTGCCTTCCTTGTTTTTCAGGCTACAGACGTGCACCAAATAATTTCTAAATTTGTTGCTGGAGGATCGAATCTATGCTTCGTGGAAGTGCTCTGGTGCGGTGAGACTCCTCTATGCTTCTTGAATAGAAGATGATATGTGGTATGCAAATTCTTTCAGTATGGAAAATGAATGTTGTGTTACCCAATTGCGATATGGTGAACGTTGGTATGGCCTCACATCCCACACACCGGTATCATAGTCATGCATAAATATACTCACATATACCTCCACAGTGACACATACCTCTGCTCCACTGTTACATTATTTTACTCCATTCCGATCCACTGCATAATACATATTCAAGCTCCATACCATACCCACTATGTTTTATATGCGTTTTATACATAAAGTTACCTCTGACATAACGCTGGACTTTTTCATAGCGCTGGTCTCTGTCATAACATTGGAATCTGTCATAGCGCTAGTATCTGACATAATGCTGTACTTTTTCGTAGCACTGGTCTTTGTCATAATGCCTGACATACATTTCTGCAACTGTAGTTAACATTCTCAACTCCCCTTGATATTCTAGTTATTCCTACCTTCCACTGAACTGTTACATCCCTCAATGTCGATTCCTTGTTACGCTGCCTATGCTCTTCCCAAGCCTGCACTTCCCTTGAGACCTCTTCCCTCTTGTTGTCTCTCCGCTCCAGCACTCTCCCCACTCCACTGGACTCCAACGTTATCCTCCCTCAACACCCACAGCTCCTAGCTCTCCTCCTGCTCCCTCACAATTACCATGGCCTCCCCCGACGACCCTCCTCCTGTGTCGGCCTTCCTCGACACTCCACACCGGCTTCTGACTCCCTCCCTCACGCCGTATCACCTCCTCCCTCCCCATTGGCTCACCTCCTCCCTCCCCGCTGACTCACCTCCTCACCTCGGCAACCCCGATCCCTCCTCTGCCCTCCCTCCATTATGGTTGTTTCTCTTTTGCGAGAATACTTCTCTATATTTGAAGGCTGCATGAAATTTGATGGTAACAGGGCGATGTTTGCGAATTTAATTTAGTTAAGTTTGTGATATATATGAAGTTCCCTCTCTAGGATTTTAGTTCATGGTTATATGAGAAAGGTGCCAACATAATTTACGAATTTATGAAAAATAGTGAGAAAGGTGCCAGGTGTGTGCCAGATGGATAGTAGTGAGACAACTTATGAAAAATGAAAAAAAATTATTGCGTGAGAGAAGGTTGTAGAACCGTAATAGACAGAGATGGCACAAGATAAAAACCCTCGATCAGAATTGCGTGACATTGAATTGGGCGAAGGGGATGTACAAGCTCCCATATTTGGCGATGAAATCATCGCTTTTAGGAGTTTTATAAGCTACAAGGGTCACAAAACTTGCCCTTTCCCTCTATGGGATTGGGACTCGAGATGCCCGAGACGTAACTAGGAACATCACAAACCTAAAGAATGAAGAATACTTGATAGATTATTATAATGGAAGTGGAAACTACAAGAAAATATATTAGAAATTTAAAATCATGTTTCCTGTGTTGTTGTTATCATACTGTCTCTGTATATTTAAGTGTCATTGCTACTCCCTTTTTAACTCTACTTCTCATTGAAATCATATGGATTAGAAGAGAACAATTTGTTTTTGAACAAAAACATATGGTTTAGCTTTTTTTTTTGTAAGCTGGTCTAAGTTCTATTAATTAAGAAAAATATAGTACAGTGCATAGTCAGAGCTGAGGAATTTAGCCTATTCTTTGTCGTATTTGTCTCCAAAATAGCAAAAGAAAGGGCTGCCCTTGATAGGGAAACCAACCCATTAACAGTCTAGAGAAGTCTGAGATAGCTAGCCTTTATAAATTTCTATTTAAAACTGGAAAAACTAAATTTATTAGATATGTCCAAAAGATAACTGTAGAGCATAAAGCATGACCTTCAAGCTTTGCTGTTGTCTTCATTCTGGTCTGCTTCAGGTCCTGTCGTTTCTTCTTCTGTCACTGGGCATCCATATATGCACGCTATTTCTTCCTCTTCCTTAGTGAAGACGTGCAGAGCCTCATCTTTTTTAGCCTTGCTCCAAATTCCATCAACTGATAGATTCTAGAGGTTTGGTATGTACATTGAGGAGGTTTTTACAGGAAGGCACTCGAGCTTCTGTGGTGGAGGTGACAAAGAGTGAGGGATGGTCGACTTGCGGTATTTGTGCTTGACTTTGGGTGGGATAGGAAAGGAGGCGTCAGAGCTAGAGATGAGGGAGGCTTCCGCGCCTAGGGGAGCGGAGGGATAATATTCTAGTAGGGTATTGGAGGTGGAAGAGGGCTCAATATCATAGTTGACATGCCTGTGCTCAATGTCGTGGTGAAAGTGTGCCAGAAGAGCTCCTATGACATTGCCACAATGGGGCTTCTGGCACTGGCGAGGGGCCATGGAGCTACAATTGAACCTGGAAGTAAGGTGAGGGCTGAAATGTAGAGGGTGGGCAGTGCTTAGAGGGAGAGCCGAGGTGGAAAGGAAGAAATGCAGATTGTAGGCACAATGCAGGAGGATTATGCTAGACAGAGAGATCAGGGGAGGAATTAATAGCTTGGGCATCAAGCAGAGAGCCCATGTTATGGCAATTGAAGGCATTAACTGCCCCAGGTGACGACGCGGAGGTCAGGATGTAGTTTTCGGACGACCATGACTTTTCTTGAAGGTGGCATTTAATTTCCACTTGGAGCGGTGAGGAGCTGGCATCCAGTCATGGCGCTGTCGGTTCAGACAGAGGAACGTCATATGCTGCCATGGGAGAGTGAGCCATGCGTGTGGCATGAGCGTTGGAGGGATCACATGAGGTTTCACCCAGATCCGGGAAGAATATGGTTTAGCTTTAAGGAAAACCTACCTAGAGTAATATTTTGTGACTTGAGCCATGTAATATGTTAGAGTTTTTATAGCCATATGATGTATGAGGTACATTTAAATATGTGGACATAACGAGCTAGTATTTATCTTACTCATTATTTTGTGATTCGTTGATTGTGCAAGTGTGGGGTTAGCAAGAAATTTTTGAAGTTAAAATGGCTCAGATTGACCCTTTGTTAGAGTTATTAAGAACTCTAATCTTATCTACTCATGGAGACATAATTAAAATTAGCAGGGACACCTTGTTTAATATTAATTTCTATCCACAAGATGCACAAGAAAATATTGTTTTTTTTTAGCTTGAGTCACATCTACAACAAGATGAGATTCAACAGAAGAGTCATCATTATGAACTTGTTTCTGTTCAGAACATTGAGATAGTCTCTCGTAAGAAACAATAATATAAAGTTGATATTAATTCAGATTCAATGCCTAGTTCAAGAGAAGATTTGAATGCAGAAGAAAAAATCCAGCCTAAACTTCCCAAGCCCATCATCAAATCTTGGGAAGAGCTTGTCCACAACAAGCACAAAACAGGTCTTGGATATGACAAGGAGGTGTCCTTTCATATTCCAGACTATTCCAAGCCCATTCAATTTTAGAGTGCCAGATTTATTCATGATATCTCACCTACAATTGTTCTAGATTCTGATCCTCTTCCACTACAACAACAACAAATTGTGAAATTTCAACATTGTGACTGAGTTGTCCATATGAAAGATCACTGTTTTGATCTTCACCCATGCAAGAATAGTGGTCAACACACTCATTCTTCACACAGATGCTTCAAAAGCAAGCCTCCTGCAAGAACGAATATTCATCTTGGATGGATCACTTCTTGGAAATGGGCATCAACAACCAAGAAGATGTTTCAATCACATGAAAGAATTTATTCTAGAATATTAAAAAGTATTGCAGTTGATTTTTCGCCATCATCTCACCTTGTATCTAACAGGGGGGAAAATGATGGTCATCTACAAGCTTCAAATCCACATCAAACGAGCCCGAGCCACAGCTTGTCATTCTAGATTCATAGTTGTAGCCAGAGACACAGAAGTTCAAGTGAGCCTGAGCCACAACGTGTCATTCCAGATTTATAGTTGTAGCCAGAGACACATCAGTTCAAGCGAGCCCGAGCCACAAGTTTCCATTCCAGATTCATAGTTGTAGCCAGAGACACAAATGCCCATGAGCATGCCTTTGATTGGTGGTCAACCTTAAACCATATATGTGAGGTTGATATTCTTCCTCTTCAAATAATTTTGGACACTTCCTCTAGCAGAAGACTTCAACTTCTTTCTAGTTTTGGTAGAGTTCCAGGAAATGCATCAAGCATTCCAGAGTTGGTGATCATTCTTAAACCATCGCAGGTTGTAGACCTCCCTTCTTCCAGGTTGAAGGTCTCCCTCTTCAAAATATGAGGAACACTTCCTCTAACAGAAGACCTCAGCTTCTTGCTAGATTTGGAAGAGTTCCAAGAACAACACTAAGCATTCGATTGTTGATGGTCATCCTTAAACCACCTCTTTATGCCAACATTTCAGAGAGCTCATTCAACCTAGTGCTGCCATGCATACTTTGCATATTTTTATTACAACTCTCTTCTTGGACTCACACACACCCCTTCGGATTAAGGGGGGGAATGTTGGACACCTAATCCGCTAAGGGTTAAGGTGTGGAAAATTGACAACCAAAGGAAGTCCAAGAGACCTTGGAATGTGGAATCCAAGGGTCACCTAATGTACTATAAATGTACGTCATTGTGAATAATAAATAAAAACACGCTTATCTTTCCTATTTCCTGTCTATTCCTTTGCTGGGTTTAACATAAATAGGGGTTTTGAGGCCTTCTTAACAAACTAGTAGCATTATTTTGACAAACTGGAGCTTAGATTTTGTTGTACAATAATTTTGAGCATTTTAATAAGGAGGCCTCCCCAGTAAAGACCGAGACTGAAGACGTAGGATTGAAGATAGCCGAAATTCGTTATCAACGTGCTGGTGTTATTGTCTCTTGTGTGGTTTGTTGTTAATGTTTATTTGTTGCATATTGCTTTCAATTTTCCTATGCCTTTTAAATTGAGCTCTTTTTAATGGTGATTTTTAATTACATGCAAACAATTTTAAAAAGTATTTTGATCATGATTTTAGATCAATTGGTATCAAAGAGGGTTATTGATAGTTTGGTTTAAGTGTGCATGATCGCCATGATCAAATAAAGGTGCGGTGAAGGAGAAATTTTTGAAGGATATCCAGAAGTTGGCTCGAGAAGAAGGAAAACTTGAGGAGAAGAGATATTTGAAGAAGGAATAGGTGATCATCATTTAGGATTTGATGCAGGCTTTGTGGATACTTTTATGACCTCGCGAGCCATGGTTGAGGAGACGTACCGTGAGTTAAAAAAGGAAAAAGAGGAGGATAAGCCTAAAGATGAGGAATTTGAGGCATCACATTCTGAAAATCCTAAATATGAAGGACCATATGATTAAGGGAAAAATATAGAAATTGATGATGATAAAAAAATCCCATTTCTTCTCTTTTTGGTGGTAAACTTGAATCATCTTCTCCAAAACATTTTATTAAATTGGATGTGAAATTTGACTTACCCATTTATAATGGTGAAATAAATGCTGAGAAACTTGATAACTAGATTAGACAGATGGACGTGTATTGCAGTGTGCAACATATTTCTGATGATGTGGTCAAGGTTCGATTGGCTTCGCTTCATCTAGAAGGCACAACACTCATATGGTGGTAGAGTAAATTACAACATCGGACTCAACATATTGGTAAGATTTTTCAATCATGGAGTGATTTTGTTTCCGCACCTAGAAAAATATTCTACCTGTTGGGATATAAGGAGAAATCCTTAATAGAATGGCAAAGTCTTCAAGTTAAGAAAGGACAATCAGTGCAAGGATACATAGATGAATTTTTCAAGAAGGAATTAATGCTTTATATTCCATTACATACACAAGAAACTCTAATTAAATATATAGGAGGATTACCTGAATACATTCGTAATACTGTATTCATGTTTAGACCTACTAACCTAGATAAAGTGGTTGTTCAAGCAACTTACATTGAAGCAAGAAAATCTAGAGTTGGTGTATAATTGAAATTAGAATCCATAAAAGAAGGCAAAGGCAAGGGAAAAGCCAAGAGGAAAAATTCCATTAATATGGAAGAGGAGAAGCTCTCATGCAAGCATTGCAAGAAGGAAGGGCATGATGAAGAACAATGTTGGAAACTACACCCTCACAAGCTACAAAAGTGATCTAAGGGAAATAAGGGTAAGCACAAAGTTGCAAAATCAATAGTGCCAACAAATTTGGGTTCAGAATCAGACGATGAGCCTCAAATTGCAGTAGGTTTCACAGATAAATATGACGATGGTATTGATTTTGATAGTTCTTTTCATAAGAAGAGATGCAAGTTATTTCACATAAGGGTCATTATGAAGAAAACTAAGATCGACACTTTGATTGATAGTTGATATCAAGTTAACTTAATTTTTGAGGAAATGGTTAAGTAGTTGGGGTTAAAAACTAAAATGCATCATAAACCTTATACGTTGAATTGGATGAGTAAAAGTCATAAGTTGCAAGTGACTAAGAAGTGCATGTTAAAATTTGAAATTACATCTCAATTTGTGGATAAGGTAACATAAGATGTAGTACCACTAGATGCATGTGGAATGGTCTTAGGTAGTCCATATTTATATGATCGAAAATCAATCTTCTATAGGGAACAACATCAATATCAATTGTTTAAAAGGGGAATTGAATATATTGTGCATTATCATCCTATAAAGGCAACAAAATATTTTCAAACAATGTAACAGTTAAAGAGGGAAACTTATGCAAGTAAAACTATGTTTTTACCATCAAAGACACTTAATCATAAAACAACTAAAACAAATCAGAAAAATGTGCTTAAGAAATTTGGAATTGTACAACAAGTATCATTGCATGATAAGTTGAGTTGTGTTCCAGTTATAAAGAGTCAAAATAGTACAATTTAATTTATGTCAATATGTTCAGTGTTGTTATTCAACTTGTTTATATTAAACAGTATGTGGATGAGAACAACCAACATGAATGTAGATATGGATGGAAAAGGGAAAAATGTGATTTGTAATTTTTATGTTGTACTGATGATTGTGTGGATTAGTAACATGTATAGATTCATAACAGGTTGGCTTGAAGATATTGAGCAGGTGGAGAGACATTGTACTCACCTTCAAACAATGTAGAAAACCTTTTGGTGGTCCAAAAGGTATTAGTGGGGAGGAATGATCACGAATGATCACAAATGATCCGAAATTACCAAGGAGTGATCCAGAGAATCCAAAATATGCTCATATTTTCGGAAAATGCTCAAAAATAAAATTTTTCAAATTATTTTGAAACCAACTCCATTGCGTATATTTCATCGTTCTGAATCCAATGCAACTTGAACGGGCAAAAAAGGATATCGTATGACACATTTACAAATAGTAAAAGTTTAGGTCCAAGGAGGGACAAAATTCAAAGTTTAATAGGTCAAAGTCAAAGTCAACACTCAGGGTTCTAGGCTCATGGTTTCGGTTGAAAAGTGGCGCTTCCAAAGACTAGCAAGTGTCATTGTTTTGTTGGTAGCATATGGAACAACCACATGATGACACGTGGTCCTATCAGAGGATGACACATGACCTATCTTGGTTGGTCAAAAATTTGTGAAGCGAACCGACGAACATGACATGATTTAATCCAGTGACCTCTACATTACAAATCTAACGCATTACTAGTTGGGATAACATGGTTCTTGTTAAATGTAAGAAAGAAAGAAAGAAAGATTTTTTAAAGTCCACGAGGCTAAAAATAGCCTATGGGACAGATTTCTTCTCTATCTGACTCTTGTATTCGGCCCTTTTCCTGTGAAGTTTTTCAATGACCACTCCCATCTTATCGACCAACTCTTCGCTAAATAAATTATCGCAAGAATTAGCTGCCAGAATACCTGCATTGTTTTCCCTGATGTCTTTGAAGGCCTCACATTCTAGAATGAAATGTTTTTCTGTTTCCACTTTTCCGGAGGAGCAAAAAATACATACTCTTTCTTCCCACATTTCTTTTGGCCTTTTGTATCTCCACCGGTTATTTTTATTTTCGTTACGATAAAGATTTGGCATAAAAAAATGGTGTATTCCTCCATTTTTGGTGGATCTGCCATATCCCTACGGTCATCCACGTTATGGCATATTACAAAGGTTTCATTTTTATATATTATGCCACGAGTTACATGGATAAGGTTTCACATCGCATGCAAGGTACCCCACCCCATAATTAAAAAAAAATTACCATATATATATATATAACCAACCATAAAAACCACCTGATATATCATTTAAAAATCATGCTCATTGTGGATTGAACCGCTAACCTAGGGTTTTATGACCAACACATTCAACCATTGAGCCAGAAGTTCATTTTTTAAACACTTTACAATTCTAATTCCTTTTAGGTTACATCAGAGAGTGCTTTTGGCTTATTTTAGCCATTTGGAGACCGTTTTGAGCACGAAAAGAGTCGAAAGAAGGGTTTTGAGGTCTTTTGAATGCATTTGTGGCATTATTTTGACGAACTGGAGCTTATATTTTGATGTAAAATCATTTCTGGCATTTTAATAAAGATGTCGCCCCATTGAAGACTGAGCTCAGAGATGTAGGCTTGAAGATATCCGAACTCTGTTATCAATGTGATTGTGTTATTCTCTCTTGTCTAGTTTGTTGTTAATGATTATTTGCTGCAATTTCGTTTCAAGTTGCCTATGTATTTTAAATTGAGCTCTTTTTAATGGTGATTTTTAATTACATTAAAACACCTTTAAAAAGTTAATAAACCAGTATCAATTTCGATTGGGATTTCAGATCAAATCTATGCTTTGGTATAAGCTATTAAGAAATATAAGTACTATTTGACAAACAAGAAAACCATCATTTTCACTACTCACCAACAATTGCAATATCTGCGAGCCTACACTGATTTTATCTTGTTATCAAATATAACAAAGGTAATAATAATAAGTTTACATGCTTTTAAGGCCACCTCTACACAAGTTCACAACTCTAGGTAATCTTATGCAAATGGAACCTTTCACCCATGATGCGTATATAAAATATAAAATTCAATGAGGTATTTCAATAACCACAAGGTAAAGTTTGTGAAGAAGAAGGTGCTAGCAAGGTTGAAAAACACCTTTAGGATGGGTTGCTTGACAAGTTGGAAAATATTTGTGTTCCTATAAGAGAAACACCACAACTTATAAGAGAGGATTACACCTCCAAAGTTGCAGGGTATTTTGGCGTTGGGAAAAAATGGGAAACTTATAGAGGGATGTGCATTAACCTGAAAATGAATACATTGTAGCTTGATTTATTAAAGGATGCATACTTATTTATATTAACAAACCCAATAATAGGAAATAGGTTTTATAATATATCTTACTTACACATATTAAACCATGGGAGAGCAACTCCATGGATTTCATGGGTCGTTTTCCAAATACTCAGGGAAGACATGAATACCCATTTGTGCCAGTGGACATGATTAGTAAGAAGTGCATTACCATTGCTTACAAAAGGACCATTAAGGGAAAATATGCAATAATAATTTTCTTGAAAAAGGTATGCGAGCACTTTGGGATACCAAGGAGCATTATCTTAGAAAATGATACCAAAGCTCTTAGTTCCTTTTGGATGGACACCAAGGTGAAGAGATTTGAAATTTCATCCATGGATAAATTGGTAGACAAAACTAGTGAACATGCCATTGGTTAAGATCTTGGGGAGTTAGAATCATAAGCTTCTAAGAAATTAGGACAAAATTTTGATTTATAGTTGGCACTCTTATAATATTGTAGTCCGCACTTCCACAACTAATTTTTTTTTTTTTTTTTAACTTGCTTTGGATATTTACCACCTTAAACTTAGATATTGTATATGGACATTAAGGATAAGTGTGGAAATATACCATATTATAGGATGATTTGAATGCCAAATAATTAATTGAAAACTTCAAGTATATTCATTTCCAAGTATAGGAGGTAATGAAGAAGTTACAAGAATTTTTCAAGGCCCGTGCTAAATTGTTGAATATATTCAAAGTAGGATATTCAGTATGTTTACATCTAAATAAAGGATACAAGGTATTAGTAAGAATATTTTAGGCTTTGCATTATGGTCCTTTTGTGCTAAAAAAATTAGGTGATAATGTCTACACAGTTAGGTTATCTCCATATATGAGCGTTAACCTTGAGGGTTAGTGCAATTGTTTGATTCCTTGTAGTTAAAGAACCTTTTCTATTGAGAGGTCATAGGTTCAGTTCTCTCGACACTCTTAGGGTTAGGCTTCATGGTTGGGATGATAGGAAGTGATCCCTTTTGGTGGATCAACCTGGTACAAATATTTCGTGGATGTAGGGGTCACCGATCTCAAGGGTTGATGAATCACATAAAAAACAAATCTCCATATATGAGCATTTAGTCAATAGTGAATATGGAAAATTATGGAACACTATGATCCTTCCATGTTAGACTAAGCAAACGTGGGAAAATATTACCTACCTGTAAGACTTAGCACCAGAAGCTCAGTTAGAGTTAATAGAGGGCATGATTTTTCCAAATAATACTAGATCAACTAGATGGTAACAATAAATTTTTTGGCTAGATGGATTGAAAGGAAAAATTCCAGGCAAGGTAAAATGGAAGTTCTTGTGGCCATACATGCCATAGTTCTAGGTAGTTGGAAATATTATAGAAGTGTATTGATTTATTGTTCCATAATTGAGCATGCACAAAGGAAGTAGAATACATTATAGTAGCCACATAGGCCACAATGTCTATGGAACTCCATAGTGAGTTCATATTTATTTGTGCTTTTATTTAACACTTGAGAGTAAGAGAGCAAGGCATAGATCTTACATTTTGGATGTGTTTTCCCATATTGGGTTTCCTAGTGTTGAGAATGCAACAAGATGATGAGCTTAGTGGAAAGAAGTCGCCTTCACTAAGTGGGCCCGCAGGCTATTTTTGGCGCAAAGTCTATTTTTAGACATGTTGATCATATTATATGAGTTGCAGGATGCTATTTGTGGATGGTTGGTCAAGTTGGAAAAATAGATGGACTTCTATTTTTAGACATATTGGGCGGAATCTATTTTTAGATTGCCAGTCTAAAAATAGATATGTCGAATATTAATAGCTCTTAATAATATTTGGACTCTAAACATTATCTTATTCTCTTGGAGCACTTCAGTTAAGTGCACAGATGTGGCACAGGAGCTGACAGAAGGAATTACGCTATTCCTGAGGGTTAAGTGGAGCTATTGCATGGAGAATTCAGTTAGAACTCATGTGACAGAGTTTGGTGGAGTTGATTGAGGAAGTTAGTGGAGTTGTATTCAGTTTAACTCAGTTAAACATAGTTGAGCTAGTTGTATCTAGTCTAACTGATTGATACACTAGTGAGAGTGGTGTGAATAAATTATTAATTAATTCACTAATTATAAACTCATTAATCAACTAAAGAATACATCAGTTAACTTCAGTGCATGGATAGTTTCAGTGGAGACCAGTGAAGAGGTAGGTGAAAGAGCAGTGTGACTATCAGTTGTGACTATACTGGTGCATGAGTTTGCACCACACATTGATGGAGATGCCAATGAGGATTGCGTAGTGCATACCAGAGGGATTCGAACTCAGATTGGGCCATTATTCATCTTGGATTGCGCAGTAGAGGCAGGCTAACAGGTGGAGTAGATTGGAGCATGTGTTTTGCTAGATCTGAGCTTGTGTAGTGTGTAACAATTGGAGATTGTACTAAGAGCTTGTGAGGAGTTTGTACAATGATTGTTACATGATCTCTATCATTATAATATACAGATAGTTGGGGGTTTTCAGCTTTAAGCTTTCCCATAAATACTGTGTTTATATGTGTGATTGTTTATGGTTTTAATGTGCACATGCGATTGTTTATATTTCCGCAATTAATGATCAATAGTAGAAGAGGTTATGTATTATGCATGAAGCTCAAATAGTGTGTGATCAGGATAATCTCAGTGAATAATTTAACATTTATTCAAATTTCTACATGGTATCAGAGCGATATTGATCATTGGAGCCATTGAAAAACATTAAAGCGGTTGAGTTTTGTGCTGGTGGAATTCGAATTTGCAGTAGTGTTTTCTTGGTGTCGAAGTTGAGATGTATTTCAACGGATTGCAATTGGAGTATGCCCTTGAGGGCAGCTCAAATTATATTGCATGGAAGGACAGGATGGAGGCGGTGCTGGATGACAATGGGTTGAAGGAGTTCACAGATGCAGAAATTCCAAAGCCTACTTCTACTGATGCTGCCGTACTTGACGCATGGCAAAAGAAGACAACAAAGTGTCGAAGGATTCTGTTGGAGGGCGTGAAGGATCACATAGTGTCCAGCCTTCATGGTAAGGCTTCTCCATTCTTGATGTGGAAATCCTTGATAGATTTATTCCAAATCAAGAGCGACCAGAGGAAGTTGGCGCTCAAGGATAAACTCAGAAACATAAAGATGGAGAAAGGCGACAGTATGCCCAAGTACCTCACGAAGTTCACCCAATGCAGGGATGAGCTGGGAAGTGTGGGGGTGAATGTAGATGATGAGGACTTGGTGATCATGGCTCTCCTTGGACTTGTGAAGAGTTGGCATTCCTATCAGGACTCTGTCAATGGTCGGGAGAAATTGCCAGGATGGGAGCGAATTTGGTCGGATATTGTGCAAGAGGAGATAAGGCAGAGTACCAGGGACGGATCTTCATCAAAGAACTTTGATGAAGAGAATTGTGCTTTGGATGCCAAAGCAAAGAAGGGGAGGAGCAAGAAAGCTTCTCATTCCGGTGCGAAAGGCAAGAAGTAGGACATGTCCAAGGTGAAGTGCTTTCACTGTCACCAACACGGACATTATGCCACAAATTGTCCGCAGAAGAAGAAAAATAAGCAGGCTACTGGATCTGCCCAGTGAAGGCCTTAGCCTTGCGGTTTGAGTTGGATTTTTTCGCTGATCGCATGCTTGGTCTCAAGTGTGATGGGTTCGGTGTGGTTTTACGGGACGTGGTGCGTCTTTTCACATGACGGGGAGATCGAGATTTGTTAAAATGATGCGAGGATGAGAAAGATCTTGGAGTGCACATCGAGATGGCGATGATGGTACGGTGCGGCGGTATCGGTACCATTTTACTTGAGAGGAGTACGGTAAACCCTTCGTATTGAAGGGTGTGATGCATGTTTGAGGATTGAAGAATCTTATCTCTGTAAATCTTCATAAGACAAGGGATATGATGTTGTCTATAAGCGAAAGGCTTTCTGCTTGATAAGAGGCAACTGGTGAGACCCGAAGGATAGGGGTTCGAGTTAAGAACCTTTATCAATTCAGGTAGATGGCTGCGCAACAATGGCAGGCAAGGCAGAAGGAGTGGTGAGCCGGGATGATGGCGAGTTGTGGCACCAGAGATTGGGCCACCTTCACCATGGAGCTTTGAAGATACTGTAGCAGATTTCTACTAGGCTTGCTAAGGGTACTCTTGCACAGTCAGATCAGTTCAAGGGGTGTACCTTGGGAAAATTTGTGAAAGCCACTTTCACGAGAAGGATAGTCATGCCACGACGATCCTTGAGAGAATTCACACAGACGTGTGTGGACCTTTCTCAGCAGCTTCGACAGCAAAGCACAGGTATTATGTGATATTTGTTGATGATTTTTCTCGTAAGTACTAGATCTTCTTCATGCAGAAGAAGAGCGAGACATACTCAAAGTTCTGTGAGTTCAAGGCACTGGTTGAGAAATAATCGGGGAAGCAGGTGAAGGCTCTTAGGAGCGACAATGGTGGTGAATTCATCTATGGCGAATTCAAGGACTTTTGCAGCACAGAAGGAATTCGAAGAGAGCTCATAGCACCTCATAACCCACAGCAGAACGAGGTTGCTGAGCAGAAGAACAAAACGATCATGGGTGTTGCACGGGCGATGTTGCATGATCAGGGCCTACCCATACACTTATGGGCAGAGGCATGCAATACTGCAGTATATGTGCAGAACCGTTGTCCTCACAAGATACTTAGCATGAGTACACCTGAGGAGGAATTTTCTGGTAAGAAGCCTGATATTTCCCATTTGAGGATTTTTGGTTCACCTGTTTACATTCATGTGACGAGATCAGACTCAGGCTGACTGAGAGGTTGGGATCTTTATGCAGTACAACGTCTACGCCCCACAAGCTATCATGTGTATTTCCATTTTCCAAACATTCGCAAGACTATTGTGCGACGGGATATCAAATTTCGGGAGGAGAAAGCCATGAAGTGTTCGCTTGAGAGGGAGCCACACTTGCATGTAGAGGAGGAGCTATTAGTTCTTTGGGATGAGTCTCGGGATGTGGATCGGCCACAAGATGAGGTTCATGGAGTGGAAGAGACCACTCATGCAGCGCCAACCATCGGGCGAGACGCACTACGAGAGGCGGCGGCGCTCAGAGATGCGAGAGAAAGTTGTAGGAGCACCTGCGGCTCGCCTTGACGAGACGGTTGATGGAAGTACTATCTTGGAACAATGTTTGTTGTGAGCAAGTGTATTGTGACAGAGCCATCCTCTTTCGAGGAAGTTGTGGAGGATCCCGCATGGGTAGATGCCATGGTGGAAGAGTATGATTCGATTGTCAGAAACAGTGCATGGGAGATTGTCCCAAGGCCAGAGGGGAAATCAGTGGTGGGTTCGAGATGGATATAAAAAGTGAAGCAGGAAGCTGACGGGAGTGTGGAGAAGTACAAGGCAAGATTTGTTGCTCGAGGCTTTTCACAGATTGAGGGGATCGATTATGAGGAGACGTTTGCACCTGTCGCAAGGTATTCTTCCATACGGACGATTCTTGCTTTCTCAATGCAGATGGGGTGGCACATTCATCAGATGGATGTGAAGACTGCGTTCCTCAATGGAGTCATTGAGGAGGAGGTGTACATAGAGCAGCCCGAAGGTTTCGAGATCTTTAGCAACGAGTTGCATGTGTGCAGGCTCAAGAGAGCACTGTATGGGTTGAAACAAGCACCTCGTGCTTGGTACACACGGATAGACAGTTATTTCACTGGACTTGGATTCTCCAAGAGTGAGGTGGATCTTAACCTATACCAGATTGTGGTGGAGGGTAAGTTGCTGATCATTGTACTTTATGTAGATGATTTGATTTCGAGAGGTGATGAACTGTTGATACACTCATGCAAGACCGATCTTGCAAAGGAGTTTGAGATCAAGGACTTGGGCCTCCTTCATTATTTCCTGGGATTGGAAATTTGGCAGCGCAGTGATGAACTGTTTGTTTCTCAGGGTAAGTATGCCCGGGAGATACTCGAGAAGTTCAACATGCATGGCTGCAAGCCTGTTGATACTCCTCTTCCTGGTGGATGGATGAAGGAGGATGCTACTTCGGCGGAGGTAGTGGATGCCACTATTTATCGACAGTTGGTGGGGTCACTTATGTATCTGGTCAATACACGACCCGACATATGCTATGTAGTTAACCAGCTTTCACAAGCTATGGTTAAGCCTACCAAGCTCTTTTGGAAGGCGGGAAACATGTATTGAGATATCTAGAGCATGGGATATGGATTGTGTAATGCAGACGGTCGGATGAGGTGAAGCTATGTGGCTTTGTTGAAGGTAAATCCCCTCTGAGACAGAGGCGATCCCTACTAGCCCAACAGGGGTCTAGCAAGAAACAAACAATGCTATGACGCAAGCTCCTAGTTACGAAATGAAAGACTTGGGACAAGAGCCTACCTGGATTCCAACGCTAGATCTGAAGAAGAAGATGTCCCCGTCCTTCAGCCCTGGCAGATCACAATCCTTCCACGATCTCCGTGGATGAACACCTGCACACAGAAGAAACGAACAGATACATGCATAGGAACCGGCATACGTAACTAAACATCGGTCAGAAAAGATATTACTCGCATTAACATGATAGAAAAAGGAGTGGAACCATAATCATAGTCATCTATTAAAGTGATAAGCGAATAGAAGTTACAACCAAGTTCTGACGTCGCAGCTTCCTTCGAACGGGTCTCCGGTTGTCCACGTCTCGCAAAGCTCGCCAAGGAAAGGGAAACCTCTCCAGAGTCTCGTAACAATGGTCTCCTCGCTTTAATGGGCCTTAAGGGAAAGAAGGGATTCTTTACGGCACAAAGGCACTTGGGAATAGGGAGATGCAAAGCTTCAGCACTTCAAGACTAGCTTGCCATGGATTTGAGCAGGCTTTTATAGATGGGGAAGGAGGGAGTTGGGATCCCTATTATTATGGGATTGGCCCTATCAACAAGGAAGGTTCCATGGGAGGTGGCAAAACCACTTCCTTTCCATAGAACTCTCGCGGCCAAACCTCCCAACTCAAGATAGGCAATGGTTTCTGAGTTTGTTGGAACTCAACTTCCGCCATCTTTATTTAAAAAACAGTCCCTAAATTGGGTGGCGCGACTACTGCTCTATGACAGAGCGCCAGTTGGCGCGACCTATTTCTGAGGATTTCACGATTGGCGAAGCGATAGGCTGTCTACCGCGCCTGATGCAAAAAGAAGGCTGTTTTTCATGGATTTTGCAAGGAGATGTCTCAAGGGAAATGGATGTCTTGGAGGATCATTGATGATGATATTTTCAAAAGAAGCATGACGGTGTTCACAGGTCACATAATGGGTCCTTCATTGTGCGGGATGGGGAATGGTAGGGACGGTGACAAATTACTGTGTAACAGATGCCCCCTAAAGCATGAGGCCCGAGAGAGAGGGGTGAAATGCTTTACGAGAACATGTCCAACTGAAGGCCCGCCGTCGGAAAACCTGCACAGAAAGATACAACTGATATCTCAAGTACATGATGTATATATATGGTATGGACGCGGCCATCCGAACAGAGTATGCTATAATCCGGATCTAGGGTATGGGCGCAGCCATCCAACTAAGATCAAACAAATAGACTCAGGTATGGTCGCAGCCATCCAATCATTGAGTCATGTACATAATGACAATAATCCACAATCGCAGCCTGGATTACAACAGACACAATCCAGGGTCTTGCGCTCCATCTCGACCCAAACAAGTACAAGTTCAAGCATGCGAATGTGTGAGCTGATGTCGAACATGCAAGAACATCGTCTGATTACCAGCCAATGATGAAAGTTGTTTAACAGACGCGAGAGAAACCACCAATAATGACGATGGTCCTCAAGGTACCACAGGTACAATATACGGCGTGTGAATAAATGAGCTGACGTCGAACACCCGCAGAATCATCCGATCGGAGGCCAATGATGAAAACCTCACGTCGAATGCGACGAACCTGCCATTAAGGCATGCAGGCTCCAAGGTACCATCAGGAGTCTCTAGACCAACTTTCTGGATAATGAGTTGAAGTCGACAGGAAGTGACCTTGATCGAAGGTGGGCCATAATGATTCCCACATCATCGACACGAGACAGAGGAACATAATGTCTTGTTGTGAATTAGGACCATATGAGAAACAGAGGAAGGTTGATATTTGCAGAGGCCAACTTCTCTTGAACATATGAACGGCACGACAATGGACTTGGCAGTATTTGACATCAACGGATCAAAGGTCATGGCGACGAGGCAGTGAACAGATGAGAGGTCAAAAGAGATTACCCAAACCCATGGAAGCAAAGTGAAACAACGAGATGAGATGTCCCCAACCCGACACGAATGCAGACAAGTGCCATGTTCAAGAGCAACATACTGCCGACGACAACGACGATGGTTCCATTTTTCCCCCACCATTTCTGGCGAGTACCCCAATTATTTTTGATAACAAGCTTGAAGGGGATAGCATATGCTTATAATATAAGTCCGCCCTTCGGGCGAATCCATCCTAGTGCATTTAACGAGTCCTAGGAAGGAGGAACTCGGAGAACGTCATTTCGACTAGATCCGATGTCATCAGGGTTTAACGAGTCTGACAAAGGAAGAACTCGGCGTCTTTTCATGTTTAGAGAGTTTGAAAAGACAGCGGAAAAGAAAACTCCACAAGTCCCTTTTCGTAAATAGTTTCCCAGATCCGAAAAGGTAGAAAACAATATCCGGGAAAACCTCCTAGTCGCGATAGGCTAGGGTATTCCTTTTTCGTAATCAATCCATCCCAGCCCGAAAAAGGGTTAAACGTATATTGGGTGAATGTCGATTCGTGTCCATTTTAACGAGATCGAAACGACAAGAGCCTCGGCAATCTTTTCATGTTTAGAGAGTCAGAAAAGAGCTGAAAGATGACTCCTCCTGGAGGAACGAGTGGTATAAAGGGTAGCAACTGGTTCCGGTAATGGTGGAACTACTCTGAACAAATAAAGGTCAAGAGGCTGGCTAACAAGACCACTCATCGCAGCGGTTCCTCAGGAACGGGTAAAACAACCAAGTGAAAGCATATGATCAGCCAAGCAGATAGTGACGATGGAGTGAGAAAACCAAGGCTCATCTAGAAAAACAGGCTGATAAAATGGCAATCACAAGAGGTAAAATGGGAAAGGTTTCATTTTTACACAAGCTTGAAATCAGGAAACTCTGCTTGAAGTTGGTTTCATTTTTACACAAGTTTGAAACAAAGATAAACTATGCTTGAAACCAGTTTCATTTTTACACAAGCTTGAAACGGAAACAAACTATGCTTGAAAAAGTAAGCATGCCCCCAGCATGGTGACTCAATTCGAGGTACATGCCCCCCAAGCTTCAGTCCATATGGAAGGAAGATGGAGTGAAGGTTCAAGTTACAAGATCACGAGAAAGACTCGACTAGGATTTTACGAGATCTGATCAAAGACTCGAATTGAACAAGAATGTGTTTCATTGTTTTAACGAGGTTGACACATTAAAAGAACTATCCTCCGACACCCTTGTTTCATTTTTTAAGGAGCTTGACACAAGACAAGGAGCTGTGCTCCAACAACCTTGTTTCATTTTTTAAGGAGCTTGACACAAGACAAGGAACTCTGCTCCGACCAGCTTGTTTCATTTTTTAAGGAGCTTGACACAAGACAATGAACTGTGCTCCGACAACCTGGTTTCATTTTTTAAAGAGCTTGACACAGGGGAACTGTGCTCTAACCGGCTTACATCAAAATGAACAAGAAGGCGGCGCTTCCAAGAGTTCCACTCCCGATGGAAGGAAAACATTCTGGAAGTCAGGACCCAATGCCCCCAGCACCTGATGCACGACGGCATCATCACTGGGCACGGGCACGGGGTAGGTAGACACATAGTTGACCTGCGGTGGGGCAGAGACAACAGGTGGATAAAAACCAGGAGGGGGTGATGGCGGACCAGTTGCCACATTAGGACCAAAGAATGACAGCTGATCAATGGTCACGATCCTTCCTTCATGCGGAAAACAGGCCACACGAAAGAGGGAGGAGACGAGTGCTCCCATGGCATAGGTGTAATCACGCCCCAAAAGCAGATTGAAATCCAAGGGGCCTGGAACGACCATCACGTCCATATGGACGGTTTTACCTCCCAAAGTAACAGGTAACCGTGGAAGGATCCCCAACGGTTGACTCGTCCTTCTATTGAATGTCAACAGATTCTGCGTAACAGGCGCAAGCGGTGGCGAACCGAAAGCTTGCCAGGTAGTTGAAGACAGAATACTAACAGAGGCACCTTCGTCTATAATGGTGCTGGGTACGACCAGACCAAGAGCCTGTACTGTGATCTCGAAAGGCACGTAAGACGGAAGGCGAAATCCTGCAAATCGATTCCAATCAAAGGAAGCGACCAAACTACTCGGAGGGGCTACCATCGAAATGCGAAGGTCTTCCCCTGATGTTACGGAAGCAGAAGCCTTCTCCATGACCTCCATCTCGAAGGCGGGAGGAATATCCTCTGGAGCCTCCATCATGGGAGGCGGAGGAGCGGCTTCTTGAAGCACAGGGACAGGAGAATCTTTCTCCAAGTCTGACGAATCGGAAGAAACCAGAAGGACATGAGGAGTGTGAGATCCACTCTCGACAGAAAAGACCTGGTGCACCGCGGACGGGGCCAGTTCGACCGATCCCACGACCAATGGTTGGTCGGGAACGGATTCCTGAATCTGAAATTCTGGAGGAGTGGGATCGACCAAGGATGACCCTTGACCAATCACGGCATCAGCCGGTGAAGGACTCAAAGAAAGCCGATTATAACCAGCTGGAAGGCGTGGTGTAGGACCAGCTGGGTTGTCCAGGACCTGCTTGGCTTCATCCATATAAGGACAAAGGTGAATGGCATGGTGCCCTTCACACAACTTACAGGGATTGGTGATCTTACCCTGCTTCTTAGAGTTCTTATTAACAACAGCTGAAGACGTGCCCCCAACTTGACTCCCGGAAGCCAAAGGCAACGGTGGGCGGCCGTTGGACCATACTTCGAGCACCTTGGGAATGCCAGGGCAGTCTCGAAGAAGATGGTCTCCCGTGCACAACAGGCAAGGGAACTTGACTTTCCGTGGAGGGTTGGGAGGTTTATCAAGAGGAGATATTTCAGAGGCAGTAGCTGCACATTTAACCTCTCGCTTATCGGACTTCTTCTTCTTAGTCTTCTTCTTCTTCTTCTTAGCCACCTTGTTACTCGAATCCAGGCTTTCACCAGGCGAAGTAGAAGATGAGGACGCAGAAACAGGCAAAGAAGGGGAGAGGTCCACCTTGGAATCAACATGATGTTGTTCCGTCGGAGGAACTGACTGAATAGTAACGGAGTTATCCGGGACAACAGAGGTTGAGAACAACCAAACAGGCAACCCAACAGTTAACCCGGGAAGGGACAACGTCGCCATGTAAGGAGCACCAACATTTCCAAAAGGAGGAAAATGACCAGGATTCCCTTCTGAGGGGATTCCTTGGTTAGTGAACTCTGAAAAAGTTGCCATCAAACTCAAAACCACACACGGGCTGAAAACGAGTTAAGACACACGATCAAACGGTCAACAAGCAATGTCTAAACGGGTGTGTAATCGTGGGCAATTAATTTTACCACATTGGAAAGTAAGAAATTCTACCGTTTCATGTTTTAAGAGTCGAGAAACGATAAAAAGATGACTCTATCTCTTTCAGAGTTGATACAAGCGTGAAAGGACAAGCGCTTGACGGTCTTTTCAAGTTTAGGGAGTCAGAAAAGACCAAATGACTGCTCGGGAAAAACTAGGCACAAAGGGTGTACCAAATATCCGTGAACTGCAATATACACCTTGGTTTCAATAATGAAACAGAAATCGACCAAGGACTTCAGGAACGTGCGAGTAGTCTCTCCGATCTTTGTGTTCGGTGTATCACGGGTATAAGGGCGCGGGCCTCGGCTTCACATTGGATAAAGTCGAAAACTATGGGGTCTCCCCATATACGCGACGGTACGGGAGCGCAAGTCGAAGATTACTAGCGGCTCACAAGCCACGGGCGGCAAACTGATTTCTGCAGGTTTTAACGGCTTGGCCAGGAACACGTCTCTAGCCTAGACCTTCTAAATATGTTGCGTTAAGTTCCAATGTTGCCTTAGGTTAATTGAATAAATTTTATAGTTGATCTTCAATTAAGTTTCAATTTCCAGGCCCTATCGTATGTAGTGTCTCCTAAATGCAAGCTATATGCCACGATGCACCATTTCGTTCGATGAAAACTAGCTAAATGAGAGTTGAGAGCTTTTATACAAACGAAATGAACGGAATACAAACAAGAATGTCTCTAATGCAACTAATGCAATTGCACACTTTTCATCCAAACACTAATCACTAGCAATATGGAAAAGATCACAATTTGCACTAATTTAACAAAAGCAAAAGAGATTATTTTTTTTGATTTTCAATGTTTAATGGCTAATGTGCACTGAAAACAAAAGGAACAATTTGAGAAATGATATCTAAGAGAGCGAAGCAAACTACATTCACTCAACGAAGCAAGCAACCAAATCTCTAAATCGACCCAAAGTCCCTCAAAGCAAAGAAAGACTCGAAAACACCCAATGGACCGTGTGATCTAGGTCCAAAGCAAGGGCAAACGAATTTTGAATGAAAGAATGAACAATCACTCAAAAGACGCAGCAAAACAACCAAAGACTGTTAAGAGAGCGTGGAGAATCAATCAACAAGTTGACAGGACAATCAAGACACCAAAACTCCCAAGGAGGGCTCGATTCACTATGCCACTAGATGCCCTAGGGCTCAAATCGTGAAATCGATAGACAAAGGCAAACAACCAAAGGATAGCGGTGAATTCCAGTCAAACAAGACTCCAACACACCCAGACAATCAGGAAATCAAGAAGAAAAGTACTGGTCAAGCTCAGAAAGCCAAAAAATGAAGAAACTCAAAAAAGTCACAGGGGTGGCGCGACTGTGGCCTTGAAACTAGCGCCAGAGGCCGATTGGCGCGACACGGACAAATGCAACAAGCGCCAAGTGGCGCGACTGTCGGGTTAAAACCCGCGCCAGTCGAGTTCTTCAATAAAAATTAAAAAACAAGCTATTCTAAAAGTAGACCAATACAAGCTAAGCAAACCAAGAGGCTAAAATAATGGAAGAATCCAACCCAGAAGGTTCATCAAGCAAGGAGAAACAATCAAAGCGAACCAATCATAAATGGGACAAGGAAAACTGGACGATCCCCAGTGGAGTCGCCAATTTGTTGAGGAGGTAAATCCCCTCTGCGGACAGAGGCGATCCCTACTAGCCCAGCAGGGGTCTAGCAACAAACAAACAATGCTATGAAGCAAGCTCCTAGTTACGAAATGAAAGACTTGGGATAAGAGCCTACCTGGATTCCAATGCTAGATCTGAAGAAGAGATGTCCCCGTCCTTCAGCCCTGGCAGATCACAATCCCTCCACGATCTCCGTGGATGAACACCTGCACACAGAAGAGACGAACAGATACATGCATAAGAACCAGCATACGTAACTAAACATCGGTCAGAAAAGATATTACTCGCATTAACATGATGGAAAAAGGAGTGGAACCATAATCATAGTCATCTATTAAAATGATAAACGAATAGAAATTACAACCAAGTTCTGACGTCGCAGCTTCCTTCGAACGGGTCTCCGGTCGTCCACGTCTCGCAAAGCTCGCCAAGGAAAGGGAAACCTCTCCAGAGTCTCGTAACAATGGTCTCCTCGCTTGAATGGGCCTTAAGGGAAAGAAGGGATTCTTTACAGCACAAAGGCGCTTGGGAATAGGGAGATGCAAAGCTTCAGCACTTCAAGACTAGCTTGCCATGGATATGAGCAAGCTTTTATAGATGGGGAAGGAGGGAGTTGGGATCCCTATTATTATGGGATTGGCCCTATCAACAAGGAAGGTTCTATAGAAGATGGCAAAACCACTTCCCTTCCATAGAACTCCCGCAGCCAAACCTCCCAACTCAAGATAGGCAATGGTTGTGAGTTTGTTTGAACTCAACTTCCGCCATCCATATTTAAAAAACAGTCCCTAAAATGGGTGGCGCGATTGCTGCTCTATGACAGAGCGCCAAGTGGCGCGACCTCTTTACAGGATTTCCCTGATTGGCGCGAGCACTGAACTGTCTACCCGCGCCAATGCAAAAAGAGCTATTTTTCATGGATTTTGCAAGGAGATGTCTCAAGGGGAAATGAAGTTCATACTCAGAGGGATGCATTGATGATATTTTCAAAGCATGACAGTGTTCACAGGTCACATAATGGGTCCTCCATTGTGCGGGATGGGGAATGGTAGGGACGGTGACAAATTACTGTGTAAACGGCTACCCGGATGCGGGTGGGAGGGAGCCCAACGGACGAGAAGAGCCACATGTTTGGAGGGATTTTCGGTATCGGGTCGAAAGCAGTTTCTTGGTACGGCGGGCCGTCCTGGTGGCACCAGTTAAACGGAGGCGGAGTATATGGCGGTGAGTTTTGGCTGCATGCGGGGGCTATATGGATGAGGAAGATCCTGGTCGGGTTGTTCGGTTCACACTTGGATCCTCTTGTGATTTATTGTGATAATCGGGATTCTGCATCAAACTCTCGGTTAATCTAGTATTTCATGATAGATCTAAACACATTGACATCCGGTATCATCATCAATTGTGTGCGGCGGAAGGTCATGTTACTTTCATACATTCCTACGGAGGATCAGGATGCTGATATCTTGACGAAGGCGCTCACCAGGAGCAAATTCGAATACCACAGAGGTAGGATAGGGGTTGAAGATAATCCATATATTGTTGAGAGGGAGTGTTGAGAATGCAACAAGATGATGAGCTTAGTGGAAAGAAGTCGCCTTCACTAAGTGGGCCCGCAGGCTATTTTTGGCGCAAAGTCTATTTTTAGACATGTCGATCATATTATATGAGTTGCGGGATGCTATTTGTGGATGGTTGGTCAAGTCGGAAAAAATAGATGGACTTCTATTTTTAGACATACTGGACGGAATCTATTTTTAGATTGCTAGTCTAAAAATAGATATGTCGAATATTATTAGCTCTTAATAATATTTGGACTCTAAACATTATCTTATCCTCTTGGAGCACTTCAGTTAAGTGCACGGATGTGGCACATGCAGCTGACAGAAGGAATTACGCTATTCCTAGGGTTTAGTGGAGCTATTGCATGTTGACTTCAGTTAGAACTCATGTGACAGAGTTTGGTGGAGTTGATTGAGGAAGTTGATGGAGTTGTGTTCAGTTTAACTCAGTTAAACATAGTTGAGCTAGTTGTATCTAGTCTAACTGATTGATACACTAGTGAGAGTGGTGTGAATTTATTATTAATTAATTCACTAATTATTAACTCATAAATCAACTAAAGAATACATCAGTTAACTTCAGTGCATGGACAGTTTTAGTGGAGACCAGTGAAGAGGTAGGTGAAAGAGCAAGTGTGACTATCAATTGTGACCATACTGGTGCATGAGTTTGCACCACACATTGATGGAGATGCCAATGAGGATTGTGCAGTGCATACCAGGTGGATTTGAACTTAGGTTGGGCCATTATTCATCTTGGATTGCGCAGTAGAGGCAGGCTAACAGGTGGAGCAGATTGGAGCATGTGTTTTGTTAGATCTGAGCTTGTGTAGTGTGTAAAAATTGGAGATTGTACTGAGAGCTTGTGAGGAGTTTGTACAATGATTGTTACATGATCTCTATCATTATAATATACAGATAGTTGGGGGTTTTTAGCTTTAAGATTTCCCATAAATACTGTGTTTATATGTGTGATTGTTTATGGTTTTAATGTGCGCATGCGATTGTTTATATTTCCACAATTAATGATCAATAGTAGAAGAGGTTATGTATTATGCATGAAGCTCAAATAGTGTGTGATCAGGATAATCTCGGTGAATAATTTAACAGTTATTTAAATTTCTACACCTAGTTTATATCTTGTATTCGTTGTGTGGATGGTGTTTTGTTTATAGTTTTAACTTCTTTTATTGGATTATCAAATATTTATTATAGAGATTTGAGTGTTACACTTCTAATATTAAAATATGAAAACAAGTAGAAAATACACGATAAAATAATTTTGCAAAAACATGTAAGATATGTTTTGATGAATTGACGTTGTGGAATATGTGTGGTAGTTTATAAATAATTTCACTTTTCTTAGTTCTGACATTCCTTACAACTCGATACTATTAATATCTTATGGATACTAGTTCCTACAAGTAAGGAAATATGTAGCACATGGATTTCATAATTTCTCACTCACATACTCTTACCCACTAGGGAGGCCATACTGTGACCCTTTTCCATGTGTCTATGCATGAATCTCTAGTGTTGACATGATATCTCTTTATCATTTTTTGATGACGAAACACCTTCCTTGATTTCCCCATACCTTAGTGTAAATTTATGGATTGTTAAGGAAGCCTAATGTTAAGTAGGCTCCTTTGACACCTCTTCCCTCTTGATATTTTCCCTCCATCATCAATTTGGTTATGTAACACCTTATTTTGATCCTCTAGTATATAAATATGATTATTCCTAAGTGTCAATGTGTACTGATTTGTCAATTTTAAGTTGAAACGGATAAATTATGAACAATGCAAATATTATACTTATTATTGGAAATAGTTGAACAAATAACTAAAGGGTTGAGCCCCTACTCTTACCATGATACTTTGAGCAGAAACTAGTAACGAGGCTATGTGACTTTCCTATTCTGTTGAGAACCCTTGTCAAAAACCATGTTGCTAAATTTTAACTAAAAAAATATTTCCTCTTCCATTTCCACAAGAATTAGTTAGTGAAGAAGGTTTGGTAGTTGAGGAGCCATCCTACCATGATAATGGAGGAATGGAGAGGTGGTTGAAACACTTGGGAATTTCAATTAGAGGTATAAGCAAGTGTTAGTATGAATTCTAATCGCAAGTATGAAAAAAAGCTCACTTTAGCTGTGCATAAAAAACAACCCTAACACCAAATATTGCTGTCAATTTCCTTAGATCTACAGTTAGTTGATCAGAATAAATGCTACAAAATATAGATCTATGCAGTTAAAGACATTAAACAACAAATTAAAGCAAGAGTTGCTCCATGCATCCAATAGACAAGACAAGGATATTTTTAAAGAATTTTGTATTCATGACACCTGGGAAGGGAACATAGAAAGATGTTACCAGTCCCCTCAATGGGATGGGTTCTTGTATGTCCTCAGCGCTTCAGATCTAAGATCTCTCTCTCTTGATGGTGTAGAAAACCCAGACAAAAATGGAACTCAAGGAGAGTTCACAAGCAAAAAAATAGAAAAATATGACAATGACAGAAGATCAAAGTTAGACCAAAGGTATATATCCAGAGTGATCTTTAGGCAACAAAAGGTAGTGAATGAATGGAAAAACCATTATATTTCTAACAAAATATTGAGTTAGTCTAGATATTGGTGCATAATTAAAATATTATTAACCAAATCTAGATCCAAATTTTATGGAATATTTTATTATTTTTGTTGGAGGGAAAAATAATCTGAATTTGGTCAAATCCCTTTATTTGTAAATAATAAATAAATAAATGATTTATTTATTATTTTAAGAATATGGTTGAGTAATAATTAAATAAATAATGATTTATTCAATTATTTATAAATGATTTAGTAAAATTTAATAAGAAACATTATTTAAACAATGTTTTAAATAATTATTCATATAAAATAATAAGATAAATAGTGATTTATCTAATTAATTTTCCTGTTTTGGTTTAAATATGACAAGGAATATTAATTAAATTGCTGTTTAATTAATTATCCTTTGATGAAAATCGAACAAATAAGGATTTATTCAATTATTCCTCATGATGTTTCTTGTTTAGACCATAAACAACTTAATAAATTATGGATTACTAAGTTATTTTTCATAGTGAAAGCAATTTTACTAGGGTAAAATTGGTATTAAATGGTGTACTTTGGTCCATCTAATAGTAACAGGTTAGATGACCAAAAATTTGTGTAACAGATTCCCCCCCAGTGTGCGAGTGTTAGGAGCTAATTGTATGACTGAAGTACGTTGTAAGAACTCAATCACTAGACACCGAAGGAGGAGTCAAAGAGAGAGAAGTATAAGGTAGAGTAAAGTACTAGAGGACAAGACCCTGAGGAGGCGAGACTTATAGGTGCGAAAATTCTCTTTTATGAGTGAGTACCTATTCTACATGAGGCGGGGGAGGCATATCTATGCCCGCCAAGATAAAAAAGTACAAAGAATAATGTGTCTAGAAAACAAGGGACCGAACTATATAGTACATGCTGGCATAAACATGGGCCAGAGAAAAATGTGATAATGGATCCCACATATATACTGTGCCTGAGACAACAACCAGGACTTATACAATAATGTTTGAGTACATGAGATATAAGTACAACCAAAGAGGCCCTGTAAAATAGGAAAGGGCTCTGAAAATCTGAATGTTACATGAAAACTAAAGAGGCACTGCATGCGGCTGAGGCCGGAACCATCAAATCTATGGAGCTGCATCCAAGGCTGTAGTAGAGAATTCATCCAGGCATGTGGGGGGATACCTGAAGGGCCACCCACTCATGAGGTCTAAAACGTCTCACACACTCCTGGGAATCACTGGTACAATCTACTACATCACTGAACCATCAAGTATACAGATCTCGATCATGTTGTAAGGAGATGGAGCTAAGGAACAATCAAGCAAAAGGGCAATAGAGAGTTTCTTTGCTTGATCCGAGGCACCGAACAAGAGTGGAATCTGGAACCAAGGTACACCGCCCTCTAGACCTATCTTCTAGAATGAATAAGCTGATGTCGACAGAAGGGGTCTGCCATAGGTGAGGCAATAAGGGATCCTCAAATAAGGCATGAGAGATCATAGTAGAGTAACTGATAGACAGAAACCAAGGATAATGGTGGGATGGGGGGTACTGAGTAGTGGGATGATGAATTCCCTTGTTAGAGCATAAAGGGCATGGATGACCTGGCAGCTATTGACATGACAATGGAGGGGATAGGGGACAGTATGACTGAAGGTCAAAATGTGCGACACGAGAGAGGAAAAAAGTAATGAAGGTTGGAGGACTATAGAGGGATACAATGGGACTCGGGACAAACTCCATGGATGCGATGATGACTCAAATCAAATGCTCTAAACAAGGGTGACTCGATGATGCTGCCACACAGAAAAGGCCTAGTGGGGACCATAAAAACATGAGTACAAGATGGTTACTCACGACGAAAATCGACAGGAGCATGGAAAATTATGAGGGAAAAGTGGTGCTCCAAGTACAAGTGTAGCAAGTGAATAAAATTGATTTTGAGTGGTGAAGTGACCCTTCTTGGAAAAAAATGTGTGCGGGTGAAGTATCAAATCACGAAAAAATGAAAGGATACCCATTTGAGAGCTCGGTGAGAGCTTTCCTATGGTGTTGACAGCTTATCAAACTGAGCTACGGTTTGGTCGCAGCTAGTGAAAGAAAAATATGGGGTTTCTCTTTTATTAAGGCATTTTCCATCCAATTTGATTCATTTGCAAGTGTAGCTGTGGTGAATGTAGAGAGAAGAAAAGACCCTAAATCTTGCAGCGATTGTAGTAGACAAACCGACGATTGGAATCGAGATCCGTTAGCTGCAGGTAAGAGGCCTAATCCTATTATTTCATTTCAGTGGATTTAAAGTTTAGTTTAGGTACGCAGAGCTCAAGAACAGGCCCTTGATCTTCTTCATGGTTGGGTCAGACTTTTTGGGGCAATATCTATGACTTGGGTAGCAGGTTTTGCGCCGAAAACTGTGACCTACCCCAGAAAAATCCTAAAAAGTGCGACCTATCAGAGAGAGGGATTTCGGTGCTGTTTCTTGGCTGAGAGCTGGATTTTTATGGTTGAATGCAATATTTCCTTTCTTTACATTGAAAAATATGATGGTTCTGTGAAGATATGGTAGAGTTGAGGATCAACTGGAGAGAGAGAGACCTGGACACATTACGGTTGAAGATCTGAGAGGATCATGGTGTACGCACTGCATTGGCTAGGTTTTGGGTCCTGAAGTTTGTGGAGAACCCTTTGATGAGAGATGGAGAGCCCTTGTTGGCCCGGATTGTTAGCTATTGGGATCCAGATCATGATATATTTAGAGTGAAGGGCACCGGATCGAGTTGACTGTCCAGGATATATATTTTCTGAATTGTCTCCCACCACCTAGGATGGTGGGAAATAAATAGCCAGTGTTACTACGAGGGCAGAACATTATAGAGTTTGTGGAGCGCCAATGTCAACTGTGTCTTCATGTGAAGGGGACATGGATACTGATCGAGGATCTAGAGTGTCTAGAGACTTGCGCTGTGGCCGAAGTGGTGCTGCAAATCCTGGGGAACCATACACTCTACCACATCACTGGGGGTCCAATGATGCTTGTTGAGAGTGTGTTGAGTGGGACCTACTATGGGTGGTCCCAAATTATGATGTTGTCGTTGAAATGACAATTTTTTCTGTGCAAACAACAAGTGAACCACGACTGTGCATATGGCACAATGTTGTGCTCGCTCTTCTTTGAGAAGATCCCGACACTTCGGCCTCGCATAAAAATCTAGGATGGGGGCCCGAGAGAGCCTAGGATGCACCATTGGGGGAAGCTACTGTGCAGAGGGGGACCTGGGGTAGTCAGACGGGTGTTTCGACCCGAGCTTTTCACTCATTGGGATCATATGCCACTCTACATAGATGACTATACCTATAGTGGGATGAGTTATCATGGGGACCCAGACTTGCCACTGCTTCCAGGTCGAGCATGGGGGCTCGATGGTAAGTGAAAAATTGATAATCTCTTATGTGAATTTTAAAGTTTCACAATATTGTATAGGGTACTGATTCATTCACTTTTGGTATGTAGATACAACACCGGTGAAACCGGCTAGGTATATGGGGCGACCTGCAGTATCAGGAGCTGCAGCACTAGGTGGGTCGAGGGGTCCACAAAATGAGGATGCAGTTGCCCTCTTGGAGGACATATGTCGTAGATGTGAGAGGTTTCTGATCATTTTTTTAGAGCGCGGATAGCAAGATCTTGATGACCAGTACATAGAGCCATGTATTGGTTTGCCCTCGGAGTGGCGAGGGGTCATGTGGCGCATAGCGATGGTTGGACATGGGATGCATGATCTACGAGCTGCCGGAGCCGAGCCATTGGCCTAGGATCCTCTAGATAGTGATTGGATGTAGGGGGATGTGGTGCCCCCAATTTTGATTTTTGTAACATGCTATGGGCATGTCATATGTATCAGATTTGATTGACTCTAAAACGTTTTGAACGACACATATAATGGATATGCACCGTTTTATGGTTTATTGTTATTATATTGTGTGAAACGCGTGTGATAAATTCCAATCTAGAATATTATTTTCAATTCTATCTACATAATGATTTTGTGCTCTAGGTACATGACTGAATGTAATGATTTTAAATTCATGCATCAAAACCATTACTCGTAAATATCTTCTAAAAAAGATAGGATTATGCACACGTTAGACACCATTCAATTGCATGACAAGAAGCAGGGAATCTAAAAGAACATGAAGGTGAAGGATACAATGGGAAAGGGCATCGGATAATAAACCTCTCACTACGTCATATTTGTCCTGGTTATTGGTGGCAGTACCAATGCATACGCCGTTAGAGAGAACAAGTGAATGCAAGGGGGTAAAAATGGCCCAAGCTGCTGAGGCTAGATTCTGAGAGTAGCGACTTGCACCATTGGCATAAACGATACACCATCTAAAAGGTGCCACAAGAAAAGAAATTAGAGGACGATGAACAATGCTGGCAACCCGAACGCAAGGTAGAAATCAAAAAAATGCTGCTAGAGGGAGTGCTCTGGGTAGGATGTCTACCACCAATACACCGATAGGTAGGTGGTGTGTGGGAACATACCTTAGGGGAAAATTGTGCTCAAGTCGCGAAAGTCAGCATAGAAACGGATGGTGCTATTCCTCTTATGGGCGGGAAAGATGAAGTTAGGGGTGGAAAAGGCTTCCGTGATGTCGTCATCACAGTAGAAGATGGGGTGACTGGTGGAAGGGTAACCACATGAAGCAACAAAGCTACCTAACTCATCATCATGAGAAGAAAGGTTCACATGTGCATCATCATGGGGGGTGATGGAAGAACAATAAAATAAGGGATCCACTGATGTTGAGCCCAAGGTGATCACTGAAGGGAGGTCAAGTGAAGTAGAAGGGGAAGTACCAGAGGGATCTTCCTCTGTGGATCTCATAAATAATGACAGGTAGAGGATAGTGGCTGAAGACTCCGTCATCTCGAGATCGGGAGGAAGAATGTCAATGGGAGTAGAGGTATCCTTAGGTTGGCCCGAAGCATACCGCATGAGTATGAGAGAGGCAGACTAGTTCTGTTCAGTCTCGTACTCCCGAACTACTTCCAAAGAGGCACAATAATGCTTGAGGTGGGGAAAAATATGGGTATAATGGCCATGGAGATCACACAAAGCACATGGGTGGTCGGTGTGAGCAGTATTGGGGTTCTTGGCTGTAGTTGAGGAAGAAACAGAGGCTTTAGGGACCTTAGACTCAGAAAACAAGACATTAACCATGGACTTGATGCGAGGAAATTCAGGACAATGATGGGTGGCATGACCGACAAAATCACACAAAGGGGGGTGGGGTACGCTTTGGAGGCTAAGGAGGAGCTGGGGTTGTTTGGGTAGCCTTTTATTTAGGTGCCTTATTTCGGGCTTCGCGCCCCTCACCTGAAGCTTTCGTAACAAGAGTAGATTCCTGTTTAGGTGGCTGAGGCACAGAAGCGAAGGGAGGGGTCATGGTGATTGGTTGAACAAGGGTTAAAGCAGTATAAGGTTTGGGCTGACTAGGCGAGATAATGGATGGGGGATCAATATACCATACTGGGATCCCCATGGTCATGTTAGTAAGAGATAAGGTAGCCATAACAGGTACCAAAAATACTCCAGGAGGGGGAGCTAGAAACGGTATTTGACCGGATGGGTAATGGCCAAGTGGGACAACTCCGAGATGGTTAAGACTAGGAGGAACCATTACAGGAGGGTATATAGGCTCATGGATACCAACTGTATATGAGAGGCCTTGAGGAGGGGGTCCTGAAGGCTGAGTCGAGGTGCTAGGAGCAGGTTACGGAGGGCGGGGCTGCTGACTAGTCGAACCAGTCCGTTTGAGGTCGGACCGAGATGATTTCATCATGCAAACATTCAATGAGCTGGGATCAAAGATAGGAGGAGGGAGACCAAGGAATGAACCAAGAAACAAGGAGTATTTGTAGACCCCAGGTGAGACACTAGTCAGAGGTTTGACTTCTTGTTTATTGGCCACTGAAGAGATGATGGACTCATGGGAGATCTAAGACTTCGGTTTGTAATATGTCAATTGGTCGATGGTGACAATCTTTCCATTATGAGGAAATAAAATGTTACGATGAACCACAGATGGGAAAATAGACATCACATAAGTGTAGCTACGACCCAATTGAATGTTGTAGTCTAAGGGGATATCAATGACTTCTATGTCAACATAAACAGTCTTGCCCGAAAGAGTAATAGGAAAATTGCAGAACATGTCAAGGGGGTGGGAAGAGTGGCCATCCCATGCTCAGAGGGTGATAGTGGAAGGGGCCAACTCGGGAGATCCGAGTTTCTTCCAAATCGAAGCGAACATCACACAGGTGGATGCCCCCTCGTCAATGATAAATGGGAGACGTTGGCATTCCAGATCTTGATAGGGATTTGGAAGGCGACAGAGGCAGGAAGGGGGGGATGTTCTGACAGATCAACACTGAAGACAGTCAAACGATCATCTGAAGGATCCACAGTGCCCAAGGAAGTTATTAGATATTTTCATTGTGAAGGGCACGACTGGAGGACTTCCAACATTGACATGGCAGCAGGGGATTGCACCAAGTCATCTACTATACTATACAAATATGGGCAGATTTACTAGAAGTAGTGTTTCAGCGTAATGACCCCTTGGGGATCTTGGTATGAACCTCTGCCTTAGGCTGAGGGATAAGTAAAAGACCATTGGGTGTCAAAAGAGGATCTGTGGTACCTGAAGAAGGGGGCTCGGGGGCAGACGTAGCGGGGGGCTTGTTGTACTGACGAGATCGAGTCTGAAGGTTGAGGTCAATGGTAATGGGTTGGTTAGAGTTCATCTTGAGGATATGGTAATCAAAGGTACCAGGTGGAGGAGGTTGAGTGGCTGCCTAACTCTTAGGGGGTTGGGTAGCCATGAATCCTTGATGGGGGAAAGGATTGGTAAACACAGCCGGTTGGGTAGGGGAAACATTACGAGGAACCGAAGAGGAGGATTGATATACTCATGATGTTGCTTGAGCTTCCCACATCTGATGCATCTAAGGTAAAAGAGGAAAATCGTGGGTATAGTGACCATAAAAACCGCAACAAGAAGAAAGTTTGTTTGTGCAAACAAGCCTATCCTACTTGGGCTGAGTGCCCTATTGCTGGGTTGATGTGTTAGGTGCATTCCCTTGGGAATTGTTTCCTAGATTACCTGGGGTAGATTGGTTTTGGTTTCCTTTCCTTTTATTTTTGGAAGTAGGAGGATTAGTTGCACCCTGCTGTGCATACACCTGACCCTGTGGGGTGGTGGTTGTTGTTACGGGGGTTGAGAAGGCAATTGAGGTTGAGGTTCTAATTCTGGAGGAGATGGAGCACCAGGCTACTGATACAAATAATAAGGAGGTTGGGAAACATTGTGGTAAAGAAGCTGGGCAAAAGGAGGAGGCATGTCATATCCTGGATACATGCTACCGGGAGGGGGAAAAGTGTTGGAGGAGCTGGCCCCTCCCTGAGAAAAACCATAACCCATGGGAGGATGAGCGTATAGATGAGAAAGGGCTCCAATGATATCGTCGGTAGCATGCGATGCCCCTAGTGCGTTGGCACCATTGAGTCTAGGGAGATCAGGTAAGATGGTATAAACATAAACAGACTGTGCATAGATCAGGTCATATTTCAACGCAATATGGAGTGTAGAAATTTGAATAACTGTTAAATTATTCACCGAGATTATCCTGATCACACACTATTTGAGCTTCATGCATAATACATAACCTCTTCTACTATTGATCATCAATTTGCGGAAATTAAACAATCGCATGCGCACATTAAAACCATAAACAATCACACATATAAACACAGTATTTATGGGAAATCTTAAAGCTGAAAACCCCCAACTATCTGTATATTATAATGATAGAGATCATGTAACAATCATTGTACAAACTCCTCACAAGCTCTCAGTACAATATCCAATTGTTACACACTACACAAGCTCAGATCTACTCAAAACACATGCTCCAATCGCTCCACCGTTAGCCTCGCTCTACTCAGCACTAATCCAAGATGAATACCGTTCAATCTCGAGTTAATCCACCTGGCATGCACCACGCAATCCTCATTGGCATCTCCATCAATGTGTGGTGCAAAATCATGCACCAGTATAGTCACAACTGATAGTCACACTGCTCTTTCACCTACCTCTTCACTGGTCTCCACTGAAACTGTCCATGCACTGAAGTTAACTGATGTATTATTTAGTTGATTAATGAGTTTATAATTAGTGAATTAATTGATAATTAATTCACACCACTCTCACTAGTGTATCAATCAGTTAGACTAGATACAACTAGCCCAACTATGTTTAGCTTAGTTAAACTGAACACAACTCCATTAACTTCCTCAATCAACTCCACCAAACTCTCTCACATGAGTTCTAACTGAAGTATCCATGCAATAGCTCCACTTGACCCTTAGGAATAGCGTAATTCCTTCTGTCAGCTCCTGTGCCACATCTGTGCACTTAACTGAAGTGCTCCAAGAGAATAAGATAATGTTTATAGTTCAAATATTATTAAGAGCTAATAATATTCGACATATCTATTTTTAGACTGGAAATCTAAAAATAGATTCCGCCTAGTATGTCTAAAAATAGAAGTCCATCTATTTTTTCCAACTCGACCAACCATCCACAAATAGCATCCTGCAACTCATAGAACATGATCCATATGTCTAAAAATAGACATAGTCTAAAAATAGACTTTGCGCCAAAAATAGCCTGCGGGCCCACTTAGTGAAGGTGACTCCTTTCCACTAAGCTCATCATCTTATTGCAATCTCAACACTCCCTCTCAACAAGATATGGATTATCTGCAACCCCTATCCTGCCCCTGTGGTATTCGAATTTGCTCTTGGTGAGCGCCTTCGTCAAGATATCAGCATCCTGATCCTCCGTAGGAATGTATGAAAGTAACATGACCTTCCGCTGCACACAATCTTTGATATGATGATACCGGATGTCAATGTGTTTAGATCTATCATGAAATACTGGATTAACCGAGAGTTTGATGCAACTCTGATTATCACAATAAATCACAGTAGGATCCAAGTGTGAACCGAACAACCCGACCAAGATCTTCCTCATCCATATAGCCTTGCATGCAGCCAAACTCGCTGCCATATACTCGGCCTCTGCTGAACTGAGTGCCACGGATCTCTGCTTCCTATTGTACCAAGAAACTGCTGTCGACCCGATACTGAAAATCCCTCCAGATGTGCTCTTTCTGTCCATTGGGCTCCCTGCCCAATCTGCATCCGTGAAGCCACATAGCTTCACCTCATCTGACTGTTTGTACCACAATCCATATCCCGATGTGCCTCTGAGATATCTCAATACATGCTTCCCCGCCTTCCAAAAGAGCTTGGTAGGCTTAACCATAGCTTGTGAAATTTGGTTAACTGCATAGCATATATCGGGTCATGTATTGACCAGATACATAAGCGACCCCACCAACTGTCGATAAACAGTGGCATCCACTACCTCCGTCGAAGTAGCATCCTCCTTCCTCCATCCACCAGGAAGAGGAGTATCAACAGGCTTGCAGCCATGCATGTTGAACTTCTCTAATATCTCCCGGGCATACTTACCCTGAGAAACAAACAGTCCACCACTGCGCTGCCAAATTTCCAATCCCAGGAAATAATGAAGGAGGCCCAAGTCCTTCATCTCAAACTCCTTTGCAAGATCAGCCTTGCATGAGTGTATCAACAGTTCATCACCTCTCAAAATCAAATCATCTACATAAAGTACAATGATCAACAACTTACCCTCCACCACAATCTGGTATAGGTTAAGATCCGCCTCACTCTTGGAGAATCCAAGTCTGGTGAAATAACTGTCTATCCGTGTGTACCAAGCACGAGGTGCTTGTTTCAACCCATACAAATGCTCTCTTGAGCCTGCACACATGCGACTTGCTGCTGAAGATCTCGAAACCTTCGGGCTGCTCTATGTACACCTCCTCCTCAATGAATCCGTTGAGGAACGTAGTCTTCACATCCATCTGATGAATGTGCCACCCCATCTGCGCTGAGAGAGAAAGAATCGTCCGTATGGAAGAATACCTTGCGACAGGTGCAAAGGTCTCCTCATAATCGATCCCCTCAATCTGTGAAAAGCCTTGGGCAACAAATCTTGCCTTATACTTCTCCACACTCCCGTCAGCTGCCTGCTTCACTTTGTAGATCCATCTCGAACCCACCACTGATTTCCCTTCCGGCCTTGGGACAATCTCCCATGCACTGTTTCTGACAATCGAATCATACTCTTCCACCATGGCATCTACCCATGCGGAATCCTCCACAACTTCCTTGAAAGAGGATGGCTCTATCTCGACACTTGCCCACAAGAGCCATGTATCCAGATACCGACGTGACCGTTTCGCTTGCGCTGTGCCGTAGGTGCTCCTACAACCTTCTCTCGCATCTTGAGCCGCCGCTCGCTCGTAGTGCGCTTCCGCCTCTCGATGGTTGGCGCCGCCTGAGTGGTCTCTTCCACTCCATGAACCTCATCTTGTGGCTGATCCACATCCTGAGACTCATCCTTAGGATCTAATAGCTCCTCATCTGCATGCAAGTGTGGCTCCCTCTCAAGCAAACACTTCATGGATTTCGCCTCCTAAAATTTGATATTTTGTCGCACAACAGTCTTGCGACTGTCTGGAAAATACACACGATAGTTGTGGGGTGTATCAATGTACCCCACAAATATCCCAACATCTGTAGTTGGCTCGAGCTTCTTCCTGGCATCCTTCGTCATATGAATGTAAACAGGTGAACCAAAAATCTTCAAATGGGAAATATCAGGCTTCCTACCAGAAAATGCCTCCTCGGGTGTACTCATGCCAAGTATCCTGTGAGGAAAACGGTTCTGCACATATACTGCAGTATTGCATGCCTCTGCCCACAAGTGAATGGGTAGGTCTTGATCATGCAACATCGCCCGTGCAGCATGCACGATCATTCTGTTCTTCCGCTCAGCAACCCCATTCTGCTGTGGGTTATGAGGTGCTATGAGCTCTCTTCGAATTCCTTCTGCACTGCAAATGTCCTTGAATTCGCCAGAGATGAATTCACCACCATTGTCGCTCCTAAGAGCCTTCACCTGCTTCCCCGATTCTTTCTCAACCAGTGCCTTGAACTCACAGAAATTTGAGTATGTCTTGCTCTTCTTCTACATGAAGAAGATCCATCACTTACGAGAAAAATCATCAACAAATATCACATAATACCTGTGCTTTGTTGTTGGAGCTACTGAGAAAGGTCCACACACGTCTGTGTGAATTATCTCAAGGATCATCGTGGCGCGACTATCCTTCTTGTGAAAGGTGGCTTTCACAAATTTTCCCAAGGTAAACCCCTTGCACTGATATGACTGCGCAAGAGTGCCTTTAGGAAGCCCAGTAGAAATTGCAGTATCTTGAAAGCTCCATGGTGAAGGTGGCCTAATCTCCGGTGCCACAACTCGCCATCAACCCGTCTCAGCACTGCTTCTGCTTTGCCTGCCATTGCTGCACAGACATCTACCTAAAATTGATAAAGGTTCTTAACTCAAACCCCTATCCTCCGGGTCTCACCAGTTGCCTTACTGCGCAGGAAAGCCTTTCCCTTGCTAAAGACAACATCATATCCCTTGTCTTCTAACATTTACACAGAGATAAGATTCTTCTCCAATCTTGGAACATGCATCACTTCCTTCAATACGAAGGGTTTACCAGACTCCCTCTTAAAGGAAATGGTACCGATACTGGTCGCACTGTATCTACCATCATTTCCCATCTCGATGTGCACTCCAAGATCTTTCTCATCCAGATTAGTAAACAAATCTCGATCTCCTGTCATGTGAAAAGACGCACCACTGTCCAGAAACCACACTGAACCCATCACACTTGAGACCAAGCATGCGATCAACAAAAATTATAGCTCAAACTGCGAGGCTAAGGCCTCTCCAGCTGCAGATCCAGCAGCCTACTTATTTTTCTTCTTCTGCGGACAATTTGTGGCATAATGTCCGTGTTGGTGATGCGTGAGTTAATTTCCCTCGCTATGTTCTGCCGTCTTTCGCGGAAGGATGAGAAGCTTTCGTTTCCTCTTCCTTCTTTGCTTTGGCAGCCAGCAATTTCCTCATCGAGTTCTTTGATGCAAGATCCGTCCTCGTACCCGCCCATTCCCTTCGCACAAGATCCGACCAAAGTCGCTCCCATCCTGGCAATTTCTGCCGACCATTGACAGAGTCCTGATAGGAATGCCAACTCTTCAGAAGCCCAAGGAGAGCCAAGCTCACCAAGTACTCATCATCTACAGTCACCCCCACACTTCCCAGCTCATCCATGCATTGGGTGAACTTCGTGAGGTACTTGGGCATACTGTCGCCTTTCTCCATCTTTATGTTTCTGAGTTTATCCTTGAGCGCCAACTTCCTCTGATCGCTCTTGCTTTGGAATAAATTTGTGAAGGCTTTCCACATCAAGAATGGAGAATCCTTACCATGCAGGCTGGACACTATGTGATCCTTCACGCCCTCCAACAGAATCCTTCGACACTTTTCTGTCTTCTTTTGCCATGCCTCAAGTACGACAACATCGCTAGAAGTAGGCTTTGGAACTTCAGCATCTATGAGCTCCTTCAACCCATTTTCATCCAGCACCGCCTCCATCCTGTCCTTCCATGCAATATAATTCGAGCTGCCCTCAAGGGCATACTCCAATCGCAATCCGTTGAAAGACATCTCAGCTTCGACACCAAGAAAACACTGCTGCAAATTCGAATTCCACCAGCACAAAACTCAACCGCTTCAATGTTTTGCAATTGCTCCAATGATCAATATCGCTCTGATACCATGTAGAAATTTGAATAAATTTTAAATTATTCACCGAGATTATCCTGATCACACACTATTTGAGCTTCATGCATAATACATAACCTCTTCTACTAGTGATCATCAATTTGCGGAAATATAAACAATCGCATGCGCACATTAAAACCATAAACAATAGCACACATATAAACATATTATTTATGGGAAAGATTAAAGTTGAAAACCCCCAAATATCTGTATATTATAATGATATATATCATGTAACAATCATTGTACAAACTCCTCACAATATCTCAGTACAATCTCCAATTGTTACACACTACACAAGCTCAGATCTACCAAAAAACATGCTCCAATCTGCTCCACCTGTTAGCCTGCCTCTACTGCGCAATCCAAGATGAATAATTGCCCAATTTGAGTTTGAATCCCTTTGGTATGCACTGCGCAATCCTCATTGGCATCTCCATGAATGTGTGGTGCAAACTCATGCACCAATATAGTCACAACTGATAGTCACACTGCTCTTTCACCTACCTATTCACTGGTCTCCACTGAAACTGTCCATGCACTGAAGTTAACTGATGTATTCTTTAGTTGATTTATGAGTTAATCATTAGTGAATTAATTAATAATTAATTCACACTACTCTCACTAGTGTATCAATCAGTTAGACTAGATACAAATAGCTCAACTATGTTTAACTGAGTTAAACTGAATACAACTCCACTAACTTCCTCAATCAACTCCACCAAACTCTGTCACATGAGTTCTAACTGAAGTCTTCATGCAATAGCTCCACTCAACCTTTAGGAATAGCGTAATTCCTTTTGTCAGCTCATGTGCCACTGGCACTTAACCGGGCGGCCCAAGAGGATAAGATAATGTTTAGAGCCCAAATATTATTAAGAGCTAATAATATTCGACATATCTATTTTTAGACTGGAAATATAAAAATAGATTCCGCCCAGTATGTCTAAAAATAGAAGTCCATCTATTTTTTCCGACTTGACCAACCATCCACAAATAGCATCCTGCAACTCATAGAACAAGATCCATATGTCCAAAAATAGACATAGTCCAAAAATAGACTTTGCGCCAAAAATAGTTTGCGGGCCCACTTAGTGAAGGCGACTCCTTTCCACTAAGCTCATCATCTTGTTGCATTCTCAACATGGAGGGAAGCTTCTTTGGTCTGAGGGAAATGAGATCTGACATTTTTTCCAATAGCAGGAAAAAGGGATCTGAGAAACTAGTCCATGTAGAGACGGTCTTCGATGGTAGCGGCTTGACATAGGCTCTTTCTTCTCTGCCATTCTTGGACATGATCAGATAGGCAGGTCATAGACGATTGACGAAAATAGGTCGAAAGTTTGGTACCGGTGTCATAACGAAGGGGAAACTAGAAGTAAGACAGAAAAGCCCTAGCAAGAGTTGTAAAAGTAGTATGAGAGGAGGAGACCTGGTCGACATACCACTTTGAAGATTCTCTAGTAAGCATACGTTGGAAAAATCGAAGACAGATGGAGTCATCGGTGATGGAATTAGATGAACACCACATGTGGAAAGAACAAAGATGGTTGGTAGGATCCTCTCCAGCAAGACCTTCAAACTTGGGGATGTTTGAAGGGAGCTTGGTTGGCATAACAGGCCAACTAGGATCATGGTGTATGGGGTCATTAATTAACTGGTTAAATTTGAGAAGGCTGAGGCCTTCCATGTAAGGGAGCAAGGGAGCAGCTGGGATAGATCCTGTTGGGTCCCCACTAGTAGTATTCCCAAAATTAGGGCCGGGGCTACCACCAACGTTAGGTCCTGAACTAGACATGGTGAAGGTGACATGAGGAGAGCCAGGGATAGAACCAGAAGGGGAACCCGATGAACCAGAAGCAGATTTAGAATGGGGAATCGGTGGAGGTTAGACTCAAACCCTACATGGAGGAGTAAGTATTCCTACCGAAAACTGAGGATGAAGGCCAAGAAGTCTCCAGGATAAGCACCTTGGGGGCACAATGATGGAAAACAAACACGGATCACAGAAGGAAGAAAGACCAACAATGGAAAAGAGGTGCAGGATAAAATGATTACAATGTCGAAACAAGGGTAGGGAGGTGCAGGATTAATTGATTACAATGTTATAGTCTTGGTCTCATGGTGTAAACCAAGCGCTCTTCACTTAGGGTGTGCGTGTATGTGATAAGTGTGTTAATTTTAATTAAACCCAAACGCGTGTAGAGAAAAAAGAAAAAATATGTTGTATAACTGTAAATAAATCTAAAAATAACAGTAAAGTAAACTGAATATGATATAAAATAAACAGCTAAAGATGCATCAATTTAAACCCAAGGAGGAGGGCTTCCAAAAAACTAGTCTATGGGTGGGCGAAATCTAGTCAAAACACACAAAATGGCCAATGGATCTAAAGTCATGAGGGACAAGGATCTAAAGGACAGATCTGCTAGAAATATGTGCAGAAAATAGTAAATAACTAGAGGGAAAAGTGTTGCAAATGAGGTGGCGAAAGGCTACAACCTAAAGGGAAACAGAGGGGACCGTAAAGGAGGACCAAAAAAAACTGAAAATAGGTGTTTTGGATGGATGAATAACCAATATGAAATGGATTTGAAAGTACAGGATAAGATCTGAAAAATGGCTGAACACACTGAAATATCAGATGACCCGCTTCAGCGAAACTCCTCCTAAAAAGGTGGAAGCGTACTGAAGCCCTAAGGGGCTTGGTTCCTGCTTCGACAAGTAAAACCGAGCAAGTACATGTCCAATATGGGTGGAGAGGGATGTCAAACAACCCTGAACATTAGCCTAGACAAACCCAGAAAAATCACAGAAAAATTCCCGCAAAAAGTTCAGGTCACAGTTTCTGACATGTTTTCTGCAGAGGTTGCAGTTTTCTGGCTGTTTTCTGTGCCCTGAAGGTTGAGGTCGCAGGTTTTGGCCCAAAAGTGTGACCTGCACTTCCGGCCGTCTCGGGAGCAGGTTTTAGAAAAAAGTGTTGTTTGAATTGCAACTGATACTTGTCACCTACGCAATAGGCCCAGAAACACACATAACTAAGAATTTTTACTGTTTTAGGGTTTTAAAGGTTAAAAACAACATCAAGAAAAGAAAAACAAGAAGATGAAGAAAAATCCTAGGGGTTGAAGTAGCTGGTCATGCAGGGATGTGAAAAATGACATCGGTCGTAATCATAAACCCTTGTGAAGTCGCCAGTTGTTAGTGTGAATTCTAATCACAAGCGTAAGAAAAAAATCTTAAAAAACAACCCTAACATCAAAGATGGCTGTCAATTTCCTAAGATCTGTAGTTAGTTGATAAGAATAAATGCCAGAAAATCCAGATCTATGCAGTTAAAGACATTAAACAACAAATAAAAGCAAGAGTTGCTCCATGCATCCAATGGACAAGACAATAATATTTTTAAAGAATTTTGTATTTATGACACTTGGGAAGGGAACATAGAAAGATGTTACTAGTCCCGCTTAATGGGATGGGTTCTTATATGTCCTCAGCGCTTTAGATCTAATATTTCTCTCTCTTGATGGAGTAGAAAACCCAGATAAAAATGGAACTCAAGGGGAGTTCACAAGCAAAAAAGTAGAAAAATATGACAATGATGGAGGATCAAAGTCAGACCAAAAGTATAGATCTAGAGTGATCTTTAGGCAAAAAAAGGTGGTGAATGAGTGGAAAAATGCTTCTATTTATAACAAAATATTGAGTTAGTCTAGATATTGGTGCATAATTAAAATATTATTAACCAAATCTAGAGCCAACTTTTATGGAAAATTTTATTATTTTTGTTGGAGGGAGAAATAATTTGAATTTGTCAAATCCATTTATTTGTAAATAATAAATAAATAAATTTAACAAGGAACATTATTTAAACAATGTTTTAAATAATCATTCCTAGAAAATAATAAGATAAATAGTGATTTATCTAATTAATTTTCCTGTTTTGGGTTAAATATGACCAGGAATAATAATTAAACTATTGTTTAATTAATTATCCCTTTAGGAAAATCAAACAAATAAGGATTTATTCAATTATTCATCATGGGGTTTCATGTTTATACCATAAAAAACTTAATAAATTATGGATTACTAAGTTATTTTCATAGTGAAAGCAATTTTACTAGGGTAAAATTGGTCTTACACGATGTACTTTGGTCCATCTAATAGTACTAGGTTAGATGACCAAAAATTGGTGTAACAGCAAGTACTCACCTTCATTTTCACATTGAACCACAAATTCATATGTTAGGAATGGAAGAATCACGAAACATTATATGGGAAGAAAATAGAGGTGAACAAGTGGGTTTTGAAGGCAATTTGGCTTGCAAGAAAAGAGCCACTTGTGAACTAGAAGGATTGCTACAAAATTTCCGGTTAATAGAAACAAGTAGATGTACATAACCCAAGTTGAGGGTACAAGGCTAGAAATCATGGATGAAATAAGAGAGGAGAATACTAAGGGATTTTATAGGTAGCGAAGGAGCTTCGTAGCGCTATTGAAAGCTAGCTGAAAAGGCATTTGGGATTTCATGGAAGCCATGGACTTTAGGGAAGAAGTTGTTTGTTGTATATTTTTTTATGTAGGAGAGTGACCTTCATTTTCACTCTTTATCTGAGTGAATTGAGTTTCCCCTAGTGGTATCATGGTTTAGTCAAGGGGTGGTCAGTTGTAGAAGCTTTAAGTATAGATGGGAAGTGGAAAAGAGCTTAGCCTTCTTCAGTTGCAAGCTTTTTTTTACTTAAGTTTATTTTCTTGTCTTTAATGTTTGCCAATTTTTAATCTAAAGGATATTTGCATTTAGATATGGATAATGTTCGCTATGCAATAATTTTGACATGAGAATGATGATTGAGATGACACGTGAATGATGGATAATGATATCATGATTGTGTGGCTTAAATGATTTAGCTCTGTGGTTATCATGAAATGATAATGTTGGGTAGTTAGACACTTTGTATGCATTATGCCATTGTGGGTAGAGTCTTAGTAGAATCTTGACAATGATACCTCAACTAGGAGGATATGGATAATTTCTTTCTACTAGATTTAGTGTGGATGTTGGTTGGGGAGTAGACCCTTAACATACTTCAAGTGGTGGCCATCGAGTTTTTGACAGTGCATGGGAACCTTGTGCATTTGTGTATTTTGTACATGGGAAGGAAATTCAACCCTTCATTTATTTGGAGAGGAAATAGTCAAGGACGGATTCCCTGAGTTTATAACGATGACCGAGAGATCTTAGTTTTCACAGAGCATGTGAAAAATACTTGAGAATGCTCACTTAAGGACCATATTTTCCTATGAAAATGTGGGCTTTGATGATAGCCTTGGGCTATCAGACTTTCATTATAATTTTCAAGCTTTATTTTGAGGCTGAAGCTACCTTGGATATGTTAGTCTGATTGGGTGGGTCTAATTAGATGATCATTTAACCATATATTTGTTCATCTAATCATTTAAGATCATTTCATAAAGAGAAAGTTGGGAGATTGATATGTTCCTTAAAATCCATAATCCGAGGCCATCTAAATAGGTGTATTGAAGGATGTGAGCTTATCCTCAAAGGCTTAAAAATTGAAGCCTACGATTGCATGGGTATGAGAACAATGTTAAATAAAATATTGAATGACGTGTTGTAAGTGCACATGAGAACATGGGTAAACATGATTTCTAAGAATGTGCTTGAAGAATTAGGGTAAGGAATTGGTTGATATGATTATATTGTATCTTTACCTTTTACTTGTGACCAAACCTAAATCTTAGCTTGATTGGGAGTGATCTCTCTATACACGTGTTTGAGGAACATGGATGGTGGTGAGGGCTTTCTTGATAGGCCATATGAAAGAATGGCTTGACGAATTATTATGATCATGAATACAATCTCATTGAATATATATGTGTGTATACACATGAATTTATATATGAGTTATATTTTATTGTGATAATGTATTGGTTACTTATTATTCGTGAGTTGTTGATGGATGGAATGACAAGGTAAATTTTAGGACAATGGCTTGATTACCTTCTTAAATAAATTATATTAATATGTGGACAACATTTGAATGAATTGATGAGGTAAAATGGATGTTCTTAGGCATTTTTACTCCCAAAAATTCTTATCATACAAGAGGTCTTGGAAAATGAAAATCTTGTGAGCCAAATGATTGTGGTCCCATGTCTATCAAACTAAGCTTTTGTAAAAAAATAATCTTCGTGCGTGATTTGAATAAGAATATGGAACAACCAACTTCACTTATCAATAATAATGGATCTCACTTTGTGGTCGATATGTATCCATTCTTAAATATTTATCAAAATGAAAAATTATTCAACATGAAAATTAAGCCTTCTTTGAAGAAAAGGATCATCCACTGGTTGATGGGAAAAATGTTAACGAAAATTGCTTTGATGGAAACATGGATAAAATTAAATCAAACTTGAAAGGAAAAATTTGGCTTTGGGAAATCCTAATTGTTATTTGAATGGAGGGGTATCTAACAGATGGGGAAGTCAATGCAATTGTCAAAAATGCAAAAAGTTTCATTCAAGGACTGATAAACAATGTCATAGGAAACAAGGGTATCCTGCTTAGGTGGCCTTAAAACTCCACCCTCCCCCAATGAAAACATATATTGTTAGTTTTAAAAATTTATTTATATGAAGAGTTTTGAAGGCATTGCATCAATAATGAAGGTTATTGTATTCATCCATTCTATACCATCTTTTTTTTCTCACAAGTTTAACCATCTGGTACCATTTACCCATATAAAATCTTTTATGCCATAAGAATATGTATTCAATCAGCAACCTTGATGCTACAATGTTGTATGATTTCCTTGTTATAGGCCTTACACATAATTTAACTTAGCTTGGAGTTTGGACTTATTTCACGCCTTGTGTTTTGTTGATTCAAAACTTTTAAGGCTTGTATCTACCCTCTCCTCGCCATTGAATGGGATGACACAGGTCATTGGCACCATCGATTTTTTCTTTTTGGTATCAACAATGCCTCCTGTCACTTGAATTCCCCTCCTTTTGGCCTTTGGGCTTGATCTCTCAGTCAACACCCCTCAAATTATTACTTCAATGACACCTTATATTGATCCTCATCTCAACACCATGACTTACCATTTTTCAATACCCAATATAAATTCATCCCACGACACATTAACATGTTTTGTCATGGATTTTTGGATGAAACTTCTATTTTAGTTCTTGATGGAATCTCCTCTCCTTCAACACTCAACCAAAAATTTTCCCTACAAAGCTCAATTGAGACTTACCTTACTGTACTTGCAAAAACTTAGCTTTGAACTTGTTTTCGCCTAAATCCACACCTAGGATTATTGTGGAGAAAATATTTAACTCCACTTGGTGTGGCCTTGGGGGAAAGTTTCGAGTCGAGTTGTTGTCACTCAAACTTCAACTCCTCCATTTAGGCTAACTCCTAGCGAAGCCAAGGGCAGTGGGCCATATGAAAATAACTAAGGCTCAACTAATATAATGTTAGATAAGTCAAGTTCTAGGAGTTAAAATTAAATTATTAAAGATACATCCAAATTAAACCAATATATAATTTGAAACAAATAAATTCAAAGCATCATAATAAAAATAACCATATATAAGGGAGATATTGCAATAATATAAAAGATGTATCACGAAGGAAGACCAGTGCCAAATGTCAAATAGTTGCCAAAAGTAAACATTCCAAGTGAAAAGATAACTTTGAAAGTAATGCTTGGAAATAAATACTTCAAAGATACGTGCCCAAAGTAATGTTTTGAAATTAAATGTGGCAATAAAGATAGGCAAGTACAATAATGTTCAATGCAAAATTCTTAGAGAAGTGAATACGTAGAACCAAATGCTTTGTTAAATAAAATGTATGTACTTGAGATATTGAAAATTGATTCAAAGAGATTGATAATATTTATGAACTCAGGAAGAAAAAGGAAATGAATATCCAAGTGGAAATGTTGCAATTTGAATGCATTGGAATGTAATATTGATTTATTTTAAACTTAAGTTAGATTGCAAATTAGTTAGTTGCAAATTGAGAAAATTTCAATTGAACTGGTTCCCTAGGTCTTATCCTCATTGGGGCCCTGGTCTAGAAATAAGGAATCAATAGGGTCTGAAGGGTCAAACATTCCTTTTGAGTTGTCAAAAGTCTACCCAAAAAAATCAGCAATCAAATTAGTTAGAAAATCACTTAAAGAAAGATGATTTAAGACTAAAATTTGCTATTTTATAAAAGGGAAAAATATAAATCTAAAAGATCAATTTTTTATGGTGTTTTTTTAATGAATGACCAAGTAAACTTGGTCCTCCTTGGAAAAAAATATTGTTGTTAGAACAAAAAACCAAATTTAAGCCTATGTGCTTGATTTTTAATGATAATTCAAGGAAAATATCAAGAAGTTTAAGGTTTGCAAGTAAATGATATGAAAGTGAGCCTTGATGGCGCTGATCTTCAAGGCTTGTTTTAATCCACCATGTTAGTATAAGAAGTCACTCCTTGAATACTTAAGGAGTAAGCCTTACACATCATAGTTCATTTCAAATTTTAAAGGAGTTTTTTGTGTGGTGGGATGGATTTCTCAAAGATTTTGAAATGATTTAATGTTATTTAAGACTTTCATGCATTTGGCAAGTTGTGGCAAGTATAAATTGTGTGGGTAAAAGGTAGTGTAGGGAGCAAAGTACACAAATGGAAGAATATGAATAGCTGGTACCTATTTCAGAAAATATTCCTATCCTAAATCAGTCACACGACTAAGTTGATGACCTTTTAACACAAACTATGTTTATGTTAAACAAACAACACTTAGACAATAGATTTCATGTAGAAAGTATTAAAAAAATCCTTTATGAAATCTTCACTGAAATGTTCTATTACACACATATAACTTGCAGAAAACTGAAAGCAAATAATTTACTGTTAAATCCTTTAACAAATTCTCACTCACACTTCACTAGTTGCTGCAACTTATATTTTAGAAGAAATTAACAAAGAAAATATACACACCACACATTAGATGTTCCTTGAGTCACAAAATCCTCCAGCATGAAGCAAAAATGTTTTTTTATATTATTTTTAGTCTTCAGGTAGACTAACATCCATCCTGGAAATATTATTTACATGTGCTATATATAGTAAGAGAGGAACCAACTCCATATCTTATAAAAAGAACGAAACATTAATTCTAACATAACATATGTGTCAAAATACATTACATCCTTATCCCTTAGAAATATAACAGAAAGGGCAAATGGAGAAAGAAGAAGAGAATAATTTTGGGCTGGAATGCTGAGTGTGCTGTCATGTTACCCCTTTTTCTGCTGAATTTTATCCTTGTGTCTTGGGTTTTTATTAACCATGTAGCTTCATTTAATAAGACCTCCAACAACCTCATAACCACCTCTCACCATCACTTGTATTATCCATTTAGTTATGGGTTCTAATACATCCTTAACTGGCTCGGAAAACTCGCTGACAAGTGTCAAAATTCAGTTAAAACAGGTGCTGCCGGAAATTTCGGTAAAAACCTGTAACTGTGTAAAAATTGGAATGCTACTGGAAATTCCAGTAGCACAATGTTCTTTTTAAAAATACATAGAAAAATGCTGAAAATTCAGTGCAGAATTGTATTCCGTGACACCTAGGCTACTGTTCAAAATTTATAACTGATTAACGAAAAGGGATTAGTACCAAAAATATTTTTACCTTTCCTCTAAGTGTGCTATAGCTTCAACCAATTTATCTAAATCATTTTTGCTGTCAGCAGCTGATGTTATGGATCTAGTTGCTCTTGTAGTGGCCTCCTTGATAGGGTTGTTGTCCTCCTTAGAACCCTTTTGTGTTTTTCTTCTTTTTGAGGGCTCTGAATGCTATTCTGAAGGGGTTGGGTTCTTGCTTTTCTTCATGGATATTTTTTTTTTCTCTGTCTTTGTACCTTCAGGTTTCCATTCAACATCCATGACTTCTGTCATTAGGCTTGGCTTGAGAAGAGCCTTGGATTTAAGCCTAAACTAATTATCTTCCTTGTGCTAGCAATAGGTTTAGCCTCTTCTTTCTTATTTTTACTGCCGATTTCATATCCAACATCCTTAAGGAATTATTCATCTGATGGTGTAGGCTGATACTCCTTTTGCAGCTTTTTTTGAATAGGTGCTTCCGAAATTTCTGGTAGCACCCGCGCTTTTGACTTATCTTCTATTGCAGACCTTCCTCCTCTGGCTCTAGTGTAGAAATTTGGAAATGGATGAACAAGGGGTACTATTCATGGACTTGGGCTTGCTTGCATAGGAGTTATCTCATTTTTCCACCTTTCCTTTAGTTTTTCATGCATAAACTTTCTCTTTCTTACCTTTGGCCTTTTTATGAATGTTTTATTTTTGGGCCTTTCTATTTTTTATTCTCTTTGCAGGCTAAGGATTAGGTTGTGGAATTGTAGGTGTAGGTGCAAGTTGGCCTGCCCTATAGAATAGAAAATGGTCCTAAGTCTAGTTTCTCTTCCTCAACTCTTCTTCAACCAGAACTTTTATCAAAGCTTGATGGTACAAGCTATACTTAGAAACATCATTATGGGTTTGAAACCTTGCTGACATCTTGTTCGGGCTTTTCAACGAGAAAAATGGAAGATTCAATGTCTTCATCACTGAAATATGAAAAAGAAACCTCATGTGATAGAAGAATACCATTGTATACCTCCTTGCACATGTGATATATATCTTGATAAGTTTTATTAATTTTTCACAATCATTCTTAAGGTAGCTTCTTGGGATTCCTTTTGCCCAGTTTGGATATCTGTGAGCATCCTTGAGGAAGCTGTTGAGATCACCTCCTGTGATAACTTGTCCCTTGAACCACCTTTATCTTTCTTGGGGAAGGTTAAAGGCTTCAACAATGGAGTCTTCAGAAACCTGCAAAGTGAGTCAATAAACTGCAGCCTCCCGTCCATTAAAAGAATTAGAAAACTTTAGAGAAAACCTTGAATTTTAGCTTCCCAACCTGGTACAAAGAGGATACCATCTTGATCGCATAAACAAATTTCTCACCCTTGGATTAGCATCAACCAAATCTGCACCCTATGTCTCTATTCGATTTATCTTACCACCTGTTTTAGTCATCTTCAAAAAAATAAATTCCCATGTCTCCTGCAAATGATAGGTGGTGGAATAGGAAGAGTTTACCTTATAGGTGTGGTCTGTATTCTTCTCTAGGATCTTGTCTGAAATCCAGAATTCTTCTCCAATTATAAATCTCAACAAATTTGAATCCAACAAATTAGACTTCAAATGATAATATTCCTATTTTTTAGATGGTTTTAAAACTATATTTGGTTCACCACTCCATGCAAATCACCCTCCATCATTAAAATATTCATTATCATGATGTGCACCATGTGACACCCATAACCACCTTCATTTGGCTACGTTTTCGATATGGGATCTCCAGATAGATTATGGCAAGTGTCTTTGATGACACACAAACTGTGATGTTGATTGGCCAGAATTTATGACAGTAGTGCTATGTGGCCATTAGAATAGTTATGGAGTGCGGTGTGATCACCACGATCCATCTAACTCAACAAAACACGTAACTTAACGTATGGATGACTGACTTGGCATAGACAAACATGACTGGAAACGATTCAATTATTAAATGCGGATGACACATGTGGCTTAACGTATACAATGGCTTGACCTTAGCGAAATGACTGTAATATGATACCTCTCATCAGATCTTAAAGAATTTAAAAAATAATTGGTGTGTATTAACCCTACGACACGTGGTATGACTAAAGCGTATGCGCTTTTTCGCTTTATTTAAAAAATAGTGTATGCTTCCGGAAATTCCGGTAGCATCGGAAGTAAAAATAAAAAGACAGAAACATGAAATAACGGACTATTCGAAAGGCTTAAAAAACTGTTGCTTCTAGAAATTCCGATAGCACCCAATTTTTTATTTTTATTTTTATTTATTTATTATTATTATTATTATTTTTTTTTAAATTTTGAATTTTTTTGAATTTTAATCCTTAAAACAAAACTATGGAATGGACTCATAACTTAGCAAAGAATTGTGCTAACATTGGCTCCATAGGGGATAGATCTCTCCCTGCGGGGCTCTAAGAATATTTTGTAGTTTCAGTGCCTTGTCACTGGGCTATGGAGTCTTATTATGAAACACACCAATATTTAAAGTGAATTTAGGCTACCAGCAACCTTAGTAAAAGAAGTTTTTGAAAAAGTTCCCATTAAATGGGCCTCCATACAGTTCTGCTCCATCGATATGTTGCAACTCAAAGGTATTGTTCTGCAAAATGTTTGAGATTCTGAAAGGACCAAGCCACAAAACATCATACTTGGAATTCTTACCTGGATCTTTGTGTTGTGCATCCCATTTCAACACTAGATATCCAATCTGAAAATCTTATTTTTTGGTTCCTTTGTCAAAAAATTGCTTCACAACTTGCTGATATTTTCTTACAAAATCATATTGCTGTTCTCGCTTTTGTTGCACTTCTATGATTTGATAAACTCTCCTGGTCATATCATTTGTTTTAGCTTCTTGATCTTGCATAAATTTAGCTACAGGAATGGCCAATTGAACTTGAAAAATAACATCAGTTCCATAAACCATTTGAAAAGGTGATGTATTAATAGAATTTTTGATAGTCACCCTACCTGCCCATAAAGAAAACTTCAGTTTTGAATCCCAAGCTTTCTGGTTTTTCTCCAACATTTTGGTGATGATTCTTACCAAAATTTTGTTTGATGATTCAGCTAAACCATTCCCTTGGGGATAGTAAGCTGTAGAGTGAGTGAGATGAATGCCATAATCTTCAAAGAAATTTACCAATGGAGTGGCTTTAAAAGTAGTTGCATTATCTGCTACTAACCTTGATGGATATCCAAATCTGGTTATGATTCCTTCTAGAAAATTAATGATAAATTTATGAGTAGCATTCCTGGTAGGGATTGCTTCAATTCATTTGGTGAGGTAATCGGTTGCAACAAGAATCCAACAATGCTATCCACTTGAAGGTGAATGAATTTATCCAATTAAATATAAGCCCCATTGCTGAAAAGGTGCAGAAACAACTATGGGCTTAAGAGGCAAAGATTTCAAATGTTTCTTGCCGGTGAAATTTTGAAATTTTTCAGATGCTCTCACCTTAGCACACACATCAGAAAACAAGCTAGGCCAAAAATAGCCAGCTCTCAATATTTTGTATGTTGAAGTTCTCCAATAGTGATGTCCTCCACACACACTACTATGCTTATTAAAGATAATTTTCTTGGACTCATATGGGTCAATGCATCTCAAAAAAAATCCTATAGGATATTTCCAATATAAACAATTATCTTTAATGAAAAATTTAACAGTTTTTAGCTTCAAATATGTTACTCTTATTTTATCATAATTTGGTGAGGTTTAAAATTCCATAGAAAATAGATGATGTCTTTATACCAGCTTCATTCAGAAAGATTTATATCCACTTCCATGCTGTCTATAGGTTTAGAAATATGCCCTTCAAAGTTTTCATCCATGAAATTCAGGCCCAAAACTTTACAATTTTCTTCAGCTAGTAGTTTGGCTAATCCTTGACCTTTGATTAGTTTAGTAGGCTTTATCTCCAAATCAAACTCAAGAAATTTAGTCACACACTTGCTTCCTTTTCCATCAATATCAGGTTGAACTAATATCTCTCTAACAACAGATGAAGGTACATAAGCAATAACTTGAGCATGTAGAATATAAAATCTAAAATCTTTTAGAGCTTTTACTAATGCATAGGCATGATTTTCCAACATTTCATACTTCAATTATGCATCTCTAAGTGCTCTGCTGAAAAATGTTATGGGAGATTTCTTATTTTCTGAATATTTTTGTAACAAAACAACAAAAATATTATCTTGGGAGGCAAATGAGAAGATCAAGAAAAACTTTGGGTATTCAGGGCTTACTAGCTAAGGTGCTTCAATGATGGCTTTTTTGATCAGCTCAAATGAATTTTTGGATTCAATGGTCCACTTGAATTATTTGTCCTTCTTCAATAGGTAACTAATATGCTTCACCACTTCAACAAAATTTGGAATGAACCTTCTTAATAAATTAATCTTACCAAGGAAATATTGAACCTCTTTTGGATCTTGGAAGTGTTAAATCTTGAATTGCAATCACTCTCTTCGAATAAATTTTCACTCCATATTTATGAACTATATGACCCAACATATTACCTTCTTTGAGAGCAAAATGAGACTTCTTTGGATTCAATGATATACCATATTTTCTGCATTTAACAAATACTTATCTCAAGTGCTGAAGGTGTTCTTGATCTAAAGTTGAATAAATTGTAATATCATCTAAATAGATGACCAAGAATTTGTATTTTTCTCTAATGAATGCAAATTCCATAGCATGTTGAAAATTAGCTCCGACATTCATAAGCCCAAATGACATCTTTGCATACATGAATGTTCCCAAAGGAGTTGCGAATGTTGTCTTCTCTCAGTCTTCTGGCCAAACTGAAACTTGATTGTACTAGGAGAACCCATCTAACATAGAAATTCTGTTTGAACTAGTTACCTTTTGAAGAATATGATCCATCTTTGGCAAAGGATAGTTATCTTTCTTGGAGCATTTGTTAAGATTTCTAAAATATATACATAGTCTGACTTCACCACTCTTCTTCCTTACTGGGACTAGATTAGCAACCCAATTTGAATATCTAAATGGAATGATGATTTTGGCATCCAAAAGTTTCTTAATTTCCTTCTCCATGACTAGTAACAATAGTGGATTGATTTGCCTTAATTTATGCCTAAAAGGCTTAGTACCATATTTCAATGGTATCCTATGCTCAATGACAAATGTATCATATGTCTTAAGATCTTCATATTTCTAGGCAAAAACATCAACAAATTCAAAAGACAACTTGTGGTATTCAACTTTTATTTCTTCTGATAAAACTTTTGACAACTTCACATACCTTGGTTCTTTTTTTGTGCCCAAATTGAAATCTTCCAATTCAACTTCCGTTTCAGACAACTGTAGTTACTGAGATATCATTGTGATCAAAGAGATTCTCAAGTGGGATTAACCCCTTGGGAATACGATTGGTACACAACTGAATGATAGGCTGATCATCAATCTGTTTTTTGCAGATTTTTGGTATCTTGCAAATCATCATCATCCTTCATGAGATCTTCATCTTGATCAATGTTTAGGAATACAAAATCTTTAGCAAATTCAATAAATCTTCTAATATCCTGATCATCTTCAAACAATTTCCAATGATTGACATTATCAGGAATGCTAGGTCTGAACCTAAATTCCACTTCATATTTCAGCTTCATAGGTATCAGAACCTTGAATGATCTTGCTAGAATAGAAAGTGAGTCAACCATAATATTAATTTCTCTTGGAATAGAAGAAATGTTAAAAGACATGAATGAGTCTTCTATAATGCTCCATACTGCATTCTGGTAATCTCTGAGTTTGGGATGCTTATTTTGATAAACATTTTTGATTTGTTGAATGATAAGTTAAACATCTCCAAAAATAGAAATTTCTGAACTATTCATGTCCTTTGCTGCTTTTAAACCAATCAGCAGAGCCTCATACTCAGCCACATTGTTAGTTGCTTCAAATTCAGCCTTGAAATAAAAAGTGGAGCTCTATTTCAAAGGAGAAATGAGAACTATTCCTGCACCAAATCCTTAGTTGGAACATGAGCCATCAAAGTACATTTGCCATAGTTGGGAACCTTCATGATTGATATGTTTTTAAGATGGCTTCAAAATCTGAAATTTTTCTACAAATAGGAAAACATTATCCATGTGTAATATGCTTGAACCAACATCAGTTGTTCTAACATAAATTGGATGATAAGTGGGGTATTTGCTGTAATTAATGATATATGCCAGTTGAGATTCTCTATAAAGTCTTCTTTGTTCTTCTCCAAAAACAGGGATAGTAGCATAAGTGAGATCCATTTGCAATGTTCCTCCCAACCTTCTAATCCATGACCTAGAAAGTAACATGCCAAACCTAGGAGGAATGCTAGCTACAACAATATCCATCACCATTCCTTTCATGGGTAACTTAAAAAGGCTTATTGCATGGTCTTTGATGAAACCAAGACATTGAAATTTCTAGGAATCAAAGGAGTAGATATCTTGGTACTCTGTAGTCACCTAAAGACCTAGTTCATCCATGACTACTTGGGCATTAAATTATGTGAGGTTCTCGAGTCCATTAGGAAATTATGCAAGATATTTTCATGAATATTTAGAGATAGATAGAAAGGAGGGGTAGATTCATCTCTTCCATCTACCAATGGACCTAAAATAACAGCGGGCTTGTCATCTTGAAGGTTAACAAAATCATGAGCTACTTTGGTAGGTGGGGGTTGAAGAGCTTTCATAAAGGTCTTTTTGAAATCATCATTTTTCATGAGCTCTATAAGAGGAACACAAATATTTATCTTTTGTATTTCATTCTCAAAATTGAAAACATGGGGCAGTTTGTGAGCATTTTTTACCTCAAGTGAAGGATTATTGTCTGCTACCAGAATTTCCGATAATTTTTGTTTTTCATCTTGTTTTTCTATTGGAATTTTTTTTTGCGTCCTTATTCTTCTTGGGCTTTGCAACAGGATGTGGATTATCATCAATATTTTTTTATCTGAGATTATATCAGATTTGATGATCAACTCTAATCATGGAATGATCAGGAACTACTCTAGTATTCTGAGTATATGATATGAAATCCTCATACTATGCTTGTGTAAGATGAATCAACCCTTCTTTGTCTCTTAGACAATTGATATATACATCCTTTTCCAACCTTTCAACTTCCTCTTTGTCTTCGAATATGATATTCTGCAAAGGAGGCTAAATTTTTTTATCATCAAACTCTCTCCTCTCTCACTGCAAAATTTGAGGAACATTAGGTCTTCTAAATTGCTACCTATTAGGCAGATCAAATAAAAAATTTCTAGTAGTAGCTGGTCTTGCTTCCATCTTAAGCTTGGAAATCTCAGTAGTCAATGACATGACCATCTTGGTTAGTTCATCTAACTAAGGATCAATGTTTGAAGTTCCTAAAGTTGAAACTTCAACTTTTTTCTTTCTTTTTTCTCTATCCATCCCTCCTCTAAGTCTATCAGCTGCTAACACATTATATTCTACCTCCAGTGCATTGTCCTGCATTGTGTTAGTTTTGCAGATCTTCTTTCTCTCAATAATAAAAATAAATTAGGATTAAAGGCACCAACATAAGTGATTTTGGCTGAAACTTCAGTAGGTATTTTACTATACATCTTATTGAATCTCTTGGAAAAATCAGAAATTAGTTCTCCTTCTTTTCTTGTTATTCCACCAAATTCAGTGATATAATATAGAAAATATTTCTTATCACCCCATTTTCTTAAAAATGTATCATCTAGGGTTTCAATTCTAGTGATGCTACCAGATGTCAAAGATTTGAACCATTTTCTTACATCACCTTCAAGACTCTGAACAAAAGCTCTCATCCAGACATCTTCATGCTCAATATTCAGATTTTCCGCATAAGCATAAAAATCAGCAAGGTGTTCATCAGTTTTTACCTCTCCCTCACCACTAAAATTAGGTATGTACTTGAGAAAATATCATCTAGGTAATGCATTCATAGGGTGAGGTAAAACCAAAGGGGCATACCTTGCAGCAACAATTGCATTCATTCGGTTAGGGGGTGGTGTGTGTGAGGATTGCGGTAGCAAGAGTTTCAGCTTTCAAGTAAGTTACTGAGTCCACAATCTTATTTGGTATCGGAGCCCTGTTTCTGATTCTGTTATGGCTAATCTTTTATGCACTTTCTCCAACATTGATCGTAAAGTAGTCAATGAAGTAGCTTCTCGTTCGGAAGAAACTGATGTTGATCATGAAGTAGTGGCTAATCCTGAAACTTGGAATCCCCCGCCTTTACATGCTACTGATATTTATAAGTTGCCTGTGACTTTCCTTTTTAAGTCTAAGTCTTTTTTAAAAGAAGTCGAGGTGACTATAAAAATTTCTGGTCCGTCTGTTCAAATTGTGTCTTTAAACTTGTTCTCAAAAGATGAAATCAAGAAGTTTAAACAATATGTTGCAAACAAAAAGTATAATTATCTTCATTTTGGCGGAATTCGTATAGGCCTTGCCCCTCTGTTTCGTCATGGTATCAATACTCCCTGTATTGCAGAAGTATTTGATACTCGTCATCAGACCTATGATCATGCACGTATAGGTACAATAATGGGAAACCTGTCCACTGGCTGTCAATATGGAACTATTTACCCCGACTATGCTATCAGTCTCTCAGACCCTCATCTCCAAGACTGTTGGAAGTTAATTACTAGAGTCCAAGGACTTAGTCTGATAGATGACAGTGAATATTTGTCTGTTTTAGTCCAAACATCATTCCAATTGACTAACACTGCTCATCCAAAACTGAAACAGCCTGTGCTTAAATATTGTGTCACGGTAGGACAGTCAAATGCCCAAGTAGAAGGCGCCATATATAGTCTTGAAGAACTGCCTAGTGATTGGTATTTCCAGTATAAGTCTCTGGCCGACACAAAGAAACCTGATTCTAAATTGAAAAGAATTTCTATTGCTGATGGTCATGTCAAATTAATCCCTCCAAAGCAAGAGATACAGAAACCTTTGTTTAAACCCCGAAGATATGTTGTACTTGTTAATGAAAATGAATCATCCTCATCAAGAAGGAGTAATGTCTCTCCTATGTCTGAAATATTTTCTGAACCTGAGTTAAGTTCAACTGACTTGTATATACCGGAAAGAAAACCTTTCCTCCCTGTACAAAAAATGCATCGTATTTCCAATATTTCTTTCAGTCCTCAAGAAGAGTGGCAGCATGCAAACCATCAGTTTGTTAAAGGTGGTAAGTGGCCTCCAAAAACAAAGTTTTGCACCACTTCCTCCATGTCTAAACAACCTACTACGAGAGCTGATTGCGCCCCTCTTATTGAACATAATGTAAATAATCCCAAGGATCTTGATGAAGTATATCAGATAGGAAACTATCTGACTACTTGGTGTGCCCATGCAGAAGATGTCCTAGATAATTTAGGATCTCAATCTAAAGAAATTCTAGCCAATCTAAAGTTACTCCAAGAAGAACAACAAAACGATAAGGCTAGGAAAGAAGCAAAAGCAAGAAAGAAGAAAGAAAAAGAAAGCAGAAGAAAGTTATTTAAGAGTCCTAATTTTTCTATGGATACACAAAATTATTGGGAATTAGATGAAGTTGAATATAGCAGTATTGAATCAAGTGCTCAAGCAGCAGAAAGGGTAAAAGAAACTCCTTTTAGTCAAAAGACATTCTTTGAAAAAAGTCTTGAATCTGTTCATCCGATAAAATCAAAAAGTGAGTTAGCCACCCTTGAAGACGCAGCAAAGAAATTTCCATCTTTTATCTTACCTTCTCTACAAAAAGCCCATTTCATAAAAGATCAAGTCAAATATCCTCGAATAGAGGAAGATCTTTTTGCAACTAGTTCCACTGGTTATGTTTTAGATCTTGAACAGTCCAAAAATCCTGCTGAATCAATTCGCATATGGATTGGTGCATTATATCAAATGCAAGTCATTTCCAAACTCAATAATGAAGCTATTTTTTATCTAGCTGAAAAAAGAATGGTTGGAATAGTTTATGATTGGTGGATGACCCCTTCTGCAGAAGAAAGACAAAATGTGATGAATGCTGGTCTTGCCACTTTAGAACTCCTGTTAAAAACCCAGTTTGTTCCAGAACCTGTTGATGAAAAGAAACAGTTAATAACTGATTTGGCTAGAATGGAGTTAAAAGATGTAAAATTCCTCCAGGAATTTGGAAATGATTATATGGGTAAATTTTTTAAAGCCAATCTCAGTAATTATTCAGTTCAAAAAGTGTCCTTTTTATCAAAGCTGCCAGGAAACCTTGGTGACCTAATTCTTAAAGATATTGAAGTTCAAAATAAGAGCATTGATCAGATTTATTGGATTGATTTATTGTTTAGATGCTCTGAAAAGGTCAAATATCTGTGCTGGCAGAAGAAAGCTTCTGAGTTTTCTCCAGGCTTAGATGTCTGTAAAACTGTCTTACCATGGACTCCTTTCAAGAAAAGGAAATCAAAAAGATATGGTAAGTACAGACCTAAGCGAGTAGCTCATCCTAAGAGACCTTTCAAGAAATACAGATATTTAAAAAAGCGGTGACAACAGCCCAAATCTAATGCTTGTTTTACCTGTAAGCAAGAAGGTCATTTTGCCAAAAAATGTCCAAAGAGCTCCTCTAATAAACTCAAAGCCTGTGTTGATGTTGAAGATTTTGTGGATACCTGGTCCATGGTAGACTCTCAAGATGATGTGTCAGAAGTTTACATTTTGACAGATGCTTCTCTGTCAGATGTTGATGATATGTTAGAGTTATCTCAAAAAATGAACCGTTGCTATGATTCTGATTGTGATAATACTGAAGAATTACATTATAGTGACATTTATTCTGATGACTCTACTTCTGAGACTTCGGAGTCTGGTGATGATATCATTTCACTTGCCCCCTCCTCTCTTGTAGATACTCCTTCCACCCCTCTACCATCTCCATCCCCCTCAGTAACTCCTATTTTTAATACTCTTTGTCCCTATCCCAAAAACATATCGCCGCCCTCTGCTCTTCCTCTCCCATCCCTTGAAGAGTCCTCTTTTCTCAAAAATATTGTTAAAACTAACAATCTCTTGTATATACCTGTCGAAGTTCAAGTTCGCAATGAATGGATTGCTGTCCATGCTTTTATTGACACTGGTGGCTCCAATAATCTGGCCCGTCCTTCTCTGTTCAAAGGCCTTTGGAAGCCCCTAAATCATATCTTATTTTCCGAAACCATTGGTGGTTCTGTCTCCCTCACCCATTATGTTGATAATATTTCTTTAAAAGTTGGGGGGAGCATTGTAAAAATTTCTGCAGTCCAATACTATGACACTTCTACAAGTTTGTCTCTTGGAATGCCTTTTCTCTCTTCGGTTCTCCCTGTCACCATTAGTGAGGACAAATTGATTCTAAACATAGAAAAGAGTGCAATTTCTGTTCCTAGACTTATGCTGGCTAATTCTGAGGCACAAAAGAAAAATAGCCAGAAGAAAATTGGGACTAGAAGACCGGCTAAAGATTCTAATGATTGGTTAGAAATTCTTCAAATTTATGAAGATCGCACTCAAAAGAAAACAAAGCAAAAGGAAAACATCAATCCTGACTGGTCTCAAGAACAATTGCAAATATATGAAGAGTTGTTAAAAAATTGTTCTGAAAATCCGCAAGTATTTTGGTCAGTCGAAAGTCCACAACAGGAAATAATTACTCTCCATGATAATGGTGTTAAAGGCAAACTGATTCCTTGCACTCCATCAGATGAAAAGGAAATCAGAAAACAGATTGAGGAACTTCTGCAATTACAATTGATTGAACCTAGTGAGTCTCATTTTTCTTGTTCAGCTTTTCTTGTGAGAAACCATTCTGAAATAATTCGTGGAAAAGCTAGGATGGTAATAAATTACAAGCCGCTAAATGCTATTACCAAAAGTTTTAATTATCCATTACCCAGACAAGAGACTATAATGCAGAAGATTCAAAACAGTCAGATCTTTGGCAAATTTGATATGAAGTCTGGATATTATCAAATTCAAATAAAATCTGAAGAGAGACATAAGACAACCTTTACATGCCCCGCTGGATTCTTCCAATGGAAAGTTGTTCCTTTTGGTTTGAAAAATGCCCCTGCATTTTTTCAAAGAAGAATGGATTTTATTTTCGGAAAATATGATTTTATTACTGTATATATTGATGATATCCTTGTACATAGTTTTGATATTGAAAGTCATCTCCAACATCTTAATATTTTTCTAGATGAAGTTCGCCGACACGGAATTGTGCTATCAGAGAAGAAGATGGTTTTATTTCAAACCAACATTGATTTCCTTGGCATCCATATCAATGAAGGAAAAATACAGATGCAGCCTCATGTTTTAACCAAGCTGTCTGATTTTCCAGATAAACTGTCTGATAAAAAGATGATTCAGAGATTTCCTGGTGTATTAAATTACATTCATAAATATATCCCAATATTATCTGAAAAAACAGCTCCTATTAGGCAACATTTAAATTCTGGGTGGTCTGATGAAGCTACCAAAGCTGTTAAATTTCTTAAAGAAGAATGCAAAAATTTACCACAGCTTAAGCCCCCAGGAAATGGTTATTTAATATTACAAACTGATGCCTCTGATTCTTATTGGGCAGCTGTTTTATTTGAAAAACGAGAATCAGGAGAAGAAGAATTGTGTGCTTACTCATCAGGTGAGTTCTTACCTCATCAAAAGGGTTATTTCGCCGCTGAAAAAGAAACCCTTGCCATTTTTAATGGAATTCAGAAGTTCGAAGTTTATTTGGCTCCTGCTAGATTTTTAATCAGGACAGATTCTATGAATTTCACCCATTTTTTATCTGCTAAGATCTCTAGACAGTTAGCTAGAGGTAGAATGTTAGCATGGCAGATTTGGTTCCAGATGTATGAATTTGACATCGAATGGGTGCCTGGTATTTCAAATTATTTGGCAGACTCTCTTACACGAGATATGAACAAGATGCATATTTCAAATTCTAGCATGAGAACATATCTGTTTGAATTACCCGGAAAGACTTCTGCTGATGACAATTTTCAAACTTTTGTAAAGAGATTTCATATTTTAGAATTGGTTCTTGATGATGTTTCTTGGCAAATCAAAAAACTCATTGGTTTTCGGTTGAGAAGAAATCAATGGATTCAGCGCTGTCAAGCATGGCAGTCTAAAAATGTTGGTATTGGACTTGGTCTAGATGAAGAATTGGTTAAAGTTTATCCTTTACCAAATATGAAAGTGAAGATCTATTTCAAAACTCTTGATGATCTTTGGACTAGATTATATACCCCAGCCATGATAAAAGTTCTGCAAACATTGAATTATTATCAGCTGATTAGATCAGTTGATTTCTCTTTTGCTATTTACACTAATGCCAAAATGTTGGATATAGAAGAAATTAATATTCATGACCTGGTTGAAAGGTTTCTCATATCTCTTCAAATTCCAGATCTTTTTGACGAAATGGAAGCAACTTATCTGCAGAGCTCTACTGAGTATTTTGAAAGTACTCATACTTTTCCCCAATATGAGATTTTTGAAAAATTTGTTGATTGGGAGATTCATAATGGCTTATGCAGAAAAAAGCCACAGGTCAGGACAACACAGTGTATTGAAAGATCTTTGCAGTATCTCAGAACTTTTTCTACGCCCTGGGATTATCAAAGTATAGAAATGAGAGAGCCAATTGTACCAAATCCATTTGCACAAGTTTTCGGTCCAGAGAAGTTTGATGAATCTTTCTTAGCTGATAATGGAGAAGAAATAAAAAAGATTTCGTCATGGCTCAAAGAATTTCATCTATTAAGGCTTTCAGACAAATTGCAGCTAATCAAAGCCTTAGAAAGATGTCAAGATAATAATAAAGCCCTAAAATTGCTCATTAATCAAAAGGCTTTAATTACAGTTAATTTTAAACATGGAAATTGGACCAGTGATGTTGTTTGTTTAATTAGCCTTTTGTTATCTAATCATGTGTGTTCAACAGTCAGCTTTGATTTGGGATGGCAAGAGATTCATGGCCTCAATCATATTTGTAAATATTGGATTCAATGCTATATTGAACACTCGATCAATATGTTTCAGATTTTTAAGCTCGAGCTTCTAGATGGTGTTGAGTTAGCAGTTCAGTCTCATATTAATTTCCGTAAAAATAGGAAAGATTCCTTTCTTGACATTGAAGTTGATCCTTTAGCTTATCTCAGTAAATGGACCAAATCAACTGACAGATATCTGTTTCCACAACATAATCTTTTCGTCACTAAAGATATTGTTAAGCTGCAGACCGGACAATCATCTAAAGGAGAATCATCACAATCTGCCAAAAGAAAAGGAATCGTCATGGAAAAGGCTGCTACAGCAAAAGAAAAAGAAAACGAATCTAAAGACAAAGGTACTGTTTTTATAGATATCTATCAAGATGCTCAACAACCTGACGAGTCTGAGTGGGAATGTAAGTACCTAGAAATGCTTTACTCCAAGTCCTCATCATCACCTTCAGAATATCCAAGCGATTTTGAACCTGGTGAACAGGAAGACAGTGACAGAAGTCCAAAAGGACCATGGTGAAGCATCTTTGCTTTTTTAGTGCGCTGTATTATTGTACTCGAGAATATTGAGTAGACACCGTCTGGGCCAGGAATGCCTGACAAGACCCTCAATAGTCTCTCTAGTTTGCCTATATATTGGTGTGTTTTGGTTTAGTTAAGACAGAGCTGTGTGTAGCGAGCTGTGAGTTGTGAGTATTGTGTGTTGTAAAGCTATAAGAGTTCAGAAGCTTTAACGCTCTGCTCTGTGGCATCATATGGTGTGTAACATTTTGCTTGAAATAATTTGAAGCCTTCTAGGCCGCCTGTCTGAGGATAGTTCTTCCAAGATCACGTAAAGGAGATTGTAAGGCGAGTTGAAGACCTGAAGCGTCGTTTCGCGTATCTCTCACCTGTGGATGGTGTGTGTGTGAGGATTGCGGTAGTAAGAGTTTCAGCTTTCAAGTAAGCTACTGAGTCCACAATATTATTTTGGACCTGCCATGGTGTGAGTTGTTGGGATTTGTGGAATAAAAAAAGGTGGATTGTGAACAACATATGATGAAGCATGAACTTGTGATGTAGGTATAGTTTTTTGGTTGGAAAACAAGGGAGGTACATGATTTTCTGCAAAATCAGGGGATAAAGTTTGTAGGACTTCTTTAAGAACAACCTTTGAGAAAACAGTAGTAGAGGCAACAAAATTTCATTTAATCTTTTTATTAATTAGCTTTTTAGGGTCATAAAATGGATTGCTCAAAGGGGAATATGGGTTATCCTTGGTTCTAGTCCTTCTAGGAGCCATAACTTCACAATGGAGTCGCCAGGTGTAAAGCAGTCTAAAAAGACAGCTGGAGCTATACACCTCAGAACCAGAGTTATAAATTTTTCATTCACCCAGGGATAAAATTCAATTCGCCTCTCAAACAACGATGCCAAATATGTTAGCATAAGAATTCACTCCTTGATTGCTGAAGGAGTAAGCCTTACACATATAGTTCATTTCAAAATTTAAAGGTGTTGTTTGAGTGGTGGGATGGATTTCTTAAGGATTTTGAAATGATTTATTGTTATTTAAGACTTTCATGCATTTGGCAAGCCGTGGAAAGCATAAATTGTGTGGTTAAAAGGTAGTATAGGGAGAAGAGTACACAAGTGGAAGAATATGAACAATTCTTACCTATTTTAGGAAATATTCCTATCCTAAATCAGTCACACAACTATGTTGATGACCTTTTAACACAAACTTTGTTTATGTTAAACAAAAAACACTTAGAAAATAGATTGCATGTATAAAGTATTCAACAAATCCTTTATGAAATATCCACTAACATGTTCTATTACACACATATAACTTGCAGAAATCTGAAAGCAGATAATTTACTGTTAAATCCTTTAACAACTTCTCACTCACACTTCACTAGTTGCTGCAACTTATATTTTAGAAGAAATTAACAAAGAAAAGATACACACCACACATTAGATGTTCCTTGAGTCAAAAAATCCTGCAACGTGAAGCAAAAAAGTTTTATCTATTATTTTCAGTCTTTAGGTAGACTAACATCCAACCTGGAAATTGTATTTACAAGTGGTATATATAGCAAGAGAGGAACCAACTCCATATCTTCTAAAAAGAAGGAAAAATTAATTCTAACATAACATATGTGTCAAAAGACATTACATCCTTATCTCTTCGAAATCTAACATAAAGGACAGATGGAGAAAGAAGAAGAGAATAATTATGCGTTGGAATGCTGAGTGTGCTGTCATGCTGCCCCTTTTTCTAATGAATTTTCTCCTTGTGTCTTGGGTATTTAATAACCATGTAAATTCATTTAATAAGACTTCCAACAACCTCATAACCGCCTCTCACCATCACTTTTATTATCCATTTATTTATGGGTACTTATCCATCCTTAACTGGCTCGGAAAAATTTGCTGACATGTGTCAAAATTTAGTTAAAACAAGTGTTGTCGGAAATTCCGGTAAAAACCTGTAACTGCGCAAAATATGGAATGCTACCGGAAATTACAGTGGCACCCTGTTTATTTATCAAAATACACAGAAAATGATGAAAATTTTGTGCTGAATTGTTTTCCATGACACCTAGGCTACTGTTCAAAATTTATAAATGATTAGCAAAAAGGGATTAGTACCAAAAACCTTTTTACCTTTCCTCTAAGTGTGTTGCAGCTTCAGCCAGTTTATCTAAATCAGTTTTTCTGTCAGCAGCTGATGTTCTGGATCTAGTTGCTCTTGTAGTGGCCTATTTGATAGGGTCTTTGTTCTCCTTAGAACCCTTTTGTGTTTTTCTTGTTTTAAGGGCTATGAGTGCTGTTCTGAAGGGGTTGGGTTCTTGCTTTTCTTCATGGATTTTTTTGTTTTCTCTGTATTTGATCCTTCAGGTTTCCCTTCAACATCCATGACTTCTATCGTTAGGCTTGGCTTGAGAAGAGCCTTGGATTTAAGCCTAAACTTATTGCTCTCTCTTGTATGTCCCTTTCTGGTGCTAGTAATAGTTTTAGCTTCTTCTTTCTTCTTTTTACTGCTGATTTCATATCCAACATCCTTAAGGATTTATTCATCTGATGGTGTAGGCTGATACTCCTTCTTCAACTTTTTCTGAATAAATACTTCTGAAATTTCCGATAGCCCCTACACTTTTGACTTATCTGCTATTGCAGATCTTCCTCTTCTGGATCTAGTGTAGACATTTGGAAAGGAAGGAACAGGGGGTACTATCTTCATGGAATTGGGTTTGATTGTTGAGGAGATCTCTTCTTTTTCCACCTTTCTTTCAGTTTTTCCTGCAGAAACTTTCTCTTTCTTACCTTTGGCCTTTTTATGAATGTTTTATTTCTAGGCCTTTCTTTTTGTTCTTCTCTTTGCAGGTTGAGGATTAGGTTTTGGAACTGGAGGTGTAGGTGTAGGTTAGCTTTCCCTATAGAATAGAAAATGGTCCCAAGTCTACTTTCTCTTCCTCAACTCTTCTTCAACTAGAACTTTTATAAAAGCTCGATTGTACAAGATGTACTCAGAAACATCATTATGGGTTTGAACCCTTGTTGACATATTGGTCAGACTTTTCAACAAGAAAAATGGCAGATTTAATGTCTTCATCCCTGCAATATGAAAAATAAACCTCATGTGATAGAGGAATACCACTGTATACCTCCTTTCACATGTGAGGTAATAATTGATAAGTTTGATTTCTTCTGCCCAATCATTCTTAAGGTATTTTCTTGGGATGCCTTTTTCCCAGTTTGGATCTCTATGAGTATCCTTGAGGAGGCTATTGAGATTACCTCATGTGATAACTTGTCCCTTGAACCACCTTTATCCTTCTTGGGGAAGGTTAAAGGCTTCAACAATGGAGTCTTTAGAAACTTGCAAAGTGAGGCCATAAACTGTAGCCTTATGTCCATTAAAATAATTAGCAAAATCTAGAGCAACTCCTGAATGTGAGCTCCCTAACCTGGTACAAAGAGGATACCATCCTGACTGCATAAAAAAAGTTCTCATCCTTGGATTAGCATCAACAAAATATACACCTTGTGGCTCTATTCGATTTATCTTACCACCTGTTTTAGTCATATTCAGGAAAATAAATGCCTATGTCTCTTGCAAATGATAGGTGGCAGAATAGGAAGAGTTTACCTTACAGGTGTGGCATGCATTCTTCTCTGGGATCTTGTCTGAAATCTAGACTTCTTCTCCAACTATAACTCTCAACAAATTCGAATCTAGCATCTCAAAATTCAAATTACAACATTCCTGTGTTTTAGGTGGTTTTAAAACTAGATTTGGTTCATCACCCCATGCAAATCATCCTCCATCATTATAAATATTCATGATCATGATATGCACCATGTGACACATCATCACCACCTTCAGTTGGATGCGTTTTCTGTATGGGATCTCCAGGTAGCTTATGGAAAGTGAATTTGATGACACACTATCACCTCCGCAAACTGTGATGTTGATTAGCTGGAATTTCCGGCAGCAGTGCTGTGCGTCCAATAGAATGGTTATGGAGTGCGGTGTGATCACCACAATCCATTTAACTAAGCAAAACACGTACCTTAATGTATGGATGAATGACTTAGCGTAGATAGGCATGACTGGAAATGGTTCGATCATTAAATGCGAATGATACATTTGGCTTAACGTATACAATGACTTGACCTTAGATAACTGATTGTAATATGACACCTCTCAATTGATCTTAAATGATTTAAAAAGTATTTGATGCGTATTAACCCTAAGACACGTGGTATGACTAAAGAAAATGCACTTTTTTGCTTTATTAAAAAAACACAGTATGCTTCTGGAAATTCTAGTAGCATTGTAAATAAAAATAAAAATACAAAAACATGAAATAACAAACTGTTCGGAAGGCTTAAAAAACTGGTGCTTCCAGAAATTCCGGTAGCGCCCAATTTTTTTTTTTTTTTGAACTTAATCCTAAAAACAAAACTATGGAATGGAATCATGACTTAGCAAAGAACTGTGCTAACACACCAAAAATACTCCTCTTGGAATTTATGTTCTGCAAAATAAACCAACAAACAAAACAAAGTGATAGATACCCAAGTAAACTTTGGATATCTACAATATTATTACCAAATCATGATCAAAATTTCTTAATAAATCTTAAATAAATTATATGAATTTTTTTGCTCTAAGACAACCAAGGAAGGATGAGTTGAATAAACTCTTTTTGGATGATTTTTTATTGTTAAGACAACCACAAATTCAAGCCTTTAGTTTGTTAGTTATTCAATAAATATCATGAAAAAGGGAACCAAGAATGATATATTTTTATGAGAAGGAAATGAGAGATGTTGGGTTATTTGAAAGCACTTTGGTAACCTTTTAAAAGTTCCTTTAGAATCCTTTAGAAGTGAATTGATCCAGGTGGTGATAATGCTTCATAAATGTGCGTGAAGATGGCTGATCTAACCTAGGATTTCCCTAACCTCAAACAAGAGGAACTTGTAAAACACTTAATATCTTTCCAAAATAATTAATGGCAAAGATGTAGCTTGCATAGTGAAAGAAATAAACATGCTATTCAACCAAGAAATACATGTAATATCAAATTTTAGGATGCAAACCAACAAGAATATAGCTAGAGATTCTATGCAATTTCTATCTTCTCCTTTGGACATGAATGTCCTATCAAGGCCTAAGATACAAACTTGAAGCCATGAAATGAAAAATAACAAGGTTACCTCATGGAATACCAAGAAAACGACAAAATATAACAAGATCATAGACCTCCAAAGTCTTTCTATTAACAATAAAAGTGAGAAAAATTTACAATATAATTTTCCGAAGCTCTCTAAGCTTCCTTCCCCAAAATGAGAGAAAATGAGCACGATATATATAATTTTTTAGAGGCGTAAGAGGCCCAATGAATTTGTTGAAGATTTTCTAATTTGATGGCCTGTCAATTGGTAGAAAATTCTGTTTATTTGGCTGAGTGCACAACCCCTTAATTTGCTGCATATCAGTCCCAAAATTTAGTTGAGTATGGCCCTAATAATCAGCATGAAATCTCTTGTCATATAAGTCCTAATTCATCCGCTATTTTTAGTTGTTAATGGCCCTCAAAATATGGGTTCTGGTCCCGTTTTTTAGCTGTGAAAAAGGGAAAGTCACCCCCATATTTGGTAGCCAATATTTTCCCAAATTCATAGGCCCACTTAGCATTCCAAATCAGCTCCTTAACTCCACTTTTATGCCACATCATTTAATTTTATTATTTGACTTGGAATTATGACTTTAATAAATTCCCCACATATAAATTCTTGCAATTTTTCTTGACTTTTCATCCACACTTTGGAAATTGTGGGTTTTCATGGGGAATTAATTATTTTAGACCCCTAAAGTGGGTACTAGGATAATTTTGACATTATGATCATGAATTTAGAGCTCTTATATGCCACCAAAATTTTCAAAGGCCACTTATTTACAATATTACATAGAAATTTAAGTAAAAATTCCATTTTGCGGGAATTTTTAATTATTAAAAAAAATCCTAGAAAGACTTAGTTAAATTCCGTAAGACTCTAGATATGACCTAACATGATAATATACGTCGAAAATTTACATTAGAACACACCCAAGGCCACACTCTAGCTTTGGAGGTATATTGGGTGAAAAACACGACTAGTTATTTACCGAAAATAATTATTCTAGTGAAAGAAAACACCCCTAGAGTGGACTCACTTACTAACCAGGTCCCAAATGGCCCAAGTATGTTACATAAATTCATAATTCTAGCGTTCAATTTTACAATTCCCCTATAGGGGTACGGAATTTGAGAGAACAAATTATAGAGAGATGAGAGAAAAAAAAGAAACATAAGTTCCTTGCTCGACTTCTGAACATTTGAAAATTTTTCAAGTGCCTCATCAATTAGGAATTTGGGTCTTCATTCCCTACCATGTGCATATGAGAAGGTAAGAGGTCGCATGAATAATTCCTCCTTACCGTTCAATGAATTTGGCCCTATCGATGCTTACAAAGTATTCCATTAGTGCTTGAAAATTTTGTTCCTATTGGAACTTGATGGAATAATTCATCGGGGCATGGCGAAATAGTCCATTGATACTTGATGAATTTGTCACACTCAGTGGGATGTCCCATTGGGTGCTCGAAAATTTTGACGGGTATCTTGAGAAGCCGCTACTTCTCACTCCTCCCTGAAAATTAACATAATTATATTCATGGGAAATTTCTTCCCGAAGATGATTTCTTGTTTGGAATGAAAATTTTGGTAGTGCACATATAAAAAAAATTCAACATAACATTGATGGGTAGCCTAGTTGGTTGAAGTTGCCCTCATGATGCACATATTCAATTTTCCTTGGGCCCATCTGGTTTAGGCCTCAACAGTTGGGTCAATTGGGTGTGATGCCCCTTCAGGTGGGCTTTCCTTAGGGTACTGCGAGGGAAAAAAAAAAAAAATTCAATATGCCATATTCTTAAAAGTATACCTAGGGTTGGTTTAATTATAGGTTCATTTTAATTTTGGAGCATTTGTTTGGGATATTTTTTAATTTTATATGTTAAGTGTGGGGTGTAAGTATTTGATTTAGTTCATCATTACTTAGATTGTCTCATGGAAACTTACAATGGCTCAAACATATCTTTCATTTCTATTAACGTGGTCAAATGAGAAAAGTCTTCCTTTGCCTTTCATGGTTGAAATACTGAGAGTATTATGGATTTTATATTTTTAGTTTGACTATGTATTAAAACTCATCGAACACAAAGTTTATTTTAGAGGGGGAACCAGCTACATGACCTGCGAAACTAGTGGCGTGTGGTCAAACCTCACATTTTGACTTTTATTTTCTATTTTTTATGTAGCTTTCTCTCCAACACTCAACTAGTCATACACTTGAACCCCGAGGTATTTACTTTACCTATTTATACCATTTAATTCCTATTTTTAAAGCCTCTTTAACTCCCATCTTGTTCTTTCATTAACATATTATCATCAAATATTGATCTAGATTCCAAATTCTCTTACTAGGCTCTTTTCATACTTGTATTTGTCTTCTCCAATGCCTCAACAAGATCCTCTTGTTGTTAGTTTGGCTCCAATCTTGCAAGCTTGTTGTGTCATCATAAGAAATCTAAAAATGATTAGTTCTCTCATACCTTGGAGGTGTTTAGGGGTGAATTAAAGGAGAGGCTGGTGTTAAGGCTCATGAAACCCTTTGAGGAAGGAAATGTTTCTACAAATTTGAGTTATTTATCACTTTATTTACTTCTACCTATTTGCTTGTAGTATTTGTTTCTTACTTTTATTTATTTGGTTGCTACTTTTGCTTTTGTTTTTAATAGTTTGGTTTCATGGCTATTTTTCATAATTGACATTAGTTGTTTCTTGCTTTGCATGATTTCTACCATAGTTTGCATGTTCCTTTTTGTTGTTTTTCTTTAGAAACTTTTCGGTATTTGTTCATTTTCAACTTCTGGTGAGATATGAATTTTAGTTCTTAGTCGCGTACCTAATTTATTTAGATATCAGGGGAAGGGTAAGTCAATAGTGAATATAGTTAGATATTTGAATATACTTATAGCTCATTTTATGTGAATTTTGAAAAAACACATTGCTTTTTTTGGTGGAGGTAATGACTATTGCCAAATATGAAGGAACCATGTAAGTCATAAGATGTAATTTCATGAACTGAATGAAAGGGGGAGGTTTATGAAATTCCTTTTATTTAGTATAGATGAGATTTAAATTATGTTGGCTATGTGCATATTCTTTGTATGACTAGCTCCATCGCTGTTGTGTTGGGTGCAACATGATCGATTTTTTTTGGTGATTTTTGTGTCAATTTTTGGCAATTTTCAGTGCACGTTTTTCACCTTTAGTGTTTTTGTGACACATGGCAAGTTATCCCATGGTTTTGTAGCCTAATTTAATAAAATATTGTTGTATTATAATCCAAGTTAAATGGATTAGTTTTCTATATATAAATTATACAAAAAGCATGTATATCATGGATTCAATATGATCTAACAATGTACTAAAGTTAAATACTGAATCACTTCTACAAATCAATTGCAGAATTAAAAACAAAATCGCCAATCACATGAAGCAAAGAAGAATCAATCAAGCCACAATGCTGATAATTTCCTAGGGAAAGCTTGATGCTCAAAACCCCACTATCTTCTATTGTATATTCAACATGGATACATGAAAAAATTACATACGATTCTTCTCACAAGAGCCCTCCTGTACTAAGCTAATTATCTCACATTGTCTCCGATAAAATTGACCAATACTTACCCAATTTACTGCCTCTAGACAACCTGCCTTGCTTGTGAAATACCTGATGAATGCAATCCCTTTATTTAGTAATTATGGCCTTCCTTTACTGCACAAGTATCATGGGTACTCCAATGGGTGTTTGATTTCATGGGTGCAACCCAATAATCCTACAACTGATATTCAACTTCCCTTTCACCTAGATCTCAAATGGGTCTCCACTAGAACTAACATGCATGCAGCTAATAATAGTAAATCCTCAGTTGAATGTGTGAAGTAATTAATAGTTAATTCACTTGATCTCTCACTAGTGTATCTAATAGTTACAACTAGAAAAACTAAGTTTAAATCACTTAACTGAGTAAAATGATTACAACCTGCATTAACTAATGCACCACTGTACTTCTAACTCCGTTACAACTAGAATTACTCTGCATGCCTTACCAACTACCTTTAACTCGAAATTCACGAGCTAACTGAGTTTATCACACTCCGTTAACTATTACAAGTTATTTTGATATTATATTACACTTTATTTTCCATCTTAATTAAGGGATAGCTAAAACAAACATACACCAAATTTAGCCCACACTAGTGTAGGTGTTGCTAAGACCTGTGGTTCCACACTAGTGTAGGTGCTGCTTGGACCTCCTGGTCCCACACTAGCGTGGGTGCTGAAATTTCTTGTTGAACTTCAACACTCCCTCTCAGCAAGAAATGGATTATCCTTCACCTTGATCCTGCCTCTATGGTATTCGAATTTGCTCCTAGTGAGCGCCTTCACCAAAATATCTGCATCCTGATATTTCGTGGGAATGTACTGAAGAAAAATTATTCTCCTATGCTCACAATCTCTGAGATGGTGGTACCGGATATCTATGTGCTTGTACCTATCATGAAACACAGGATTAATCGAGAGTTTAATGCAACTCTGATTATCACAATGTATCACTGTTAGATCCATCTGAGAACCAAACAAACCAACCAAGATCTTTCTCATCCAGATAGCCTCACATGTAGCTTGAATTGCTGCCATGTACTCTTCTACCGCTGAACTGAGTGCCATAGATCGCTGCTTCCTGTTGTACCAAGAAACTGTTGTCGATCCTATGCTGAAGATCCCTCTTGTTGTGCTCTTTCTGTCTGATGGACTGCCTGCCCAATCTGCATCCGTGAAGTCTTGAAGCTTCACTCCCTCTGTCCATCTATACCATAGACCATAATCTGATGTGCCCCTCAGGTATCTCAAGACATGCTTCCCCAAATTCCAAAAGATCTTGGTAGGATTAACCATAGCTTGAATCAACTGGTTAACTACATAGCAAATGTCCGGTATGGTGTTCCTAGATACAGCAGTGAACCAACTAATTGCCTGTAGACAGTAACATCCACTACCTCTCCAGAAGTAGCATCCTCTTTCCTCCAATTTTTTAGAACAGGAGTATCCATGGGTTTTTATCTCTCCATATGAAACTTATTCAGTATCTCTTTAGCGTACTTGCCTTGAGAAGCAAAAATTTCACCATCCCGCTGCCATGTTTCCAAACGAAGGAAATAATGAAGGAGTCTTGTGTCCTTCATTTCAAACTCCCCTGCAAGATCCTCCTTGCATGAGTGTATCAGCTGCTCATCACCAATCAAAATTAGATCATCAACATAAAGAAAAATAATCAAAAGCTTACTCTCAACCACAATCTGGTACAGGTTTGCATCAACTTCACTTTTGTTGAAGCCTATTCCGATGAAATAGCTCTCTATCCGAGTGTACCAAGCACGTGGTGCTTGCTTCAGCCCATACAGTGATGTCTTGAGTTGACACACATGCGAATCACTGTCGAAGATATCGAAACATTATGGCTGTTCTATGTACACTTCTTCCTCAGTCACTCCATTGAGAAACACAGTTTTCACATCCATATGATGAATGCACCAACCCATCTGCATTGAGAGTGCAAGGATGGATCTAATGGAAGAGTACCTTGCAATAGGTGCAAAAGTATCATCATAATCGATCCCCTCAATCTGTGAGAATCCCCGGGCCACAAATGTGGCCTTGTATTTCTCCACACTCCCATCAACAAATTTCTTTACCTTGTATATCCATCTATATCCAACCACTGATTTGTCGATCGGTCTTGGGACAATCTCCCATGCATTTTTCTTGACAATGGAGTCATACTCCTCCACCATTGCATCAACCCAAGTAGGTTTCTGTACTGAATCCTAAAAGGAAGATGGTTCAGTCACAATACATTTGATCATAAGAGCCATGTACCCAGTAAACTTGTCTGAAGACTGTCTCTGTCTGCGCTGTGAAGTAGGGGCTCCTACATTCTCTACAACATCAAGTCTCAATCTATCAACTTCCATAGTGTGCCTTCTAGCATTTTTTATGGATGGCTCTGCATGAGTGTTTTCTGCCACTCCATGATCATCCTCATGTGACTGCTCCACATATTGAGGCTCATCCTTGGGAACCAAGATTCCTCCTCTGCATGTAAGTCCAAATCCCGCTCAAGGGACAACTGCATGGCTTTCTCCTCATCAAATTTTATATCTCGTCACATAAAAATCATTATTCTCTTTGGAAAATACACTTGATAGTTGTGCGGTGTTTTAGTGTACACCAAAAAAAACCCGATCTCAGTTGTTGGTTCTAGCTTCTTCCTGGCGTCTTTGGTCACATGCACACAAACAGATGAGCCAAAAATATTAAAATGTGAAACATCAAGTTTTTTACTAGTGAAATCCTCTTCTGATGTACTCATGCAAGGTATCCTATGAGGAAAATGGTTCTGCACAAATACCGCAGTGTTGCATGCTTCTGCTCACAGATGCATTGGTAAGCCTTGATCATGCAACATCGCTCTTGCTACACCCACAATTGTTCTGTTCTTTCTTTCAGCAACCCCATTCTACTGTGGTTTATGAGGCGCTATTATTTCTCTTCGAATTCCTTCTTTGCTGTAGAAGTTCTTGAATTCGTTAGAGATGTACTCACCACCATTATCGCTCCTAAAAGCCTTCACTTTCTTCCCCGTGTATTTATCTACCAATGCTTTAAACTCAAGAAACTTTGATAATGTTTGATCTTTCTTCTGCATGATAAGATCCAGCACTTACGAGAACAATCATCAACAAATATTACATATTACTTAGGTTTTGCTGTCGAAGAAATGAAGAATGGTCCACACACGTCTGTGTGAACTTTCTCAAGGACCCCCGAGGCTCGGTTCTCCTTCTCATAAAAGGTGGCCTTTACATATTTTCTCATAGTATATCCATTGCATGTGTCTGACTGTGCAAGTGTACCCTTGGGAAGACCAGTAGAAATCTGCTGCATGACTTTCAAGGCTCCATGGTGAAGATGGCCCAATCTCCTGTGCCATAATTCGCCCTCATCCCGGCTCACCACTTTGTCTTCCTTGCCCATGAATGATGCAAAAAAATCTACATCCATATTGTAGATATAATTAACTCAAATCCCTATATTCTTGGCTTGTCCTATTTTTTTGTGTCACAGGAAAGCTTTTCCTTCACTAAAAACAACATCATAGCCTCTATCCTCCAACATTGCAACTACGACTAATTTTTTCTTCAAACCTGGTACATGAAATACATATTTTAATTGAAAGGGTTTACAATAATGTATCTGGAAGGTAATGGTACCAATCCTGGTAGCACTGTACCGCCCGTCATCACCCATTTCAATATGCATCTGGAGATCCTTCTCCTCCAAGCTACTAAAAAGTTCCTTGTCTCCTGTTATGTGAAAGGAAGCACCACTATCCAAATACCACACAAATCCCAATGCACTTGACACCATGCATGCGATCAATAAGAATTCAAGCTCAAATTGCAAGGCCAAAGGCTCAATAGATGCAGATCCTCCAACCTTCTTGTTCTTCTTATTTTGTGGACAGTTAGTAGCATAATTCCCATGCTCATGACAGTGAAAAAACTTCACCCTGGACATGTCCCGCTTCTTTGCATATTTGGACTTGAATTTGGAATGGAATTTCTTCCCCTTCCCTTTATTCACCTTGGAAGCCAAAGAACAATCTTCTTTATCTTCATTCTTAGAATAAGATCCATCTCTAGTGTTCCGTCTGAACTCCTCTTGCACCAAATACGACCATAGTCATTCCCAATCTGGAAGCTTTTCCCTTCCGTTAACAAAGTCTTGATAACTATTCCAACTCTTGGGAAGTCATAGGAGAGCCAAACTCACCAAATCATCATCAATGATAGTTATGCCAACGCTCCCCAGTTCATCCCGAGATTGCACAAACTTTGTTAGATATTTTTGCATGGAGTCACCTTTCTCCATCTTGATCTTCCTGAGTTGATCTTTCAGTGCCAATTTCATATGGTCATTGCTACTCTGAAATAGATCTGTCAAAGCCTTTAACATTGCATATGGCATGGATTTCCCATGGAGGCTTGAGACAATGTGGTCTCATACTCCCTCCAATAGGATCCTCCTCGCCTTTTCTTCTTTCTTTTTCCATGCATCAATATTTGCAGCATCTGTCACAACGGGTTTAGGAACATCATTTTCAATGAATTCCTTCAAGCCATTGTCTTCGGGTACTGCCTCCATCCTGTCCTTCCAAGAAATATAGTTTGAGCTGCCCTTGAGTGCATACTCCAACCTCAAGCCATTGAAAACCATTTCAATCCTGAATCAGCTGTAGCACCAAGAAAGTCTTTTTGCAAATTCAAATTCTTTCTAGTTACAAACTTAGCTCCTCCTTCACCATTGTGATTTAATATGCTCTGATAACATGTATAAATTATACTACAAGCATGTATATCATGGATTCAATATGATCTAACAATATACTAAAGTTAAATACTGAATTGCTTCAACAAATCAATTGCGAATTAAAAACACAATCGCCAATCACATGAAGCAAAGAAGAATTAATTAAGCCACAACACAGATAATTTCCGGGGAAATATTGCTGCTGAAAACCCCACTATATTATATTGTATATTCAACATGGATACATGAAACAATTACATACAACTCTTCTCACAAGAGCCCTCCTGTACTCAGCTAATTTTCTCACACTTTCTATGATAAAACTGACCAATACTTAGCCAATTTACTGCCTCGAGACAGCCTGCCTTGTTTTCGCAATCCCTGATGAATGAAATCTATATTATTCAGGAATTTTGGCCTTCCTTGTGTTAGAAATTGGGTTCAATGCTCCCCGTGTGTTTCGCGACATGGACTAACCGCCTCTGGTGGATCCTAACTCTGGCGATTGTAGCAGAGACTAATGCCTGCGGGTTTTGGTCTAATGGAAATCGTGATTCCAACAAGTGGTATCAGAGTGACAGGTCTCAAGTTCGAAACTCACCCGGATCACATTGGGGGGGAGATTGTTGGACATTGGGTTCAATGCTCCCCGTGTGTTTCGCGACATGGACTAACCACCTCTCGTGGATCCTAACTCTGGCGATTGTAGCGGAGACTAATGCCTGCGGGTTTTGGTCTAACGGAAATCGTGATTCCGACACCTTGAATGTGCAAGTATCATGGGCACTCCAATGGGTGTTTGGCTGCATTGGTTCAACCCAATAATCCTACAACTGATAGTCAAATTCCCTTTCACCTAGATCTCAAATGGGTCTCCACTGGAACTGACATGCATGCAACTAATAATAGTAAATCCTCAGTTGCATGTGAGATCACTAATTGTGAATTAATTAATATTTAATTCACTTGATCTCTCACTAGTGTATCTAACATTTACAACTAGCATAACTGAGTTTAAGTCACTTAATTGAGTTAAACTGATTACAACCTACATCAACTAATGCACCACTACAATTCAAACTCTGTTACAACTATAATTACTTTGCATGCCTCACCAACTACCTCTAACTCAAAATTCATGAGCTAACTGAGTTTATCACACTCAGTTAAATATTACAAGTTATTTTGAGATTAGATTACATTTTATTGTCTATCTTAATTAAGGGATAACTAAATAGACATACACCAAATTTATCCCACACCAGTGTAGGTGCTACTAAGACCTGTGGTTCCACACTAGTGTAGGTGCTGCTTGGACCTCCTGGTCCCACACTAGCGTGGGTGTTGAAATTTCTTGTTGAACTTCAACATTTTATGGATGCAACGTGGTGTGTGTGTGTGTGTATAGTAAGGAAGAATATACTAAAAAAATATTTCTACTTTTCCTGGTTTAGATTTTCAGGGTAAAATATCCGTGTTAATGTGTGCTTGCGATTTCATTTTTTCTATTTGATTAAGGATAAATTTCTAGAAATTAACTATACACGGTTAAAATCTCATTTGGAATTAGTGCAGTTTTTGATTCAAGGGGATTTTTTTGACTAAGGGGTTTTGCTCGGGCTTGTGATAAACCTTGTTACAATGGAGATCTACATAATCAAATTTTTATGGTGAAAGGAAATGGTGTGTAGTTCAAAGATAGAGATCGAGAAATTTAGTGGGCATAGTTTTGAGCTATGGAATCTCATAGTGGAAAATCTATTGGTAGACAAAGATCAATGGATTGTTGTGGATCTAGGTACTAAACCAACATGGATGTTGATAGAAGACCATACCAAGTTGGATCAAAAGGAAAATAGCACAATACATTTGTGTCTCTTATATTCAGTATTACTGAATGTTTTAGGAGAATCTATAGTGAAGGCATTATGAAACATGCTAGGAATTTTGAATCAGTCTATGTCCCCGGTGAAAAAATTGTTCTTGTAGAAAAAGTTGTATAACCTAAGGATTAAGGATGGAGGCTCAGTAAATGAGCATATAAATGCATTCACTACTATGGAAAGACAATTATTATATGTTGATATTAAGATTTTAGATGAAGATAAGTGTATTAGTTTGTTTTGTCCTCTAAAAAACATGTGGGATAGTTTGGTTGTTTCCATAGGTAGTAATGCAACTACTTTAGGTTTCAATGATATAATATCATCCCTGTTATCATATGGGATGAGAAGAAAAAATATTGAAATTTAGAACATAGATGCTTCATCTATAAGAGGACACTCCCAAAATAGAAATAAAAATAAGTCATCAAGTGGGAGATCTAAATCTAGAGGATGAAAAACTCTAGAAAAATGCCATGGTTGAAGAAATGACATCCTTGGAAAAGAATGAATCTTGGGGTCTGGTGGAGTTTTTGGCTTGAAGAAATCCCATTGACATCAAATGGGTGTTTAAGAAGAATTTGAATTTAGAAGCAACCGTGTAGAAATACAAAGCTTGATTAGTAGAAGAAGGTTATTCTCAGGTAGAGGGAATTGACTTTGGTGATATCTTTTCTCTTATTGCCAAGTTAATTTCTATTAGATTTTATTATTTGTTGTTGTTTCTTTATTTTTTAAGTTGAACAAATGGATGTAAATACATGAACATCCTACATGGGGATTTGGAATACGAAATATACACAAAGCAACTAGAAGGCTTTGCAGAGAAGGGAAATAAAGAGCTAGTATGCATAATGGAAAAGTGTTGTGATAAAAAACTCTAAATTGAAAAAATCAATTGCTCAATGATCCTTTCCCAGGGCTCACCAAACAGATGTATGTGAATATCAATTCAAAACCTCAATGTAAATTACATTAATGTATAACATCTCAAAAAAATGCCTTGAGGAAACATATAGGAACCTTTGTAGGTTGGTGATGGATGTTAGATATAAAGCCTTAGGCGAAGAACTTGCTTCTTCCTAAAGATCTCGCTCCTAGCAATCATGATCCAAAATTCCTACACATAAACACAACCAAAAAAGACATGTTTTCCTTCCAAATAAGTCAGATCAACATGAAAAAATATAAACATTAACTAGATACACATAGAATGTAGAGAAAGGAAACCATATCCATTAATGAATCAAATGGATACAAATATAATGGTATACCTTCAACAATATGTCCTCCTCTCTAGCCTCAAATCCTACCCTCCCCCTCTAGCAAGGGAGAGCTTCATAGTTTAGCAGAGCTCTTGCACTATATCAAATTTTCTAGATATGGATCTAACTGGATCTAACCCCTTTCCTCTTGATAGGGTCATATTTTATAGGTTCATTATATCCTCTAGGGGAATTTATTTAGACACCTAGGGGCTTGAGAAGTTAGGAAAATTATAGAATAATGGACCCCTAGCCAACTCATGAACAAGTAGATCGAGATGATCTCCTCGGGAATGATAAAATATAAATCCCTTTCCTCAATTATGAAATAATTATTATTTCATAATTATGAAATTCTGAAAAAATAATTATATGAAATTACTCAATTATGTAATTTAACACTTTTAGCATGGAATAACTCCCCTTTAAGACCCAAAAAAGTAAAAACAAGGGTGAAAGGGGATGCATTATGGCCATCAACTGAGGTATGTTGAACTTGGGTCTCTCTCAGTATAGTGGAGTATCAAATAGGGATATAACAAAAAATCCCTACACGGAGTTAAAGTAATCACTAAGGATGTGGTATAAAAAAATTGATTCTTATATACTGGGACTTGGATTTACAAAGAGAAAAAGGGATCACTATCTATACTTCAAATTAGTTGGTGATCATCTCATTTATTTTGTCTTACATGTGGATGATATGTTGTTGATTGGAAATGATAGGGAAATTATCCAGGAAGTGAAACTCAATTGTCCTCTAAATTTGACATGAAGGATTTTGATGATGCAGATTTCATCTTGGGCATGGAAATGATAAAAGATTGGGAAAAGAGGAAATTTTGGTTAAATCAAAGGAAGCATGTTGAGAAAATATTGTAGAGGTTTGAATGTAGGAATGTAAACTGGTGAAGATGTGTATCCTTTTAGGCTTAAATTTATTTGTAGAATAGTGTCCCAAGACATAGGAAGAGAAATAGGATGTGTCTCATGTTCCATATGTAAATGTAGTTGGAAGTTTGAAGTATGCATTGGTTTGTACTGGATCGGACATTGCACATGTAGTGGGAGTATTAAGTTGGTATATGTCAAAACTAGTGAAGGTTCATTGGATACTATTAAAGAGGGTTTTTAGCATTTGTGTGTTACTACTGGTTATGGATTCTGCTAAAAAGGAAAACCAAGATTGGACAAAGTATTATAAATAAATGGCTTTGTTGATGCAAACTAGGATGAAGATCTGGATTGGTGAAGATATAAAAGTGAGTATCTATTTAACTTATTTGAAGGAGTAATTTGTTGGATGAGAAAAACATAATCTATAGTGGCATTCTTAATTACAGAAGTTGAGTACATGATAGCCACTCATACAAGAAGGGAAGTAGTATGGTTACAAAGATTGTTTTCATGCAGTGGGTTGGTACAATGAACTGTGAGGATAGATTATGACAGTCAGAGTTCAATATTCCTATAAAATAACCCAATGTATCATTGTAATACAAAGCATATTGGTGTTCAATATCACTTTCTGAGAGATATGATTGAAGAAAAGAGGGCATTTCCGGTCAAGGTCGACACTTTGAAGAATGTTGTCAGATCATTAACAAAATTTGTGAGCACTAAGAAGTTCTCTTGGTCTATAGAAACAATGGCCATTATTTCTTTGGTTTGTTAATTGTGTACTCTTGTGACCCTCCACGTGCAAAGAAAATAACAAGTGATACATTGCATCGAGCATAGCTAAAGGGGGGAGGTGTGGGTGTACATCGCTAGCAATGAAGCAACACTAGAAGGATGATATAGTTATTTAAGGATTGTAAAATAATACCCTAATACTAGAAGATGTATTTGAATTGGTCTTCTCAAAATTTAGTGGCATTGATTAAAGTGACTTATGTTTTATGTTTGGTCAATAACCAAGTCCCCATATTGGAGCAAAGGATTCTTTCTAAATCACATAGAAAAGGATCTATAGTTAGTTTTCTAATTCAAATTATGTTTTAAGTTTGAATGTAATTCAAATTTATTTTGTTTTTAGGGTAGAGGCATGAGTAGAGATGCTAGACCCATCAACTGAATTTCTATTTTTTTGGGTACAAAACATACCCTAAAATTTGAAAATTTTCAGTGTCACTTTTTGTTTTTTTTTTTATAATCAATTTTGATAATTTCTAATTTTAATAATTTCATGGATATCATATAGCTTAGTAAACATATTTAGCCTTAATAAAAACTAAGTTTTTTTATTTCCTCGGCCTTATTTTGAATTCAAAAAGTTTATATCGACGAATTCCAATCACTTTCACTACAAGTCTAAAGTTAGCTCTTAACACTAATATGAGTTTATATTATGCATTGGAATACAATTTAATTATTGGTATAAAAAAAAAATTAATTTAGAGAGTTAAAACAAAAGAAGAGTGGAGGTGTTGATGTAAAAGTAAATGTTGCATTGATATCAGAGTGAAATGAAGGTGACAATACAAGAGTGAATTAAGATCACTAGTATGAAAGTAATTTAGAGTGTTGAAACAAAAGTGAAATGGATGCATTGATAACAAATTTATTTTAAGCATCTTCGTGAAATAAAATCGAACTGTTGATAAAGAAAGTGATAGCAAAGCATTTATGAGAAATTGAGAAAGTTAGCAAATCAAAGTGAAACTTTTGGCCCAATGAAAGTCAAAAAGTTGGTTGCTCAAGGTGAAAGTGAAGGAGTTTGTTGACCAAAGGGAAAACACTTTTCATATTTTTACGACAAATTTTGATCATGAAATATATTCTGGAAACTTCTTATGTCATCACAATGGTCTCATGTATATATACAATTTTGTAGTTATAAATTGTCATTGATCTGGCACCATTTGTTTCAACTTTTTCAAATAAAGATATGGTATGGAAAAAACCCTTTGAAATTTTCATAATAGCTTTCGATTCCACTCCTCATTTTCGGAGTGCTTTATATCATTGAAAATGTATTGCAAAGATCCAAAAATTTGTTGTTATATACTCTTGTTTATTTTACATGGCTAGTTTTAGATATATGAAGTAAATATATGAAATGATCGATCTAAGGTTAAGAATCTCAACGAAGTAAAAAACTCAAGTATTTTATTTTATTTTTATGTTCAATGTTCTTATGATGAGGACATCCAGGTACTAGTATTGAAAATGAGATGATATTTTTTAATTCGAATTTATAATTAAAAATAATAGATGTTTATGGTGAAATGTAACCTTCCTAGTTTTGGATCATATGAAGGATTTCTTTTGGATATAGATATGTCAAAAATTTTCAAATATGGTTGCAAAAATCATGAGAGTGAAGTTAGGGACATTTTTTCCTTGATGCAAGACTATCTTTAGAAGTCTGTGATCACTAAGATTAGAAAAATGATTGTGGTAGAGTCTATGTTTTCCATAATAAAAAAATCAGGTTAATAGTTTCAAGCATGGGACCTCATTTCAAAATTACCAAAGGAACATGTTATGTAATGATTTATTTACACAATGGAGAAAGTATAGTTAGAAAATATAGAAATGGAAAAAAAAACAATCTAGTTTCAAGTTCTTCTGGAGTTTAGTCTAGGAAGTAATTTGTGTTTGGATTTTTAAGTCAAGGAGAAAGCCATTAAAACAAGAGTAATGATTTATTCAATTAGTGAAGAAAGTATGATGAGGAATATGTAAAAGCTACGACTCCCAATTCATTTGAGATGTAGTGGATGAGTAAAGTGCCTGTATTTTATGAATTTTTTCTATTTTTTTCTTTATTCTGTTTTCGCATGTAATTTTTCCTATAAATATTTAAATGGGCCCCCTAGGAAGGAGTTTTTTGGGCTCTAAAGTGATTAAAGAAGGATTGCAGTTCAAAATTAAGTCAAGCTTAATTTAGAAACTCTCTTGGAATCAAGAGAATTTTGTAGAAATTCTTATTCATATATTATTCTACTTTTGAATTGATGTGACATGCGTCTAGTAAGGATCTCAATTCTACTAAGTTATCTTGTGTGATTGGATAAATTACTAGTTTTTTTTTTTCCATATGCTTTGTTAATTATTTTTTCATCTTTTCTAATATTTGATCTCAATTCTACTAAGTTATCTTGTGTGATTGAATAAATTACTAGTTTTTTTTTTCTTTTTTCCATATGCTTTGTTAATTAGTTTTTCATCTTTTCTAATATTTATTTTTTCATTTGGTACATTGATTAGTATAGAAGTTTTTGTAATTGATAATGATTAGGTGGAAAAATTTTGGTGATTCCTAGGAGTATTCTTGTAACTATAACTTTTGGTAGAATTATTTCTTAGAAATATAAAATTACACATTTATTTCCATTCATTATTTTCAAGAATTGTCTTTTGGAAGTGTAGGTTTCATCTTTCTATATTTTATGTTTCTTGAAGGTTATTTTGCAATATTACTTCTTAGTAGAATTAGTAAAATATTTTGGTGAATTTAATTTATTGTTCCTAAGGGTTATCCTTTAGTAACAAACTTCTTTTAACTCTCTACATTAATTTTTTTCTCACATTAATTATATAAAATTTAAAAACAAAAGAAGAACAAAAATACACTTTTACCTAATTCATAAAGCCCATCAAATGTTTGTTGGACAATAATATACTAAGCATATTACTCCCTTTTGTATAAATAACCTAAATATACCTAAGGTATATTACATTACTATAATAATGTAATTAATATCATGTCATAGTAGGCACATGCCAATGGTTGTATGATGTAATAATGATAAGTAATTCCCTAGCCCTGGTGGGTAGCCTAGTTGATTGAATCTCCCCCCCGACCAAGCCATTGACCCTCTGTCATGAGGCAATAGTTCAATTCTCCTTGGGTCCATCAGGGTCAAGCTTCAATAGTTGGGTTGACTGGGCATGAGGCCCCTTTGGGTGGGCTTGCCTAAGGGTGTTGCGAGGAAAAGATAAGTCATGCCCTTTGCCAAGGACATGAATTATCATCCCTACATTCATTTATATGCACATCAGTGTAAGTTAATATCATGAAAATACATGATAAAATATATATTGGTTTATATTTATCTAGGATTTGTAGAAGAATCATAGGGCTAGGTGACTAAAATCCTAGCCACCCTAACCCTCTAGTTCATGCTTCTTTCCATTAGCGTTTCTAGGGTTTACATCATTTTTTGGTGTTGTTGACATCATTATTTCTGGGGCTCTCTATGCGACAGGTTTGGGTGCTCTATTGTGGCCTTCTACGTGTGCTTGGGTTTTGTTGTAGCCTTTTATGCTTTAGTCGACATCTTCTGTACTATTTTCATTCTACTTTGGGTCTAGTTTCCGCTCGTGGTTTTGTTCGGATGTGTCATCACTTTTCTTCTTGCCACCACCAATTTTTGCCTTTTTTAGGTGACATTTTGTATTGTTACAATCTAGGATGTTGCAATGGGTTTTTCGCTGGGCCTTGTTTCCCTGTTTCATTTGATTAATGCTTGGTCCTGGGCCATTTTCACGAGCTATCAAGGTGGCCTATGCACTGTTCTAGTTTTTTTGAGGTTTCATGTAAATGATTGATGAGGTTTCCATTTCTTGTTGCATGGGTATCTTACCCCATGCTTGTTTTTCTGAATAGTCGCGAGGCGTTATTTTTTGTATGGAAATGATTTGTTACAAATGGTATTACTTGGCACCTTATAGGGGTTATTTGTTATGGATGAATACTATTTGTTGAGATTTTTTTGTATCTTTTTTTCCACAATATGGATCTAGGTAGATCGTTCTTGAATGCACTCCTGAAGTGCATATACACAATGTAAATTTTTTTATTTTTTATATCTTTGATAAATAAAGTTACATTTTTTTTCCCTAGAAAAAAAATATTTAGGATTTGCTCCAAATTTATATTGAGCTTTAGGGCCATCAATATGTTTTCTAAAAAACATAGAAATAAGTAACCATGAAATTGATTTTTTGAAGCAATATTGGACCATCAAATTATGGAAATCAAGATTATGTAAATAATTGTGAGAGGTTTTAACTGCCAAGATTCTTAGCAAGGAGTTTTTTGAGGAGGATGAAGATGGACATGATAATAATAACAATGAGGATAAGTTAGGTGGAGGGGATCTTTGGGAAATGTTAGATATGTATAATTATGCGGGGGTGGGGAGTTCATTCAAATTATAAATCTAAGGGTATAAGTAGTCACAACTATATTACTCCTACCCTTTGGATCAACCAAAGCTATAATAGCTAAGGAGTAACACATTGTAATAATTCCATAAAAAATATGAAGTAACCTTTATGATCATACTAATAAATCAACTAGTAGTGGTAGTCATGCAACCTGTAAAATTGCAACAATGTCTCATTGTGGATACATAGTTTTAAACAAAATAAAATTAAGAACATTGAATCAAAGGCCAATGGATGCAACTAATTTTATCAATGCAATCTTAAAGTTGTTGCGTTGGAGCACTGTAAAGATGTTGATATAGATACTACTCATATTTTTGGCATCAACAATTGTATTGTTTGTCCTAGTACCCTAGAGGGTGTTGTAAAATTTAAACATGAGAGTAGTAAAGGTTATAACTATGGTCTTACTATTGAGTGGGGAATTTATAACATTTTTTTAGGTAGTCATGTTGTTCCCCATGTGCACTAAAATGGTAGTTTTTGATCACTTTTTCTTAGCAAGGGAAACTGGCAAACATTGAGAGAAAATCTTATTGGGAACAAGAAATACTCTTATCATGTTTATAGAGGTGGTACTCATCTCTTGATATATTGAATATACTTATTTTTTCCTTAGATGAATGCTGACTGAGTGCTAAACATTAAACCCCTACTAATATTCCAATAAATATTTCATTTAGAAAATTTAATTGATAATAACATCATCTTATTCATGGAAAGAAAAGAGAATACATATAACTACACAATATTTTATCCATAGGGTTTTCTCTCAACAGACATTTTACTTCCATCTTAAAAATAATGTGAATGAAAAATCAACAATGAATTTTCAAGATGAAAGGAATATCAAATCGATAGGTGATCAAAGAATTTCAAAGGATTGCTTCATTAATATCAAAAGAGTTTGTATATAAACATGTAGTTAAGATTCCATTAATACATCAAGCACACATATTCATAAGAACACGATGAAGATTAAATATTTATTTGTGGAAGAAATTAATATTAATTTCCCAAATTAACAATTTTAGTAATGTATAAAATAAGAGGGATAAAATATTCTCTACAAGATCTCAATGGAAATTATATAATTGAAAATAATACTGCATTTTCTTTCTACAAGTATGGATTTTGATCATTTGGAATATGAATATCACTTGAAATTCCTAAAGAATACACACAACTAATTGGTGCTAAATTCTCCTATTGTAAAGCTTACATGGAAAATTTAATGGAAATAAAGAAATAGAATAAAATATGAGGGAGAAATTCAAGAACACTATTTCACAAATTTTGGAAAGGCAAAACTTGCCTCTAACAAAGTATCTACTTTTTCACTCTTGAACGGATTTCACATCTTCTTTTATAATCTTTTCTTCATACTCATGGGACTACTATATAGTTATGTTATTCCCCATTTTTGTAATGAATTAAGATCGTTTTGGTAAATTTTTAATTTGATTTTTATCCTTCTAATGGGGCCAACATTATACATTTAGAAATTTCTTTTAATATATCATTTTTCAAAAATAATTAGCTACTAGGCTAGAAATGGTCGTGATGGTAGCATGTTTTTTAGCATAAAATAACTATCATTTCAACCATGGAAACCATTTTCAAGTTATTATTCATATCTATAGATTTCTGACAAGCTCACTTTTTCTCAATTTGGATATCAGAAACTCAAGTTATGGCCTCTGGAAGATAGGGACTCAACAACCATTAATTTATTCTCGAAGTGAATCTTGGCATTTGATTTGAAAATCCATCCTATTTATACCACATGCATTATGGGAGGGTAGCCATAACATGTTTATAAATAAGTAGCCTCCCATTATGTTTTTATGTGTAGTAGAGAGAGCCATGTATCCCTACTTAAATTTTTGAATACTGTAGTTTTTTATTTCCACATCATCACCTAGTGATCATGCTAAGTCATTGCCTAGTAATATGTGTCCAAACCACACCTTCCAAGTGTCACCCATAAATGGATCCATTTCATTTCCACATGTCCAAATGTCAAGGTGTTTTTATGTGTCATTGGGAGGTGTTTCAAAGCAAAAGTGGGGGGGAGAAACTTAGGATATGAGAATGCATAGCACGTTGAAAATGTGGTCACCACCTCATCCTCTAGTCATCATGACAAGTCACTTCCTAGTATTTTGTGTCCAAATCATACCTTCCAAGCTTCACCTAAAGATAGGTCCAATTCATTGTCACATGCCCAAATTTTCACGTAAAGATAGGTCCATTTCATTGTCACATGTCCAAATATTAAGGGGTCACCATGTGTAATTAGGAGGTGCACCAAAGAAAAATTGAGGTAGAAACTTTAGGTATGAGAATGCATAGATTTGAAAATGATAAGTGCATTGAAAATAGTCTAAGTGCGGAGAATAATTTGTAGAAATTATATAGCTAATGCGTTATACATCCAAGATTCTCCTGATCACACACTATTTTAACTTCATGCACAATACAAAATCTCTTCTACTATTGATCATCATATGTGGAAATTAAATCAATTGCATGCACACATTGAAACCATAAAAATTCACACATATGAACACAGTGTTTTAACGGGAAAGCCTGAAGCTAAAAACCCCAACTATCTGTATATAATATATGTCATAGAGATCATGTAACAATCCTTATACAAAGCTTCTCACAAGCTCTCAGTACAATACAATCGCTACACACTAATCAGGTCTGATCTAGCAAATCCATGCACCGATATCTGCCACCTGCTAGCCTGCCTCTACTGTGCAATACTTGTTGAAGAATGACTCTAAATGAACTCGAATTGGTCCAGCCTTTCTCACACAATCCTCATTGGCAACTCTAATTTGTGTTGGATGCAATACATGCATCACTATAGTCACAACTGATAGTCAACTTGCACTTTCACCTATCTCTCCACTAGTCTCCACTGAAACTATCCATGCACTGTAGTTAACTGATGTATTGTTTAGTTGATTAATGAGTTAATATTTAGTGAATTAATTATTAATTAATTCACACCACTCTCACTAGTGTATCAATCAGTTAGACTAGATACAACTTGCTCAACTGTGTCTAACTGAGTTAAACTGAACACAACTCCACCAACTACTTCTACAACTCCACCAAACTCTGTCACATGACTTCTAACTGAAGTATCCATGCAATAGCTACACTTAACCCTCAGGAATAGTGTAATTCCTTCTGTTAGCTCCTGTGCCACATCTGTGCACTTAACTGAAGTGCTCCAAGAGACTAAGTTAATGTTTATAGTCCAAATATTATTAAGAGCTAATAATATTCGACATATCTATTTTTAGACTGGCAATCTAAAAATAGATTCCGCCCAATATGTCTAAAAATAGAAGTCCATCTATTTTTCCAAATTGACCAACCATCCACAAATAGCATCCTGCAACTCATAGAATATGATCTACATGTCTAAAAATAGACATAGTCTAAAAATAGACTTGCGCCAAAAATAGCCTACGGGCCCACTTAGTGAAGGCGACTTTTTTTCACTAAGCTCATCATCTTGTTGCAATCTCAACACTCCCTCTCAACAAGATAGGGATTATCTGCCACCCCGATCTTGCCTCTATGGTATTCGAATTTGCTCCTGGTGAGCGCCTTCATCAAGATATCAGCATCCTGATCCTCCATAGGAATGCAAGAAAGTAACATGATCTTCCGTTGCACACAATCTCTGATATGATGATACCGGTCCGTGAAGCCATGCAGCCTCAAATCATCCTCCTATCTGTACCGAGATTCATATCCCAATGTGCCTCTGAGATATCTCAATACATGCTTCCCCGCCTTCCAAAAGAGCTTGGTAGGCTTATCCATAGCTTTGGAAAGCTGGTTAACAGCATAGCATATGTTCGGTCATGTATTGACTAGATACATGAGCGAACCAACCAACTGTCGGTAAACAGTGGCATCCACTACCTCTGCCGATGTAGCATCCTCTTTCCTCCAACCACCAAGAAGAGGAGTGTCAATAGGCTTGCAGCCTTGCATGTTGAACTTCTCCAATATCTCTCGGGCATACTTGCCTTGAGACACAAACAATCCATCACTGCACTGCCAAATTTCCAATCCCAGGAAATAATGAAGGAGGCCCAAGTCCTTCATCTCAAAATCTTTTGCAAGATCATCCTTGCATGAGAGTATCAACTGTTCATCACCCGTCAGAATCAAATCATCTACATAAAGTAAAATAATCAACAACTTACCCTCCACCACAATTTGGTATAAGTTCAGATCTGCCTCACTCTTGGTGAATCCAAGACCGGTGAAATAACTGTCTATCCGTGCGTACCAAGCACAAGGTGCTTGTTTCAACCCATACAAAACTATTTTGAGCCTGCACACATGCGAATCGCTGCTGAAGATCTCGAAACCTTTGGGCTGCTCTATGTACACCTCCTCCTCAATGACTCCATTGAGGAACGCAGTCTTCACATCCATCTAATGAATGTGCGATCCTATCTACACTGAGAGAGCTAGGATGCTCCGTATGTAAGAATACCTTGCGACAGGTGCAAAGGTTTCCTCATAGTCGATCCCCTCGATCTGTGAGAATCCTCGGGCAACAAATCTTGCCTTGTACTTCTTGACGCTCCCGTCAGCAGCTTGCTTCACTTTGTATATCCATCTCGAACCTACCATTGATTTCCCTTCCAGCCTTGGGACAATCTCCCATGCCCTGTTTCTGACAATTGAATCATACTCTTCCACCATGGCATCTACCCATGCAGGGTCCTCCACAGCTTCCTCGAAAGAGGATGGTTCTGTCATGATACACTTGCTCATCAGAGCCATGTATCCATTATATTGTTCAGGTGACTGTCTCTGTCTGCGCTGTGATGTAGGGGCTCCTACAATCTTCTCTGCATCAAGATTCAGTTGCTCAGTTTCTTTAGTGTGCTTCCGCTCTCTGATGTTTGGCGTTGCATGAGTGGTTTCTTCCACTCCATGAACCTCCTCTTGTGGCTGATCCACATCCTGAGGCTCATCCTTAGGAACTAATATCTCCTCATCTGCATGCAAGTGTGGCTCCCTCTCAAGCGAACACTTCATGGCTTTCTCCTCATAAAATTTGATATCTTGTCGCACAATAGTCTTCCGACTTTCTGGAAAATACACATGATAGTTGTGGGGTGTTTCTATGTATCCCAAAAATATCCCAATCTCTGCAGTCAGCTCCAGCTTCTTCCTGGCATCCTTCGTCACATGAATGTAAACAGGTGAGCCAAAAATCTTCAAATGAGAAATATCATGCTTCTTACCAGAAAATGCCTCTTCGGGTGTACTCATGCCAAGTACTCTATGAGGACAACGATTTTTCACATAAACCACAATGTTACAAGCTTCAGCCTACAAGTGTATGGGAAGGCCCTGATCATGCAACATCGCCCATTCAACACCCACGATCGTTTTGTTCTTTCGCTCCGCGACCCCATTCTGCTGTGGGTTATGAGGCACTATGAGCTCTCTTCGAATTCCTTCTGCACTGCAAAATTATTTGAATTCACCAGAGATGAATTCACCACCATTATCACTCCTAAGAGCCTTCAACTGCTTCCCCGACTCTTTCTCCACCAGTGCCTTGAACTCACAAAACTTAGAGAATGTCTCGCTCTTATTCTGCATGAAGAAGATCCATCACTTACGAGAAAAGTCATAAGAAAATATCACATAATACCTGTGCTTTGCTGTCGAAGCTACTGAGAAAGGTCCACACAAGTCTGTGTGAATTCTCTCAAGGATCGTTGTGGTGTGACTATCCTTCTCATGAAAGGTGGCTTTCACAAATTTTCCCAAAGTACATCCCTTGGACTGATCTGACTGCGCAAGTGTACCTTTGGGAAGCTCGGTAGAAATCTGCTACAAAATTTTCAAAGCGCCATGGTGAAGATGGCCCAATCTCCTGTGCCAAAGTTCGCCCTCATCTTGGCTCACCACTCCTTCTGATTTTCCTACCATTGTTGTGCAACCATCTACCTGCAATTGATAAAGGTTCTTAACTCGAACCCCTATCCTCTGGGTTTCACCAGTTGCCTTACTGCACAGGAAAGCCTTTCCCTCACTAAAGACAACATCATATCCCTTGTCTTCCAACATTGCCACAGAGATAAGATTCTTCTTCAATCTTGGAACATGCATGAAATCCTTCAAGATGAAAGGTTTTCTAGACTCCCTCTCAAATGAAATGGTCTCGATACTAGTCGCACTGTATCTACCATTATCGCCCTTCTCGATGTGCACTTCAAGATCCTTCTCATCCAGATCAATAAACAAATCTTTGTCTCAGGTCATATGGAAAGACGCACCACTGTCAAGAAACCACACTGATCCCATCACACTTGAGACCAAGAATGCGATCAGTGAAAAATCCAGCTCATACTGTGAGGCTAAGGCCTCTCCAGCTGTAGATCCAACAACCTGCTTATTTTTCTTCTTCTGTGGACAATTAGTGGCGTAATGTCCGTGTTGGTGACAGTGAAAGCACTTCACCTTGGACATGTCCTGCTTCTTGCCTTTCACAATGGATTGAGAAGGATTTTTCTTTCCCTTCCCATTCCTTTCTTTGGCAGCCAAAGCGCAATTTTCTTCATCTTCATTCTTCGATGAAGATCCATCCTTGGTACTCCACCTTATCTCCTCCTGCACAATATCCGACCAAATTCGCTGCCATCCCGACAGTTTCTCTCGACCATTGACAGAGTCCTCATAGGAATGCCAACTCTTCGGAAGCCAGGGGAGAGCCAGGCTCACCAAGTCCTCTTCATCTATAGTAACCCCCACACATCCTAGCTCATCCCTGCACTGGAAAAACTTCGTGAGCTACTTGGGTATACTGTTGCCTTTCTCCATTTTTATTTTCCTGAGTTTATCTTTGAGCGCCAACTTCCTCTAGTCGCTCTTGCTTTGGAAAAAGTATATCAAAGCTTTCCACATCAAGAATGGAGAAGCTTTACCATGAAGGCTGGACACTATGTGATCCTTCACACCTTCCAACAGAATCCTTCAACATTTTGCTATCTTCTTTTGCCATGCGTCAAGTGTGGCAACATCGCTAGAAGCAGGTTTTGGAATTTTTGCATCTATGAACTCCTTCAACCCGTTATCCTCCAGCACCACCTCCATCCTGTCCTTCCATGCAATATAATTCGATCTACCCTGAAGGGCATACTCCAATTGCAATCCGTTGAAAGACATCTCAACTTCAACACCAAGAAAACACTACTGCAAATTCGAATTCCACTAGCACAAAACTCAACCGCTTCAATGATTTGCAATTGCTCCAATGATCAATATCGCTCTGATACCATGTAGAAATTATATAAATAATGCGTTATACATTAAATATTCTCCTAATCACACACTATTTTAAATTCATGCACAATAAAGAATCTCTTCTACTATTTATCATCATATGCAGAAATTAAATCAATTGCATGCACACATTGAAACCATAAAAATTCACACATATGAACACAGTGTTTTAACGGGAAAGCTTGAAGCTAAAAACCCCAACTATCTGTATATAATATATGTCATAGAGATCATGTAACAATCCTCATACAAATTTTCTCACAAGCTCTCAGTACAATACAATCGCTACACACTAATTAGGTCCGATCTAGCAAATCCATGCACCGATCTCTGCCACCTGCTAGCCTGCCTCTACTGCACAATCCCTGCTAAATAATGGCTTTGAATGAACTAAAATTGGTCCAGCCTTGCTCACGCAATCCTCATTGGCAGCTCTACTCTGTGTTGGATGCAATCAATGCATCACTATAGTCACAACTGATAGTCAACTTGCCCTTTCACCTATCTCTCCACTGGTCTCCACTGAAACTGTCCATGCACTGTAGTTAACTGATGTATTCTTCAGTTGATTAATGGATTAATATTTAGTGAATTAATTATTAATTAATTCACACCACTCTCACTAGTGTATCAATTAGTTAGACTAGATACAACTATCTCAACTATGTCTAACTGAGTTAAACTGAACACAACTCCACGACCTACTTCTACAACTCCACCAAACTCTGTCACATGAGTTCTAACTGAAGTCTCCATGCAATAGCTCCAATTAACCCTCAGGAATAGCATAATTCCTTCTGTCAGCTCCTGTGCCACATCTGTGCACTCAACTGAAGTGCTCCAAGAGAATAAGTTAATGTTAATAGTCCAAATATTATTAAGAGCTAATAATATTCGACATATCTATTTTTAGACTGGAAATCTAAAAGTAGATTCTGCCCAATATGTCTAAAAATATAAGTCCATCTATTTTTCCAACTTGACCAACCATCCACAAATAACATCCTGCAACTCATAGAATATGATTGACATGTCTAAAAATAGACTTGCGCCAAAAATAGCCTGCAGGCCCACTTAGTGAAGGCGACTCTTTTCACTAAGCTCATCATCTTGTTGCAAACTCAACATAATTATAAGTGTTAAGGATAATGTAGGTTTTAGGTTTGGAGGTAAAGTGACGTGGAAGATTAAAATGAATAATTATGGAAAATGGCAAAAGTCCACAAGAAGATAGGTCCATTTCACTATCACATGTCCAAATATTAAAGGGTTTATATGTGTCATTAGGAGGTGCACCAAATAAAAAGTGAGGGAGAAACTTTAGGTATGAGAATGCATAGATTTGAAAACGCTAAGTGCATTGAAAATAATTTAAGTGTGGAGAATAATTCTAAGTGTTAAGGATAATATAGGTTTTAGGTGCGGAGGTAAAGTGATGTGGAAGATTAAAATGAATAAGTATGGAAAATGGTAAAAATCCATGAAAATGACTATGTATAAAATAGTATTCATAGGTAAAAATCCATAAAAATTATTAGGTATGGTAAGTCATGTGGGTGCAATTTGAGTGAAATGGAGGGAAATTTAGGGATTTCATAAATACATGTGTAATTTGAGTAGCACAGAGGGAAATTTGTGGATTGCAGAAATGCGGGGGGAAGTAATGTGGAGAGGTGAGGAGAGGTCTCCAAAATTTTTGGTCCATAAAATTAATAAGTAAAGAAGAGTGGGAGAAGGATATGAAATGGTTAAGTAAAAATGATTTAAAGTAAATAAAGTGGGAAATGACTCAGTGAAAAGGAAAGTGGAGGTAAGGTAAGTAATGCTAGAGTAGGGTAATTCCACATGAAAATAACACTTTGTCAAAAATTCTTAAAATGGATGAAATGAAATGGATAACGAAAATAAAAATGGAAATAATTATAAAAATGGAAATGGTGGAAAAACGATAATTGGAAATGGGTAAGAATGGATACATGGAAAATGGTGATATATCGGGCATATAACCTTTGTTTTTTATTTTGTAAGATGTTGGACAAATATGATGCATAGGGATATCCAATGAGAGTATTATAACAACAAACTTCCTTCCTTTTGGTATTTTTTATATTGTTGAAAATAGAAACCACTCCCACTGGCCTCGTCGAAGAAGAATTGCAACATCTTGAAATAATTCCAAATTATTAAATACTTGTAATGTCTTCATGATCAATAGTTGAAATCCATCTAGGAATTATCAAAATTTTTAATTTTGTCTCTACTTGATCAAGAATGAATATGAATCACTCTAGTTGATGGGCGACAAGAAAAAAAAATAGTCATGGAAAGTACTATGTTATGGTTATGGATATGTTGGTCCCTAGTTTATGGGATTCTTGGAAATCTATTATGCAAGCACTATCTAAAAAGATGGCTGCATGCATAGTTATAGAATCTACCTCCATTTAGAAGAATATGCATTTTAAAGGTTATGTTCATGGTGATGTAATATCTAAAAAAATCCTACCTAGTCAACCTAAGACACTACATGAAAATATATTGTACCTCATTGACCTTTAATTAACAACTAAATGACAAGATAGAAATAATAATCAATCTAAACATGTAGACTGTTGGAACAGGGTCTCCTACGAGCTGCGAAACTGGTCCAACTTTTAATACTTTTGATTATATTTAGTCTAGTGTAGGGGTTTTTGGGTGGGTCAAAGCCTTGAAAGCATTTTAATGGGCAAAAGGGTAAACCAGGGGTCTGAAAACCACAGTTTACGGACCATAGGAAAGTTTAGGCTAGATTATTATAAATAGAGGAAAATTTTGTATTGTAAGGTAGGAAATGAAGAGCTATTGATGCAAATTGTGGTTTAAGATATCTGTTTGGGTTCTTGGGGAAAGGACTCCTGCTGGCTATGTGCATGGAGATCCAGAGTCCAGCTGTGTGCGGACCCTGCTACTGTGTGTGCAGGCTGGGAAGGGGATTGTAAGAAGGAACTGATGAATTAATGAATAAGAAAGGTTGATAGAGAACTGAATCTGTGTGTACTATTTATGTGAATCATTGGTAATTACTGCATTGTGCGCATTCTGTATTTAAGCTGCGAAAGATCTGTGTAAGTGTGTTTTCTGTATCTGGATCTATTCTGTTCTGTTTATGCAATATTGTGCTATTGTCATAAAAGCATATAATTATAGATCTAGCACACATGGATGCGAATAGAGACCTATTTAACCCTGTGAAGAATGAGGCGATATGGGTATCACAGGGCCAAATGCAGCTCTGCTTGCCTTACCTATCCTTTCTCAGGGTGTGGAAACCTGGTTCCAACACCCACCCATACTACTTCGGGTCAGACTTTGACCTGCGCAAGTAGGTCATTGCCAAAAGGGCCAGTAGTATAGGGGTTTGTTGGCAAACCTTGAACTCCAAACTTGGGTCAGAACCCCTCGCGCCAACAAATGGTTCTGTTGCCGGGACCTAGAGCATTTTGAGAAAGGGATCGGTTAAGGACAAGCGAATACTGGAAATCTGACACGGAAGTGAATGAGCGCCACTCTGGTTGAAAGTAAAACATGGAGCGGTAAGTATTATCGAACCAATCAAGAAGGGGATCACTCTGTCCATAGCCCGCCGAAAAGAGTAGCTACGTAAGGTCCGCCAGTTACCCCAACGTCAGACCCATGGAAGAACAAGCCCTCAACCGAAACCTCGCTAGAAGGAGACATGACAATGAACTTGAAATTACCTAGCTTTAAAGGCGCGGCTGATGAGGACATGGATCATTTTTGGTTTGTGGCAGACTCGGTATGGACTGCGTAGGGTGTGGTAAGCGATACTGTGAAGAGAGCGCAACTGTCCCTAGCCTTCAAAGAGAGAGCTCTAGACTGGTATATGTGGTACATATCTCAAAACGGGAGCACATCTATTCAATATATTAAGGACACCCTAAAATAACAATTCCGAAAACCTAAATCCTACTCTCATATTGTAATAGATGTAAAAGATTTCAAGCAAGGAGTGACTGAGTCTATTTGGGAAGCTGATCAGAGACTAAAAAAAGCAATCAGAGAAGGAGGATTTAAGTATGATGACAGGCAACACACCGAATGGTTCATTGCTATGCTTCTACCTCACTTGCGTATACTGATGGGCCACCAAACCTTCGAGTCGCAGGAAAACACTTTGGAAGCCGCCATGAAACTAGAAGCCGCGCCCAAAGACGACACTTTGGGAGGAGTACAACAAATTCAAGAGCAGCTCAGAGCCATGCACATGGAGATTCATAACCTATGGACAGAATGAGGAAAAGGAGCTAGTGTACATCTCTGGTGCATAAAAAGGAAAAGTGTCCTCTATTGATGGATTACATGCAGGCAGGGGGACCTAGTCCGCTATGTCCAGGCTCAAGTGGGTCTGCGTTATGGTGCGATGATTGCTAGGTAGCGGGACTACATGATACGGCCCAGTGCCCTCAGCGAAGTATGAGCAAACTAAAGCAATAGTGGTGCAGATTCTGCTGGTCGGTAGGACATGATGAGCAGAAATGTCACACGTATGACTTGATTGTAGATCGTTGGAACTTCTATAGGGTACAATCAGACTTGCATCTCCAAGATCTCCCACGAACTTTGGTGGCTCCCCAAAAAGGGGTAGGGGAGGTCGAGGAGGAAGCGTAGGACGGGGACGGGGGAAACTGATCTACTATAACTGCAGAGAGGTAGGGCACTTTGCAAGGGACTGCCCAAACCCCACCAGGCAATCCTGCAAATATTTCTGACAGTTGGACCATGAGATTGAAGACTGTCCGATCCTGATAGAAAAAAAGTAGAAAAAACAACCCACTCCTACACAGAATGTGCAGAGAGTTAAATCTGAGCTAAGAAACATAGACCCGAATGTGAAATTCATAACACACAGCAGGATGATCACCCGAGGAACAAAGGAAGCGCCTGCCAAGGATCCTACGAGCTCTCAGGAAGGATCGAAAATCAGCTGGGGACAAGAAGCAATAGTAGCTACTACACAGAGGAGTTGGCTTGATTGTGGGGAAAACTCCACAATTAAGCGCGCTTGAGCCAGAGGAGTTCTGGGATGGGTGACCTCCCGAGAAGTCCTGGTTACCGGTTGCAAGCCCCAGAAGTGACGATTGACGCTATGTGTTTCAATTCACTAGTTTAAATCCCACTTCTTCACCCCTGTGAGCATCACCCGATGTAATGAGTGCTAAGTGGACTATTCAAAAATCATGAGAAATTAGTCAGTTACGACTACCTTTCATGGAAATGGTCATAGATGAATGACTAAATTAATGCAGTTGAATCCCAAAAATGATATCTAATACTGCACAGTTTCTGACACACCTCAAGGTAGAGGAGGGGGTTGAGCCCTTTCTCCAGGCATTTCTGAAGCTACTACGTAACCTGTAGGCTGTAGAGAACCTTCAAGCGTTAATGCATAGCTGCGCAGCTCGGTCCACTTTGATTCCCGGGACCAAGGATGTACACAAGCTATACATATATAAGAAACGCACCGGAAGAGAAATGCGGTTGACTGCAAATATTGGTGACTACGAGATGGATCAAGTTATTTTAGATCTAGGATCAGATGCGAATGAGAGAGCCTAAATTGGAATGGTCCACCATCCAGCTGCACATGGAAAATCAACAAAATATCATCCCTCTGGGAAGACTGCCAAAAGTCATGGTAGATATCGTAGGGGTAAAAGTCCTAGCTGACTTTGAAGTAATAGAAATTGTGGAAGATGCGGATCCCTACCCTGCACTCCTAGGACTAGACTGGGCTATAGATATGGGGGGTGTCATCAATATCAAAAAGCGCAGCTTGGTGTTTGAAAACAACGTTACGCGTGTAATAGTACCATTGGATCCCACAGAAGGTGCACGATATACAGAGCCAGCATGCGACGAGGAGGAAATAGATCACATTTACAAATTGACTACGAAGGACGAAGACTGGATTAACCCCACAGCGGAAGGAGTAATCTGCTGGGAGAATGACAATGAATTCTTTTCTGAACCTGATGGGGAACTGGAGAATTGGAAAAACCGGTTGCACGTTGTCTCGGCGCTGCAATGTCCTTAGGTCGCGAGGGCCCTCTGCTGCATTTCTTCGGAGGTAAGAGATCTACCCCACTTTGATGAGTCTAGTTGCGTCTAGGAATTCCTTAGAACACTCGAAGCTACGGTTCCAAGAGAACGATGGCTCTGGGCCCTTAATCTATCTATGCATGGGACACCTGTGCGATGGTGGGATACCCACAAGAAAGCATTCCCGGACTGGGAGACATGTCGGGATATGATGATCCTCTAGTTCGCACCTCCAGCTGACATATGCACCAAGATATTTCTTATACCCGGGGATCCCCGCGTGCATCTGCGCACCTGGATGACAAAATGGTCCGACCGGACTACAGAAGAATGGGTCCATCTATTTGTTCATGCCTTGGGCCCTATCCCCACCGCATGGTATTTAGATGCGGAGTTACATCAGTGCACCTGCCATTGGGAAATACTAAAAGATGACTTTATAGGAACATTCAGACCAATTGGGGGGACAAAGACGCTCAGCGAAGCTCTGCAGGACATCGATGCATTTGTATTTAAGAACTCGCACCATCACACCGCACCAGCGGTCCTGACATGGGAAGCACAGATGCAAGACGTAGTCAACTGTTGGAGCTTGGCGGTAGACAAAGAAGAAGAAAATCCTCAGAATGTCTCTGTTCCAGAATCCATTATTGGATCCCCGCTACAGAATATTGATGTGACGAAACCTATCAAGATGCACGAAGTTAATATTGGGACGGAAGAACACCCTAAGCTGGCTAAAATTGGGGACTATCGGGACGAAGGAACCGTAGGAAAAATTGCAGAGCTACTTATGGAGTATCAGGACTTATTTCCGACAAAGTTTTCCGAGCTCAAGGGAATCACGGGGGACCTAGGCATTATGCACATCACTCTAAAACCTGAGGCACTCCCTGTCAAGCAGCAGCCTTACCGACTGAATCTTAAATATACGAAAAAGGTCAAAGAAGAACTGGACAAAATGATTTCCGTAGGTATCATTGAACCAATTGAACAGTTGGATTGGGTAAGTCTAATGGTCATCCAGGAGAAGAAGACAAAGGGGGGAATACACATCTGCGTAGATCTACGCAAGTAAACGATGCTTGTGTCCATGACCCCTTCCCTACACCCTTCTCCGATGAAATACTTGATAGCGTGGGTGGGCAGGAGGCCTATTCCTTCACCGACGGGTTCTCAGGGTACCACCAGATCCGAATTGCACCTGAAGATCGCAGGAAGACTACATTCGCGACCGAATATGGGTCCTTTCAGTATATGGTCATGCCCTTTGGTCTCAAGAATGCACCTGCTATTTTCTCAAGGGTCGTAGTTGCTGTATTCAAGGAGTTTATTCATAAGTTCCTAGAGGTTTATTTCGATGACTGGACGGTCTTCGGCCTGATAAAGGAGCATGTCTCTAACCTACGATTAATGTTGGATGCATGCCAGAAGCACCAGATTTCCTTGAATATTAAGAAGTGCATATTCTGTGTACCATTCAGAATCTTGCTTGGACACATAGTATGTCGGCAAGGGTTGATGGTTGATCCTATGAAGGTAGCCGTAATTATAAACCTTGCAGTCCCAACAATGAAAAAACAACTGCGTTCTATTCCTGGACACATGGGCTATTACAGGAAATTTATTCAGGGGTACGCACTGATCACAACATCGATGGAAAAACTGCTTAGAAAAGATATTTCTTTTTTTTGGAATGATGAATGTCAGAAGAGCTTTGAATTACTCAAGGAGAAGATGATCTCTGCACCCATACTAATATTTCGTGATTGGTCGACGGAATTTCATGTACATGTGGATGTGTCAGGCATCGCCTTGGGCGCTGTCCTAACTCAACCTGGAGAGGGAGATGTTGATCACCCGGTTGCCTTTGTGAGTCGGAAACTCTTGGGCGCAGAACGTAACTACTCTACCACCGACCGAGAGGGACTGGCTATGCTATACGCATTACAGAAATATCGGCACTATCTATTGGGTGGACACTTTAAAATGTTCACCAATCATTTAGCTTTGAAATACCTTGTCAACAAGCCTGTGTTGGGGGGGAATATTTGCTGCTGGCTGTTGCTATTTTAGGAATATGATTTTGAGATCATCGTCAAGCCCAAAAGGTTGAATGCCAGTCTAGATCATCTGTCCCGCATCGAGATAGGGGAAGAACCTACTAACTTGGAGGAAGGCTTACCAGATGCACAACTGTTCACCATTAAGTTTGTTGATGCACACTTCGCTGATATCATTCAATTCCTAACTATAGGCGTAGCCCCCGCAGAATATTCGGTGCAGCAGAAGAAGGAGTTGGTTACTCGGGCAGCGGACTTTTACTATCATCGCCGGTTAGTTATACAAGCTAGGCAGAGATGAAATACTACGCAGATATGTCTTGGAACATGAACAACTTGTTGTTTTGACAGAAGCACGCGAAGGTGTCGTAGGAGGCCACTATGCAGGGAGAGAAATGACACAAAATATTTCGAGGGCTGGGTTATGGTGGCCTACCTTGCATCAGGATTCTTACACCTATTGTAAATCATGCGATACATGCGAGCGAACCGGACGACCCTCATGCCGAGATGAGATGCCATCACAACTTAAAATGGCTTTATAGGCTTTCGACAAATGGGCCATTGATTTTATAGGACTCATCAATCCGCCAGGCAATAAAAAATGTGCGCGCTACATTATTATCGCCATTGAATATTTCACTCGATGGGCTGAGGCACAAGCGGTGAAGGATTGTACTGCACACTTCATCTTTGAGCAGATTTTGACCAGGTTTGGCTGCCCAAAGATCCTAATGAGTGATAGAGGTATGCACTTCGTTAACCAAACGATTCAAGCCCTGAATGAGGAATTCCGGATCCACCATGCGAAAAGTACACCATACCATCCACATGAAAATGAGGCGGTTGAAGCTTTTAACAAAATTTTGGAATAGGCATTAACCAAGGTTTGCAATGCCGATCGTAGTGACTGGGATGTTCGCATCCCCTCTGTTCTGTGGGCCTACCGAACGACCTGCAAGAAGCTAACATGCAGGACCCCCTTTCTGATGGTCTATGGCAAGGAGGCCATTATACCCATAGAATACATTGTTCCTAGCCTACGCATCGCACCATTTACAAATATGGCTGAACCAGATATCATAGAGGAGTGCCTTGCACAGCTTTTGGAATTGGAGGAAGATCAGTTTATTGCTAACTTTCATCAACAGGTTCAAAAGGCCCATGATAAAGCCTGGCATGATCAACATATTTGCCAAAAGACATTCGTAGCAGGCAATCGCGTCCTTTTATACAATAGACAATTTGCAAAACAGCCAGGGAAATTTCGGCAGCACTGGCTTGGTCCCAACATCATTAAGGAAATCAAGAATGGTGGAGCAGTACGGCTAACTACCCTGTGCGGTGACATATTACCTGGCTTTGTCAATGGTAGTAGACTCAAGCCATACATGGCTAAATGACTATATGGCCAGAATAATTGGCTCAAGCACAATTTCCCCATCAGGGAGGGGCCGCTGATGTGCTTGTGGAATATGCGCGCTAGTCATCCAATCCCTCCAGAGGCGTTTGGCAACCCTGCGGCCACAGTGACTCGGGACAAGTCACAACATTGTGTTGGGGGACTGTTGGAACAGGGTCTCCTACGAGTTGTGAAACTAGTCCAATTTTTAATACTTTTGATTATATTTAGTCTAGTGTAGGGGTTTTGGGGTGGGTCAAAGCCCCGAAAGCATTGTAATGGGAAAAAGGGTAAACCAGGGGTCCGAAAACCATGGTTTGCAGACCATAGGAAATTTTAGGCTAGATTGTTATAAATAGAGGAACATTGTGTATTGTAAGGTAGGAAATGAAGAGCTATTGATGTGAATTGTGGTTTAGGATATCTATTTGGGTTTTTGGGGAAAGGAATCCTGTTGGCTGTGTGCATGGAGATCCAAAGTCCAGTTGTGTGCGGACCCTGCTGCTGTGTGCGCAGGCTAGGAAGGGGATTGTAAGAAGGAATTGATGAATTGATGAATAAGAAAGGTTGATAGAGAACTAAATCTGTGTGTACTATTTGTGTGAATCATTGGTAATTACTGCATGTGCACATTCTGTATTTAAGCTACAAAAGATCTGTGTAAGTGTGTTTTCTGTATCTGGATCTGTTCTATTCTGTTTATGAAATATTGTGCTACTGTCATAAAAGTATATAATTATATATCTAGCGCACGTGGATGCAAATAGAGACCTATTTGACCCTGCGCAGAACAAGGCAATCTGGGTATCACAGGGCCGAACGCAGCTCTGCTTACCTTACCTATCCTTTCTTAGGGTGTGGAAACCTGGTTCCAGCACCCATCCATACTACTTCGGGTTAGACTTTGACCTGCGCAAGTTGGTCATTGCCGAAAGGGCCAGTAGTATAGGGGTTTGTTGGCAAACCTTGAACTCTAAACCTAGGTCAGGACCCCTCATGCCAAAAAATGGTTCTGTTGCCGGGACTTGGAGCATTTTGAGAAAGGGATCGGGTAAGGACAAGAGAATACTGGAAATCTGACACAGAAGTGAATGAGCGCCACTCTGGATGAAAGTACAACATGGAGCGGTAAGTACTATCGAACCAATCAAGAAGGGGATCACTCTGTCCATAGCCCGCTGAAAAGAGCAGCTACGCAAGGTCCGCCAGTTACCCCAACGTCAGACCCATGGAATAACAAGCCCTCAATTGAAAACTTGCTAGAAGGAGACATGACAATGAACTTGAAATTACCTAGCTTTAAAGGCACGGCTGATGAGGACATGGATCGTTTTTGGTTTGTGGCAGACTCGGTATGGACTGCGTAGGGTGTGGTAATCGATACTGTGAAGAGAGCGCAACTGTCCCTAGCCTTCGAAGAGAGAGCTCTGGACTGGTATATGTGGTACATATCTCAAAACAGGAGCACATCTATTCAAGATATTAAGGACACCCTAAAATAACAGTTCCGAAAACCTAAATCCTACTCTCAGATTGTAATAGATGTGAAATATTTCAAGTAAGGAGCGACTGAGTCTATTTGGGAAGCTGATCAGAGACTAAAAAAAGCAATCAGAGAAGGAGGATTTAAGTATGACAACAGAAAACACACCGAATGGTTCATTGCTATGCTGCTACCTCACTTGCATATACTGATGGGCCACCAAACCTTCGAGTCGCAGGAAAAAGCTTTGGAAGCTGCCATGAAACTAGAAGTCGCGCCCAAAGATGACACTTTGGGAGGAATAAAAAAAATTCAAGAGCAGCTCGGAGCCATGCACATGGAGATTTAGAACCTACGGATGGAATGGGGAAAAGGAGCTAGTGTACATATTTGGTGCATAAAAAGGACGAGTGTCCTCTATTGACGGATTACATGCAGGCAGGGGGACCTAGTCCGCTACGTCCAGGCTCAAGTGGGTCTGCGTTATGGTGCGATGATTGCCGGGTAGCGGGACTACATGATACGGCCTAGTGCCCTCGGCGAAGTATGGGAAAACTAAAGCAACAATGGTGTAGGTTCTGCTGGTTGGTAGGACACGATGAGCAGAAATGTCGGATGTATGACTTGATTGTAGATCGTTGGAACTTATATAGAGTACAATCAGACTCTGTGTCTCCAAGATCTCCCACGAGCTTTGGTTGCTCCCCAACAAGGGGTAGGGGAGGTCGAGGAGGAAGCGTAGGACGGGGACGGGGGAAAATGATCTGCTATAACTGCGGAGAGGTAGGGCACTTTGCAAGGGACTGCCCAAACCCCACCAGGAAATCCTGCAAATATTGCCGACAGTTGGACCATGAGATTGAAGATTTCCTGATCTTGATAGCAAAAATGCAGGAAAAAAAGCCCACTCCTATGCAGAATGTGCAGAGAGTTAAAGCCGAGCTAAGAAACATAGACCCGAATGTGAAAGTCATAACACGCAGCGGGATGATTACCCAGGGAACAAAGGAAGTGCCTGCCAGGGATCCTACGAGCTCTCAGGAAGGATCGAAAATCAGCTGGGGACAAGAAGCAATAACAACTACTACACAGAGGAGTTGGCTTGATTGTGGGGAAAACTCCACAATTAAGCGCGCTTGAGCCAGAGGAGTTCTGGGATGGGTGACCTCCTGGGAAGTCCTGGTTACCGGTTGCAAGCCTCGGAAGTGATGATTGACGCTATGTGATTCATTTCACTAGTTTCAATCCCACTTCTTCACCCCTATGAGCATCACCCAATGCAATGAGTGCTAAGTGGACTATTCAAAAATCATGAGAAATTAGTCAGTTACGACTACCTATCATGGAAATGGTCATAGATGAATGACTAAATTAATGCAGTTGAATCCCAAAAATGATATATAATACTGCACAGATGCTGACACACCTCAAGGTAGAGGAGGGGGTTGAGCCCTTTCTCCAGGCATTTCTGAAGCTACTACGTAACCCACAGGCTGTAGAGAACCTTCAAGCATTAATGCATAGCTGCGCAGCTCGGTCCACTTTGATTCCCAAGACCAAGGATGTACACAAGCTATACATATATAAGAAACACACCGGAAGAGAAATGCGGTTGACTGCGCAGATTGGTGACTATGAGATGGATCAAGTTATTTTAGATCTAGGATCAGATGTGAATGAGAGAGCCTAAATTGGAATGGTCCACCATCCAGCTGCGCATGGAAAATCAACAAAAGATCATCCCTCTAGGAAGACTGCCAAAAGTCATGGTAGATATCATAGGGGTAAAAGTCCTAGCTGACTTTGAAGTAATAGAAATTGTGGAAGATGCGGATCCCTGCCCTGCACTCCTAGGACTAGACTGGGCTATAGATATGGGGGGTGTCATCAATATCAAAAAGCGCAGCATGGTGTTTGAAAATAACGGTATGCACATAATAATACCACTGAATCCCACAGAAGGTGCATGGTATACAGAGCCAGCATGCGACGAGGAGGAAATAGATCACATTTACAAAATGACTACGAAGGACGAAGACTGGATTAACCCCATAGCGGAAGGAGTACTCTGCTGGGAGAAGGACAATGAATTCTTTTCTGACCCTGATGGGGAACTGGAGAATTGGAAAAACTGGTTTCACGATGTCACGACGTTGCAATGTCCTTAGGTGACGAGGGCCCTCTGCTGCATTTCTTCGGAGGTAAGAGATCTACCCCACTTTGATGAGTCTAGTAGCGTCTAGGAATTCCTGAGAAAACTAGAAGCTATGGTTCCAAAAGAACGATGGCTCTGGGCCCTTAATCTAGTTATGCATGGGACACCTGTGCGATGGTGGGATACCCACAAGAAAGCATTCCCAGATTGGGAGACGTGTCGGGATATGATGATCTTGCAGTTCGCACCTCCAGCTGACATACGCACCAATATATTTCTCAGACCCGGGGATCCTCGCGCGCATCTGCGCACCTGGATGACCAAATGGTCCGACCGAACTATAGAAGAATGGGTCCATCTATTTTTTCATTCCTTGGGCCCTATCCCCGCCGCATGGTATTTAGATGCGGAGTTACATCAGCGCACCTGCCATTGGGAAATACTAAAAGATGAATTTATAGGAATGTTCAGACCAATTGGGGGGACAAAGACACTCGATGAAGCTCTGTAGGACATCGATGCATTTGTATTTAAGAACTCGCACCATCACATCGCACCAGCGGTCCTGACATGGGAAGCACATATGCAAGATGTAGTCAACTGCCGGAGCTTGGCGGTAGACGAAGAAGAAGACAATCCTTGGAACATCTCTATTCCAGAATCTGAAGGGGAACGCACCATTATTGGACCTCCGCTACAGAATATTTATGTGACGAAACCTATCAAGCTGCACGAAGTTAATATTGGGACGAAAGAACACCCTAAGCTGGCTAAAATTGGGGATTATCGGGGCGAAGGAACCATAGGCAAAATTGTAGAGCTACTTATGGAGTATCAGGACTTATTTCCAAAAAAGTTTTCCGAGCTCAAGGGAATCACAGGGGACCTAGGCATTATGCACATCACTCTAAAACCTAAGGCACGCCCCATCAAGCAACGGCCTTACCGACTGAATCCTAAATATAAGAAAAAGGTCAAAGAAGAACTGGAAAAAATGCTTGCCGCAGGTATCATTGAACCAGTTGAACAGTCGGATTGGGTAAGTCTAATGGTCATCCAAGAGAAGAAGATAAAGGGGGAAATACGCATCTGCGTATATCTACGCAAGTAAACGACGCTTGCATCCATGACCCGTTCCCTACACCCTTCTCTGACGAAATCCTTGATAGCGTGGGTGGACAGGAGCCTTATTCCTTCACTGATGGGTTCTCAGCATACCACCAGATCCAAATTTCACCTGAAGATCACAGGAAGACTACATTCACGACCAAATGTGGGTCCTTTCAGTATGTGGTCATGCCGTTTGGTCTCAAGAATGCACCCGCTATTTTCTCAAGGGTTGTAGTTGTTGTATTCAAGGAGTTTATTCATAAGTTCCTAGAGGTTTATTTCGATGACTGGACGGTCTTCGGCCTGGTAAAGTAGCATGTCTCTAACCTGCGATTAATGTTGGACGCATGCCAGAAGCACCAGATTTCCTTGAATATTAAGAAGTGCATATTCTGTGTACCATTCGAAATCTTTCTTGGACACATAGTATGTCGGCAAGGGTTGATGGTTGATCCTATGAAGGTAGCCGTAATTTTAAACCTTGCAGTCCCAACAATGGAAAAACAACTGCGTTCTATTCTTGGACACATGGGCTATTACAGGAAATTCATTCAGGGGTATGCAATGATCATAACATCGATGGAGAAACTGCTTAAAAAAGATGTTTCATTTTTTTGGAATGATGAATGTCAGAAGAGCTTTGAAATACTCAAGGAGAAGATGATCTCTCCACCCATACTAATATTTCATGATTGGTCGACGGAATTTAATGTACATGTGGATGCGTCAGGCATCGCCTTGGGCGCTGTCCTAACTCAACCTGGAGAGGGAGATGTTGATCACCCGGTTGCCTTTGTGAGTCAGAAACTCTTGGGCGTAGAACGTAACTACTCTACCACCGAGTGAGAGGGACTGGCGATGGTATACGCATTACAAAAATATCGGCACTATCTATTGGGTGGACACTTTAAAATGTTCACCAATCATTCGGCTTTGAAATACCTTGTCAACAAGCCTGTGTTGGGGGGGAAGATTTGCTACTGGCTGTTGCTATTTTAGGAATATGATTTTGAGATCATCGTCAAGCCCGAAAGGTTGAATGTCGGTCCGGATCATCTGTCCCGCATCGAGATAGGGGAAGAACCCACTAACTTGGAGGAAGGCTTACCAGATGCACAACTATTCACCATTAAGGTTGTTGATGCACACTTCACTGATATCATTCAGTTCCTAACTACAGGCGTAGCCCCCACAGAATATTCGGTGCAGCAGAAGAAGGAGTTTGTTACTCAGGCAGCAGAATTTTACTATCATCGCCGGTCAGTTATACAAGCTAGGCACAGATGAAATACTACGCAGATATGTCCTGGAACATGAACAGCCTGCCGTTTTGGCAAAAGCACGCGAAGGTGTCGCAGGAGGCCACTATGCAGGGAGAGCAATGACACAAAATATTTTGAGGGTTGGGTTATGGTGGCCTACCCTGCATCAGGATTCTTACACCTATTGTAAATCATGCGATACATGCAAGCGAACCGGATGACCCTCACGCCAAGATGAGATGCCATCACAGCTTAAAATGGCTTTATAGGCTTTCGAAAAATGGGCCATTGATTTTATAGGACCGATCAATCCACCAGGCAATAAAACAGGTGCACGCTACATTATTACTGCCATTGACTATGTCACTCGATGGGCTGAGGCACAAGTGGTGAAGGATTGTATTGCACAATTCATCTTTGAGCAGATTCTGACCAGGTTTGGCAGCCCAAAGATCCTAATGAGTGACATAGGTACACACTTCGTTAACCAAACGATTCAAGCCTTGAATGAGGAATTCCGGATCCACCATGCGAAAAGTACACCATACTATCCACATGAAAATGGGGCGGTCGAATCTTTTAACAAAATTTTGGAACAGGCATTAACCAAGGTTTGCAATGCCGATCGTAGTGATTGGGATGTTTGCATCCCCTCTATTATGTGGGCCTACCGAACGACCTGCAAGAAGCTAACAGGCAGGACCCCCTTTCGGATGGTTTATGGCAAGGAGGCCATTATACCCATAGAATACATTGTTCCTAGGCTACGCATCGCAGCATTTACAAATATGGTAGAACCAGATATCATAGAGGAATGCCTTGCGCAGCTTTTGGAATTGGAGGAAGATCGTTTTATTGCTAACTTTCATCAACAGGTTCAGAAGGCCCATGATAAAGCCTAGCATGATCGACATATTCGCCAAAAGACATTCGTAGCAGGCGATCTCGTCCTTTTATACAATATCAAATTTGCGAAACACCCAGGGAAATTCCGGCAGCACTGGCTTGGTCCCTACAACGTTAAGGAAATCATGAATGGTGGAGCAGTCTAGCTAACTACCCTGTGCGGTGACATATTACATGGCTTAGTCAATGGTAGTCGACTCAAGCCATACAGGGCTAAATGACTATATGGCTAGAATAATTGGCTCAGGCACAATTGCCCCACCAGGGAGGGGCCGCTGATGTGCCTGTGGAATATGCACGCTGGTCATCCAATCCCTCTAGAGGTTTTTGGTAACCCTATGACCACAGTGACTCGGGACAAGTCACAACATTGTGTTGGGGGATTGTTGGAACAGGGTCTCCTACGAGCTGCGAAACTGGTCCAATTTTTAATACTTTTGATTATATTTAGTCTAGCGTAGGGGTTTTGGGGTGGGTCAAAGCCCCGAAAGCATTGTAATGGGAAAAAGGGTAAACTAGGGGTCCGAAAACCATGGTTTGCAGACCATAGGAAAGTTTGGGCTAGATTGTTATAAATAGAGGAACATTGTGTATTGTAAGGTAGGCAATGAAGAGCTATTGATGCGAATTGTGGTTTAAGATATATATTTTGGTTTTTGGGGAAAGGGCTCCTGTTGGCTGTGTGCGTGGAGATCCAAAGTCTAGCTGTGTGTGGACCCTGCTGTTGTGTGCGCAGGTTGGGAAGGGGATTGTAAGAAGGAACTGATGAATTGATGAATAAGAAAGGTTGATAGAGAACTGAATCTGTGTGTACTATTTGTGTGAATCATTGGTAATTACTGCATGTGCACATTTTGTATTTAAGCTGCGAAAGATCTGTGTAAGTGTGTTTTCTGTCTCTGGATCTGTTCTATTCAGTTTATGCAATATTGTGCTACTGTCATAAAAGTATATAATTATAGATCCAGCGCACGTGGATGTGAATAGAGACCTATTTGACCTTGCGCAAAATGAGGCAATTTGGGTATCACAGGGCCAAACGCAGCTCTTCTTACCTTACCTATCCTTTCTCAGGGTGTGGAAACCTGGTTCTAGTACCCACCCATACTACTTCGAGTGAGACTTTGACCTGCGCAAGTAGGTCATTGCCGAAAGGGCCAATAGTATAGGGGTTTGTCGGAAAACCTTGAACTCTGAATCTGGCTCAGGACCCCTCGCGCCAACATAGACTATGACCAACGATTAGATGTATTCAAGGGAACTATTTGATTTGTTAGTGTTAATGCTCATTTAGGAAAAAATTCAAGTGGGGGGGATGATTTGGTATCTCTTACTTATACTCTCATCTCTTATGTATGGAATATCAACATGGCAAGGATAACTGGGTGGAAATAAAGGCCCCCTTGTTTGCAAGAAAAAAATTCCACTTCCCTATAGATGCTCTATTGTTTATCCTTAACCTTTCAAATAATTACTCAAATTTGTATGAGGATCCCAATTTTTCAAAATTAAATTCATTATGTGAAGGTATAATTGGTCCAAATCTAGCAATCATATCAATAATCAAAGATGGTGCTCAAAGGATTGGCCAAAACTGAGGCAAGTTATTAATGGGAGAAGATGAAGAGGAAGAATAAAAATAATATTTCATATTCATAATGGATCTCTATTGTAATTTTCATCAAGTAATGAAGTAGAGGTACCACTACCATGTGGCATATTTAATTTTTGAATAACATATTGAGAAAGGAAATGAAGATAATTTATTCATAAGTAGTTTAGCACCCTGCCCAAACTTGTGGGAACTTATTATGGATGTAGGATTTGGTTTATTACATCATAGAAGACCCTACTCAAGTTCTTTACAACAATAGTACAATCAAGATTTTTTAGGACACTAAACATCCCTGCACCCACTAGATATTAGACATTCATAATGTGATTCTGCATACTAAATTGTGGAAATATATGCACCAATACATCATAAAAACAAAAACAAATTTTGTGAGCTCATTATGATGGATTACACTAAACCTTTGAACTCAATATATATGAGATATATGTTGAATGGGTTGATTATAGCTAGTGAGCATCATTGTATCATGGGTGAGAACAAGAATGACGAGGAATCATAAGCTAGTTGGAAGGCCCTGTAGCAAAAATTGAATCTGCTGCATCCTTGTTTCCAATACATGATAAAATATATAGAGACCTTTTTTTCAATAAAGGAATACAAATAATTCATGAATATAACAAATGCCAATTTGTGCTTGTTATTCCATGAGTACTCATCTTCATTTGAAGATACCGTGGAGGCATGCAAAGAAGTGGCCAAGTTCATTAATATCATTAGTAACTTGTTTCTATATATGGACCAAACTTATTTTTTTAGAAGAAATGTTTTTCACCTCTACAAGATATTGCAAGAGATATCAATAGTGAACACTGAGGATGTAGAGAATAGGATTATGGATTGGATATGGATCATAATTATGTAGCATAAATATGTTGGCAATCAAGAATGTGTTCTACAATCTACTGTCCAACCTTTTCTCACCACAATCAACAAACTCAAGTCTAATCCAAAGGTAAAAAAAAACAACTATTTGAATTAACTTAAAAATATTACACTGCCAAGGTTGAAATAATTATAGAATTTCAAGAAGTTGGAGAGGATTGAATCAAATATGCTGAGATTAGGTGTGATGAACACTACAATATTGTAACATTCTTTGATCCAAGAAGCATGGAAGAGTTGCAAAATATTTTAGTAGAACAACTTGTGAAGTATGTAGTAGATCAAACGAAATGCATTTAATAAATCCATTGAAAATGCGAATAAGCCTTGATGTGTTCAATGTACATTGTGTTTCACATAGAAAATACTATTGAACTACCTAGGGATCACTTGCTTAGATATGCCAAAAATGAGAGAAACGAACAATAAGAAGAGCTATGGGCATCATAAGACCTCAACCTTAATTTACATGAATCAAGATCCTCTTATAAATAATAACATAAGGAAAAATTTGATTCTCAAAATAATTTTCTGACATTGCTTTGAGAATGTTGATTTTATGCACGAGGCCATTAGAGATGGATTCCACATAATCTTATCAGGTGGAAAATGAGAGGACATTTATGCAATAATATTGTCCAAGTACTTGGGAAATTTTATGAATCGAGTCTCAATTCAGTGACTTTTGAACCCCGAGAAAATGTGGTAGTGAAGTTTCTCAAATACAATGAGAAAATGTCATTGTTCATATAAATTTATACTTACTATATTGGAAAGAGGTTATTGTTTCCACCCTTGGTTGTTGATTACTCAATTAAGAGAAAGATATATATAATTTCTAAGTTAAAACCATATTATTCTTTGGAGCATTTTCTACTGACAAAATTTACAAGTAGATTAATAATACTCAATGTGGTCTTCAAGGAGGTTCTTCCTTAACAATCGACTATCCTATTATACAATTCTCAAGTTATAAATGTAATATTTCTATCCCAACCAAAGTGTTTAGAATTTGAGAAGTCCTTAGATAGTAACATCACATTCTCTGAAGAGACTGTGCAATATGAGGAAAAAAATTAATATTTCTATATCAAGAAGTTTTAGGAATTAATATATATGCATTGGTAAAATCATTTAGAAGCTTGGATTTTGGAAGCACAATTTGTTGGAGGAAAAAAAAATATAGAAGGAAAAAAGATATGTGTTACCATATAAATGCACTTTAATGAAGCAAATGTATTAACCCTGGAGAAAATCATAGGAAGGACTAGAATCTCTAATCCTACCAAAATCTTAAAATCCTTTGTTAATCAAAATAACATTTTCAAGGAATAAAACATAGACAATGTGAGTTATTCCATCAATGATGGTTTCTATTCTAAAACATTATAGGTTTCAACATGGGTTTATCAAGTGAAAAAGAAGCATGGAGTGAATATATCATCATGGACCATAGATCATAACCATTATTGCATGTAAAAATATTTTCCAAGAGTGGATAACATATACTATAAGTATATTATTCCATTTTTTTATAATTAACCTAAATGTACCTAAGGTATATTATATTATTATCATAATGTAATAAATATCATGTAATAGTAGGCATATGGAAATCATTACAAGATGTAGTAATTTAAATGTAATAATGATAAGTCATGCCATTTTCCAAGGACATGACTTATCATGCATATTTGTATTTATATGTGTGCCTTTATAGTTCAATAACATGGTAGAAATATTAAAAATTTATATTGTTTATATTTATTCGGGGTTAACTCCATGAACCATAACCTAAAGGGTTATTCAATACCAAACATGGAAGAACATATTTGGGCCTCCTCCTTGGGTTTAATATATACTGACGAGAATTGGAATTCCAACGTTCAACAAAATATTCATATCCTATTTTCTAAATTCAAATTTGCAATGCAAAACATTTCATACTACACTTGAAATTGGGAAATAAAAACGAAGCAACATTCGTTTCAAAAAATTCACCAACAATTTTTGAGGTTAAAGGAGTATATTAATGTAATTTTTAAATTTTATGTGTCCAATATTCTAATATTTAATGATAATCCTAACTATTATTAATTTCTAAAGGAAATTTCAAGTGGCAATCTCATTTTCTTTTAAACCTTAGTGCATTACCTAGAATGAGAGAGATTGTTTATTCAACCTAGTGGCTAAAAGTTGTCATCCTATTGTTGGTTGTTGATAGAATTGCTAGATAGGGAGCACCAAAAAAGAAAAGAAAAATGGCTTACTTCATTTACTATTGTCCTCTTCATTGATATGTTTTCCCTCATTTTTACACCCTATATCATGCATGCATGTGAAAGAGGAATTTCAAGTGCCCACTTACGGTGCAACTTGAAAATAATTTGAGAGATAAGAGATATATGTTCCTTTAGTATTAAATTTGATCATTATAATTCAAATGATCAATTACATATGTAATTTGACCACTTTTAAATATGTGATTATAGTTATAGGATGACCATCATGAACATTTATAGATAAATTGAGCTCTTTCATATATATAAAAGTTAGAAAACACCAAGAATTCCCATCACTCATTATAATCATCCATTACAACATGTATCATTCAAAGGATAAATGCCTATGCTTCCATAATAAAAATAATTTCATCCCTCCATTACTATCATTCCCCCCTTCCTTGCTTAGACTATGCTAATTGTGCCAACTTGCATTAGTTTCCATTGTCATTTAAACAAATCCACTAGATTGGAAAAAGAAAAAAACAACATATAGTCTATATGGGTTCTTAAATACATTGTTTAATAATTATGTGTGCAAGCCTACTATCTACGTGTTTATTGATTAATTTTTCAATCCAATTTTGCAGGGATTGAACTACTTCATAGCCTTGTTTTAGAACAAAATTCTTGTCCGAAGATGAGATTTTGATTGAATGAAAGGTTTTTTTTTGAGAAAATTAGTAGGAACAGGGACTGCACTACTTCATAGCCTTATTTTGGAACAAAATTATTTTCCAATCGTGATATTTTGATTGAATGAAAGGTTTGTGTTTGATAAAATTAGTATGAAAATAAGTCTAAAAGAATATGAGGAGGAGGCCTTTATATGGAGAATACCAAAGTTTATGGCTTTGGGATTTTAAGGACCACGAGGATGAGGGATTCCAAATTTGATTACTCCCTTCAATGATATATTTTTCCACATCCTCCTTTTCCCACTCAATATAGGGTTAAGTGGCAGAAGGGTAAGGGAAATATATAATTTTTTTCATTGAGCATTAGGTGACTAGAAGATGATGATTCAAATACAAAATCTATTTGTTCTATTGGTAATTCTTATGAATTTTAGTTGGGGATGCTAGCTATCAAAATTAGATCATAGAAAACCTATGAAGGACTTTCCTTAACTCATATTATTCCCCACATATAGCATAAATATTCCCATTCCATCATGTCATACTAATGTTATTGGAGGGAGAGTACCCAAAGTAACCACAAATTTTGATAGTAGTGGAGAATCAACCAAATTCAAGGACATGTTTTATATATTTGGTCGAAAACACAGATGTTTGAAAACTAATATGCTCTTATGAACATGGGATATTGTTGTCTTCCATGTCATAATTATTATTGAATTTTAAGTTTTTAATTTCTTTTTAGTGGTATAATACATCTATCTATGATCCTTCAAGGCATACACGTACTCTAGGTTCTAATTTCTTGATATAAAAAAAAGTAGAATGTAGGAGATATGGATGATGATATTTAGATTGAGTTCAATGTAAGAGTCAAGGTGAAACATGTAACTAATAAAATAATTCTATTTCTACTAGCCTTAATCAATTTAGTATTTATAGTTGAGGGGATGGACTAAATTGTAATGAAGGTGAATTGCTGAGTGGTTATCTTGAATGCAATGACATATGTAGTAATTAGAGAACTTCTAAATTCAAAAAATTAATAAAAAAATAACAAACCAAAAATGATTATGGTTATAATATAGTTTATAAGCAGTGCAATCAAGTGCATACATATCAAAATTGTAGAAGTGGAACATAAACTATTACCAAAATTACCATAGTAACTTTTGACAATAAATATGATTAAACAAGTACAAAGGAATCAACCACTCACTTCTTGCACATGTATCATGCTCATATAGACGAAGGGCGTCATGTTGATTATAATCATGACAATATTTCTTCAAGTAAATCATAATATGGAAATAATTTGACATTTTATAAGAAAAAGAAAAATCTTATGTATCAATAACATCTTATGCTAAAGAGAAGAATTTTTCCTTAGGAGATGGAGCCTCTTAGAATTAGTTGGGTTTTTAAAAGAGGTAACCTCAAATGGATAGAAGGTTTATTTAGGAGGAAAATCTTCAGGGGATAGAAGAGATATGATTCATTGGGATAAAATAAAGAGCACTTGAGACTGATTCAAGGAAAGCCAATTCCTAGTATATCCTCAAAATATGATGCACACACATCTTAATATAACATTATTCAATGAAAAGATCCATTATAATGCAAATAAAATGGAGGAAAACCCTCAATGATGTCAATATACATGACAGGCCTAAAAAAAATATGATCAAAAGAATATGAAGGCTGTGAAGAAGATATATATGGTCAAAGGAGATGGTATAATGGAACTTGATGGTAATGGTAGTGATAGATATGCAACATATGGATTTGGTCTGAGGATGGAATATTCACTTATAAATGAATATGGAGGGGAGGAAGGGGGAAAGTGAAAAGTTCCATCACTTTAGATAGCAACTTTATTTGTAGGTACATGATGTGATGCAAAATTATTTGTATGAATATGCACATAGTGTGATATTAGCAATTCATTCAAAATTTGATAAATTTGTATTGATATTCAGCCTTGAGTTATACCCACTTAAGGGAGCTCCAAAATGATTTCTGAATGTATGGTTAAGAATAAAAGATTTTTTCAATATAGGCAATTATAGATAGCCATACATAGGAAATCGTTAATGGCTATTGTATATTCCTTATTACTAGCTTGCACAGATCCTTTTGGGTTTATAGGTGTCAAATTTAAAGAAAAATAAATACTTGTTAATTCTTCAACATATGGTCACATGCATGTGCTAAAGTCTCTTAAAGTTCCATTACACATATTCTTCACAATGCCACGGATGCCAACATATAATTTCCCACATCTAGTGTCATGTGTCATGTAACCAACAAGCTATCGATTATTATATCAAGTTGTAAATTCTTTAATTTTGTTAGGACTTATAGATATAATAATTTATTTTAAAAAGAAAAAATGAATATGCATCCAAGAACATATCTAGGTGGCACCAAGGGGTGTAAAATAAATTCTCTAATGAAAAGTCATTAGTGTTAGATTGATGATTTTAAAACTACAATAATACCCCAAGGAAGTGAGACTTTGCTAGTGCATGAATTTCACATTATCTTAATAATATTAAGTTCATTCCATAAATAAAATTCAATTGTTGTGTTAATACAAAATGAAAGAAAATATAAAGGAAAAATGAAATGGAAACTAGATCACCAAATAAAGCGTAAATTATAGCATAAACATACACAAATCATAACTAAATTTGTTGTTTAAGCACCATGCATCTACTTAAGGATGGAAAAGTTAGCTTACAAAACAAAAAAAATTGTTATTAGTCAGTCATAAAGATAAAATATCATGCATGAACATCCTATCAATAAGTCAAAACAAGAGTTACAATAGCAATTGAATATCAAAATTTGAAACCAATTCCACCTCCAATATTTGAAGGAAATTCTACATTATAACTCTAGAGTTCCAATTTGTTTCTAAATGGTACTCCATATTACATACCCAATTATTTTATTTAAAGGATTCCATTACTAAATTTGAAATATCCTCCAAGATCAAAAATTACTACCCAATACGTACAAATGAATCAATGGAACACATTTTTATAACCCTTTTCCCATATTATAAATGACATGTTCATCCAAGAAAATTTAAAAGGGTTCCACTTTTATTGCTCCATCTAGAATAAAATGTGTTCGAATTTTATTTTTAGAACATGGATTCCAAAAGTGTATTTCCCTTTCCATACATAAACAACAACAATGAAGTGGGTAATCCTTATTGTGTAAGTTGTAGAACACTAGTAGTAATTAGACAATATACACAAAAGGAAAGATTGATTAATCTTAATATAAATTAGCTAGAAATAACCAACATGTGCAAAAGGAAAAATCGAGTAATCTTAATATAAATAATCTAGAAACTAAAACAACATAATAAAGCTACAAAAATTGTTTTGGAATATGGGTATATCAAAGTTATGTATGCAAAAATTTTAGACCCAAAAGGGCTTAAATTTGAAAGATATATTAGGAAAAAGGTCAACCATCCAAACAATTTACGAATTAGGGTTTTGAAAGGTACATTTAGAATCAACATATATTTTGATTGGAAGATCTATTTTTGGTGATTCAAAATTTGTGATAAGAAGGAAAAAGAGGAACATTATAAATTTCTCACATGGCTGCTAAGGTTTATTCAAAATATAGTTCTCTAGCTAAACCTCCTTCAAAATATACTTCACCAACTAAACGTCCAGAGAGCACTGCCATGACTAAAGAAGAAAGAGAAGAAAATTTTCACCATATTGAAGAGATGGAAAATAAATTGAAAAATAATGAATGAAATTAAGGAACACATGGAGAATAAGATGGATAACATCCAAAATAATATGGAAGAAAGAATGGGATATTTAAAAAATTCCATTTCTAACATCCTCTTATATACCCTGGAAGAGAAAATCCCTAAAGGAGATACCAAGATGCAAGGAAATCATGAAAATGTGAGGGGAATAAATATTGAGTCCAAAATCACATAAAAATTGATATCATGAGGGATTCACTGTAGCACCAAGGAACTAACTCATTTTGAAGATAAATACGAGGAATTTTTATGGTAAATATCCGCAACATGGATATTTATATGGGGCAATACTTTTATCTACACCAAGTGTCAGCCTTACAAAGGGTAACTATTACATCTTTTATTTAGAACAAGATAAATTTGTAGGCATTATTGGATTAGTTATTGTATATTGGTCCATTTATATGGTTATAATTGATATCACATTAAGGGGATATTAACAACAATACATTAGTTACTCAATTGGTAAATATATAGCAAAAATGTCCGATTATAAAGAAAATTCAAAAAATATAAAAGTTAAGTCTCAAAGTAAATAATGTTCCAAAGGATAATTTGTTAGACCTCTTTATGGAAAATTTAAAGGAAAAATCCACCATGAGGTACATATCCTTAAACCTAAATCCCTAGAGTATGCTTTCATTCTAGCAAGGAAATTTGAAAGTTAAAATATATATACTATAATATTGCTCACTAACAACTAAAAGGCCAACCCAAGTGGAGCCAACCAGTCTTATGGGAGGGCCGAATTGACAAGGGTTTGTTACTTAGAATTTTGTCACCATCCTTGCAATCCCAATCCCAAACACTGGAGGACCATTTCTGTGACTTTTGTGTATTGTCATGCCTTGAAAAAAGTGTCATTGCATCCCTTTCCATGAGAAGAACATTTTCTCAGTTGACTATTCCTGGAGCAAGCTCTCAAAAACATATGATTTTTGTTCGGCGCTGGCAGGAAGTTATGGCCTCGCGTCCATAGAGAAATTAGCACTGGGCCTCGTACCCATTGTTGCTCTGTCTCAGTGGACTACCCGCGCCTAGTTTTTTTTGGAATTTTTAAAAAAATAGAAGCGAAGTTTCTGTTCCCAACCACCTCATGAGCGGAGTAAGCATGGTTTGTTCGACTAAATAACGTCGAACATCTTCCTTTGGCTTATTGTTTCCTACATTTGAGAAACCTCCCAAAGGATGAGGCCTCCCTTCCACCATATGAGGGATCCCAACCTCCTCCTCCTCTCGTGTAAATACATATCTCTCACATAGTTGCATCTAGCTGAAATGGTTGAATAGATGAACAATCTGAATATAGCTGGTGTGAGATAGAGTAGAGAGAGACCTATTTTCTAGAGAGAGTCTAGGCTTGTTGCCTCGTCAAGTCCAATTCCCCGATGAATTCTTGAGACGTGTTTAACTGGACCCACTGAAGGAGGCTGCAACGTTAAGGATCTTTGGTTGTAAACTCTTTCTCTCTCCTTATTAATACATGACTGATGTTTTGGTTCCTGTTTTGTGTTTGATATGTTTAATCTTGTGCAATACGTTTAGTTCTCCTTGACCAATTAAATAGTTATGAATGAAATTATTGTTTCGTATGCTGTTATCATTCTCTAATCCTTGTGTAGGCACCTAAGTACCACCACTTAAGGACTGCGGCGTGTCAAGATGAAGATAAGGAGAATACTACCACAGCTACGACAACTGTGTTAGAAAAAAGGTAGGACATCTATCTTGACTCAGTTTCATTCATAAAATAGGAATCGATGCCTTAGCATGTCCTCTTGCTGCTAGACCCACCTTAGGGCTAGAGGGATTGCCTCTATCCACAGAGGGGATTTACCTACACAAAAATCTGGCAAATCCACTGGGGATCAGTGTATTTGTCGTCTCTCATTGTTCGTCTAGCATTTTTCTTGTCAAGTCGAATTTGGTTGTTTAATCGTTTTTCTTCTTTTCTTGACCTGTATGACTATTTTCAACCATCCTGTTTAGTCCCAGAGTATCAAGTCTGACCTCTGCTCAGTGGTTTTTATTTTTTCCCATGGTTTCCTAGCTCAACGTTGATTTTATTTGAACAATAGCACCGATTGGTGCATGTTTCTTTTGTCACAGGTGCGCCAACCCCTTTTTAGCACGGATTACAGCTAAACATTCACGTTGAATCCTATAGGATTGAATTTTAGCCTCTTTTCTATTTTTTTCAGTGTTTCTTGTCTCTGAATTGGATTTTTATCTTGCAATTGGTCCACTGAGATTTTTTTGACTCCGTAGTCTCAGTCTTCTTAGCTTTTTTTCCATCATCTTATTAGTGGAGTTTGGTGCCCTAGGGTTTCTAGGTGCCTTGTGCCGTTTGTTCGGTTCTTTCCTCACTGAGCCTTCAGAGTCGAGTTTGAGTCATTGATCTTTTTCATTTCAGTTTGTTGACTGATTGTTTTAGCCTTTCTTTCGGCTCTTTGTGTCTTTGGTTTGTTGAATGATCACCTTTGTTTTAATTTAGCTCTCCATTCGTCACTTTGAGCATAGATTACATTGCTAGTTGAATCGGTTCGAAAGCCCTTTGTTTGCTTGAAATAATGCATCTCTGTTTTGAGTGCATTTTATGTTTGTATTGGATTGATATTTTCATTTTATATCGTTACATTCGAAGTGCTAAAAACTAGTGTTTATTTTTATTTTTAGTGTAATAGTGCATGGTGCTTCTTATTCATATAAAAAGACAAAATTTTCATTCTTTCGCTTAAATGGAAAATGAAAATGTTCTTTTGCATTAGTAATTATTAGCGAACTAGGAAAGAGTTTTTTCATTTTCTTCTTTGGTTGTATTAGATGCATTAGTGAAATTCTTATTGTGATTCAATTGATTGCTGCTTTGTCATAAACTGATATCCCTCTCTTAGCTAGTGTTCAATGAATGGAAATGATTTTATTTTGCATGTAGCTTTGCATTAAGAATTTGAGATCACATTCGGTAAGGCCTTGAAATCGGAACATTAATTCAAGATCAACCTTAAAATGAATTCAATCAACCTAAGGAAGCATTGAAACCTAACACACATATTTTAGAGGCCTAGGCTAGTGACGTGTTGCAGCGTCGTTAAACCTAGTAGCTGTCATTCGCCATCTGGCATTAGATAGCACTAGCACTGAGTTGTGCTTCCCATATCGTCGCGTATATAAAGGGAGACCCTCATAGGTTGCAATCCTTTATCCATAGGAAGCCGAGTCTGCCGCCCTGTAACCATAATACACCAAACACAACATTTGGGGAGACTGCCTGCACGTATGTCAAGTCCTTGGTCATTTCTCTTTCATTTGATCACCAAGGTGTATATTGCAGTTCACGGAAACTTGGTACACCCTCTTGCTTAGATTACCTGAGTAGTCATTTTGGTCTTTTCGCGACTCTCTAAAATTGAAAAGATCATCGAGCACTTTTCCTTTCATGCTCATTCAATATGAAAGTGACTAGAGTCATCTTTTTCCTATTTCTCGAATCTTAAAACATGAAACAACATAGTTTCATTTCAATGTCATAAAATAAATTGCCTACGATCACAAGCTTATTAAAGATATTTTCTTAGATTTTTTTTTGTAGTTCCTTAGTGTTTGGTATTGAAGTCTCGAATATGCTATCTCATTTCCTTTCTATTTTGAAACACAGTCACGGTGGCGGAACCACCAGTTTTTTCATCCTCTTCATTACCTCATAGTGGTGATCCTTCTCCTGAAGTTTCTTTGGAAGCATCTCAACCCACTAGGTTTGTCAATTTCTAGCAGTCTATCCTTCCGAGTATCTTACCTCTCACTACCCCATATCCTATTGAAGATCCATTTGATATCAATTGGCAACCTTGGGACGCTTGGTCTGGTTTTGGGAACGAGGAAGAATTCCCTCCTCTTACTTCGGAACCATTTTTACTAGCTACTGCTTTACTTGTTACTATTCGCCACATTTTCGACAATCAAGTGGCTTCATCTGACATGGATTCTTCAAGTCCCATTAGTAGTGAATAGATTTCTGTTTCTACAGAAGATCATCAGCTCCCTAAGGAGAATTTTCCTTATGTGTCAAGTCAACCTTCCTCACAACCAGTTTCTCTTCCATGCGGTTATCGAACTTTGGGTTAGATTATTTATGGCATTGCATATTTGTATTTGAATCCAATATGGTCTGATACATCAACTCCCTCCAGGAACTTAGTTGCCTCAGTTTCGAGGGCATCACCCTCGACTCCTATGACATCGATGGTTGTAACCTCTGTTCTTGGCCAACCAACTATCTGTTTGGCTTCATCTGCACCTGCTGTTTGTATGACTCCATCATCATCAGGGTCCTCTGTTGTTCGTAGGTTTAATTTTATCAATCTCATGATACCTGTTAGGCCCATCATGAGTGGATCACAACCTCACGCTGTAGGAATCCCACCTGCTTGAAGTGCACCTATGGTTTCTACTTCTATTCCTAGCAGTTATACCTTTGATGAGTATCTTTTGGCCATTCAACAACAATATTCTACCTCTTAGGGTCCTCAGCAGCAGAATTCCTCCCCTCAGGGTTCCGAGTAGTTGGCAACTTCTAGTAATCCTATGCATCATTATGACATGTACGGTAATCCTGTCTATTTTCCTTCCAATTGATCCCTGTCAGTTCACATACCAATAGGGACAACCCTTTGGTTCACAAGGATAACCCTTATAGGGACAACCTTCGATCTAGCAGGGACAACCTTCTGGTTCACAGGGACAACCTTATGGTCCTGTTGTACTATACAACAACCCTCCCTTTTTCTAAATTTTAGAAATAAAATTTAGAAATAGGGTCCCTTTCTTTTTAGAAATAAAACACTTAGAAATAAAATTCATTGTTTTGAAAAATTTCATATTCAACATTCAAAAAAATTATGGTCCGATCTAATATACAAGGCCTTATCATAAAAAACAAATCAAAGTTAAAAGTTCAATCGCAATCGGAGAATCGGAGATAACCCTCAAAAGAAATTTCATATGCCCATTTCAAATCTTCCGATGCGATTAGTCCAATCGGAAAATTTTAAATCGCTAAGAGTTTAAAACAGTTAAATATAACTTTCGATGCGATGCGGTCAATCGCAATCGATTAATCGGGACAATCTTTAAGAAACTCTTTACGCTTATTCGAAATTTCCCGATCCGATGTGCATTTGATAATAAACGCCTTTAAAAGAAAATCGAACATTTGTTTAAAAAATATGGTAGACCCCACCATTAGAGATCGGAAAGATCTGCAATCGCAATCGATCAATTGGGATAAACGTATTGTGATACTCATTTTCCATTTGAAAACTTCCGATGCGATTCATCTATTTTGCATACGAAGATTTTTGTTGAATATATTAATATATCACAAGCGCCAAATCTTTATTGGTACGAAGGCATTCAATAACGAATCAAATGAATATGGTTTAGGATTTGGTTTTAAATACTTAAGGGTGACCCAAAAGGAGCATTTATGCAATATACGAAACAAATAAATGAAAAACCATAAATTCATAAATCATTCCGTTTGAGTGGCTTGTTGATCACGACTGAGAGTTTATTGTCTTGCAGAGCCAAAGAACAACAAGTTTTTTCATTCACAGACAAATGGAAGCTGTAGCAGACGCAGAAATGTCAAAGAGAGGAAGAAGAAACAAGACCGCAAAACAAGCCATTGTTGTCGTACTACCGCCTGCCTCAAAAGAATACCCCATAAAGCCAAAGGCTAGTCACAGACATCATGCCAAGGTCTTGGAAAAATGACATGGGACACAGTCTACAACCTGTTGGAAAAATTAGACCCCAAGGTTACAGTGGAGAAGGCAACAGTTCCAGACGAGGATAGCTCGGATTCCGACTCTGACATCAATGAAAGAACACTTGCAAATTCATTTCTACATCGAATTGCAGCCAGAGCAAGCATCATGCCTTACTATGATGTAGTTCGATGGGTTATCGACAATGTAAAGATACAAGATAGAATGTTTGTTTCAGCATCTGGAGTGCCTTTCGGCTCGTTTAAAGCAGAAGACTTGAAAGCAATGTACCACCTTCCAGACCCACAGAAGGTGTATAACAAGGAATTTATCAAAGAATTTGCTGATGATAACAAAGTCCAATCCGACCCGATCAGAAATTGGAGGAAAAACCCAGAGAAGCACCGAAATGAAGCATCCGTGAGGAAATAAATAAATTTCTCTTATTTAGAAGCCAGAGATTGTTGAGAGTACCTCTGGACCAGATGAGAACTCAAATCCAAAAATCAGAGACAGAAGGTACATCCGGCCAAACGCTAGTAGAAACATCTACCAGCAAAATCATTACACAATCGGCTGTCAACCAGCCGATTGTACATACTCAAAAAGTGGTCACTATTGACAAACCTGATGCCCCAAAGGGAAATACTGCTAAAATGACAGACAAATGCACAAATATCAATGATCAGGTGCATAATCAAAAGGATGGATCGGATGATAAAAGCACTAAGCAGAGCATAGATAAAGAGAAAGGAAAAGAAATAACTAAGGAGATTATGGTTTCCACTAATATTGATATTTCTTCTCAGCTATTAAATCAATATGATCAGTTTGCTCAACAGCTTGGATTGCAGGATAAAGGTAAAGAACAAATAGAGCAGGATGTTGAAATCATTCCTGAACATCCTACAGGGCATATTGTATTAAAAGGTGAGGAGATCCCTCCTTTGGATGTATTTTACAGCCCCAAACATAAGGCTGTTGTCAAAAGACAAAGAAAGAAAAGAAAAACAGAACAGGGTATATTTTCTACTCCATCAGAGGAGTTGATGAATATTGTTTATAAGAACAATGAAATGAATCCATTTGAAGACCTTACAAAATTATCCCAGTATACAGGAGCTTATAGTGCTGCAACAGTGGATAAAGTTGTAGAAGTTTCTCAACTAATAACTCAGAAAGATCTTCACATAGCTTCACTGGAAGAACAAGCTAAGGAGAATCAGCAACTGATCAGCCAATTTCAACAACAACTACAGGATCAGACATTCAGGTCTAAAGAATTGGAGAAACAGCTTGCTGAAGAAAAGAAGAAGGTTGATGAAAAGCTTTTAGGCAAACAAAAGCAGCTCAATGAAGAAATTTCTAAGTTACAGAGTCTGTTACAAAATGAGGAAAAGGCAAAAATGATTCAAGAAAAGGAATTTCAAGCAACTTTGGATAAGTTTAAAGATTATCCAAAGTTAAATGAATTCAAATCGGAAGCCCTTGAGGCTAATAAATTATTGACTCAACAATTAATTGAATTTTGCTCAAAACTGTCACAAGCAGAACCTTTTTGTGAGATTACTTCATCTTTGATCCAAACTATCATAACTCTTAGACAAGAAATAGATGATGCCGATGAAAAGATTTCTGAGTTTCTCAACTGGCAGGATACAGAAAAGGGAAAATAAGCAAATCTTCCTAGGATAGAGGAAAAACACAAAGAAATCTTGTTTACAGAATGGGAACATCAATTAATGAAATCTGATAGAGCAATATCAAGGGCCAGAAATATAATGAATAATCTCACGCAATTCATAAATGACAGCTTATATTCAATTAATCTCATTTCAGACTGTGTTCCTGGCAGTTTGCCAAAGATAAAAAAAACTGAAGACAGGTGGAGAGAAGAAATGGAAATGAAAAGTCAACAAATCGGCAAACTTCAAACTATATCCTGGGATAGTATGTGGACTCATGTGATCAAGCCAAACAATCAACAGATAGCTATCAAACTTCTATCAAATGCTGTCGATTGTCTAATTCCAGAATTTTCTGATGCCACCTATGCTGGACAGTTGCATACTGAGATGAGTCATCCACCAAGACTCCGAGATATGTTGAACATTTGCAACTTGGCTTCATCAAGCGAAGGAGAAAAACAATGAATCAATTTTATTCAAAATAGCATTTCAGTTTTAATTTGATAGATTGTAGCAGTAGTATTAGGATTTTGTTATGTAATTTATTATTTAAATCCCTCTCATGCATTTAGAGAGGGATCGGAAGTTGTAATATTTTTGGGATTTGGAGCTAACATTTCTGTACTTCATTCCTTATTATATTTATATGAAAGATCACATCTGGTGATTTTTGTGCTCAAATTATCTTTGAAGTGTTGCATTTTTGTGCCTTTGGAGTTAATTTTACATCGGAGTTACTAGATCAGAGTATCATACTTCGTTTGACAGTCTGCAATATGAATGAGGTATTTTTATCCGTTCATTGTTAATTGTCTCTGTTATATGGTATTCATTTGAAGAATTTGCTATCATTTATATATTTGATTTTCATAATATTTCCTCTTTATATTATCATTTCTGAGTATAATTGTAATATTATCATTTATAGACATATATTAATGGTATATGATGATGAATGCAATATGCTAATATAACTCTGTTTAATTTATTAAACAGAGTTATCTTTATTCTTTTCTGCATATTTCAATTTAGTTAATAATACATTTACATGGTTATTATTAGATTGAAACAATCCTAAGTTGTATTCACATATAATTACCCGGGTTAAAATTAGAATTTCTTTATCAGCATTTAGTTTAGATTAGATAGTTTTATTTTCTGTTAATTTAGTCCCATTTTCACCCATTCAATTCAATCCACTTAGTTATAAGGAAACTGGTCCTTTAAATCCAGTCGGAGCCACCATCCCAAACGGAAAAGGAGCTGTCTTAAGGTCCCGACCGGGTGGTTTTCCCCCAATGTTTGAAGCAGAGATTTTCTAGGCTTCAACATTTTTGGCGCTAGAAGGAGGGTATCCAACGGTGAATGGCAAGCAAACCCAAATCTACAAACCATTCTAAGAGTAATTCTACCTCCGTATCACCTCGTACTTCCAAATTGCCCGCTGATTCCTCAGCATCCAAGCAAGAAGAAGAGGTATCCACTATCACTGCTCAAACCCACCATACTTCAGAACAATTAAGTCTTGAATCTCCTGAAGTTCAGTCTCTCATCCAGAAACTTCAGAGCTTCTCGATTTCACCACAAAAATCTGAGCTATCTCAAAGCAGTGAGACTTCGCAATTCAATCTACCTCACCCTCTTACTAGACTTCAGAGTGAAAAGCTCGGTATTGAACCTACTGAATTTCCTTTACCTAAAAGGAAAAGGGCAAAGAAAAATACTGAATATTCTGACAGTGAAGCACTTTCATCCACCTCTTCCATCTCATCTTCCCCAGTGCGAAGTCAACCATCCACTCCCTCATTACATATCGTTGTTCACCAGGAATTGGGAACTTCAACATCTCAACCTGCTCACTCCTCAATATCAATTCCTTCCCAGACATCTGGAATCTCAACAGCAGTATCATCCACCACCGGTATTACAATGGCAGATCCATGGACCAGACCGGGTGCAGTCAATATGCCCGCACCATTACATGCATTACCCGATGCTCCTGAAAAATGGCTACCCAAGTTTAATCCAGAAAATGGAACCTAAGCCGAGGAACATATCAATAACTTCATGTTAGCAGTTAATTTGAAGGGAGTGACTGAGCAAGATGTCGTTGTTAGGCTTTTTCCTTATACATTGCAAGGATCAGCAGGATCCCGGTATTTTTCCCTGCCTTCTGATTCTATTACCAGTTGGGACATTTGCCAAGAACAGTTTCTCACTAAGTATGGAGACGATAGATCTTTAGCTACATTAATAAATGATCTCTCCAATCTTAGGATAGAGCATAGGGAACCCATTAAAGAATTTAATGCTCGTTTCAATAAACTTTTGAATAAAATCCCAACGACTTCCAAACCAAGTGAACAAATCAGAAGTGAGTGGTATATTACTGCCCTACCCGCCAATATAGCTATTTTTGTAGACAGGGCCGCAAAACCAACACTTGCTGAAAACATGAAAGAAGCACTTGCTGTGGAAAAACGTATTAATGCTCTAGAAAAGAAAGCAGCTCTTGAGGAAAGAAAAACCAAAAAAGTTTCATTCAAAGAAGACTCAAAGAAGAAAATCTCAAAAGATCCATATGATATGGAAGGCCTCCAAAGGGTTCTCAAGACTATGTCAAATGAAATGATTGAAATTAAGAAACAAGTAGCTGAAACTTCAACCAAAAGGCCCTTTAAGAATTATAAGAAAACTGAATCAAAACCACCAAATATCGTATCTTATGCAGAATCAGATCAAGAAGAGGAAGAAGAGGAAACAATCTCATCAACTGATAATGAAGAGGAAATTGTTGAATGTCATGGCATGTGGGATTTCATACTGCCCAACTCCGATACAGACAATGATGAAGAAGCTTTACCTGTCTCTACTAGGAGTAAAGGTACTTCCGAACCTGTTCAGACAACTTCAAAGAAACGGAGTGCAGGTGCTGCTACAACAAAAGAAAAAGTACCTACAAAGAAATCACCCGCAGCAGCTCCCCAAAACCCACCTTCAACTTCAAATACTCCTCCAACATCCAAAACATTAGTAGTGTCCGATTCAATGGATTACAATATTGTTGATGATATGAAGAAAACTAAGGCAAACATTACTATGTTTGAACTTAGCAAATTAAAACATCAGCAGAAATTGCTTCTCAAAGAATTGAATGATGTTCCCTGTTCACCTCTTCCCAGTGCTAAAGCTGCAAATGATTCTGGTCAACCACCTTTTGGTATGATAGAAGCTACTGATTCAGTCTTGATTGGGGATAGATCAAATTCTCACACTCCACCCTTCCTTTTGACTTTTGAGATCTACAACAGAAACCTACACAATTGTTTGATTGACTCAGGGGCATCATCCAATATAATGCCAGCTTCAGTTTGTTCTAAACTGAACATAGAACCCCAAAAGTCTTCCATACACATTGTACAGTTAGACAGAAGCAAGGTCCAGGTTTTAGGAGAGATTAACTTCGTAACTATCAGGTTAGCAGCTGATCCACGGGTAGTTCAACGAATTGATATCTTAATAGCTGATATACCTGAATTTTATGGGTTGATTTTAAGTAGAGATTGGTCTGAAAAGCTCCACGGATATATTTCTACCGATTGGTCTCACATGTGGTTACCTTATGGAGGAAAGCCAAATCAAATAAAAATCAATCGAGAGAAACACATGACCCATACCGTAACAGATTTTGAACAGGAAAATCAACCAATTGCATTTAATAACAACATCTTGGGAAATTATTCATCAGATTCATTTTTTGGAAATCTCACTGCCCAACCATCCCCTTTCTCAGTAAACAGTTTAACATCACAGATTGAAAACTATTCACAAACTGATAGGTCAAGATGTTTTAATGATACTGGGGAAACTGTAAATAAGATTGTTAATACTTCTTTATTTTGTTCTTTATATTTTGACGGCTCTAAATCTAACGAAGGTTCAGGAGCAGGGTGTATCTTGGTTAGCCCGCAAGGTGAAAAGACAATGTTGTCCTGTAGGTTAGAATTTGAATGCACAAACAATACAGCTGAGTATGAAGCTTTAGTCCAAGGTTTGTATAAAGCAATTGGCCTTAAAGTGCAATATTTGAAAGTATTCGGCGATTCTGAAATTATTGTCAAACAGGTGAGAAATACAATTCACTGTCTTTCAAATCACCTCAAACATTATCAATCGTTGGTTCAAGAACTCACTACACACTTTTCTGCATTCAATATTTCTTCCATCCCTAGGTCTCAAAATTCAGCAGCAGACTTGCTAGCCAATGTTGCTTCCAGACTCATACCTTCTAAAGATTTTAGCCCAGATAGATTTTCAATAGAATTACTTTTTAGACCATCTGTCCCAGACAATGTCACAAATTGGAGAGTTTTTTACCATGATCAAGATATCTTGAATTTCATGACTTCAGAGAAATCATATGATGATCAAATTATCGACGAAGAAGAGCACGATTTACAAATTTCTTCAAAAAGTAATGAAAATCCCATTCCGAAATCTGTTGTTAGATTGGAGGACTTATATGATATTAAAGACAGATTCAAGAAAGTCACTAATACCAAGCTTCAAAGTTCCACTTTGAAATTTGAATTAGTGAATCTTGGTTCTGATTCAAAACCTCAAAATGTTAATTTAGGACTTAATTTAACATCAGAGGAGAGGGATGCCTTCATTAAACTATTGAACAAATACAAAAATGTTTTCGCTTGGAATTATGATGATTTAAAAACATATGATACTTCAGTTATTCAGCACACAATTCCAATGCTTCCCGATATTAAACTTGTTCAACAGAAGCTAAGGAAAATTCATCCAAATCTTGAAGATCAAATCAAATCAGAACTTAATAAACTTTTGAAAGCCAAAATCATTTTTCCTGTCAGGCATTCCAATTGGGTTTCCAATATGGTACCTGTAAGGAAGAAAAATGGTGATATAAGAATCTGTATTGATTTCAGAAATTTAAACAAGGCATGTTTGAAAGACAATTTCCCATTGCCAACCATGGAGCATATACTTCAAAAAGTAGCTGGTTCTGAACTTATGTCCTTTCTTGATGGATTTTCAGGCTATAATCAAGTCTTGGTTCATCCAGATGACAGATTGAAAACAACTTTCAGAACGAAATGGGGAACTTATGCTTATCAAAAAATGCCTTTTGGATTAATAAATGCATGAGCAACTTTCCAAAGAGCCATGGACATAGCATTTAAAGGTCTGATCAATAAATCAGTTGTTGTTTATCTCGATGATATAACAGTATTCTCAAAAAACAGAACCAATCATCTACATGATCTAAAACAAATATTTGAAAGATGTAGAAGGTTTGGTATTTCATTAAATCCGAAAAAATCTTTCTTTGCTTTAGATGAAGGAAAACTTTTAGGATTTGTTGTATCAAAAGATGGTATATACATTGATCCAGACAGAGTTAAAGAAATCTCTGATATTTCTTTACCTCATAACAAAAAATCCATGCAATCATTTCTTGGACAGATCAATTTTGTAAAAAGATTCATTCCTGATTTTTCTTTAATTGTTTTACCTATGCAAAATATGATCAAGAAAAATTCAGTATTCAAATGGGGGCATAAAGAGAAAGAAGCCTTTGAGTTAATCAAACAGGCAATCATTAATGCACCAGCATTAAGTACTCCGGATTTTTCTAAAGATTTTATTTTGTATACTTTAGCCACAGAGACATCTTATGCAGCTGTTTTAACACAACTTAATGATCAGAAAATTGAAGCACCAATTTCATTCTTTAGTTCAAATCTGCAAGGAGCTGAACTGAATTATTCCGATGTTGAAAAACAAGCCTTTGCCGTGTTCAAATCAATCAAGCATTTCAGACCTTTTCTCTTAAAAACTCATACAAAAATCATTGTCCCATTCTCAGCAGTGAGGCAATTATTAATTCAGAGAGAAGTAGGAGAAAAACGAGCTAACTGGGTAACAGCCCTACAAGAATATGATGTTGATATTAAACCAGCTAAGATTATTAGAGGACAAGGTTTTTGCAGATTATTAGCAGGAGCTCATAATATACCAGACAATGATCATTCAAATCAAGATATTCAAGTAAATCAGATAAGTGTTACGGATTCTGAGTCTCAGTATTCTGATCTCATCTATTACTTAAAAAATGGGTATGCTCCTTCTGATCTCAGTTATAAGAAAAAACGTGCTTTAAGATTAAAAACTGTTAAATATGAGATCATTGATAATGTGTTATTTAGAAGAAATTATGATTCAATTTTGTTGAGATGTCTAGAAAAGACTGAGGCTGAAAAGGTTTTGCAGGAGTTGCATGATGGACCAGCAGGAGGTCATTTTGGAGGTGATACCACAGCTCACAAAATAATTCGTGCTGGCTATTATTGGCCTACACTTTTTAAAGATACACATGAATATGTAAGAAAGTGCAGAATCTGCCAAACTGCAAGTGGAAGGCAAAGGAAACCAGCTTTTCCTTTGCAACCAGTAAATATTGAGCAACCATTTGAACAATGGGGACTTGACATTATTGGTGAGATAGTACATCATTCTTCCAAGCAGCACAAGTACATTCTTACTGCAACCGATTATTTTACAAAATGGGTAGAGGCAATCCCTTTGAAGGTAGCCAATTCTGATGCAATTATTGATTTCATAGATCAATTTATCATAACCAGGTTTGGTGTACCCCAAGCTCTTGTCTTTGATAATGCATCTTATTTTTCAGGAAACAGTTTAATAGAATTTGCAGTTAAAAGAGGTTTTAAACTCAAATATTCAGCAAATTATTACCCACAAGGTAATGGATTAGCTGAATCCACTAATAAAAATCTCATCAAGATTATTAAAAGGACTATCGATCAAAATCAAAAGAATTGGCATAAATCTTTAATCTTTGCACTATGGGCTGAGCGTATTACAGAGAAAGCTTCAATCGGAACTTCACCTTTTAATTTAGTTTATGGAAAAGAAGCTGTGATACCATCAAATTTAACTCTTCCATCATTATCCCTGGTACAATTTATTGAAGAAAATCCTTCTTCATCCGTTCAATTGAGGTATGATCAAATCCTTAAACTAGAAGAAGAGAGAGATAAAGCTAGAATTGTTCATGAAAAACATCAACAACTTGTGAAATCTTCTTTTGATGCAAGTTCTACCGGCTCAAAAATTTTGTCGATTGGTGATCTTGTTCTAAAATGGGATAAGGCACATGAAGAAAAAGGGAAACATACCAAATTTCAAAAGATGTGGCTTGGACCATTTCAGATCGTTGAAAAGATAGGCTCAAATACATTCATGCTCCAAGATCTAACAGGTAAGAGAGAATCTCTTCCCGTAAATGGGCTTATCTTAAAGAAATTCTTCTCATAAGGAGGTAACCCCTTCTTAAATTGTACATATTCCTTTTTGCAAAAGTCTTTTATTGTTTTTATAAATAAAGGTTGTTAATAAGTCTCTAATTGACTGTTTACTTGATAGAAAAATTCTTAAGGAAAATATTATAAATATTTATTTTAGTGTAAATAAGAATTTTTAGAGAAATGATTATATTCTCTTGATAGTTTTAAATAAGATGTTAAACTTTGAAAGATTATACCAATTATTTGTATAATCTTTTTGGAAAAACGAGGAAAATGTAAATCATTACAAGTTTATTAAGCAGAGAGAAGTTATCTATAAAAGTAAAGATTATTCAAGTCTTGGTACTCAAAAAACTCAGAAAATTGTCATCCATTGATTCTTAAGGATAAGACTAGTTCACCCCATTCATTTAGGTTGTGATTTTTTAGAATATAATTCTAAGAAATTATTGAAAACATTTTTAAGAGATAAGAGGTCTCATCATGAGCCGACTTACCATATTCATAAGAAATAATAAAACTGACATTACCAATACTGCCTATCAAAACAGGGTAATGGCTTATTAATATAAGACAAGGGGTCTCATCACGAGACAGCTTGTTCAGTTTAATTATAACTATTGAATGGCATTGTTAACAACTGGCTACCAAACCAGAACAATGGCTCTTAAAAAAGAAATAAAAATAAATAAAAGACAAAAACATGAGATAACATATCTTATGAATTTATCTTTTAAAAAGTCATAATCTTAGTTGAATGGGACAATGAATAGTTAATGGTTAAAAGGTAACCTTGTCGAGACTATGAACGTTTGCGGGCAGCAGAGGCAATACCTATGACAATAGAGTATATTATCAAAACCAAGCTTGAAGAAATCCACTTACTTCATTATTAATACCAATCAAAGCTTAAGACAACTCAAAAAGTTTTTATTCTCAAGAAACTAGAAAGAAATTGTTAATAATTTTTATTCTTTTTCATAAGTTAGATTTTATTTTTGATTATCCTAGGATAATTTTATTTACCTTTAAAAATCTTTACTTACTTAAGATATAGTATTCATTCTATTTTTCAGAGATAACTGGTTCTTTCAAGTGAATCGCCAATTGTTGTACTATACAACAACCCTCCCTTTTTCTAAATTTTAGAAATAAAATTTAGAAATAGGGTCCCTTTCTTTTTGGAAATAAAACACTTAGAAATAAAATTCATTGTTTTGAAAAAAAAATTTCATATTCAACATTCAAAAAACTTATGGTCCGATCTAATATACAAGGCCTTATCATAAAAAACATATCAAAGTTAAAAGTTCAATCGCAATCGGAGAATCAGAGATAACCCTCAAAAGAAATTTCATATGCCCATTTCAAATCTTCCGATGCGATTAGTCCAATCGGAAAATTTTAAATCGCTAAGAGTTTAAAACAGTCAAATATAACTTCCGATGCGATGCGGTCAATCGCAATCGATTAATCAGGACAATCTTTAAGAAACTCTTTACGCTTAGTTGAAATTCCCCGATCCGATGTGCATTTGATAATAAACGCTTTTAAAAGAAAATCAAACATTTGTTTAAAAAATATGGTAGACCCCACCATTAGAGATCGGAAAGATCTGCAATCGCAATCGATCAATCGGGATAAACGTATTGTGATACTCATTTTCCATTCGAAAACTTCCGATGCGATTCATCTATTTTGCATACGAAGATTTTTGTTGAATATATTAATATATCACAAGCGCCAAATCTTTATTGGTACGAAGGCATTCAATAAAGAATCAAATGAATATGGTTTAGGATTTGGTTTTAAATACTTAAGGGTGACCCAAAAGGAGAATTTATGCAATATACGAAACAAATAAATGAAAAACCATAAATTCATAAATCATTCCGTTTGAGTGGCTTGTTGATCACGACTGAGAGTTTATTGTCTTGCAGAGCCAAAGAACAACAAGTTTTTTCATTCACAGACAAAGGGAAGCTGTAGCAGACGCAGAAATGTCAAAGAGAGGAAGAAGAAACAAGACTCCTCTACCAGTGAAGCTTGCCGAAACTCCTACGGTCTCAAAAGAAAAGCCCATAAAGCCAAGGCTAGTCACAGATACATCATGCCAAGGTCTTGGGAAAATGACATGGGACACATTCTACAACCTATTGGAAAAAGAAGACCCCAAGGTCACAGTGGAGAAGGCATCAGTTCCAGACGAGGATAGCTCGGATTCTGACTCTGACATCAATGAAAGAACACTTGCAAATTCATTTCTACATCGAATTGCAGCCAGAGCGAGCATCATGCCTTATTATGATGTAGTCCGATGGGTTATCGACAGTGTAAAGATACAAGATAGAACGTTTGTTTCAGCATCTGGAGTGCCTTTCGGCTCGTTTAAAGCAGAAGACTTGAAAGCAATGTACCACCTTCCAGATTCACAGAAGGTGTATAACAAGGAATTTATCAAAGAATTTGCTGATGATAACAAAGTCCAATCCGACCCTATCAGAAATTGGAGGAAAAACCCAGAGAAGCACCGAAATGAAGCATCCGGAGGAAATAAATAAATTTCTCTTATTTAGAAGCCAGAGATTGTTGAGAGTACCTCTGGACCAGCTGAGAACTCAAATCCAAAAATCAGAGATAGAAGGTACATCCGGCCAAACGCTAGTAGAAACATCTACCAGCAAAATCATTACACAATCGGCTGTCAACCAGCCGATTGTACATACTCAAAAAGTGGTCACTATTGACAAACCTGATGCCCCAAAGGGAAATACTGCTCAAATGACAGACAAATGCACAAATATCAATGATCAGGTGCATAATAAAAAGGATGGATCGAATGATAAAAGCACTAAGCAGAGCATAGATAAAGAGAAAGGAAAAGAAATAACTAAGGAGATTATGGTTTCCACTAATCTTGATATTTCTTCTCAGCTATTAAATCAATATGATCAGTTTGCTCAACAGCTTGGATTGCAGGATAAAGGTAAAGAACAAATAGAGCAGGATGTTGAAATCATTCCTGAACATCCTACAGGGCATATTGTATTAAAAGGTGAGGAGATCCCTCCTTTGGATGTATTTTACAGCCCTAAACATAAGGTTGTTGTCAAAAGACAAAGAAAGAAAAGAAAAACAGAACAGGGTATATTTTCTACTCCATCAGAGGAGTTTATGAATATTGTTTATAAGAACAATGAAATGAATCCATTTGAAGACCTTACGAAATTGTCCCAGTATACAGGAGCTTATAGTGCTGCAACAATGGATAAGGTTGTAGAAGTTTCTCAACTAATAACTCAGAAAGATCTTCACATAGCTTCACTGGAAGAACAAGCTAAGGAGAATCAGCAACTGATCAGCCAATTGCAACAACAACTACAGGATCAGACATTCAGGTCTAAAGAATTGGAGAAACAACTTGCTGAAGAAAAGAAGAAGGTTGATGAAAAGATTTTAGGCAAACAAAAGCAGCTAAATGAAGAAATTTCTAAGTTACAGAGTCTGTTACAAAATGAGGAAAAGGCAAAAATGATTCAAGAAAAGGAATTTCAAGCAACTTTGGATAAGTTTAAAGATTATCCAAAGTTAAATGAATTCAAATCGGAAGCCCTTGAGGCTAATAAATTATTGACTCAGCAGTTAATTGAATTTTGCTCAAAACTGTCACAAGCAAAACCTTTTTGTGAGATTACTTCATCTTTGATCCAAACTATCATAACTCTTAGACAAGAAATAGATGATGCCGATGAAAAGATTTCTGAGTTTCTCAACTGGCAGGATACAGAAAAGGGAAAAGAAGCAAATCTTCCTAGGATAGAGGAAAAACACAAAGAAATATTGTTTACAGAATGGGAACATCAATTAATGAAATCTGATAGAGCAATCTCAAGGACCAGAAATATAATGAATAATCTCACGCAATTCATAAATGACAGCTTATATTCAATTAATCTCATTTCAGACTGTGTTCCTGGCAGTTTTCCAAAGATAAAAGAGACTGAAGACAGGTGGAGAGAAGAAATGGAAAGGAAAAGTCAACAAATCGGCAAACTTCAAACTATATCCTGGGATAGTATGTGGACTCATGTGATCAAGCCAAACAATCAACAGACAGCTATCAAACTTCTATCAAACGTTGTCGATTGTCTAATTCCAGAATTTTTTGATGCCACCTATGCTGGACAGTTGCATACTGAGATGAGTCATCCACCAAGACTCCGAGATATGTTGAACATTTGCAACTTGGCTTCATCAAGCGAAGGAGAAAAACAATGAATCAGTTTTATTCAAAATAGCATTTCAGTTTTAATTTGATAGATTATAGCAGTAGTATTAGGATTTTGTTATGTAATTTATTATTTAAATCATTCTCATGCATTTAGAGAAGGATCGGAAGTTGTAATATTTTTGGGATTTGGAGCTAACATTTCTGTACTTCATTCCTTATTATATTTATATGAAAGATCACATCTGGTGATTTTTGGTGCTTAAATTATCTTTGAAGTGTTGCATTTTTGTGCCTTTGGATTTAATTTTACATCGGAGTTACTAGGTCAGAGTATCACATTTCGTTTGACAGTCTGCAAGATGAATGAGGTATTTTTATCTGTTCATTGTTGATTTTCTCTGTTATATGGTATTCATTTGAAGAATTTGCTATCATTTATATATTTGATTTACATAATATTTCCTTTTTATATTATCATTTCTGAGTATAATTGGAATATTATCATTTATAGACATATATGAATGGTATATGATGATGAATGCAATATGCTAATATAACTCTGTTTAATTTATTAAACAGAGTTATCTTTATTCGTTTATGCATATTTCAATTTAGTTAATAATACATTTACATGGTTATTATTAGATTGAAACAATCCTAAGTTGTATTCACATATAATTACCCGGGTTAAAATTAGAATTTCTTTATCAGCATTTAGTTTAGATTAGATAGTTTTATTTTCTCGTTAATTTAGTCCCATTTTCACCCATTCAATTCAATCCACTTAGTTATAAGGAAACTGGTCCTTTAAATCCAGTCGGAGCCACCATCCCAAACGGAAAAGGAGCTGTCTTAAGGTCCCGACCGGGTGGTTTTCCCCCAATGTTTGAAGCAGAGATTTTCTAGGCTTCAACAGGTCCGCAAGGAAAACCCTTTCAGGGCCAACCTTCGGTCCAACAAGGACAACCCTTCGGTTCTGCTGGTCAATATAATGCTCAACAGGGTGCATCTTATGTTCCTCGAGGGAAAATATATCTGCAACAGGGACAACCTTTTGTGCAACAACATCCGCCTTACGTTCAGCAAGGCCAAAATTTTGTACAACACGGACAAACCTATGGTCCTGCACCGGGTCAACCTGGTCTTCAGGGGCAACTTGGCCCATCCCAACCATCAGGCCAACTTTTTCCACAAGGGCAACATGGTGGCCCTCAGTATCCAGGCCAACCTGCTCCACAGGGACCGCCTGTCCAACCTCAGTATTCGGTTCAACCTGCATCCCAGGGGCAACCCATTCAGCCGCAAGGTGCCACTTATCTTCCTCAAGGTCAATCTCAGGTCGTATATAGTGCACCCCAAGGCATTGCTTATATCCCTCAAGGTCAATCCCAGATGATATACAACGCTCCTCAAGGCACTGCATATCTTCCGCCAGGTCAAACTCAAGTATTATATAATGCACCTCAAGGCACTGCTTTCATCCCACAACAAAATCCATATTTTGCTCAGAAAAGACCTCAGTGGTATGCTCAGATTCAATATCCTGGTCCTCAACCCACGTATGGGTAGAACTTTCAGGCTTATAACACCTATGGACAGAATCCTCTGGGACAAAACATATGGGGGAAACATTTCTCTCAAACTGGGTGGAAGTCGAACGTTGGTCTTTATCAATGACCTACAATGCCTTTCAATACTCAGTTACCTTTCCTTGCTACGTTGGAAATGCCCGATGTGTTGAAGTTGATGAATGATCCTATCCTTCATAATCCATATTGGCCTCCAGTTCCGACCAAAATTCCTGGTGATTGTCCAAATTTGAGGGCAAGTCCGGAGAAGACCACCAAGAGCATGTTATGACATACCACCTTTGGTGTTCCTATAACTCTTGGATTGAAGATTCTATTCGAATCCATATTTTCCAACGAAGTCTCACTAGTGCCGCTGCCAAGTGGTACATCGAACTTTCCTGTGGCGTCTTCCAAGATTTCAACTCTTTAGCCATTGAATTTCTCACACACTTTCAGTTACCAATTCAGTATGAAATTGGTACACACCTGCTCACATCCTTGAAGCAAGATCGAGCTACTCATATCTATGATCATATTCATGAATGGAGGCATCGTCGTCGTCTGATCAAGTTTGAGATTCCTTATCAAATTCTAACTGATTGGTTCACTACCTCCTTCGTTGATCCGATTGCTAAGGACATTGCTATGGGGGCATGCATTACTGAGGAACAAGCCATTTATCATACCCGGTACCTTGATCTCTAGTACTCTCAATCTGACACATTGTACGAACTCTTTCCTGATGCCCCTCGGCTTAGAACTTCCAAAGCACCGACGATGCCATTCGTCGACGGTATCATCGGTTCTATGTCTCAGAATTCTCGGAAGTCTTCTCCTCCAAATCCTACGAAGCAAAAATCTACTCCTTCCAATTATATTGCTTCTCATCCACCCTCGAATTCTGGTAAAACCACAGAAGTGAATGTTGTCCACACCAATCCAGCAGATAAAAATTCCAAGGGTAAAAAGAAGGGTAAAGGTAAGGCCAAAGTCGATACCCTGAAATAGGATTCTTAGAAATATCATGCTGATGATGGTTCTCAACGTAAACCAAATTACCCTTGTTTGATTTGTGACAAAGAGCACTGCACCAATGATTGTTCCTGACGGGTCGAAGTGAGTCGATTTCTCCAAGACACCCAAAGTACTCCAACTATTCTTAAAGAACCGTTTCCATCACAGCGGACCCAGTTGGTAGAGAAACCTCAGTCCTCTGCCCCATTTGGCTCTTAGTTTTTCATGATGAACGGTCCTGCATCCATCTCTATTGCTACCTGATCAAAAGATTATATCGAACTGCGTTAGGCATCAGGGAAGGAGATCGCTGATTGTCCTCCTCCCCTGCTTGCTTCTGGCCGTCTTCAGATTGAAAGGCACAGTATTGTGCCTGTTGTCCTACCACCTTCCAAAGGTGTAATTCGTAAGTCTTCTTACAATCATAATGCCTGTGCTACTCAACATTACACTATTGTTGAGGATTTGGCTTAGGCACCTGCTGCTATGTCTAAATTAGAAGTACTTTAGAGTTATCCGTCTCAATAGAAGGCTTTGTTATCTGCTATTGGTGGGGTTGATCATGCTGATTCGAGTCTTATCACTTTCGATTTAGAGAATTTCATCTCGTGTCTCCCTCAATAGCTTGCACTGATCATCTAAGCTAGGATTAATGGACTGAATATCCATTGAACGGTCATGGAAGAGGGTGTGTCTACATGCGTCATGTCATCTACCTACTGGAAATCCATCGGTTCTCCAACTCTCAATTCATCTCGAAATTCTCTAGAAGCATTTGATGGAAGGGAATCTTGCCATTTCAGTGTTCTCACTAGCTTACCCATTACGATAGAAGGGAAGACAATTAACATCGAGGTTGAATTTGTTCACGCCAAGCTCAATTAAAATCTTCTCCTTGGCCGCAGTTGGACTCATGCCATGTTGTGCATTCCGTCCACTCTCTTTCGTGTTCTTCGATTTCTGCATGAAGGAAAGATCATCACTGTCGATTAGTTGTCTTTCTTCACTTCTTCATCTTCTGAGAGCAATTTGTTGGGAAAAATACTGAGAGGGGGGGTGAATCAGTATTTACTGCATATTCAAAAATTTTACTTTTTCTTGTTTCTAAAACCCATACGCTACTTTCCTGAAACAGACTCGCGTATATACGCGGATACCCTTTATGAAACTCGCGTATACACAAATATCTAATTATGTTATTAGATCTTAACTTAAATCATTCCATCATTCATTCATCAGATGTTTAATAAACAGTAAACATGAACAGTAAGAGCAGAGTAAACCATCACACAAAGCATCACACATGAACACCAGGATTTTTAGGTGGAAATCCAAGTCGGGAGAAAACCATCGCTGCCGTTGCTCAGCCTTCAATCTTTTATTATAGAGGAAACATTTTACAACATATGTGTTGGTGCAGACTTCTACCAGCATGCAGGCACCCACCTGCGCTTGTTTACCAACCTCTCCTGGAAGGGAGCTCCAACCCCCTGACTCGTTTACCAGCCTCTCCTGGAAGGGAGCTACGACCCCCTGATCTCGTTTACCAGCCTCACCTGGAAGGGAGCTACGACCCCCTGACTGAAGGCTACAACCCTCAGTACCTCTGAGGACCACGTTTCATCAATTTTCACACTAGATCCAACAACTTCAATAGAACACAACTTGCAGGTCATGTTTCATCATAATTTCAGACTGGACCCATTCCATACTTTTAAGCTCAAACATACTTCACCAAACAGATACTAACCAATTCAGAAAACACAGATCAGATAGCAGTAATACAGCAGAACAGATCAGATGTTTCATACCCCATGCTTCAGCAAACCCTAGTTTGCATACGCGTTTTCACTTCACTGATGTCGCGTATATACGCGCTTCCGTCCACACAAACCAACATATACCTCTGTGTATATTTCATTGCGCATACGCTCTTTATCTTCAGAGAATCCACGTATATACGCGCTTCCTCTGCGGCGAAGTAGCGTATAGATCTTCAATCATTATAGAGCAGCATACTTCTTCAGATCAGATATTCAGTTCAGATTTACCCTTTTTCTTCAGGCAGATGTCTGCCTAGATGTTCGCCTCATCACAGATCTAAGCCTTCCATAAGCAGATCTAGTAGATACAAGTGCATTTCAGATCTAGATCCCCTTCTTCATCATCGGTGCATCATCCATTCAGATTTATCATTCAAGTGTAACCCTTACCATTTAGATCTAATTTAGAGTGAAGTATTCATTCAAGCTCAGACATCTTGCACCCACAATCTTGTTCTTGCATAATGAATTTCATCTCTTTATATAGGTTTAACCTTTTTCAATACCATGAGCCAAAACAATACCATGAGCCCAAAACTTCATCACTTCCAATGGTATTCTTGGACGGGGTCAATTAGGCGGATCATTACCCAATACAATGGGTCAATACCATGGTGGATACCCCTGGTTTTGCACTTTTGAGCGCTTTTGCCCATACGCGACTTGGAACGTTGCTTCCCGCGTGCATACGCGACTCCCCCTAAGAAAATCCGCGTATACCTAGAGACATACTCTTTTCATCAAGATTTAGCACATGCTGAAATCCTTTCTTCATTGCCTTCTGTACACACAAGTCCATTATGTCAAGAATAACTTCATTAGGTGAATTGCCATCAAGGACAACACATGTCAACAGTCATATGTCTGCATCTTCATTCAGTGGGTTTCCATCAAGGACAACACTCTGCATCATATTGCCAACAATCTCCCCCTTTGGACTTGATGGCAACCACGATGGTGTTTGGTTACCACAGCAGATAGGTACATTAAGAATACAATGACACCATGTCACTCTCCCCCTTTGACATCAAGGGCAAAGGGCTGATCAAAAACCAACATACTCTCCTCATGTGTAAGAAGCAGATCTGATATACATAGAAGTGATCAAGCTCCCCCTAAGTTCATGCTGAATCTTCAAACATATTTTTCAATGAAGTACATGACTCTATGAAAGTCTTATCACCAAAGACTCATACTTACATCAAATGTCCAACCAAGTGGATTTACATATGAGACTCAAGTACCCAACCAAGTGGGTTTACAAAAATAATGACTCAGCTACCCAACCAAGTGGGTTTGCAACTTTGACTAGTCCTTACATGACTGAATATTACAAATTTACATCATGGGTCTCAACATGACCTTTTCATCAATATACAAAAATGACTTTTCATAACCAACATCAGAAAGTCCTCAAGAAGGAGAACATATTTCAGAACCATCATAATGCCAACAATGCATTATACTCAGCAAAGCTAATGCTCCCCCTGAGTTTGTGCATCCAAGAAACCTTTCCATATGACTAAGGCTCCCCCTTAGTTAGTGCATCCTGAACACTTTCAGCAAAAAATCATCAAGGCATGAATTAGAATTATGAGAACTGGAACACCACCAGAGATACCAAACATTATCAGATACACCAAACAGCACTGTAGATGTGCTGAAGAGAGCTGACTCCAATCAGAAAAATGTCAGCAATCATACATACGCGGTTTTCTGTGCATGAACTCGCGTATATACGCGACTGTGTTTCAGGAAACCCGCGTATCCAATGCCATCTTCTAGATTTAAGCAGAATTTTTCTTTTGACTGGCAGAGAACACTCCCAACTTCTGTCTTAGATACTCGAACGCTTCCCTGGGCAGAGGTTTGGTAAAGATATCAGCAACTTGTTCTTTGGAGGGAACATACTCCAACTTCACCTTTTTCTCAAGCACTTGTTCACGTAAGAAGTGATACTTGATGGGAATGTGCTTGGTCTTCGAATGCATAACAAGATTCTTTGAAATACTGATGGCACTTGTATTGTCACACTTAATGGGGATAGGAGATGTACATTTGATTTGAAAATCTTGCAAGGTTTGCATCATCCAAAGGAGTTGAGTGCAACAAGATGCGGCAGCCACATATTCTGCTTCTGATGTAGATAAGGCAATAGAATTTTGCTTCTTGCTGAACCAAGATACTAACCGGGGTCCCATATAGAATGCACCACCACTAGTTCTTTTCCGATCATCAACACTTCCAGCCCAATCTGCATCAGTGTAAGCATGAAGAGTAAGATCACCATTCTTTGGATACCATAGAACAAGGTCTTGAGTTCCTTGAAGATATTTGAAAATTCTTTTAACAGCCTGAAGGTGAGATTCTTTTGGATTAGCTTGGAATCGTCCAACAATCCCAACTGCATGCATAATGTCTGGTCTAGTTCCAGTGAGATAAAGTAGACTTCCTATCATTGATCTGTATTCTGGTTGATTCACCGTGGGAGAATCATCATGAGAACCGAGATTGCATCCGGTTATCATTGGTGTACTTACGGGTTTGCATTCTTCCATGCCATACTTCTTCAGAATTTGCTTAAGATATTTTTCTTGTGATAGGAATATACCATCTGCAGTTTGATGCACTTGTAAGCCAAGAAAGAATGTTAGTTCTCCAAGTAAGGACATTTCAAATTCTTGCTGCATGACAGAAGCAAATTTTTGACTCAAAGATTCTTCATTACTCCCAAATATGATATCATCAACATATACAACCACAATCAATAGTTTATCATTTTCAAATTTTGTGTATAAGTTGCTATCAGCAGACCCCTTTGAAAATCCTTTTTGATGAAGATATTTGTCAAGACGATAATACCAAGCCCTTGGAGCTTGTTTGAGACCATATAGAGCCTTTTTAAGTCTACAAACAAGATTTGCATCATTTCCCAAAATGAATCCTTCCGGTTGTTCTATATATACTTCTTCTTCTAGATCACCATTAAGAAAAGTAGATTTAACATCCATTTGATAGACTTTGATTTGTTGATAACTTGAAAAGGCAAGAAACATTCTTATGGCTTCAAGTCTAGCTACAAGAGCAAAAGTTTCTTCAAAGTCTATACCTTCTTGTTGAGTATACCCTTTGCAGACCAATCTAGCTTTGTTTCTTACAACATCCCCATTCTCATTTAGCTTGTTCTTGAAGATCCATTTAGTTCCAATGACATTTTTATCATGTGGTCTTGGTACCAAATCCCAAGTGTCATTTTTTTCAATTTGATCAAGTTCTTCATTCATGGCTTGCTTCCAACATTCATCTTTGCTAGCTTGATTGACATTGTGTGGTTCAATTCTGGATAGAAGTGCCAGATGATTAGAAGATCCTACAAGAGTTCTCCTTGTTTGTACACCTGATTCCTTGTCACCCAATATTTGAGATTCAGGATGATTCTTTTGCACATATCTTGATGGAGCTTTTCCAAATAGATCATCTTCAGGTTCTTCATTGGATCCATTGTCTATATCATTTGATGTAGAAGGACATAGGTCACCATCATCTTCTTTTGTTGTTTGTTTTTCTTCTTTAGGAGCTGCAGGAGACTCATCAATAACAACATCAATGCATTCAACAATCTTTTGAAGCCTTTTATTGTAACATTTGTATGCTTTGCTTGAAGATGAGTAACCAAGAAATATCCCTTCATCTGATCTAGGTTCAAACTTGCCAAGATTTTCATCATTATTTTTGATAAAACATTTACTTCCAAAAACTCTAAAATGCTTCACAGATGGAGAATTACCATACCAGAGTTCATATGGATTTTTGTCACTATTTACCCGAACATGAGCCTTGTTGAGAATGTTAGCTGCTGTATGTGATGCTTCTCCCCAGAACATGTCAGGAGTTCCAAAATCATCGAGCATAGCTCTAGCCATTTGTTGAATTGTTCTATTCATTCTTTCTGCTACGCCATTTTGTTGTGGAGTACCTGCTACAGAGAATTGTCTTTTTATGCCATGTTGTTCACAAAATTCAAGGAATTCATTTGAAGTATATTCTCCTCCTCGATCAGATCTAAGACACTTGATTTTTAGATCTACTTCATTTTCAACTAAAGCTTTGAAGATCTGAAATTTTTCAAATGCTTCATCCTTGTGTTTAATGAGCCCGATCCAACACATTCTAGAGTAATCATAAATAAATAAGATATAGTATTCTTCCCCACGTGGTGACTTCTTCCTCATAGGTCCACATATGTCAGTATGAATGAGTTCAAGAGGCTTACTTGATGATCCTTCTTTGGCATTAAAACGTACTCTGGTCTGCTTACCGAATTGACAAGATTTGCATATGATGCTTTCTGGTAGATTAGTATTGGGAAGACCACGAACAGCTTGAAGTCTGCTTGCTTTGTTGATTTGAGAGAAGCTCAGATGCCCCAGCCTTCTATGCCATAGCCAATTTTCTGAAGACTTGCTCAAGTAACATTGATCTATACCGTTTAGTATATACAGGTTGCTAGGATTTCTTTTTCCTTTTATAATGATTTTACCTATATCAAGATCACAAACCACACATTCCTTTGAACTAAAGACCACTTCTATTCCTTGATCACACATTTGACTTACACTTAACAGGCTATGCCTTAATCCATCCACATACATGACATCATTAGCCTTCACCTTTTCTTTTAGAAATACTGACCCTTTTCCTTTAATCACAGCAGGAGTATCATTTCCAAATGTAACTTTCTTTTCCTTTTCTAGAGCATTATATGTAAGAAGTTTTCTTTTGTCACCTGTCATGTGTCTTGAGCACCCACTATCAATGTACCATTGATTTTCTTCACCTTCTGCAAATAATGCTATCCCACAATTTTCAACCTGTAATTCTTTCTTTTTCCATACTTTAGAGCTTGAGGAAACATGTTCATTTGGCTGGACCTTGCTCTTGCATTCAGATTCTTCATGACCAAAGTTATTGCAATAAGTACATTCAACTTCATTTTGAAGAGGAGAAAAGTTGTTATAGGTATTCTTCTTTGGTTCAATATTCATTCTTTTCTTTCTTGCTTCTCTTGTCATGATGGTTTTATATGAAACACATTGAACAACTTTATGACCAAAATTGTGACATGAGAAACATTGTCCATTGAAGTAGAAATTCCGGCGACCATGAAATCTTCTATTTGAATTTACCTGTTGGTTGTTGCTTCTTTGAGGGATCTCCCTGTTAGTGATCCTTGATTTGAGATGATCATGCTTTACCTGTAAAGAATCTTTGTTCCCTGGCTGAGTGGCTGAGTGAAGAGAACCAGTTGTGACTGCTTTCAGATAATTTGGTGCTGAAGTCTGGGAAGATTCCCCAGTATATCCAAGACCTGTTTTTATAAGAGGAGACCGTTGTGTCTTGATAATCTCATCTAAGGTTTCTGAACCTTTAGAAAATCTAAGATTGAGAGTCTTCACCTTCTCATTATCCTTCCTTAGACTTACTATTTCACACTCCAATTCTTCAATGCGTTTTTCCTTGGCTTCAAGCTGTCTTTCAAGAGTCTCTATGATTATGTTCTTTTCTGCTAGGCTTACTTTGAGTTGATTGTTTTCTTCAAGAAAATAATTGTCCTCTAGAGCATCCACGAAAGTATCCTTTTATTCTCTTTGTTCAAAAGCCATGAGAAGTCTAAAGTCTTCTTCACATTCTTCCTCACTATTAGATGATCCATCACTGTCTTCATTAGTATAATAAATTTTCCTTGTGTTAGATCGATTCTTATTCCTTCTTGCTACTTCTTTTCCTTTAGCCGAGGTTTCTTTATAAGGACACTTTGCAGCATAATGACCAACTCTTCCACAATTGAAGCATTTGAAAGGAAGCTTACCTTTGAACTTTTCGGTACCTAGTTGAAGTCTTCTCACAAAATTTGCTTCTTCTTCTTCTTCAGATATATAGCTAGATTCTTTGACAACTTCCTTTTCTTTTCCTTTTGCTGAAGCCTTAAAAGAAGCTTCTTTGATTTGAGAAGGGCCTCCTTGCCTCATTTCAAAAGCAGTCAGAATACCATGCAGTTGAACAATAGTAAGAGTTTGCAGATCTTGCCTTTCTTCAATAGCTGAAACTTTAGAGTCAAATTTTGAAGTCAAGGATCTTAAGACCTTTTCCACCAGAGTAGTATCGCTTATGGTTTCACCCAAATTTCTCATCTGATTTACAATATCATCCGGACGAAGAAAGAAACTGGCAACATTTTCATCACTATGCATCTTCAAATTTTCATATTCGATTCTAAGAGTTTGGAGTTTTGAATTTTTTACCTTTGTATCTCCTTCATAGCTTAGAATGATTTTGTCCCATATCTCTTTTGCTGAATGTAGCTGCATCACTTTAGCAAATTCTGATTCAGACATGCTTCCTAATAAGACATTCACTGCTTTGGCATTGACTTCATACTTCTTTCTTTCAGCAGCATCAGTAGGAATACTTGCCGGGTATTGATAACCTTCTTCCATGATTGCCCATACATCTGCACCAAGACTTTGCAGATATGATTTTGTTCGTACTTTCCAGAATATCAGATTGCTTCCATTGAATAGAGGTGGCTTTATAGACATTACTCTTTCTTGACTTCCCATTGCGACGGATCTCCTTCAAGTGATCAAGCTTCTGCAGAAGAACCTGCTCTGATTCCAATTGTTGGGAAAAATACTGAGAGGGGGGGGGGTGAATCAGTATTTACTGCATATTCAAAACTTTTACTTTTTCTTGTTTCTAAAACCCATACGCTACTTTCCTGAAACAGACTCGCGTATATATGCAGATACCCTTTATGAAACTCGCTTATACACAGATATCTAATTATGTTATTAGATCTTCACTTAAATCATTCCATCATTCATTCATCAGATGTTTAATAAACAGTAAACATGAACAGTAAGAGCAGAGTAAACCATCACACAAAGCATCACACATGAACACCAGGATTTTTAGGTGGAAACCCAAGTCGGGAGAAAACCACCGCTGCCGTTGCTCAACCTTCAATCTTTTATTATAGAGAAAACATCTTACAACATATGTGCTGGTGCAGACTCCTACCGGCATGCAGGCACCCACCTGCGCTCGTTTACCAGCCTCTCCTGGAAGGGAGCTCCAACCCCCTGACTCGTTTACCAGCCTCTCCTGGAAGGGAGCTACGACCCCTCGATCTCGTTTACCAACCTCACCTGGAAGGGAGCTACGACCCCCTGACTGAAGGCTACAACCCTCAGCACCACCTTGGACCACGTTTCATCAATTTTCACACTGGATCCAACAACTTCAATAGAACACAACTTGCAGGCCACGTTTCATCATATTTTCAGACTGGACCCATTCCATACTTTTAAGCTCAAACATACTTCACCAAACAGATACTAACCAATTCAGACAACACAGATCAGATAGCAGTAATACAGCAGAACAGATCAGATGTTTCATACCCCATGCTTCAGCAAACCCTGGTTTGCATACGCGCTTTCACTTTACTTATGTCGCGTATATACGCGCTTCCGTCCACACAAACCAGCGTATACCTCAGTGTATATTTCATTGCGCATACGCGCTTTATCTTCAGAGAATCTGCGTATATACGCGCTTCCTCTTCGGCGAAGTAGCGTATAGATCTTCAATCATTATAGAGCAGCATACTTCTTCAGATCAGATATTCAGTTCAGATTTACCCTTTATCTTCAGACAGATGTCCGCCTAGATGTTCGACTCATCACAGATCTAAGCCTTCCATAAGCAGATCTAGTAGATACAAGTGCATTTCAGATCTAGATCCCCTTCTTCATCATTGGTGCATCATCCATTCAGATTTATCATTCAAGTGTAACCCTTACCATTTAGATCTACTTCAGAGTGAAGTATTCATTCAAGCTCAGACATCTTGCACCCACAATCTTCTTCTTGCATAATGAATTTCATCTCTTTATATAGGTTTAACCTTTTTCAATACCATGAGCCAAAACAATACCATGAGCCAAAAACTTCATCACTTCCAATGGTATTCTTGGACGAGGTCAATTAGGCAGATCATTACCCAATACAATGGGTCAATACCATGGTGGATACCCCTGGTTTTGCAATTTTTGAGCGCTTTTGCCCATACGCGACTTGGAACGTTGTTTCTCGCGTGCATACGCGACTCCCCCTAAGAAAATCCACGTATACCTAGAGACATACTCTTTTCATCAAGATTTAGCACATGCTGAAATCCTTTCTTCATTGCCTTCTGTACACACAAGTCCATTGTGTCAAGAATAACTTCATTAGGTGAATTTCCATCAAGGACAACACATGTCAACAGTGATATGTCTGCATCTTCATTCAGTGGGTTGCCATCAAGGACAACACTCTGCATCATATTGCCAACACAATTTTCCATACGTAGATCAAATTCCTACGCCTTATGAGAGTGTAGGGCCAGGTCTTTTCGAAGATCCTACCCTCATTGGCCTTTTAACTCTTTCTCCACCCAACACTGCTAAGGTTAATACGATCTCCAAGTCTTTTGATCCATGGATCATCCCTTCACCCGAGCAGATTGATTCATTTGGTGATTCGATGCCGTTGAGTCTAATAAGTATTGATTATTGTGAACTTGTTTTGGCTTTAGATCCTCCACCTCCTGATCATGCTCCTTTGAGTATGTCTCTTGACACTTATTCTCAATCCCCTTGGCTCGATGATTTGGATTCGCCCGATCCCTTAAAAGAGATATTTCCCTCCGATGAGGCCATCGTGGAAACCATGTCTCTTGAGGATCCTCCTTGGGACGATAGTCATCATCGTTCCTCGTTCATGCCTGGCCTTGGGGCCATGTCTACTTGTCTAAAGAGGTTCGTTTCTCAAGTTCCTTCTCCTACGCTTCAAATGCCCATCCTGATAGACGAAGACTTTGCAGAAGGTAACTTGGGGAACATTACACAAATGATGCCTATCGACATCTCCGTTAAACTGGGGGTTGTCAAGAACATCCATATTAGGGTGACATGTTCTCCCAATGAGATCGAGGTCTATACTAGTATCTTCCACGAGTTTCATGATGTTTTCGCATGGTATTACGAAGAAATGCCTAACATCGATCCAAGTATAGTAGTGCATGAGATTCCTACCTATCCTGGTGCGAGGCCTGTTCGCCAGCATCTTCGTCCCATGCACCCTAGAAAGGAGGCCTCTATCAAAGTTGAAGTTGAAAAACTTCTTAGAGCTGCTTTTATTTATCCAATTCCCTTAACAGAATGGGTTTCCAATTTTGTTCTTGTGGATAAGAAACATGGTACTATTCGGGTCTGTGTCAACTACCATGACATCAACCATGCTTTCCCTAAGGATAATTATTCCACTCTTTTTATTGATCAAATCATTGATCACTGTGCTGGGAGTGAGATCTTTTCCCTTATGGATGGTTTTCTGGGTATAAACAGATTAATATTCTTCCAGTTGATCAAAACAAGACTGCCTTTATTTTTCCTTGGGGTACTTTCGCCTATACGAAGATCCCTTTCGGTCTTAAAAATGCTGGGGCTACATTTCAGTGAGAAATGTCATATGCTTTCCATGATATCAAGCGCACTATTCAGCCTTACCTGGATGACCTTTCAACTCATTTGGCTAAGCGTAAAGACCATCTTGGTCATCTCTGTCAAATATTTCTTCGTTGTCGATGCTATAACATTCAACTCAATCTGTATAAGTGCATCTTCTGCGTTGAATCCAGTAGACTATTAGGGTTTATTGTCTCTAAAGATAGACTTTGTCTCGTTCCCCTCAAGTTGAAGCTATCATTAATCTCCCCTCTCCTTCCTGTTTACATCAGCTGCAGAGTCTGCAGTGGAAAGCTAAATTCCCGCACCATTTTATACCTAACTACGCTGAAGTGGCCAAGGGATTTATGAGATTACTTAAGCAAGGCATCCCGTTCCTTTGGGATGAGATCGCCCAAAATTACTTCGATGCAATGAAGAAATTTTTGGTCAATGCTCCTCTGTTGCGTCCTCCAAATTATCTTCGCAATTACTCCCTCTATTTGGTTGCCGCGTTTAGCACAATTACCATGGTTTTGGTACAATATGACAATGATGGTGACGAGCACATCATTTACTATCTGAGTTGCAATATTTTTGATACCAAAACACATTATGCACATGTCAAGAAGTTGGTGTTGGCTGCAGTTCAAGATGTTCAACGTTTTCATCACTATTCTATTGCGCACAGTGACTGTGATTTCTGATTACAATCCTATGACCTACATATTGACTCGTCAATTGCTGGGGGGCAAATAATCGAAGTGGATTTTTATCCTACGAGAGTTCGATTTGGAGTTTACTATCGCCAAATCGAAGAAATCATTATTTTTCATCGATTTTATCTGCTCTCTCCCTTCTGATTCTGCTCCATCTGGTTTCGAGGAACACATTCCAGATGACACAATTTTTCTTATTAGCACCCTTGATCCTTGGTACGGTGATATCATCGTATATCTTCAGACTCCCACCTTCCTATCTGAGTTGAAGAAGGATGCTCGTCACCGCATCCGCCATCATTCACAACCCTATCGCATAGTCGGAGATACACTCTACCGCATCGGAGTTGATTCCATTCTCCACCAGTGTTTGAATCTCGACGAGGCTGAAAAGGTTCTTAATGATTTCCACAGTGGCGCCTGTGGAGGTCACACGTCTGGATATGATACCGCATAAAATATTCTTCGTGCTAGCTATTTCTGGCCCACCATCTTCAAAAATTGCATTGTTGTTGTCCATAAGTGCCATGATTTCCAGATCTATCAATGCAAGATGCGTGTGCCGCCATCCAATATTCATCCTGTCACTACCGTTGGTCCCTTTGCGAAGTGGGGCATCAATTTTATGACGTAAAACCCTCACTCGGCTAGGGGGCATGCTTATATTATTGTAGCTGTGGAATACTTCACCAAATGGGCCGAAGCAATACCTACACTTACAGATGGCAGTAAGACAGCCACACGATTTCTATTCAATCATGTCATTACTAGGTTTGGTGTCCCTCTAAGCCATTTTTACCGATCATGGTTCCCATTTTCGACATGACATTGTGCTTGAGTTGACTTCTAAGTAGGGTCTGCATCACGACAGCTCAACGGTGTACTATCCTCAGGCCAATGGCCAGGTTGAAGCCGTGAACAAATTTCTTGTCACTATGCTTCAACGTACGATTGGGATGCACAAATAAAACTGGCATCTTATGTTGTTTCCAGCTCTCTAGGCTTACCGAACCTCAGAGAAGGATGTGACTGGATTCACTCCATTCCAGCTTGTCTATGGTCTGGAAACTACCCTTCCGATTGAATATGAAATTCCTTCTCTCAAAATAGCTGTTGAATTGCAGCCTAATACTTCGCTAGAATAAGAGCATCTTCTATATTTAGAGAGGCTTGATGAAACTCACCGCTTTGCTGCTCTTGTCATATAAGCACATAAAAAGCGTGTCAAAGCTCATTTTGACCAGTCAGTTTCCCCTTGTTCCTTTATAGAAGGAGACCTCATCCTCCTGTATGACCAAGCTCATGATAAGCTAGGGGAAGGAAAATTCCAACCCATGTGGCATGGGCCCTACATTGTTAAGCGCGTTTTGTAGAACGAGGCTTATGAGCTAATTGATTATGAAGGTCATCCTCTGGACCAACCTAGAAATGGGTTGTATCTTAATAAGTACTATGCATGAGTCTTTCGTGCATGTTTATTTTTACATAAGTGTTTTTTTTAATTTTTGTACATTTTGGCTTGGTGTTATTTGTGAGCATTTTCCTGCTTATTGGATCATTGCTTATTGTGCAGATGTATTTTACTCCTTATGTCGGTTTCACGGATGGTGCTTCCCGTAGTACCCAGAACCTGTTTTCTATAGCCTGGGTGATTTATAATCCTACTGATGAGTTGATAGAACTTCAAGGTATCTGTCTAGGAAGAACCACAAACAATGTTGTTGAATATAGTGCTGTTATTGAACTATTGACTGAGGCCATTGCTCTCGAAATTCGTGCATTGATTGTTAACCTAGACTCATAGCTTGTTGTTCTCTAGCTTAATGGGCATTATTCTGTTAGAAATCCTCACATACTAAGGTTGTATTTGCGTGTTTGTTTACTGAAAAGACATTTTGATTACATTACATATCAACATATTCCGAGATGAATGAATGCATTAACTGATGCAGTAGCCAATATTTTATTAGAGAGACATTTGCGTAATTTATATATATATATCGAGTGTTTGCATCCACATGCATCATAAGTTCAAAAAATATGTATGTTTTGGTTACATCTTGAGACATCATGTCTCTCAAAAAATATGCAGAAATAAAAGCCTAGGTGTCTAGTCCGTGTGATGCTCATGATAGCATGTCACTGCCCATACAAGCCGCCTCAATAAACAGTGAACACGGTTCGACAACCTTGCAGTGTGTCTTTTTTACGCACGAGGAACATCATCAAATCTCGCATAGTTAGGGATCCCACAGGAGATTCCCTCCAAGTTGTGTATGATTTCCTCCTCCTCACCTCCCTTACCATGAGGGGCCACATAAAAGTCACGAGGAATCCTCCGTGCTATTGGAGACATTCCTGTAGGTTTTTCTGGGCCAACATCTACAAATACATGGATTAATGTTAAAACATACATAATAAAAAAATCATAATACTCATCAAAATAAAAAACGAGCCTTACCCAATGCTTCATCCCAATCCTCTTCTGCTGGGAGTGGGAGATCCGCATCACCACTAAATTCCATGCCAGAATTGGGCTATTCCTTCATGAAAATCAGCTGTCGGTGGATCCACTCAAAGAACTCTGGTCTCCAAGACATCTTTTGACCACCTTTCGATCTTGGCGTCAAAGCCTCCCAATGGACCATTCATGGCTCTTGGGCTAGTGGTGTCGGAAATATCACTTCCTGCTGTTGGAAAATTGGTAACCATTCCAAGATGAAAGGTGCCAATATGGACCCATAACCAAACTGTTTCAGCTTACCATTCTTGCATTTTGTCAACTGGCGTTTTATGTTGATTGTTACCGCCTCTGCCTAGTTGTAGAGAGTTGGTGCCATGTAATCTACTGCAAGAAGTAACTATGTTTTTGTGGCCTCATGCGGAGCCTGAACTCCAATAACTTGTGTGATGGTATGCTATTAGAAATGCAATTAACTCAGAAACATTTTACAGAAAACACAGATACACAAACCAGACAAAACAATGGCAGAAAGGAGGCTTCAGCCTCATGGCATTCTCATCATTCTCTCTTATTAAAAGAATTTAGTTTAAAATTTAAATAGATGAGAGAAAATGTCTAAGATAGTCCGTGATATCTTAGACTCATTTTTTTGAGATAATTTCTCACCAAAAACCCACCAAGATAGGAGTTACTAAACAAACTCCAATATTTGAGGAACAACCCAAGAGTTAGGCACATATTCCTAACTTGGAATATTTAATTAATTGATTTATTATTTTGGATTTATTATTGTTTTTTAAGAGAGGCTAACATTCCCCCCTTCAATGAAAAATCCAAAATAAGAACGAGCAACCATCTTCCAAGTTCTCATGTTGATCCTCAAAAACATTGCCTGAAAAACCGCCAAAGCTGGATGCTGAAAAACTGCAATTTGAAGAGAATGAGTCAGATGTATGTCTGATTCATCTCTAAGTTTCGCTTGACAACTCCATCAAGTGCCAAGTTGCAAAATTATCCATCTGTCCTTTGCATGAAATCAACATCCTTTGTCCACTGACAAAATTTGTTCAAAGCCCACGGGCTGATGATGTAAAAAACAACTCACTGTTGCTTTTGCTGTGTTGAAAACTGTTCACTGCTTCTTTGCTGTCGACTGCCCACTGGAAAATTTGTTGATGCCCATTGGCTGTTGAAGATGCCCACTGGAATTTTTTTTTGGTTTTGTCGAGACTTTCAGTCTGACAACCACTGTCAATTTCATTGACATTTTCCCCCTTTTGTCAGCTAAAAGGAGAGACACTTCCCTTGGAAATTATTCCTGAACTCCCCCCCCACTTTAGGTGTAGGAGTTTTACAGTGGTGTACTCCCCCGTTCAACTGCATGAGAGTACCATCATATTTTCATTGTTGGCTGCACTATGTGTGATTATATGCGGTTGTAGAACTGAGACAATCTTTTGACTGTGGATGACCATTTCTAAGAGTCGATCCATTCATAATGTATCTTCAATCTGGTTGATTTTTGTTGATTGCAACATTTTTCTGAGGAATGATTGGGTTTGCCACAATGGCGACAAGGATGGAGATCAAAACATTGATCTTCCATATGACTGGTTCTTTGAAAATGAGAACATTTCAGTTGGACTTCAACTTTAGGTTGCGTGCAATTATGTTTGTCTGCAACTTTGGGTTGCGTGCATTGTTGGTTGTTTGCAACTTTCTCAAAACTTGCTGAGGTGAGTTGTGCAAGAAATCCTGCACTGACGAACTTAATGGGCTTGGAATAATCTGGGATATGTAAGGTGGTGTCATCTGTGACACATCCTAAGCCGCGTCGATTCTTGTTATTTTGAATTTCTTCCCAGGGCTTGATGATCGGCTTGGAAGAAATTGGAACTAGAACAAATTTGACACTTGAAGCTGTTTAGATGAATGACTTATCATCTGGATGGTTCAAAAACTTGAAAGTATCACGCTTTTCTTGCAATTAAATCCTTTGAAGTTGCGACTCTAGTTGAAGAAACTCAATGGTTTCTTTTGTTTGTTTTAGATGCCGTGAAAGATCAACAAGAGTTTCTTTGCTGACTTGCACCATGTCTTCATCACTTGAGATGATCAAAATGTGAATAATGTTTAACAATTGAATATGTTGCGCCATCTAAACTTGCTCACTTGAAATCAGGCTCTCTTGTCAGAGATGTCGTGCTTTGAACTGTTTCACTTGATTTTGGTACTTGAATGACAAGATCTCTTGCTATGTGACAGGCTCGCTTGAATGACAGGCTTGTTTGCGCATGCTTGGAACACTTGCTAGAATTGTAGAATTTTCTTGCTTAAACTCTGGAATTCACGCTGGCTTGATGACGATCGCGTTTGTTTAAGCGCTCACTTGACTTACTTGATGAATTCACGCTCACTTGAATGACTAGCCACGCTCGCTTGATTTTGATCTCAAATGGCTTGATTGATGTTAGAGTTGAACTTGTTTGGTTGCTTTGATGGTTGCTGCAATAAACTTCACTCTGGCTCGCTTGAAGGTTTGAAAGTTGTATTGTCTTGACGCAAAATTGCTTAAATGAATAATCATGCTCACTTGTAGGAGATGTGAACTTGTTGCTTGTTTGTTTTAGAGGTAAAAACTCGTGCATTCACTTTATTTTTCTTAAAGGAAGGGCGTCTAACACTGTTGAAAATGCACCCAAGAAATCTTACAATGATTTTAATGATTCACTTTTTCTCTTAAAAATTCGTTAACAATGAATTTTTAATGATTCACTTAAAACAATGAATTTGATTACAAGTTCTGAAATGGATTTGCAAGAAGGCTGATGTAGAATTTTCTTTGAAATGCATTAACTTGACTAAGTGAATTTGATTGTTGATGTAGTATGCTGATGTAGAAAATCATTGATTATATGGTGTAGTGGCGCAAATTCATGTGTTGATCTTGCAGCTATTTCGTTACATGTGTTGTGATTGCTGATATTGAACTTTATGTATGCGATATGAAATTATTGATGTGTCACAACTAGACACAAATAAAAAATCAACAACATGAAGCCATAAAAAACATGCGCCATCACAAACACACATGTTGTACCTAAGATCCCCTTATTCAATTTCGGGCGGATCTAGGACACAATCACCAAAAAATGATATCTTTATTAAATATTAAGTACATAAGAAATCTCCACCTTCAAGTAATGAATATGCCAAGCTCACAACCCTTGGAAGCAATTTGTCTTCAAAATCTGGATATTGACCGTCTCAATCTGTCTCAAAGAAAAATGATACTTGGAATCACAACATTGACTTTCCCTTATCACTCTAAATTTACAAAATATGCACCTTATTACTCCAAAAAGTACAAAAAATGATTTCACTCGATCAAAAAACCTCACTCCACTTTGAAAAAAAAAATCTATGAGCACTTATGTCTCCCCAAAATTACATATTCCTTTGATATTTCTAAAAAAAAAAGGAATTTATAATGTCACTTTTCAAAAAATGAATTTACATTAAAATACTCTTCAAAGCACTCTTTAATGTAATCTTCAAATACTTCTTTATGCTCCAAAAAAAAAACTTTATAATCCACCTTTACATACTCCCCTTTTTCAAATTGATTTAAAAACATGTATGAAGTCACTTTTTTTTTTTTTTTTGATATAAAGCACACTTAAATCACACTTAAAGAAATAATCACACTCCTTATCTCTCCAAATTACCAACAAAGAATTTCACCTTATATGCATAAGTACCCTCTCATATGATGTATTTTCAAAAGCTGCTCCACAAATATACTTTGAATGGCTCCCACATCATTGGAAACCATGCACAGTGATGTATCCTCAAATTGTGCTCCATGTGAAGGCTTTAAACCATGTTAAGATCTTTGAAATGTGAAGCCTCGGCCGCATGGCAGAAAGGTAGGTCTCTTTTGTAAAAAAAAAACTCAGCGATCTTTGTTGGCGGTGTCACAAATAAATCAAACGCTTTTGAAGCCGAGATCTCTTTGGTACGATATGATTTTCCTGAAGCCGCTGTCTCAGGAAATAGATTGAGTGGGAAATTCTCTACAACGTTAAAACGGGCACTTAAACAATCTACATCGAATTGCATCACGTCTCATCTCACTGCTATCTAGGAACGTTGGTGCGACTCGATCCATGGTTGCTCTTGTTGAAATTTCAATTTGCTCGCATTGCATGGAATAATGGTTCGAACGAATAAAACTAGAAACAGCAGGAGGAACATCCAAATTAAAGTTTAAATCACTATTGAAAGATCAAACGGTGCAAACAGACCAACTAAAATTTAGCCACGATTTACGTCGCCACAACAATTATTGAATTTCAATTTGCAACTCAAGAGGAGTGACAACGTTTCAATTTTGTTTTATACAATAAAACTGTTTCACCTGTTAGTATGGGAAACCGGAAATGGGAATGGGAAGGAGGGGAAACTGTGAAAATGGATAGAAAAAAAAAATTCCAGAAGGAGGAGACCCACAGAACGAAAGGCACAGAGGACCCTGTGGATCTGAAATCATTCACCAAGAAAAGGGAAACAATAACTCATGTGAAACTCAAAAGAGTTTAATAAGAACTCTTTCGGACCATGATAGATTTCTTTCAAAGAACCACATTAAACAAGCAAGCGAATTGATAACTGTTCAATGAAAATATGGAATACCCAAGGTAGAACTCTACCACCGAGAGTTTAAAAGAACATGTCCAAAGAAATATTCATAAGTTTACAATTAATTAATCTCTCGGGGATCTCAGAGCCAACCTTCTGACCAAATAAACATCTACAAAGAATCAGAACCACACACGAAGTGCGTTCATAGCTCTAAACATGAAAAGATTAAACATCATCATAAACAGCGACAACCAGTCTTCACTAGAATTCCGTAGAGCGTGGATATAATTTGGAGAAATACCTATAAAGGAGCGACCAACAGTCCTGGTGTAGACACTAGAATTTTTAAGATCAAACCCTCCTCGTCGTTTCCTAAAGATCGCAGAAGGGTGAAATCCTGAGCAGTGGGGTTCATTGGCTACTGAGTCTTTGTAGTCAAAGCCGACTTGGATAGTTAAAAAAATTGCATGGATCTGAAAATTGATGAGCCAGATCAGTGCACAGATGACTCTGATAATCGTTGTAGATGAATTCGGCCATTGGAACACTGAATCTTGGTGGATGTAAATAATACAAAATTTAATCGACCCTAAATTTCTCAATCCCACCGTGCAACGGTTGGCAGCTTTCACAGTGCAGAGCACCGTGTGGTAACGACCCACAAACTTCGACCTTGGCGTTCTTGTTCAGAGGAAGCTGATCCTTGATCTCTTCTGTGTTGGAGCTTTCCTCTTAAAATAGGCCTCTCAACCTTGAAATGTGGCAACAAATACGCATGAGGTCTCTGCAATCAATTTTGTGACCCTATTGATGCCCACGATAGCCAATCCACTGTCTAAGGCACTTGGTATGATATTATGTGCTCTTCGTTCTGAAGCGACTTAATTCAACTTGGTTCTCTAAGAAAAATGCTATAGGAATTGACTCACAACACAATACACAGGCCTATGAACCTTGCTTTGATACCACATATTAGAAATGCAATTAACTCAGAAACATTTTACAGAAAACACAGATACATAAACCAGACAAAACAATGGCGGAAAAGAGGCTCCAGCCTCATGGCATTCTCATCATCCTCTCTTATTAAAATAATTTAGTTTACAATTTAAATAGATGAGAGAAAATGTCTAAGATAGTCCGTGTTATCTTAGACTCCTTTGGTTGAGATAATTTCTCACCAAAAACCCACCAAGATAGGAGTTACTAAACAAACTCCAATATTTGAGGAACAACCCAAGAGTTAGGCACATATTCCTAACTTGGAATATTTAATTAATTTATTTATTATTTTGGATTTAGTATTGTTATTTAAGAGAGGCTAACATATGCAACACTACTCTTAGTGCCAAATCGGGAATGGTTTGGATATCCACCTTCCCGCTTTTGGATCCTTTCCTTGCCCCTCGGCACACTCTATCGATAACTATGCTCATGTTTTCCATTGTGGGTCGAGTACCTGTCAGGATTGGTACTGCCCCACTCCGTGACAATCTGGTTATGAAGTGAACATCTGAGACCTCAATCTCGAGTTCCTGATCGTGAATTATGAATATTTCCTGATCAATGTCCCATACACTGATCAAGTACTGCAATAGCTTTGGTTGAGCTCTGAGACATGGTGCCATGAAGAATTTATTGAGCCCGCAGTCCCTGAGAACGTCCACGCATCTCACATTGCCCATGGCTTGTTCATCTTCTTCAATATGTTCTCGTTCCTTCCATTCAATCACTATTTTTCTCTTTCACATCTACAAAAACATCCATATGGTTGTCATTAGTCAAATTATTTGCTTTTGAAGTGTTTAGAATGGGCTCACTCACTGAAATTACAAGTTAAACATTGTGGTCACGACAGTTGCGCCAAGTGGTGCGTCCCCTTTTGATTTTAAGGCAAGTTGGCGCGAGTCCGTGCCCGAAACCCGCACCGACCACCGTGCCCAAATTCACACAAACCGCCCCATAGATCTACAAAATGGGTTGCATACAATGAAATTTATATCAAAATGCAGGGAAGGATGTGAGTTCTTACCTGGAACATACGGATTCGCGATTAGCCTTCAAGATTTTCCGCTATCAGCTCCGCAAAATCACAATGAAAAACGGTAAAATTTCTCATGAAAGGTAAAAGTGAAAAGTAATTTATTTTTTACCATTTTTGGCATTTTATAAAATTTTCAGAACCTTTATTAGGTTTTAAAGCATATTTTTTGATTATTTCGCTGTTTTATTTCGAAACATGGATTTTACGTGCGTCTCTTGTGTAGCAATAGGTCCTCAATGTGACGATGATGAAGTGACGAGTTGTATTTTATACTTTTTCAGAATTGGTAAAAATACGAAAAAGTCACCCCTGGATTCATATTTCAACTCTTTTCTGACTCTCGAAAATTGAAAAGATTGTCGAGACTCTTGTTGTTTTGAACTCGTTAAAAGGTTGCGAAACGATATCTACCAGGTATACATTTACCCCTTTTTCGGGATGGGATGGATTATTTATGAAAAAGGAATACCTTAGCCTATCGTGACTAAGAGGTTCTCTCAGACATAGTTTTCTACCTTTTCGGATCTATGAGACTGCCTACGAAAAGGGACCTGTTGGAGTTTTATTTTTTCACCTCTTTTCAAACTCTCTAAACATGAAAACACGTCGAGTTCTTCCTTTGTCAGACTCGTTAAAACCTAAATGACATCAGAAACCGTCACCATGACGTAACCGAGTTCCTTCTTCCTAGGGCTCGTAAAATGTACTAGGATGGATTTGTCTGAAGGAAAAACTTACATGACAAGCATATGCTGTCCCCTTCAAGATTGTTTCCAAAAATAATTGGTGTACTCGCCAAAAATGGTGGGGGAAAATGGAACCAGTTCTCAGTCGTGTCGGAAGTATGTCGCTCTTTAACATGCCACTCATTTGCATTCATGTTGGATTGGGGATATCTCATTTTTTCATATTTGCCTCCATGGGTTTGGGTAATATGTTTTGACCTCTCATCTTCTCTTTGCCACGTGATCATGACCTCAGAACCCTTGATGTCAAATACTGCCAAATCTAGAGTCGTGTCACCGATATGTTCAAGAGAAGTTTCCCTTTGCAATTTTCAACCTTTGATCCTCTTTTCAGTCTTGATTCACTATCATCTTCTTCCTCTGTATTGTGTTGATGATGTGGGAAAAATTATGGCCCTCCTTCGACTAGGTCACTTCCTATTGACTTTAGCTCATTATCCAGGAAGCTGATCTAGAGACTCCCTTCCGGTACCTTGGAGCTTGCATGCCTCAATGGAAATTTCTTCGTATTTGACGACATGTCCTCATCATTGGCCTTTGATCGAGTGATTCTGCGGATGTTCGATGCCAGGTCACTGTTCAAATTTTGTGGATTGTACTTGTTGTACCTTCAGATCCATTTTCATTATTGGTGGTTTCTCTTGTGCCTGTTAACAAATTTCATCATTGGATGGTAATCAGGTGACTTTCTTGCATCTTCAACTTCAGCTCACATAATCGCATGCTTTAATTTGTACTTGTTCAGGTCGAGAGGGAGCACAAGACCATGGTTTTTGTCTGATAAAATCTAGGCTGTGGGATATTTTGGTTTATCATGAATATCTGCATCACTCTTTTGATTGGATGGATGCAACCATACTTGAGTCTATTTATTGATCCTTCTTGCTGGATGGTTGCGTCCATACCTCGAATGTCTTTTTTATATATGTAAACTATTATGGATGGTTATGCCCATGCCACATATTCATGTATCAGAGCTATCAGTTGTACTTGTACTTGCAGGTCTTCCGATGATGGTGTTTGGTTTGAACGTGTTGTCGTAAAGCATTTCACTCCTCCCTCTCTTTCGAACCTCATGCTTTAGGGGGCATCTGTTACACAACATTTTGTCACTGTCCCTGCAATCCCCATCCCGAACATTGGAGGACCACTTATTTGAATTTTGTGTATTTTCGTGCCTTGCAAAAAGTGTCATTACATCCCTTGCCATGAGAAGAACATTTCCTCTATTGAATATTCCTGGAGTAGGCTCTCAAAAACATATGATTTTGGGTCGGCACTGGTAGGTAGTTATGGCCTTGCGCCCATTGGCACTTTGTCTTAGTGGACTGCTGGCGCTGAGTTGTTTTTGGAAAGTTTTTTAAAATAGAAACAAAGTTTCCATTCCCAACCACCTCGTGAGCAGAGTCATCATGGTTTGTTTGACTGAATAAAATCGACCATATTCCTTTGGCTTCTTGTTTCCTACATTTGAGCAACCTCCCAAAGGATATGGCCTCCCTTCCACCATATGAGGGATCCCAACCTCCTCCTCCTCTCCTATAAATACATCTCTCTCACATAGTTGTAGCTAGCTGAAATGGTTGAATAGTTGAACAGTCTAAATATAGCTGGTGTGAGATAGAGAAAAGAGAGACCCATTGTCGAGAGAGAGTCTAGGCTTATTGCTTCGCCAAGTCCAATTCCTCGACAAATTCTTGAGATGCCTTTGACTGGACCCATTGAAGGAGGCTGCAACGTCAAGGCTCTTTTGGTTGTAAACTCTTTCTCTCTCCTTATTAATACATGACTGGTGTTTTGGTTCCCGTTTTGCATTTGATATGTTTGATCTTGTGCAATACGTTTAGTTCTCCTTGACGAATTAAATAGTTATGAATGAAAGTATTGTTTCGTATGCTACTATCATTCTATGATCCTTGTGCAGGCACCTAAGTAGCACCACTAAAGGACCGCGATGTGTCACGACAAAGATCAGGAGACTGCTGCCCCAGCTAAGACAACTGCGTTGGAACAAAGGTAGGACATTTATCCTGACTCAGTTTCATTCATAAACTAGGAATCGACGCATTAGCATGTCCTCTTGTTGATAGACCCACCCTAGGGCTAGAGGGATTTCCTCTATCCGCAGAGGGGATTTACCTGCACAACAAGGTCAAAAAAATATATTTTTTCTCATAAAAAATCTATATCTCCCCAATGGAGAGGAGTTAGGGGATGAACCATACCTCATTGGAAGGGGCTTAATATGATCTTTACGACTATAATATTGTATTATTTAGCTGACTAACAATTAACATCAATAACAATTATTTTATCAACAATATGCCCCTTTTTGTTGATGGAAACATTATGATAACTTCCTAATGCTCCCCTTGACTTCCTGCTACTCCTCCTAACTTCCTAGTACTCTCCCTTTGACATAAATAACAAAGGGATGCAAGAGATATGACACCCATATTCTAATGAATATATTCAAATGATTCCCAAGGAAAAAGTTCAATGAATATGTATGCAATCTATTCCTTAGTGCGGAAAGTGTTACTTCATTAGAATATGTTTCATTTTTTAGTGCATGACTGGTTTTTTAGAGAGACTGGTTGTGTTAGTATAGTCATACAATATGGTGATAGGATAATTAATTTCCATTTGGACATCCTTCAAGGCTTCCTTCATCCATAAGATTTGTGTATAAAAATATGCTACAGCTCTATATTCAGCTTCAACCTTGGAGAGAGATATATATGGCTATTTCTTGCATAACCAAGATACAAGACAACCTCCTAAGAAAAAATGTGTTTCCACTGGTGCTATTTTAGTCATCATTTCTTCCTGTCCAGTCTGCATCGGTGTATCCTGTCAAGGTAATATTTTTTCTCTTAGGATACCATAGTCCAAAATAAAGGGTGCCCTTTAGATATTTGAATATAATTTTTACGGCTTGCATGTGAGAATCCTTATGGGATCACTAAAACCTTTCCACCACTTCCTGCATGATGTCTGGTCGTGAAATTTTCAGATATAAAATACCTCCAATCATTGATTTGCAGAAAGTTGCATCTACTTTAAGAGATTCATAATCCTTAGTTAGATTACAACTTGTAATGATAGGTGTGATTACAGTGGCACATTTTTCCATTCCAAACAACTTAAGCCTCTCCTTGAAGTAATTATTTTATGTTGTTAAAATTCTAGCATTGGTTTGAGTTACTTGAAGTCCAAGAAATAAAGACAATTCTCCAACCATTGACATTTAAACTTCCTTTGAAATTTTTTGGGAAAATATTTGACTCATTTCATCATTGTTGCTACCAAAAATCAGATCATCCACATATACCAGTGTGATCAACATATTATCTTCATCCATTTTCATGTATAGGTTACTTCTCACAACTCCTATATTGAACCCTTTTTATTGAATGCAGTGATCTAGTCTAGCATACCAAGCTCTTGGATCTTGTTTTAATCCTCCATACAAGGCCTTCTTCAATTTGCATATATAGTCTTTATTCTTATATAAGTCAAAAACTTATGGTTGTTCCATGTCTACTTCTTATTTTAGGTCACCATTTAGAAAGGTTGATTTTACATCCATTTGATAGAATTTGAAGCCTTTTGAACATGCAAATGCTAGAAACATTCCTATAGCCTCTAGTCTGGAAAGTGGAGAGAAATATTCTTCAAAGTCAATTCCTTCAATTTGAATATACTCCTTGCACACTAATCTTGAATTTTTTATAATAACTTGTCGATATTCATTCATTTTTTTCTTGAACACCCACTTAGTTCCAATTATATTTCTATCTTGTGGATGACGTGGTAGTTCCCATGTTATGTTCCTTTCAATCTAGTTCATATCTTCTTCCATTGTAGTTATCCAGTGTGGATCCTTAATTGAGTAAAATATTTTGGTTGTATTTGGGATAACACAATGATATCACTCTTTTTTGGTGTGTTTTTCATTCTTCTTCATGTTTGTATTCTTATTTCCATATCACTGATAATTTGATCTTTTGGATTGTTCTTCTATACAAACATGAAATCTATCTTGGATGGTGTTTGATTTTTTTATTCCTTTTTGTCTTCTGAATATTGCTCTTCTTTTGCAACACCTTCCTCGTGATCTGTAAGGATAAGGTATTTTTTATTTTTTATATCTAATTCTTTCTCAAGAAGAGCCTCATTTATTTTTACATAAATGCTTTCTGCTACCTTCTGATGTTGATTGTTGTAGCATTTGTAGGCCTTAATTCTTAATGAGTATCCAAGAAAAATTCATTCATCAACATGGGAATCAAAATTTCCTAGGGAATCACCATTTATCTTCATAAAAAATTTCTTCCAAATATTTTGAAATGTTTCACAGAATCATACCTTCCTTTTGATAGTTCATATGGAGTTGTATCACCGTTTAAATAGAGTTATGCCATGTAGACCTTGCTTCTTAATGAGTATCCAACAAAAAATCCTTCGTTGATTTGAACTTACACAGGAACACAACATAATACATATGTAACCATAAATACAAAGATGGAACAGAAATAACACTTCATTACTCTCAAAGAACTGAAATATGCTTACATACAGAATGGAAATAAACTAGCTCAGGAGATGGTAGGTTATATCTGAGAAGAGATGTGGAGGCTACATACCTATGAATTGTGTTACAATGAAGCTCGTAGGTCTATTTATTATTGAGAAATAATGGAAAACCCTAAACATCCAAAAATTGAACACTAGGAGATGAAGCACCAAAACTATGGGCCCCATTGGGGTAAATTGGTACATCAACTTCCCGGGGTCGTAAATTTAGCATACGATATTTGTTTAATGTGCACAACACCTCATTAGAGATATGTATCCGAGGACTACAAATTTTGACTATAAATTTTAGTGAAAGTCTCACGTTTTCCCATTTTCCAAAAAAAACATTCTTTAGGGCCTCATAATGGCTCTAGAAGTTCAGTTCCCAAAAAATTGCCAAAAGTAGTAAATTTTTCTACAATTAAGGAAACTAAAAAACTGAAAGAAACAACGGTGGGGGTCCAAGTGGAATAAATGGGTCGCCACCAATATCCACTTGGATCATTCTTCAATGTGGGAATCAAACTTTCCTAGGGAATCATCATTTATCTTCATAAAGCATTTACTTCCAAATATTCTGAAGTGTTTCGCATAAGCGTACCTTCCTTTTGATAGTTCATATGGAGTCTTATCACTGTTTACCCAGACTTGTGCCTTGTTTATGATGTTTATGTTATGAATTGTATTATTCCTTTTTGTCTTCTGATTCTTGCTCTTCTTTTGTAACACCTTCCTCGTGATATGTAAGGATGAGGTATTTTTAATTTGTTAGATCTAATTCTTTATTAGGAAGAGACTCATTATTTTTACATAAATGCTATATACTACCTTCTGAAGTCAATTTTTGTAGAATTTGTAGGACTTAATTCTTAATGAGTATCCAAGAAAAATTCCTTCGTCAACATGGGAATAAAAATTTCCTAGGGAATCATCATTTATCCCCATAAAGCATTTACTTCCAAATTTTTGAAGTGTTTTATAGAAGAATACCTTCCTTTTGATAGTTCATATGGAGTCTTATCATTGTTTACACAGAGTTGTGCCAGTTCATATGGAGTCTTATCATTGTTTACGCAAAGTTGTGCCATGTTTATGATGTATAATGTTGCCACAACTACCTCCTTCAAAAATTTAGCAGGTAACTTAACTTCCAATAACATTGTTCTTGTAGTTTCCTATACATATATGTTCTTTCTTTCTACCACTCCATTTTTTTGTGGATTCTTAGCAACATAAAGTTTCTTTTTGATTCCATGTTTTCATAGAAATAATTGAATTTTCATGAAGTAAATTCTCCACCTCTATTTGATCTTAAGCACTTGATCTTTAATTCACTTCCATTTTCAATTGATACTTTGAAATTTTTAAAATAATCTAGTGCTTCTAATTTCTATTTAAGGAAATATACCCAAATCATTCAAGTATAATAATATATGAATAACATAAAGTAACTTTATCCTTATGGTTCTAAAGTTATGGTTGGTCCACATAGATCAGTGTGAATTATTTCCAGTGGAATTGAAGTTGAACACTCCTTTGACTTGAAATTGGTCCTAGTTTGTTTTCCATGTTGACATGATACACAAAAAACATTTGGTGGTTTTGAGATTATAGGAATTTCTCTTATTGCTTTATTTTTTTAAATATTTAGCAAGTTATCAAAGCTTAGGTGTCCCAGACGTTTGTGCCATATCCATCTTTCACTTGATTGACTCATGTAACATCTTTCTTCTTGAATTTCACTGAGAATGTGTACATTATTTGTTCTTCTTACCGCTTTTACTATTATACTTCCTAAAGATGATCTCCTTATTTCACAATATTTGAAAAAAAATGAGATCATATTCCTGATCACACATTTGGATAACGCTTATAATATTTTTCTTAATAGCTTCAACAAATAGCACATTATGTGCTTTTCCCTCATATTTGTTGAGACTCACTATTCATATTCCAACAATTTAAGCATATCCATTATCTATGAACACTATAAGGAAAATACCCTCTAGCGAAGGTTTTAAAGGAGGTTTTTAGTGTTATAAAATTGGCCAAAATTGTCAAAAAAACATCATCCATTTATGGTTACAGAGGTTTTGGCGGAGCTTTTAATGGAATTTCAACACAACTAAAAAAACTGGGCGGCCGAAGATTATTATGAATGTTTTTTTCATCAGTGTGCTACGAAGGTGTCAACACACTGATGCGTGTCATCTAGAAGGTGGCATGGGGTGGTTGAAGGTGCATGCACTGGGCCGTCAAGGTATAGAACCGCACCAGGGCATAGTGTTGGTGATACAACACATGGGGCTGTTCTAATTTGCCTTAGGATTTGTGCGGTGCCCGTAGGTCGTCTAAACGCACCGGTCTATCGAGTTATAGAAACGCATCAGTGTGCAGTATCTGACAAACATACTATTTTTTCTAATTCATATTGGTATTTTTGCAGTGCCTATAGGTCGTACAAATGCCCTAGTGCGTAGACTCACATAAATGCACTGGTGCGCAGTATCTCACAAATGCAACAAGATTAAAAATTGGTATTGTTATTTGTGCGGTGCATATAGGTCGTATAAACACACTGGTGTGTTGTATCATACAAATGCACTAGTGTAAAGTAACTAACAAACATCGGTGTTCATTTTGTATTTTTTAGAAACATCGACCTGTGACAATGCAATTATTGTGATTTTTTAAAATTCATTATTCATCAAAAGTCGACACATCTTATAACAATATTCATATTAATCAAATTTTTATTAATGCATTTGAATGTGATGTTTGGATTAATTTGTTATATCATATCACAATTATAGTGATTTTTTAAAATTCATTATTCATCAAAAGGCGACACATATGTTATAATAGTATTCATATGAATTAAAATTTTATTAGTGCATTTGAATGTGATGTTTGGGGTAATTTTTTATATAATATCATAAAATTTCAGATCTCTTCATTATAATATTTAATCATCCATAAATTTAATTAGTGGTGTTACATTTCACAACGACAATGGAGAACACAATAGAATAAATTAAAACACACACACACACACACATATATAAGACAATATTTGTCATACAAAATGGGACAACTATTGGTATCCCTTTCTCTTTCAATTGGGACACTATGTCCATTACATTAAACAAAATGTTTGATTTCATAGACAAATATTTCATAAATACAATGCCTTACTTTGATATCAAAACATAGTGATCATCATTCTTCGCTTGAACTGCTGTCACTGCTAGAGCTACTTCCATGACTTGGGTTATTTTCAGGAATGTTTTGTTCACGGTGTTGATTGTTTTCTTGATCTTCTTCACCTTCCATCTACAAACATAAAAAATAAAATGTAACGAGTGTATATACATTGGTGAGAATAATGAAAATTGCAATATTAAATAATATACATCAATGTAAATCGAAAAGAAATGACATACCATACCAAAAACATACTCATGAACTATACACATTCTTTCAAAACCATGTAGTATGCCATCTTTCAAGATTTCATATGTTGGCACAGTTTCATACTTTGTTTCCTACAAATTTTATACCCCATAACGAATCATATATATAGTATAAAAGATTTTTTTGTTCTATTAATTATAGACGGAGCCAAGTAAAACAAGATTGATAGATGCTTACAAATTTCACAATTAATTTCTGATATGCCAACATATACTCACAACCCATATTTAACCCAATGTTAATCAATTCGTCTGATGGTTCTTCTTTGTATGTTAGCACCTGTTTAAAGACATCCAATGATTACTTTTGTAAAACAACTTAAAAAATACAAAAATGAAATCTATTTAAGTTGTTATAAGCAAGTAAAAATTACTCACAAACTTAGATATCAACCCTTTTCTTCCTTGTCGTCCTGTTTTATGCGCGGAATGGGTTCCATTTTCTTTTCTTTTCTATAAGAAAATACTTGAAAATTAATATTTAATGCTAAATTTTTTATTAATTGTACCTAATGATCAAAAAATTCAATGATTACATGTTACATTTGATGCACGTTGTTGTTGAGATGACTCCTCCTGCCATGCAATTTTGTCCATTTCTTTGACCATCTCCTTGTTCACCTTTTTGGACATTCCTACTGGCATATTTTTGATATCAACTCGTTCATCTTTTGAAATTTTCATAATATTCCTGAAAATGCAACATGACAATAAACTATTTAATTTTTATATTGATATATGAAAATTAAATATAACAAAAGTGATATTTATAAATAATTCTAGACAAACATTTAAAGGAATATTACTTTTTCATTCCTTCTTTTTTGTTGTTGTACATTTTTGATATTAAAATTGTGACATGTCTCATTGACCAATTCTATGGAAACTCTTCTTGTAGTTTAGATAAAATTTGGTTCTTGGAATCATTGGATTGATTTTTGTATTGTAAGTGGAAATAACATCTATACATTTGTTCCACTAGATCCCTCAAACTTTTGTAATAGTTTTTCCCCCTTTCGTTAACCTCCAACACCACTCCATATGAGCTAAGGAGCAATTCATTTTCATTTGCATGTTCTATTTTTTTCTTTTCTTAAAACAACATTCATTTTCTGAGTTGTTGGTCCCTGTAGAACATTAAACAAATGTGAATTAATATATTGTTTGACACATGTTATATAATAATTGTAAGTATATTATTAATGAAAATTAAAAAAAGAAACTCATATTGGATTGATAGTATTTTTTCATTCACCTAATTCATCCTTTTGCAAATTTTCTATCAAGCTTTTATGCTCTTTTCGTCCAAGATCAGAAATAATCTTATTGACCTTCATCATTTTTTGGATCTGCATGATACAAAGTAAACAATACATATTAGTTAAACTTACATATAGTTCAAAAATAATATTTTTTGTAAATAATTTACAAAGAACTTGCCTTTTTTGCTTTTCTTGATCTGTTATCAGTATTTTTGTGACTTGATCTCTTGTCAGCCATTTCTTTATCAATATGAAACCTGTACCATATCATTCATTAATATATTTTATAAATAAATTGTCAACTTTTCAAGTAAAAAAAATAATCTCTAGAAACCGGTGCGCCATTCATGGTGTACGCACCAACGTTGGTGCCTGGGTGTCTTATAAACGCACCGCACAAACAGTCTAATAGACTGTACGGTGCTCTATGTCAACAAGAAGCACTGGTGCGTTACATGTTAACCACTACACCGATTAACATAGAGAAAATAATAAAAATCTTCTAGTGTTAATTTTTGTAGCATAAATGCCCCGCGCAAACAAGGGACCACCATACGGTTCTCTCTGTCAACTAGGAGACCCGATGCGGTGCGTTATATGTTACATGGTGGATCGATTAACACAATATATATATATTTTTTATGAAACAACACGTTCTCAGTGCGCCATAATGAAATAGTGCACTGATGCCCTATTTTACATATGATGCACTGATTAAAAAAAAATTGTTTTTAAATATTTTATCACAGTAATTTCGCAGTGCGTTGGGATAATACAGTGCACCGGTGCGCTAGGTTACGCATGGCACACCGATAAAAAAAACTTATTTTTTTTCAAAAATTCACGCAGGGCCCACATGGATTGGGATCTGACTATGCAAGTCGTCCCATGGGTTGGATGTCTTAGGCCTATATATAGCAATACGAAAACCCTATAAATCTAAAATGAAAAGCCCCAATTCTGAAATTACAAAAATAGGGAGAAGAAAGGACAGAAACAAAAAGAATGTAGGGCTTAGGGTAAAAATGGATTTTCTTTATTTTTATTTTGTTTCTGAAAATGAAAATGAAATTGAAAATTTTTTTTGACTGCGTAAAAAAAATTGTAGAAAAAGTAAAAAAAACAATAAACTTTGATCACGCGATCGTTTGAAATTCTATGCTATAGGGTTTGAATCACCAGAGGTTTGGAATTCTAATTGTTTGAATATTTCTGTTCAAACGTATTTCACTGCTCCACAATGCTCTCGTGCTCTGTTGCTCCAGGTATGTCTCCTGCAAATCTCTGGCTGATTTTTTTTGCAAAAATAGTGAAATAATGAAAAGTGTTTAGTATTTAAAGAATTATTTTATGAAATTAGATTTTCAAAAATATTTTGCCACCCATTTTTCAATTTACCGCTTTTTCTTTTTTCACTTAAAGAAAATAGAGTTGCATTTTTTTTTATTTGCAGTTATTCATTGCCGGTGCGTCACTTAATATCACCGCACTGATGCATCTGTTTATATCATGACACTGGTGCGTGTTAACGAAAACTTACTGGTGCAATGATCTGTATATTAGCACTGATAACAAGAAGTCCATTTTTAATTCACCAAAATTACTTTTAGCTGTGTGCACCAAAATTTATTGTTGATTTTGCTCAAATGCAGGGAGAAAATATCATAATTATATCGAATGGAAAATTATTCAAAATCCATCTCGTTCCATAATATTTATCAACGTCCATCGTGGAGTTTTCCCTATCCATCTCAAGACGTAATATTTACTTCAAATTTTATTTATATTTTCATTATCTAATTGAATTTATGTTTTTTATCCATGTCAATCATGCACAAATTAATTAAATTTATAATGTATACAAATTTGCAAGTTCATGCAGATTCATAATTGAGTTCAGATGCACAAAATATTCAAACGTCAGCTACAAAACGTTGGAAGCTCTTATCAGGAGCAACATACCGCAATGCACATTTGGTAGATGAAAATGGACAGCCACTTTACCCTGCCAATTGTAATAATATTGCATCTTCTAGCCACAATTCTGGGACATTAATTATGGTAATAATTATAATTGTTTGGTATATTGATTAATGTAATTAACATTAATTATGGTAATAATTATAATTTTTTGGTATATTGATTAATGTAATTATTTCAACGTCAAACCAATTAATCATGTAATATTGTCAACATGGTTACCAACTGATATAATATATTTTGTACTAATCATGTTCAAATATATATTTTTTAAATTATTGGGATTCTAGTGATAATGAGCGACCTACCTACCATTTTCCGTTGCACCTCACGACAATGTCAAATCGAGAGAAGACTAAATTAAGAGAAAAAATCGGAGAGGAACGATACCAAGAATGGTTGAATCAACCACCAATTCAATTCCCGCTACGTCCAGATTCGCCAATTAGGAATGACTACAACAATAGCAGTTCTTCACAAGCTGGCAATGGAGGCAATCAAACAGAGGTTGGTATGGATGATTAATTAAGGTATACGACTTCCATGGAGACAATGTTGTTAGATGCATTCCAAAATGATGATCAACTAGGGGATGATGCTCATATCGCTGACACCTTTTTCGAAATCCTTAAATTTGCTTCCACCACCCCTCTCTTTGGACCTGGCAGTCAGCCAAATTCTACCCAGTTAGGGACAACGATGTTATTGTACAACTTGAAAGCAAATTTTGGCTTGCCGAATTCATGTTTCTCAGAAATTTTGAGGTAAGTTACCATAAGGTCCTCCCTGATATAAATTTTAGAAATATAATTAGTACAATAAAATGAACATTACAAATGGTAAATTTTATGAATGCTAATAATTATATCGACATTAATGTACATTTATTAATATATTTTTCCATTATCACTATCTATAGGTTACTCAAAGATAAGGTTCTTCTGAGTGATAATGTCTTGCCTGGTAGCTGTGAAGAGGAAAAGAAATGGTTGAAAACGTTGGGTGTTGAGTACATATCATGTCATGCATGTCCAAATGATTGTATTATATATAGAGGAGAATATGTATAAAAAGAGATATGTCTGAAACGTGGGCATGACAGGTATGATAAATAAAAAAAGAAGGGTAAATCACGTACTGGTCCTCCTTTTAAGATACTGAGGCACATGCCTATAATCCCAAGGATTCAAAGGCTCTTTCATTGCAAAAAATTTTCTATGTTGTATAGATGGCATGCCTCACATAGAAGTGAGTTGGGAGTTATGCGAATCCTAACTGATTCAATAGCCATGAAGCATATAGAGGATACATGGCCCGAAAAATTCAAGGATGAAGTATGAAGTCTACAACTCAGCATAGCCATGGATGGCGTCAACGCATATTCCCTCCAGAACACCAACTATTCTATTTGGCATGTAGTAGTGATCAATAACAATATCCCCCCATGGTTGTTTGTGAAGAATGAAGATCTTATGTTGGCTCTCATCATCCCTGGTAGAAGACAAGTGAAGAAAATGGATGTCTACTTACAACCACTGGTAGATGAATTGAAGGAATTATGGGATGGGATAAATGTATATGATGTATCAAGACCCATCGCAGCAAACAGGAGTTTTACGTTGTATGGCATATGTGCTTACACGACAAATGATTATCCAGGCTTAGGAGTTTGCTTTGGTAAATTAAATGTTTAATTTATTGATTTTTTTATATACTTAACAATATTCTTTCATAGATTAGTTATTTAATTTTTTGTAATTGTTATTATCTTCATGATATTCTTTAACGTGCCATGCATATTAATTGTATACAATAATCTCGTAGGTCTTATGAAAAAATGGTATTTTGGATGTAAATGTTGTGGACCTTCTCTAAAAGCTATATGGTCCAAGGACCTACGAAAGCCAGTGTATGATTGCTCCAGGGTATACCTCTCAGAAGAACACCCTTACATAAGAGCAACATCCGCTTTCAATGGTAAAGGAGAGAAAACCCAAAGGCCTCCAATAACGACACCAACTGAATGGCTTAGAGAATATGAGAGAGAGAAGGAGAAGGAGTTCATAGAAATGTTCGATTCAAATGAGGAGCCTATGTTCGATGATCTAGAATTCTTCGACACCTATGTTGAGAAATTGGCCATTGGGATGAAAAGGAAATATATCTTTTATAACCTCCCATATTGGGAGCATCTTAAGATTACCCACTTATTAGATCCCATGCGTATATTTAAAAATGTTTCATCTTCTTTATGGAGGCACATACCATCGAAACAAAGTGACACATTGGCTGTTAGGAAAGATCTTATTACTTCAAAAACTAAAAAGAAACATTTTCCAAGACGATTAGAAAGTACGGGATCAGAGGCAGGCGCTGGTCCCTCTAATTAATGGTTTTTCAAAGAAGGTGATATCCCATGGATTTATAAAAAAGATGATATTTATTTGGCAAAGGAAGTTATAATGGGTGTGAGGGTGCCAACTTCATATGGGTCTTCACTACGGTGTTGCTTCACCGTGGATGACCATTTGTTGGGGTTGAAATCACATGACCATTTGAATCTTCTAAGAGTACATATAATGTCAAAAGCATGATTTTATTATATTTTATATTAATAAATTTTATCCCATGCGGGGATAATAAAACATAACTAATTTTGTATATAATTGCACGTGTTTATAACTTTGCAGTGTCATTATCCTTTGTTCGTGCATGGGTGTGTGAAACATGAATTACCTCAAGACCTAGGAAGTGCCATATCTAAATTATTTGCATTTGTACGTTGGATCAGGTCAAAGGAGATTCATGTGGCTAGCATTCCACGGTGGCATCAAGAGATAGTTGAGATTTTTTGTATGTTTGAGAAGGAATCGCCAAAGAGTTTCATGGAATTACAGGTTCATCTTATAATCCACCTAGTAGATGAGGTTGAATTATTTGGGGTGGTTTCTTGTCGTTGGATTTTCTTCTTAGAGAGGTACATGAAGAAATTGAAAGGTTTTGTTTGACAAAGGGAAAAACCTGAGGGGTATATGGCAGAGGGGTACATGTCATATGAGTCTTTCTATTATGCCAGTGAGTACATCAAGAAGATCGAAAACAGACCAGGTGCAGTGATTTGGGATGATGAAAGGGATGAAGACAAAAGAGAAGGGGAGTTGCTCCAAGCGAGTGGAAAAAAGCGCTTGATAAAGAGTAAGCGACTTATAATTTTTAAAATTTACACAAAGTAAATATTCATGTTGAACTTTGATATAATGTATAATTTGATCTCTAAGTACTATATAATGTCGGTTTGAATTCATCAACGAATGCAAAAATTCAAGCAATCAATAAATTCGTTCTTTACAATTCTTTTAGCAACACAACCGTGGGTCGCATTGTACGAACAAAAGAGGATGAAATGGGGTAGTGACAAGAAAGAATTCATATGGTTGAATGGTAGAAGTGTGCCTTATCTTGAGCATTTAAAAGAAAATATGCCAAAAATATGCCCTAACAGTTGGGTTCTTTTATAATGTCAAAAGCATGATTTTATTATTTGTTATATTAATAAATTTTATCCCATGCGGGGATCATAAAACATAACTAATTTTGTATATAATTGCACGTGTTTATAACTTTGCAGTGTCATTATCCTTTGTTCGTGCATGGGTGTGTGAAACATGAATTCCCTCAAGACCTAGGAAGTGCCATATCTAAATTATTTGCATTTGTACGTTGGATCACGTCAAAGGAGATTCATGTGGCTATCATTCCACGGTGGCATCAAGAGATAGTTGAGATTGTTTGTATGTTTGAGAAGGAATCACCGAAGAGTTTCATGGAATTACAGGTTCATCTTATAATCCACCTAGTAGATGAGGTTGAATTATTTGGGGTGGTTTCTTGTCGTTGGATGTTCTTCTTAGAGAGGTACATGAAGAAATTGAAAGGTTTTGTTTGACAAAGGGCAAAACCCAAAGGGCAAAACGTGAGGGGTCTATGGCAGAGGGGTACATATCGTATGAGTCTTTCTATTATGCTAGTGAGTGCATAAAGAAGATCGACAACAGAGTAGGTGCAGTGATTTGGGATGATGAAAGGGATGAAGACAAAAGAGAAGGGGAGTTGCTCCAAGCGAGTGGAAAAAAGCGCTTCATAAAGAGTAAGCGACTTATAATTTTTAAAATTTACACAAAGTAAATATTCATGTTGAACTTCGATAGAATGTATAATTTGATCTCTAAGTACTATATAATGTCGGTTTGAATTCATCAACGAATGCAAAAATTGAAGCAATCAATAAATTCGTTCTTTACAATTATTTTAGCGACACAACCGTGGGTCGCATTGTACGAACAAAAGAGGATGAAATGGGGTAGTGACAAGAAAGAATTCAGACGGTTGAATGGTAGAAGTGTGCCTTATCTTGAGCATTTAAAAGAAAATATGCCAAAAATATGCCCTAACAGTTGGGTTGTTTTATAATGTCAAAAGAATGATTTTATTATTTGTTATATTAATAAATTTTATCCCATGCGGGGATCATAAAACATAACTAATTTTGTATATAACTGCACGTGTTTATAAATTTGCAGTGTCATTATCCTTTGTTCGTGCATGGGTGTGTGAAACATGAATTCCCTCAAGACCTAGGAAGTGCCATATCTAAATTATTTGCATTTGTATGTTGGATCACGTCAAAGGAGATTCATGTGGCTAGCATTCCACGGTGGCATCAAGAGATAGTTGAGATTGTTTGTATGTTTGAGAAGGAATCACCGAAGAGTTTCATGGAATTATAGGTTCATATTATAATCCACCTAGTAGGTGAGGTTGAATTATTTGGGGTGGTTTCTTGTCGTTGGATGTTCCTCTTAGAGAGGTACATGAAGAAATTCAAAGGTTTTGTTTGACAAAGGGAAAAACCCAAAGGGAAAAACCTGAGGGGTCTATGGCAGAGGGGTACATATCGTATGAGTCTTTCTATTATGCTAGTGAGTACATCAAGAAGATCAACAACAGACCAGATGCAGTGATTTGGGATGATGAAAGGGATGAAGACAAAAGAGAAGGGGAGTTGCTCCAAGCGAGTGGAAAAAAGCGCTTGATAAAGAGTAAGCGACTTATAATTTTTAAAATTTACACAAAGTAAATATTCATGTTGAACTTAGATATAATGTATAATTTGATCTCTAAGTACTATATAATGTCGGTTTGAATTCATTAACGAATGCAAAAATTGAAGCAATCAATAAATTCGTTCTTTACAATTCTTTTAGCAACACAACCGTGGGTCGCATTGTACGAACAAAAGAGGATGAAATGGGGTAGTGACAAGAAAGAATTCAGATGGTTGAATGGTAGAAGTGTGCCTTATCCTGAGCATTTAAAAGAAAATATGCCAAAAATATTCCCTAACAGTTGGGTTGTTTTATAATGTGAAAAGCATGATTTTATTATTTGTTATATTAATAAATTTTATCCCATGCGGGGATCATAAAACATAACTGATTTTGTATATAATTGCACATGTTTATAACTTTGTAGTGTCATTATCCTTTGTTCGTGCATGGGTGTGTGAAACATGAATTCCCTCAAGACCTAGGAAGTGCCATATCTAAATTATTTGCATTTGTACGTTGGATCACGTCAAAGGAGATTCATGTGGCTAGCATTCCACTGTGGCATCAAGAGATAATTGAGATTGTTTGTATGTTTGAGAAGGAATCGCTGAAGAGTTTCATGGAATTACAGGTTCATCTTATAATCCACCTAGTAGATGAGGTTGAATTATTTGGGGTGGTTTCTTGTCATTAGATGTTCTTATTAGAGAGGTAAATGAAGAAATTGAAAGGTTTTGTTTGACAAAGGGAAAAACCCAAAGGGAAAAACCTGAGGGGTCTATGGTAGAGGGGTACATATTGTATGAGTCTTTCTATTATGTCAGTGAGTACATCAAGAAGATCGACAATAGACCAGGTGCAGTGATTTGGGATGATGAAAGGGACAAAGACAAAAGAGAAGGGGAGTTTCTCCAAGCGAGTGGAAAAAAGCGCTTGATAAAGAGTAAGCGACTTATAATTTTTAAAATTTACACAAAGTAAATATTCATGTTGAACTTCGATATAATGTATAATTTGATCTCTAAATCTATATAATGTCGGTTTGAATTCATCAACGAATGCAAAAATTGAAGCAATCAATAAATTCGTTCTTTACAATTCTTTTAGCGACACAACCATGGGTCGCATTGTACGAACAAAAGAGGATGAAATGGGGTAGTGACAAGAAATAATTCAGACGGTTGAATGGTAGAAGTGTGCCTTATCCTGAGCATTTAAAAGAAAATATGCCAAAAATATGCCCTAACAGTTGAGTTGTTTTATAATGTCAAAAACATGATTTTATTATTTGTTATATTAATAAATTTTATCCCATGCGTGGATCATAAAACATAACTAATTTTGTATATAATTGCACGTGTTTATAACTTTGCAGTGTCATTATCCTTTGTTCGTGCATGGGTGTGTGAAACATGAATTCCCTCAAGACCTAGGAAGTGCCATATCTAAATTATTTGCATTTGTACGTTGGATCACGTCAAAAGAGATTCATGTGGCTAGCATTCCACGGTGGCATCAAGAGATGGTTGAGATTATTTGTATGTTTGAGAAGGAATCATCGAAGAGTTTCATGGAATTACAGGTTCATCTTATAATCCACCTAGTAGATGAGGTTGAATTATTTGGGGTGGTTTCTTGTCGTTGGATGTTCTTCTTAGAGAGGTACATGAAGAAATTGAAAGGTTTTGTTTGACAAAGGGAAAAACCCAAAGGGAAAAACCTGAGGGGTCTATGGCAGAGGGGTACATATCGTATGAGTCTTTCTATTATGTCAGTGAGTACATCAAGAAGATCGACAACAGACTAGGTGCAGTGATTTGGGATGATGAAAGGGATGAAGACAAAAGAGAAGGGGAGTTGCTCCAAGCGAGTGGAAAAAAGCGCTTGATAAAGAGTAAGCGACTTATAATTTTTAAAATTTACACAAAGTAAATATTCATGTTGAAATTCGATATAATGTATAATTTGATCTCTAAGTACTATATAATGTCCGTTTGAATTCATCAACGAATGCAAAAATTGAAGCAATCAATAAAGGGATCGCATTGTACGAACAAAAGAGGATGAAGTGGGGTAGTGACAAGAAAGAATTTAGACGGTTGAATGGTAGAAGTGTGCCTTATCCTGAGCATTTAAAAGAAAATATGCCAAAAATATTCCCTAACAGTTGGGTTGTTTTATAATGTCAAAAGCATGATTTTATTATTTGTTATATTAATAAATTTTATCCCATGCGAGGATCATAAAACATAACTAATTTTGTATATAATTGCACGTGTTTATAACTTTGCAATGTCATTATCCTTTGTTCGTGCATGGGTGTGTGAGACATGAATTCCCTCAAGACCTAGGAAGTGCCATATCTAAATTATTTGCATTTGTACGTTGGATCACGTCAAAGGAGATTCATGTGGCTAGCATTCCATGGTGGCATCAAGAGATAGTTGAGATTGTTTGTATGTTTGAGAAGGAATCGCCGAAGACTTTCATGGAATTACAGGTTCATCTTATAATCCACCTAGTAGATGAGGTTGAATTATTTGGGGTGGTTTCTTGTCGTTGGATGTTCTTCTTAGAGAGGTACATGAAGAAATTGAAAGGTTTTGTTTCACAAAGGGAAAAACCCAAAGGGAAAAACCTGAGGGGTCTATGGTAGAGGGGTACATATCGTATGAGTATTTCTATTATGCCAGTGAGTACATCAAGAAGATCGACAATAGAACAGGTGCAGTGAATTGGGATGATGAAAGGGATGAAGACAAAAGAGAAGGGGAGTTGCTCCAAGCGAGTGGAAAAAAGCGCTTCATAAAGAGTAAGCGACTTATAATTTTTAAAATTTACACAAAGTAAATATTCATGTTGAACTTTGATATAATGTATAATTTGATCTCTAAGTACTATATAATGTCACTTTGAATTCATCAACGAATGCAAAAATTGAAGCAATCAATAAATTTTTTCTTTACAATTCTGAAGCGACACAACCGTGGGTCGCATTGTACGAACAAAAGAGGATGAAATGGGGTAGTGACAAGAAAGAATTCAAACGGTTGAATGGTAGAAGTGTGCCTTATCCTGAGCTTTTAAAAGAAAATATGCCAAAAATATGCCTTAACAGCTGGGTTGTTTTATAATGTCAAAAGCATGATTTTATTATTTGTTATATTAATAGATTTTATCCCATGTGGGGATCATAAAACATAACTAATTTTGTATATAATTGCACGTTTTTATAACTTTGCAGTGTCATTATCCTTTGTTCGTGCATGGGTGTGTGAAACATGAATTCCCTCAAGACCTAGGAAGTGCCATATCTAAATTATTTGCATTTGTACGTTGGATCATGTCAAAGGAGATTCATGTGGCTAGCATTCCACTGTGGCATCAAGAGATAGTTGAGATTGTTTGTATGTTTGAGAAAGAATCGCCGAAGAGTTTCATGGAATTACAGGTTCATATTATAATCCACCTAGTAGATGAGGTTGAATTATTTGGGGTGGTTTCTTGTCATTGGATGTTCTTCTTAGGGAGGTACATGAAGAAATTGAAAGGTTTTGTTTGACAAAGGGCAAAACCCAAAGGGAAAAACCTGAGGGGTCTATGGAAGAGGGGTACATATCGTATGAGTCTTTCTATTATGCCAGTGAGTACATCAAGAAGATCGACAACAGAACAGGTGCAGTGATTTGGGATGATGAAAGGGATGAAGACAAAAGAGAAGGGGAGTTGCTCTAAGCGAGTGGAAAAAAGCGCTTGATAAAGAGTAAGCGACTTATAATTTTTAAAATTTACACAAAGTAAATATTCATGTTGAACTTCGATATAATGTATAATTTGATCTCTAAGTACTATATAATGTCGGTTTGAATTCATCAACGAATGCAAAAATTGAAGCAATCAATAAATTTGTTCTTTACAATTCTTTTAGTGACACAACCATGGGTCACATTGTACGAACAAAAGAGGATGAAATGGGGTAGTGACAAGAAAGAATTCAGACGGTTGAATGGTATAAGTGTGCCTTATCCTGAGCATTTAAAAGAAAATATGCCAAAAATATGTCCTAACAGTTGGGTTGTTGACCAAGTTAGAGAGAAATATGGTGCAATCGGTCGTTACCCACGTGCTGAAGAGGATGTGCTAAACGTAGGGATTGGGTGTAGCAACTCGGTAATAATCTATTTAATTTATATGTAAATTTGAAACTTATAAGACATCTATATTTCATAATTTAACTGTTGGGTTATTATATGACACATGGAAATATGAATTTTTTAATTTTTTTTTATCATAGATGCATTTGTTCCCATCTATGTGGGCATATGGACACCATTTTCGCACAGAAAATGTCGATGTTGGAAACATCACACAAGGCTGTGGAGTGGAAGTCGAGTTCGATCAATTTAGTTGATCTAGCCACCGTGATCAAAATCTAGTATGAGGGAAGTTAGGTTACGTCAGAAAGATACAAGAGATCATTGAAGTGGATTTATCTTCATTCCAATGTGTTAGTTTTAGGTGCAAGTGGTGGGACACCTTTGATTGGAATAATGTAAAGGAAGATTGCGATAGTAGGCTGATATGTATCAACTCTAGAAAGATGTGGGATGAAGCTAAGGAGCCCTATGTTTTCCCCAAACACTGCAACCAGGTGTTTTTTTACCCAGATGTGTTGGATAGGTATTGGTGGTTCGTATTGAGACATGACCCTAGATCAAAACATATTTTTGAGCACAATAGTGTTATCATGCCATGCGAGCCCAAAGATAATGAGGGTGATCATGCTAACCGAGAGTGATATGGTACATGTGTTATTTCAGCAATATTTATACTTTCTAAGATGGGTTTTTCGAAACATTATAATATGTATTTTGAATTAATTGGTAATTTGCATTATGTTAATGTTAAAATAAATATTTCACTTGATAATTTGCAATTATGTTGATCTTAAAAAATAATGGTGTACTGTATAAAGTTATTTTTTTGTATGTAAGATCATAATAAAATAATGATAATTCTAAAGGACATGAATTTATTTACATTATTTTCTAAACTTTATTATGTTACAATAATTCATATTATTTTGGATTTATTATTTTACAATTATTTAAAATTTTACAAATTTACAAATTTAAAAATTTTAATACAATCATTTCACATTAATAAAATTAAAATTTTCACATTAATACAATTAAAATTTTACAAATATTTTACATACAATTACAATTACAATTAGCATTAGAATTAGAATTACAATTACAATTTTACAATTTCATATACAATTACAATTAAAATTATAATTGCAATTTTAGAATTTTACACACAATTAAAATTACAATTACAATTAATTCACAGTAATAAAATTAACATTTTACAAATATTTTACATAGAATTAGAATCAGAATTACAATTAGAATTTTACAATTTCACGTACAATTACAATTACAATTACAATTTTAGAATTTTACATATATACAATTACAATTTTACAAATTTGAAATATACAATTACAATTACAATTTTACAAATTTACATATATACTATTACAATTACAATTTTAGAATTTTACATACAATTAGAATTATAATTACAATTTTACATATTTACAATTACAATTACAATTAAAATTACAATAATTTCACAATAAATTAAATATTACAATTACAATTAAAATTTTACAAATTTTTTACGTACAATTACAATTAAAATTACAATTAATACAAATACAAATACAATTTTAGAATTTTACATACAATTAGAATTACAAATATTACAATTCTACAATATCATGATAATTTAATATTAAATTAATTAATAAACATCACGTTCATGATAACCATCATACAAACATCATATTTGACTAAAAAACACATTCAAATTTGCTAACATCATCGTGATCATGATCATATAACAAAACACAATTAACATTATATAACATCATCACAACACAAACATCAAATATACATCCCATGTGAAATAACTGCTATCACATACACATCTATCTACAAGCTGCAAATTAAATGAACATATCTAACATGACCTAACAATATACACATCATGATGATCACCAACATGTAAATTAAGTACAACTGCAACATGAACATAAAATACATGGATCATATATATATATATATATATATATATAACTGAATAATGTCAAAAATATAAAACTCATGTAATATAAATGTCATGGATCACCTGGTGGTACATCATCAATAGCAGTACTAGTCGAGGCCTGCTCAGTCAATGGTGCAGCCTCGACAAGCTCAGATACATGCTGATTATCACATGCTTGTTGATCTGGATGAACTGTCGGTTGCTCATTGTGATGACTCAACATGGTTGATGGTCTAGCTTGTTCATGATCATGAGTACTACTAGATGCCGCAGGTTGTTGACTAGATATGGTCGATGGTCCAATCTTCTCTCCATGATGACTGCTGCTCGATGCTAGTGGAGGCTGCTCATTTGGTGCGGCACGAGGTGAATGATCATCAGATGATGCATCGCTGCTCTTGGATTGTTGATCACGTGCTACGTCTCGACCATGCCTATAACGTGCAACGATCCTCCTCTACCGCGTAACTAAGGTCATCGCTCCTACGACATGCCACATCAGGCTGTACATGTCACGCGGTATGCCTCTCCACATATGTAAAAACCTACCATCGACCTATATGTCTCTCATAGTAGTAGGCCAGATGCATGCCTCAATAATCAATGCAGTGAGTTGGTCGCCCAACTCCATCCTATATCTGATATCAAGCCTACTGTGCTTAGAAAAAGGCGGTACCAGCGCACCAGCAGGAGCAAGTCTCTTTGCACCGACCTCCTGATGATCCTCGGCATTTGGCATACCCTGACCGTCATCAGGATCCACACCTGGATCATGTGGTGATGTTGGCATGTCTTCGCCATCAAAAGACCCAATGTCTGCAAAATATATACAAGTACACAACAATAATTAGACAATTTCATTACACAGTTTAATAAAAACAAGTCAAAGGACATGTTAGAATAATTTAAATAAAACAATAATATTACCTATATCATCCAGCGGCTCATCATCTATGAAGAGGATGTTGGCACACCCTTGCTAATCAAACAAGTTAAGGATAGGGGACCATAATGAAGGGATGCTCGTCAACACTGGTTAGCAACTCTAGTGCATCATGTGATATCCTCACTGGAAACACTGTCTCTCCCCTCTTGGGCATCATCTGCCCCCAAATGTGCATCCATGCCTTGAACATCAGCCTACAAGGCTGCCAAACAAAAGTAGGCCTCGTCTCTAGAAACCTTTGAAAAAATAAACAAAAAAGCTTTGAAGCAAAAGGGAAGTTGACCCTCCCTTGTGCATGAGCACGACATCTATCTAAGGCTGCACAAAAAAAAATGGTAGACCACCTGACAAGTCGTGGCTCTTGTACTAAAGAATCAAAATAATATAGAAGCGAGCAACTAATGTGTTTCTCGTCACTAATGTTGTGTGAAATGGTCAAAAACATAAGTGAGAGGCACCTCACCTCCTCACTACCAAATGCACCAATACGTAACTGACCTCTGGAGACCTGAAAATCTGAAGGAGACAATATATTTGTGCTAATGTATCTCTAGGAGTACACCAACTGACTCCCTGCTGCATAGCCAACTGGAACCTCTGGGAACGAGGGAAAAGCCACCCCTCTCCTTAATAGCCGTGTACTGAAATATATGTCCTCCTGAGTGGGCGCGTACGACTGGTTAGGACCAACCCAGAAATCCTGTAGGTGGGCATTCCACCCGCGGATAAGATGTTTCAAAAACAGACCATGGCCCTTTAGGGAAGTAGCCTCCTCATAGAACTTGAGGAGGCCTACCTGCCTTAGGAGCCCCTGGGTAGCTGCTATAATAGGGCTAGGGTACGCATCTCTCTCCCTCTCTTGTGCCTCCCACAGGTGAACCATGTTATACTGGTCCGCCTGTTGTTGCTGTTGTTCCCCCTCTTCTCTCCTTTCACGTCTCCGAATGATTGACATATTAAATACAATTTTTTTTATTAAATGAGACATGTATTTAGGAATATACATATATAATTTTTTTCGGAAAAAAAATAGCTGGCATGCCACAAAAATAGGCATGCACCGAAACCAGTGCGTCTTTTTTTGTCGCACACCGATGGTGGTGCACCAAAAAATGTTTAGCTTACCGGCGATGGTGCACCTGAAAATTTTCAGCGCACCGTTGACTATGAATGGTGTCGGGAGTGTGGTGCGCTAACTAAACTCTATGCCCCGGGGTGTATAGTTTGTTTAGTGTACCGAGCTCCTAAAATCATTACATAGTCAACGATGCGGTATTTTACCAGGCCGCACCATTGACCCTGTCGAAATGCGGAATGCAGTGCATTGGAAAAAATACTCACCCTAGGGTGGATATTTAAGTCAAAAAACTGCATTGCCGCTATTCCACATGGTCAACGGTGCAGCTGGGTAACCGATCACACCGCACTTTTTTTTTAAATTTTAAAATAACACGGTGCACCTTTGGTACTGCCCCAGAACCGGTGCGAATACCGTTCGCACCGATTCCGGTGTGCCCTGTAAATTTATAGGCAGTACTGCGAACTAGTGCGAGCCGAATGGCTCGAGTGCACTGCGCGACAAGTTTTTTTCTTTTCTTTTAAATGGTTAATTTTAAGGTAATTTGAAATTTTAATTTTCTAAAAGGCTTAATTATGGAAAAACAAGAAAAATACTTGTACATTTGGCCATCGAGGAGGCATATTGGCTATAGAATTTGCAAAAGAAAAATTTCCCACCGTTTTGCAAAATTTAAGCTGGAAATTGGTGGGCAATGCACAGTAGCAATGTGTGCAATGGGTGCAATGGGAGCACCGATGTCAAGGCGGCTTAGACAAGGATAAAATGCACCAGTTCTTGAGAGATCTGGAGCACTGAGAAAAGTGAAAAATGAGGTTTTTGGGACGTAATTTTTTTTATTTATTTAACCATGTTTTGGTGCGCGGGGTTTTATAGGCGCACCGGTGTGGTTGCTTAAGACTGCACCGGGCAGTTTCTGTTTTGGCACAGGGTTTTATGACGCACCGGTGCAAAGGATTTGTAAAGCACCAGTGCACTACAGTAATAAGACACATTGGGCGGGTGTGTATGGAGCGCACGATGTTCGGTGTGCCAATGTTTTGTGCACACCGGTGCGGTTTAGGATGATAAACGCAATGGACGAAAAACATCAGCAAAAACCTCCACCCGCCAACCGCCTCTAGTAACCTTCGCTAGAAACAGATGTTTGGGGTATTTTTATAAGGGGTTCCTCAAAAACATCTGCTAGAGGGTCTTTTCCTTGTAGTGTAAATTCACATTTCCATCCTTATCTTTGACCAATAATATTAACTTCTTTTGATCCCCTGTCATGTGCCTAGAACATACACTATCAACAAACCATTGCATCTCCTTGTTTTGAGCATACATAATTAATCCATATTTCTCATATTATTCATTCTTATTTTTCTAGGCTCTTTTTGAATTTAATTAGCAATTGTGTGCTTCATGGCATAGATTTTTGCATTTGTAACATTCTAGACTATACTATGAAATAGGAGAAATTGAATTATTATATATGATTTGGTCTTGGATCTTAAAGTCAACAACTTTATTTTGGTGATTATCCCTATAATCCTTGCAATGATTTTCATGAGCAACAATTTTTTTACAAAAGAAACAATGACCAAGGAATATAGTTTGATACATGTCAATATAAGTTTATCTTGATAAGCCATTTCTTTTAGGGAAGTACTACTTCTCATCTCTTAGATGAACTATGTTTCCTGTTGGACTGCTGTAATGAGACCTTTTAAGGACACCGACAAAGCTTATGGATTTTTCTTCATGATGAGTACAAGTGTATCCCTTTTATGAATTAGAGGATTCAACTTTATAGCCAAGTCTAGATTTTTTATGTGGTGGCCTTTGACAATTGAGAATGACGTCCAAGGTTTGGGAGCTCTTCAAATTTTTTTTGACCTTTTCCAACCCCCTTTTCATGGATACTACTTAAGCTTCCAAATAGATTTTTTCCTTTTCTTTTAGTTTACTTCTCAAAACATCTTCTACTCATTTAACTTCTTCTTTCTCAGTTTTGAGAGAGATGATTTCCTGGGATAACTTTCCATTATTTTTCTCGATTCTGTCATTCTCTTTTAAGGAACCAATGAATAGATCATCCATAATTTCTTCTTCTTCTAGATTTCCTGTTTCATTTGAGACAAACATGAATAATATTTCTCTGCTTCCATCATATTCTTCTTCATTAGAGACATCATTTTTTTTTGGAGAACAAATTCTTCTTTCTGGAACCTCCCTCTTAAACATTATTTTCTTGGGTTATTCTTCATCATCACTAGAATATTTGAAAGGAAACTTGGCAACATAATTCCCTATTTTACCACATCTAAAACAAATTAGAGGTAACATATCTTTATGTTTTGATTATTTCTTAAACCTCTTGACAAGTTGTGCCATTTCAGTATTATAATCATTAGTCGTGCAATAATTTTTCTTCCCTATTCTTGATGATCTTGATTCTTTGAATGCAATTTAATTAAGAGTTGAATTTCCTGACCTCATATCATATGTTATGAGTTACATGAAGCTCATCCATTGATAAAGTTTCCATGTCTTTTAGTTCTTCTATGGCACAAACTTTAGAATCAAAATGGTCTGGAAGAGATCTCATTTTTTTGGAAACTTGTCTTTTCTTCGACATGTTCACCTATCCCTTTGAGAGATTTAACTAATTCATCTACTTGAAGGAAGTAAGAACCAATATCTTATTCATAATTCATATTGAGAATTTCATAATGTCTTCTAAATGTTTGAAACTTTTCCTTTTTTACCTTTTCATATCCTTCATAGATAATGATAAGCTTTTCCCACAATTATTTAGTTGATTCATAATTCATAATGTTGGTGAATTATGAGTTTTATAGACCACTTGTTATAGAATTCAAAGCCTTGGAATTGTATACATACGCCTTCTTCCTGTATTATGTTTTTGGTAGAGGATATGTGAATTTATATCCATCTGTAACTGATTTCCAAACTTCAACACTAAGAGACATCATATAATAATTCATCTCGATTTTCCAAAATGAAAATTTTGTTCCATAAAAGTGGGGGAAATTAAGTTCTTCTTTGCTAGTCATTGTGATTAAAAATCCTTCTTCTAGCTATTAAGGATAATCTTGAAGAATCTAGCTCTGATTCTAATGGATGAAATACTGAGAGGGGGTGAATCAATATTTATTTCAATTGTTATATTATTCCAATTAAAATTTTATGCAAACAACTCACAAAATAGAAGAATATATAGATCAACAACTTAGAAATTAGCCTCTAGGGGGAAAACTCCTTTAAATTAGGTAAATAAGAAATTCTTGCATTATTCAAATGATAATACCTCCTTGGTATATATAGGAGTCTAAGGGGTCATAATATAATAAGAGCCTACATAAAAATAATAATGTAAGGGCATACAAATAATAATAGCAGGCTTCTATGGGGAACGATAATAACAACATGGGGAATACATGGGCATAATAATAGGGGACTACACTAACAATAACAATAAGAGGAATACAATAGTATTATAAGGACCTAATTAACATGCCCCTCTCCTTCAAAATTTTGTTTCACTCAACGCTTGAATAGTTCTAGATTCTTCTGTATAAAATTATCATCCCACCATGTGGAAACTTCAGCGTGTAGTTTCTTCCACTTGATGAGATACTATGAAATTAATCAATTCCATAGTTGTCAGGTTCTTGTTTCAGTGACTTCTTTAGGCTCAAATATGATTTTTCCTTCTTCATCAAGTGCTGGAAACACTTTTTGAACTGGAATCTTTTCACTGAAAACCTTCTTTAAGCATGAAACATGGAAAACTAGGTATACTCAAGAAGATGCAGGAAAATCCAATTTGTACGTCCCATAGTACTTGGGTGATAATTTATTATCCTTCCTAGCTTGCTTGAGGGTCATTTTTTTGTATGGTTGTAGTCATAAAAGTACTCAGTCGCTTACATCAAAACTTCTTTCACTGTGATGTCGATCTGCCTATTGTTTCATTCAATTATGCGCCAAAATGAGGTTATCCTTTAAGAGTTGAAGAACTTATTGTTGATGCTTTATGTGATCTTCCACTGCTTCAACCTTATAATTTTCTCTTAATTATTATGTGATGGATGGTGGATGATATCCATAAAGTGCCATAAATGGGGTCATTTTTGCTACAATATGGAAGGAAGTGTTATACCATCATTCAGTTAGAGGTAACCACTTGACCCATTATGTTTGTTTATCAGATACAAAGGAACAAAGATATCCTTCCAAAAATTTGTTCACTATCTTAGTTTTCTCATCATATTGAGGATGATAAGAAGATCTATGAGCTAATTGAGTACTAAGACAAGAAAATAATTATTTCCAAAATTTTCCCGTGAAAATGGGATCTTGCTACAACTTTTGAATGAGAGTCCACACCTCTTCATCATTTTTCCATTCATCCCTTGCTTCGATTATCCAATTAGGTTGGATAATAGAAATGGCACAAAGCAATGCTTCCATATCCTCATCCTTTCTCGAGAATGCATATTCAACAACATTTTGCTTCCCTTTTTTGTAGATGATTTCAAAGTCATAACTCGACATCTTTGTGGCCCATTTTTACTGCTCTTTTGAAGATAATGTTTGTTCCAAAAATTATTTAAGAATATCATGATATGTTCTTACCTTGAAGTGTATTCCCTTTAAGTAAGTCGTAATTGCTTTAGTGCATGTAGTATTTCCAACAATTCCTTCACATAAATAGGTTTTTGTAAATAATTTCCTTTTATTGGACGAATTTTGAAAGAAATGGGTCTTCCTTCTTGCATTAAGACAACACAAATTCCATTTCCTGAGGTATCACATTACACAATAAAGGTTTTTGTGAAGACTGGCATTGCTAATACCGGTGATTGGCACATTGCATCTTTAAGATGTTCAGAGGCATTAATTGTTTTTGGAGTCCAAGAAAATGTATATTTCTTCAGTAATTTGTTTAGAAATTTTGTTATTCTCCCATAATTATTAAAAAAATTGCGATAATACCCTGTCAACTCGAAAATTTCTCGAAGATGCTTTATGTTTGTGGGGAATTTCCATTCCTTAATGGATTTTTTTTTTTAGGGTCTACCTTAACACCATCATGAGATACAATATGACTGAAATATTCCACCTCCTGTACTCCAAATAAAAATTTGGAGGTTTTTGCATATAATTGTTTCTCCTCCAACAGTTTGAGTACACTGTCAACATGTTGAACATGATACTTCTAAAACTTCATGTAGATTAGTATATCATCAAAAAATACTAACAAAAAATTTCTAAGGAAGGGTTTGAAAATGGAATTCATCAAACCTTGAAATGTGGAAGGTGCATTAGTAAGGCCAAAAGGCATGACCAAAAATTCATAATGACCCTGATGAGTTTTGAATTATATTTTCAGAATTTCTTCAATATTCATTATAATTTGATGATATCTTGAACGAAGATACAACTTGGTGAAGTAAATTTCTCCATGCAATTCATCAATTATAGGAAATGATACATTTATATTTAATATAATAGTGATATTGTTGAGATTTATTTAATCCAAACACATATGCCATGATCCATCCTTATTGTGCACCAATACTACTAGAGCAATGAAATAACTTTGATTAGGTTGAATTATACCAGATCTAGCATTTCTGCAACCATACGTTCAATTTCACTCTTTTGGGCATAGGGATATCTGTAAGGATTGATGTTTGGAGGAAAAATTCCTGGAATCAAATGAATAGAATGACCATGATCACAAATAGGTGGGAAGCCTTTGGAAGTATCAACTAACTTGGAATGATTGTCCAAGACTTTTTGTAGATCTAGAGAAATAGATGATTTGAATGTTTGAACCTTTAGTGAGCATAATTGTGAAATCACACCCTGTTGTCCTTTATTTAGAAGATTTTTCATGCAATTAGAGTTTATTATATTTCATATTTATCTTGTGATACCCCTTAATTCAACTTCCTTTCTTTCCCAAAAAAAAAATCAAGAAAAGTTCTTGAAAATTGAAAGTTATCATCCCCAAAGATTGTAACCATTGGACTCATAGTACAACATCAACACCACCCATTGGAATGGAAAGAATTGGACTATTCAATACATATTCCCCCATGGTTAGATTGATATAATGGAACTTTCCAAAGAAATTTATAGCTCCTCCAATTGTGACCATCGCTTGAAACTCTAGTGTTGGATATAGGAAGCAATTCAATTCCTTGAATTTCTTACAATGAATAAAATTATGGGTACAACACAAATCAATCAACACTATTACCTTTTTCTTCTTGATATATCCTTCTATATCGAGAGTTTGAGGAGTGGTAATTCCTACCAATGCATTACAAGATATGGTCAAATTCATTTATTATTTATCTAAGGTTGGTTCCTGGTGTATATCTTCCTCTTTTGATGTTTCTTGTTCCTTTTCTTCTCCTCATAATCTATGTAGAATAATTTCTTCTCATCACACTTATGACCTTTAGTGTATTTTCTATCACAAATATAACAAATCCATTTTTCTCCTTTTTCATCCAATTATTGTGGCATCAACCTTGTAGGTTGTGGAAGGCTAGGAGCATAAACACTTCCATATTTATAGTTGTGAGTGGTAGAATTCCTTGTTACCATAATTTTTCTTTAAAATTTTCATGCCACCCTGAATGCCTTCTCTAATGAATCTGCTTACCAAAGGAGAACCTCATGTTGGATGTTATCCTTCAATGTCCCTATGAAGACAGCAATATTATGCTCTTTTGGAATATTAGTTACCCTGATATTAATATTTTGGAAGTCCTCAATGTGCTCGCCATTGAACCCTTTTGTTTGAGATTTATCAATTAGCTAAAGAAGGTATTTCTCTTTGTATCCTAATAATGTGCTATCATTTCCTCCATAAACATTAACCAGGTGACAAATGGCTTACAAGAATAAATCCATCGATACCATAAAAACGGATTGGGTTCTAAATATAATTTTTCAATGCGTACCATTTGTGTGTGTTGCACATCACGAAGATCTAAATATTGCTCCATTTGTAGTATCCATGTTAATAGATCCTTGACATCAAAATTCATCATATTGATATTTGGAATGTGGTGGGTATTAAACCTAAAATTGGAGTTTCTAAATTCATAATTTATATTCCTTTTTTCCTCATCATGATTTTCATGGATTATCTTGTCACCATTTGGAAGCCTTTCATGCAACAACTTTTTCAATCCTTCCATATTGACATTCATTTTTGATTCCATGTTTGTTTTTAAAAAATCCTTCAAATGTTCCATGTCTGCTTTTAAAACATCCTTAAAAACTTCCATGTCCCTTTTTTATCCATCCATTTCCCATTTTAGTTCAGCTTTGGTTCTTATTTGTGAGAGTGAAATTTGTTGCACTTGGTCCTATAATTTTAATATATCATGTTGCAATTCTTCCACTTCATGAGTTATAGTAGAGCTTTCTGAGGGCTTAATGGGTGTGTAATTATTTTTTTTAGGAGGAATTTTAGAACCAAATACTGATATATATGCTTCAATATTCCCTTTGAATCACTCTAAACTGTTTTTTCAAATAAAAGTTATGCAAAATTTAAAAAAAAACACAACTTTTCTTGTGTTTTAGGAGCTCAATATTGAAGTTGTTGTATCTTTGTAATTTTGGATCTCCAAGTTCTAAAATTTCATCCTGTAGTATCCCTATGAGTCTTCTTTCCAACCCCACAAATAAAACCAATATTAGATTCTTCAAGAAAGATTTATGCCCGATCTCCCACGATGACTTGATTATAGACTGGTTCAGTATAGAAAACTTGTACATAGTGCTGTGTGTCACTGTTTTGACCTTAGGTCTTGAAAATTATACAAAAAAAACTAAATTTTTTCCACTTTCAGTCACTTTTTACTAAATTCAAATCAAATTCTCAGATAGAAAGTTATGACGATTTTCCCTAGGTCACCTATTTGAGATGGAATTATAGAGCTTGCAAAAACCATAACTTACTCAGATCATATCTCCAAAAATATAATGAACCAAGATCTGAAATTAGTACATGCGGTCACCAATATCTTGTCCCCACATGGTTACAATTTCATCTTTTGAACCTCCGCAACAAAACATTTATAGCGAAAATTCCAAGATAACCTTTTTGAATAAGTGAATCCCTAAAATCTAAAGCTCTTATACTAAATGTTATGCAACCAAGTCACGAAATAGAAGAAAATATAGATCAACGACTTAAACATTAGTGTCTTCGAGGGGTATAACTACTTTAAATTACATAAATGAAAAATTCTTGGATTATTCAAATGATAATACCTCCTTGGTATATATAAGAGTCTAAGGGGTCATAAAATAATCAGATCCTACATAACAACAATAATGTAAGAACACAAAAATAACAATAGTGGGATTCTATGTGAAATAACAATAACAACATGGGGGAGATATGGGAAAAAAAATAGGGGGATATACTAACAATGACAATAAGGAGAATATGCTAGTATTGTAGGGACCTAACATAAAATTATTTCACAAATGAGAAGCACTAACCATACCAGAACACATGAATTTAAAATAAAACTAATTTGAATAATTTGAACGAATAATATAGTAATGAGGACACCAATACTCCTTTACAAATTCAAGCATTAGTATTTCAAATAAGGACACTAATCCTTTAATAAACTAAGGCACCGAACTAGTGTTGAGGACACTAATCCTTTTTAGTAATTCTAGATACCAACTTGGAAGAAATGAGGACACCAACTTCAAAATCTTCTCATAAATTTTTTCAATGTAAGATCCAATCATGATTCAAAAATTGCTCCAAAAACTCCTTCAAGAGAGATTCAAGATAATATTCAAACAACCACTTCAAAATGGCTCTAAAGGATGCCTTAAGATGACTTCAAAGGATTATCCAAGATGGCTCCAAAGGTTGCCTTAGTATGAATTCAAAAGATACTCCATGCTTCTTCAAATATAGACTTCAAAATGGACAATAAGATCTTCTCCAACACTTCTATAGGGAAAGTAACAAAGTCTATTCAAAAGTGGTTGCCATGGGGCCGAAAATGTGATTTGTACTAAGGAGGCCCAAACTAACCCTTCATAGAGGCTGAATCCTAAGTAAATACAAGCCTGAAATATTCCTGAAACAAGGTCGAATCCCGAGGTAAGACAAGTGATTTGAATGGAAAGTGGCAGCCACCCATCATCCACCCATGGTATTTATCCACCCATGATATTGTAAATAAGAAAAAATACTAATGATCCATCCACCCATCTTATTCATACAACCATGGCATTTATCCACCCATGGAATTTACCCATGATATTGTAACTAAAAAAGGTTATAATTAGAAAGCCTCATTTCGTAAAAGGATAAAATGATACTCCGCAATGTAGTTGTCAAAAGTGGTCATATATTGTATGATGAGATCATGAGGTATAATCCCAAGAATCTATATTAGTTTAATAGAGATCGGTTTGTGCTGAGTTTTCAACATGGACGTATGTTGTAGTACACTCTCTTGCATATAGAGAGCCTCAACAATGTAAAGGAAGAAGATTTGAGGAGCTTCCATCAGCAGGGAAAAAAAATTCCAAGACATCCTGCGAATTTTGAGACTCCTAGTGGGAGACCGAGATATGTTGGAGGACACTCACCAATGGTGGGATCAACAAACATTTCAAAAATTTCAATGAATGGTATGATTCAGGGATCTATTCACATGTCTTCCATGATAGATGGTTCTGCAAGGATGCTTGTCGCTTCTTAGCTGTTAGGTTTTAATTCACCTCTTACACAACGACAATCTCAACCTCAGGGTTGGATACCACTAGTGCAACAACCACGCTAGTTGCAACAACATATACAAGCTCCATTTCAACATCAGTGTTCACAACCACAAAAATCTCATTCAAAATTGTAACCTCCTCAACAATCCTTGCAATATGGTCAAAAAATGTAGACATCACAACGAATTACTTAGAAACCCTAGTTTTCTCAGCTACCAGTGTCAGAATAGGCATTATCTCAATATGGGAAATTCCTCACAATCCCAAGTGAAGCAACATGCTGCTCCAAATCCCCGACAATTTGTTCCTCTAAGTATGCTAGTACAAGATATGCAACACCATCATAAAAAACAAGCACAACCCCAACAACAACACCATGCTCTTTAGTTAGTACACCAAAAACAACCTACTATACATCCAAATTTCCAGTCACCTACAACATCAGTCAATCCTTGGATATCAATTCGTCCATAAAAATAGTGTGTACAACCCATTGTTGATTCATGCAGTACTGTAGAAGCAACTAATGCTATTTTTGGGTTGGACTTGGGGTGAAATTTTGTTATTATTTCCATATTTTCAATTGTAGTAAGAAATTTTTCCAGTTTTCATTTGGTTGCAATGTATGATACTGCAGTAGTTGCTTTGGGCTTGCTCAACACAATTGCAACTTCTGGCACAAGTCACAAGATCCATGAAAGGAAAAATGCCCTCGATACAACTGGAAAAACTACCATCACCATTGGTAATGGATTTTCTATTGGTCTAGTGGGTATTTTTAATGTAGATGTGTATTCTCCTTCCTTCCTCTTCAACATTCATGGGTCCTGATCTCAACTTCCAAAATCCGGATCAACTAGCCTGAATTTTCCTATGACAAGTCCAAATCATTGAAATAGAGATAGGTTGAAATTTCTGAGATAAGGATAGGCCAAAATTCATGAATAGAGAAAACCAAAATTCCCTAAGATAAGGCTAAGTTTTGGGGGTTGAAACAAATTGAAAATTTCTCTATAAACCAAGAAAATTTCTCCAAAAAAATAACTTCTAGAATCATTTCTCCTTAGGTTCATGAGATTTGAACCTATTATCTTCACTTCTTCATAGATCCAAATTTCCTCTTGATCTTCATTGAATTTTTGTGGTTGAATGGAATAAAGGACAACCTATTTATAGGCCTCATTGTCTCTCAATGGAGGCGACCCAATGCAAATGGAGCTGACCAGTCCTATGAGAGGGCCGAATTGACAAGGGTCAAACAAATTACTTTTTTCTCTTAAAAGTTTCATATCTCTGGGACGATACATACCTTTTTGGAAGGGGCTTAAGATGATATTTAAGATTGAAATATTGTATTCTTCAACAGACTAACCTTTGACATCAATAACAAATATTTTCTCAACAATCTTGGCGATTGTGCATTGAATATCGCCAACTAAACAAGGTGAAGATAAAAACTTAATAGATGAATTGTTCCAAAAAATGAAGGGAGAAACTATGTTTTCAAATATAGCTCTGAGATTAGGATATCATAAGTTAATAATCAAGGAAAAATATACCCCAAAGATAACCGTTAAGATAAGATTTGGACATTATGAATTTGTATGATTACCCTTTGGACTAACAAATGCCCCAGGTGTTTTCACGAGTTCAAGGAATGGAATCTTCTAGAAATACCTAGATAAGCTAGTTCAAGTATTTCTCAACAATATTTTGATCTACTCAATGACCGTAGAGGAGCATGAAAAACACTTGAGACTATTTTTACAGTTAATGAGAAAGAACTAGTCGTATGGAAAGCTGTCAAAGTGTTCCTTTTACCAATCCAATATCCACTATATTGGACACATTATCTCTGGGGAGGGTATTGAGGCATATTCAGTCAAAGTTGAGGTTATCATGGAATGGATGACACCAACCAATGTTCATGAAAAAGGTAGTTTCATGGGCATAGTTGGCTATTATCATAGATTTGTTGAGGGGTTTTCAAAGATAGCAACCCCCATTACCAAACTCCAAAGAAAGAATAAGAATTTTGTTTGGATTGAAAAATGTGAAAAGGCATTCCAAAGGTTAAAAGTATTATTAAAAACAACACCAATCTTGAAATTACCATATATGGAGCAAGAATTTCTGGTTTGCACCGATGCCTCCAAGGAAGAAATTGGTTATGTATTGATACAATAAGGAAGAGTAATAGCACGTGTCAATGAAACTTAGAACCCACAAGGAGAACTACACAATTCACTATCTATAAATGGAAACTATTTTTTACACCCTAAATGTTTGGAGGCACTACCTACTAGGAAAGAAGTTTGAACTAAAGATTGATCATTGTGGGCTACAACACATATTCACTCAAGACCATTTAAGTGCCAAAAAGAGAAGGTGGTCATAGTTAATAAGTAAACATGATTTTTATATTACTTAAATGAAAGGAATAATAAATAGGGTGGCAGATGCTTTAAGTAGGAGACCTAAAATATTTTTGGTGATTCCCTTAAAGACAAACCTTAGAGATAAGTTTCTCAATTTACAAATTGAAGACGCATGGTACACGGAAGTTGGCAAGAGTTTTAGGGAGGATAAAATGATGATCCCAAACTATGAATGGTACACGCTAGATAGTGATGGACTACTACGATTCCATGGGAGGATATATGTGCCATCAAATGAATATATGTACCAATTATTGTTGAGTGAAGCATATCAAGTAGTATACATAGCACACCTCGATGTTAAGAACATGAGTGCGGACCTAAAACCACTCTTATTTTGGAAGGGGATGAAGAAGGACATTGTAAAATTTTTAGTGAGATGTTTAGAATGTGAGCGAGTAAAAGATGAGCACAAACATCCAATAGGGTTATTGCAACCCCACGAGATATTAGATTCCAAATGGGAATTTATATTAATGGATTTCATCATGAGACTACCAATGACCACAAGAATACATGATGCCATATTTATAGTGGTAAACACATTGACCAAGAGCGCCCATTTTATACTAGTTAAGACTACATATAAGGCACCAAAGATAGAAAATTTTTTCATTGATGAGATTATGAGATTACATGGAGTGCCAAGTAAGATCATATTAGATTTGGGAGTGGTGTTTATAGGAAGTTTTTGGACCAGTTTCCAAGGATCCTTAGGAACTCAGTTAAAATTTAGCATTGTTTATCACCCTAATATTGATGGTCAAACATAGAGGACCAATCAATCCTCGGGGAAATGATACAAATATATGTTATGGATCAACGAAAAATATGGGAGTTTTTACCACTGGTGGAATTTTCTTACAATAAAAATTATCAGAGTTCCATCAAGATGGCACCATTTGAGTTCTTATATCAAAGGCCTTGAAAAATTCCTCTCAGTTGGGATTAACTAGAGGATTGAGTATTAATAGGACACAAAGTAGTAGAAGAGATGGAAGAACAAATGACCATGATCAAGAGAAGGCTAAACGAAGCTCAAGGTCGAAAATTGAGTTATGTTGATTCTCATTGCATTGATCGAAGTTATGTAGTGGGGGATAGGGATCTTTTGAGATTAAGGCCCCAAACAAGCTCTATAAGGTTTGGTAAGGGAGAAAAATTGTCTCCATAGTTTGTGGGACCTTTTGAAATCATAGAAAGGAAAGGGTCAGTGGCATATAGGCTTTCTTTATCTACATCATTAACATGTATGCATGATGTGTTCCATGGGTCTATGTTACACCATTATATTTCATATCCTTCTCATGTTATTGAATTGGGTCATTTCAAGTCTCAGACAGCGGCATGATGATGGATGAACTAGTTCAAATTCTTTACCAACGGATTTCACAACTTAGACAACGATTGTTGGACCAAGTTAAGGTATAGTGGGATAGTTATAGTGTTATTTCAGCCACTTAGGAGGATGTAGAGGGTATGCATAACCATTTTACTTCCTCTTGGTGCCTTGAAATTCGTTGCAACAACATCGGGGAAAACCACCCGGTCGGTGACTTAAAAACTGTCCCTTATCCATTTGAGATAGTGGCTCTGACTGGATTTATGGGACTAGTTTTCCAATGAAATATAATTGAGTGGATGGGTGGTATTTTAATTGGTTGTGACTTGATGAATGAGAGTGACAACAAGTTTAAAGAAAATATGTATATACCTATCTCTATCCTGGGATGAATTATCTTTCTGTTACATGCGATTTAAAAAGATTATCTTTAAGTGAATGCAAATGAAGATTTTAAAAAAACTTATAGAAATGAAAAACAATTTAAGATAATTGATTTGATTAAATTGTTAATCAAATCAATTTCTTAAGTATATATCACATCTATTATTGCAAGTATTTTATATGTATAAAAAATAGCAATCAAACATGTTCAAAAGTGAATTAATGCTGCATTGTGTTAAAAGGATACATATAAAAAAACATGATAAGGAAATTTAACTATTTCTCATTTGAAACAAATATCAACATAAAGATAAAAGTACCATATATATGCTCACTCTGCTAATTTGAAAAACAGTCTCTGATCTAGCCTTTTCTATTTGGAAAAAATTTAAGAGTACAAAACTGCAACTTCTGTAAAGTCTTCTTTTCACAATTTTAGGACCCTTTCTTTAAAGAAATGAAAGGGTTTATATAATAAAATAAAGTACAAAATAGAAAATACATAAAGAGCTGAGGAGGTTTAAACAACTCTCCTTAAATTAGTGAAATAAAAAAATAAACATATTTTTGGTGGGATGACTCGCTTCATGATTGTATTGTTGTCTCTTTTGCCATGCATTTTTTGAATTGAAGGATGTCGATCACAGGATGAACCGCAGGAGGTTGCCCTGTCCTGACACACAGTTGTCCTGTGTAGACCACATCTGATAGTGGAGGCATCATTTAAGAGGAAGTGTTAGTTAGACAACACAACATTAGCCATTGTCTATGTGGTTTGACCAAGTGCTTCCAATACTTGTCCCAATCTAGATTATCCATTTTTTTGATGCTTTCTTCCTTCATCTTAGACATTTCCTCCCACTGTCTTATCAAATATTTTACAACAGGTAGAGAACCAGGTGGGAATTTATCAATCAGATTATCAATAATGAGGTTTTGGCTAACTGTTTCAACAATGTTGTTGACAACATCCCTAAACTCTACAAATTTCCCTTTAAGCTTGCTTTAACTGTATGTCCCAATCAGTGAATAATATTTATTTTTTAGAATCTTCAATCCTGATAAATATTTTCCTTTTGGCATTCATAAGTATCTTTCCAAGTGATGTATTGGAAGACTTTATCATCAATTTCATCAAAGTCGATCCTCTAGTCAGCTACTCAATTCATTAGTGAATCGCTCTTTTCACACAGTTCAATTATGCTAGAAAATTTTTGGAAAAAAAACTTGTTGCTAGGCTAACAAAGTATTTAGTTCTAAATATTATTTTTTAAATACATCCACTTTAGGATTATATTTCAATTGTTCAACAATTAATTGTAGTTGGTGTATCTAAGCATATTTAGCTCCAACATCACATTGGTGTTGTAGCTTTAGTTGATTCAAGCTCCATTGGATCTATGACAGTTGTGCTTGTAATTGTTGATTAATGCTTTGCTTCTCTGCTATCAATTTTTGTTCTAATTGAAGGATTATTTCATCCTTATCTTTGACTAATTGTTGAACTTTAGTGGCTTTATCAATGGTCGCAGATGCATATGCACATGAAAACTGAGTTAACCATGTTATATCCTAAGATAGATCTACTTGTGGGTCCTTCCAAACTATTTCCATATAGACATCCCCAGGAACGAGAGCTTGCAAATGTTATGTTCTTCTCCTCTTCCTTCGCCTGCTCATGAAAGCATTATGTCATGGGCTGTAAAATATATCCAAAGGAGGCATTTCCTCGATTTTCAACACAATTTCTGATGTTGGGTAGGCTAGGATAAATTTGACTTCTTCTGTGCTAACATATTTTTTAGTTGACCCAGTATTAAACGAGTTCTGAATTTTACCATGAGGTGTTTCCAATTTTTTATTATGATCAATGATCACCAGTTCTTGGTCTCCCTTAATACACTGATCAAATTATTTCCAGACTTCATCTAAGTCACTTGAAAACAATGGATCTTTAGTTTGAGCTCCAATAGAATTATCTCCTTTTGTTCCACTAAGGACTTCAGTATCCATAGGGGGTTGCTATTTTCCCTGTTATTTATATTGCTTCTGTTCTTATGTTTGTTTTTCTTTCTGTGAGATAGGTTGAGATACCTACAAAATATTTAGAGGAATACCTTCCAACCTTCTATTCTTGTATTTCTTGAAATTTTATAGTTGATGAGGATTAAGGCACGATGTTTCCAATTTATCCACTGTTGAATAAGTATCAAATGACTCAAAAAAATCATAAAAATCATCATTTTCATGGGAAAATGGCATGATTTTCACTTGAGTTGTGAAATTGAATGCAACTTGGTCTGGGTCATATTTCCTGTTATAAATTGTAAATAATTTCAAACATTGTATTTGATTAATTCTAACTTGCAATGTTTGAAATTTTCTAATGCATATAAACCCTAGTAAATAGGAAAGGATGACCATTAAGCTTTCTTTTCTTCTTTCAAAACTTTGGTCAATCCATGACCCACTGTCTGATAAAAAAATTTCTCTTGCGAGAAGTTTATCTAACATATAATGGTAGGACATGTGGTCGGGTTAAGCTTCTAAAAACTCTGACATAGGTGAATAAATCTTCCCCAAACCATTTTCCAATGGATGTGAAGTATTCTTGAGCTTCTTTGGACAATCTAGGGGCATTTTCATCAAACACAACTTGAAACAATGGGAGCATAACTCCATGGAAAATATTGTAGAAATCAGTTTCATATTTTGATTCCCATATAATAATATGATAAATATGAATAATCAATTTCCAACCTATGGTTGGAAAATATGATGTAAAACACACTACATCTATAATGTAGGTACTCATATAAAATGGGGGAAGGATTTTAGATGAAACAAAACAATTTTTTCTGTATTCAAGAATATTGGTAGCAATATTATTTGACAAAATGGTTCCCCAATCCATGATATATGAGTCTGTGACAACATCCATAAGGGGAGCCCATTAAACGAAGAATTTACTGGTATTGGGCTGGCCAAAATGTCTAGACATGATAGTGGAAATATTACAGTAGGGACCAGCAAGAGAAGTAGTGGAATACATATCCTTATCATCATGTTTTTTCTTGTTAGGGTTACTCCTCCATTGCTTTATGGGATCTGACTACAACTTATTATCCTTTCGAATTGCGCTAGAAAATATTTATCATACACCTTCTAAGGGTCTGAAATATGGTACATTTTCTTCAAATATTCTGCTCTGAACAACCCTATCATTGTACCTTTTCTTGCTAGGAAATTTCTATCTCCAATATTGAGGTTTTCAATAATCCATTTCACCATATCTGTATATGGTAGAATCTTGGGGCATGAGGAAATTCTGTGCATAAAAGAGCTGGCGACATCAGCTATAGTATCTTCTGAGGTATCAGAAGTGTCTATAGTAACTTTTATTTCAACCCTGCGGGGTTTCTTGTCTTAAAATAAACTATACATTGCTTCCCAAGAAGAAGAACCACTTTCTTTTGTGCATATGGTATCTATGAATAGGGGTGAAATTTATGTTACTTTGTTAGTAGGAGGCGTAGGGTAAGGGGGAGCCATGGGTTTCTTGGACTTCTTTGCGGCCTTAGACATTTCTAAGGAATGCTATTTGTTTAGAATTGCCTGTGAAATAAGAAGAACAACGAGTAAAAAGGGGAAATATTGTCATAATACGAGAGCAGTGTAACATTAATTGAAATGATGGAAAATAAAACTTGGCACTCACAGTAATGTAAAACAATAATTATTTTGCAGTCAAATGACATTTGGAGGCTCGAGTTGTTAAACCGTTAAGTTATGGAATTAATGGAAAGCGTGGGTTCACGTGATGAATAGACATTTAGGCATTTAAATAAGATATATTTGTATCACATATTCATTTTTGTGCCAATTTCTTAAAGCGCCAAGTACATATGTCTTGTTGAATGCGATCAATTCCTTTTCGTGCTATAAACATATTTTTAAGTTAAAATATTAAAGTTTTCGAAAGCTTCAAACATTAGCGAGGAAAAGGAAAATGCAAACTTTTCTATGCGATATCAAAATCGCAATCTTTGTGAAACTGGATGGTGGAAGGAAGTGGTTGTTTAGCATAAGTACGATGGGATGGGATGTATCACATTGGGGAAATGAAAACGAGGGAGGATCGAATGATGGCAGAATGGAAATGCGATTTATGATTAGTGACGTGGAAAAGGAGGGTCTCAAGGTTTATCTTTCATGAAACATGATTAGGCTAGAATCCCTTTTCCTTTCTTAAAGCTTTTTACTGATATCACATTAGAAATCATTTGGAGTGGCTTAAGATGTCATATGTTGTTTTCGCGATTTTTCGATTGCGATTTTCAACTGCATTTATTTTGAATTTTCCGCCTAAGTGCCCTTTAGAAAATAAAATGGTGTTCCTTAGCTTTTCTAACTCTTATTTCTATTTTAATCAATCAATTAAGGGATTTATTTTTTCTAGTCTAAAGTTTTTAAAATGGTCCCCATTATTTTTCTAAGGCAACTATTCTAAAATAATGGGGGTTGTTGAATAGCACAACACTTCCTATTCTAAGGACTTTGGGACGTAGTATATTGTTAAGAGAGGGTGTATGCAGTACCACACTCTAGTTGTATGACCCTTATATTACATAAAACTTGATATAGTCTTAGGTTTTATACATTATTCTTTGAGGACCTTAGGTCAATAATATGGATATTTGAATTTACTATTAGTGGATTTGATAATAATTGTGATATGTCAGTTTGGTGTAATGATGATAATGATTGTGATGGATTCATTATGGTATATGTTTACATTATATTCTTTCTCACAGTTAGCGGTCATGTTAATGATTATATCATAGTGATGATTTAACACACAATTAATAATATTGATGACTAAAGTTATGAAAAAATATTACTAATGATTATTGAGTGTGACAGGAGATCACTTAGATGCACTTGCATGTGATGAGTTGAGGACCTTTGGTTTGATTGAATCACATACTATTGTCTCAAAAATTTAAAGTTCAATTTAATATTTTGTTGTGATTTATAATGACATGTTAGTGGTTGCATGCACAAGTTAGTTTCTTGGTTGAATGAATCACACATGGGTGACGGGGATATACATATAGATGGAAATTCATGGTAGGGGTGGGACAACGTCCCTAATTTCACTTGCTAGCACTCCCGTCATAATCTTGGATAGAAGGTGTTGGGGTACCTCACCTTTAAAATCATGATGTCATGGGTGTAGACCCCAAATTTGGTCACTCATGAGGATTTATTGGAGGGAGCATATCAATGTGTATTCCTTGATCCCAACACCATTAATATCATTATATAGGTGATGTAGGATATGAAAATGATCTCCATCATCACGCCTAGTTTTCATCTTGTAGACATAAGGTGCCTTAAGGGAAAATGAAGTGGCACGACCCTTGGAAATTCAAAGGGAAGTTCTTGAAAGGAATAACTCACTTGGTACCCTTGGCATCAATAAGATAAGGGAGATCATTTTGGAACCCTTGAAACTTCAAGGGAAGTTCTTGAAGGGCACCTGACTTGGCACCCTTGGAATTAAGAAGAGAAAGTTGAAATATCATTAAGAGTTTAAAATCATACCATGATGAGCACTAATTCACACCAAGTAGTAAGAGAGGGTTTAGAATCAAATCAACTAAATCAAGAGTAAACCTTGGGATAAAGAGAGTATAGGAAGAAATATAAAAATGGACCAATTGAGTAATTTTACCCTTCCCAAGTTTGGAAAATCTTAGGTAGATACTGTGCATTTAAAATAACTCCAAAGTATATAAATATTATAATAAGAAAAAGGGGAAAGGGACATAGAGTTAATTAGAAACATTAGTCTTAGGATATTTTAATTTCATTTAGCAAAGAGGGTGGCGAATGATATTAAATAATAATAATTTAAAATAAGAGAAATTTAGTTTCATGAGAGAACCTTCAATGTGGCAAGAGCCGACACAAAGATCTCCATCTAAGAGTTCAATCCGAGATAAACTAGGGCATAGTTGGGAAGCCAAATCTGAGACCTAACAATTTACTTTAGTAATGAACACAAAATAAGGAGTATAAAAGGAATATCAAGAGATAACTAGGAGAAGAAATAGGGAGTCATGCTGGGGTGAGAAAAAATACACTTTTTAATAAAAATATAAATAAATAATTTAGGATAGCCTTAGTGATAGCTTTACAAATGGATGGGTGAATAATCAAATTTTGAGATTAATAAAAATAGGTATTTTTTCATGAAGTAACAAGTGTCACTTATGAAGTCTCCTATAAAATAAAGAGAAAGCTATGTGAGAGGGATCACTTTTTGTACTACTATTGAATGAATTATATAATGTTACTATGATAATGATTATGGTGTCTATAGTGAGTTTGGTGTATTGGAGGACAATAGAGGGGGAATATTGAGCCATGAGTGCTATCCTCCAATGGTTAGTATGCTTCCTCTACTTTACAACTTGATTGTATTTGATGGGTCCGTGGGGAAGAATAGTACCCAAGGAGTAGGCTAGGAGGTCGATTGGAGAGTCAGTGATGTTTGATCAGGATGCAACATACTTCACACATGTATACAAATAGCAACAAGGGAGAAAAAGAACCAATGAAGCTAATACCAATACTCCACCCCTTGGTGCGTGGTATCTTGGGTTTTTTGTAAATTTCTATTGCATGCTTATTGTTGTATATAATTATTATATTGTAAAAGTGAAGATATAGTGTTTGAGTTGTAAATTGATGGAATTTGATGTATGCTCCTTAAAATTATTATGTGCTTCTCATGTTTTATGTGCCTTGATTTTTAAGTGATTCTCATATTGGTTGTTGCTAATGGATGAAAGGTTTTAAAAGAAAATATTTATATTGCATCATTACTTGTATTGCAGTAACTAGATTTGTGCATTTTATTTCATTTATAAAAATGTGAGTATGGTTTATTGCATTCAATAACTTGTTTCTATTAACTAGAGTTTGTTTTTAAAAAATAAAAAAAATTCAATACATATATTTGTAATTAGCATCATAGGGAAGGTGCCTACACTATGTACTACTACGATAAGAATATGCAAGTATTATTTGAAGTCAAGTTGGTAAATATGACTTTCAAAGAATGTGAGAAGAAGTTTTTGGTGCCACTAAGACATGTGGGCTATATTAAAGAGGAAAAGGCGAAGATATAAAGTTTCTTTAGTGGGATACTAGAATTTACAAAGAGAAGATCCAATTTGATGAACCTAAGACTCTTGAAGAAACTATAAAAAATTCCAAATTCCTATATGATCAGAACAAAGATAGAGTAGTTTTCTAGAAGCCTTGGAAGGATAAGAAAAATAACAAAATAGATAAGAGGAAGAAGGGATTCAAGCCTCCTTTCTTTAGGAGTGGTCCTAATTAAAAAAATAATCCAAATCAAAGTGAATCCAATATGGAAGAATCCTCCTAGAAAAGGGAAAGGAAAACACTCAAATGTTGGGGATGTGAAGGAGACCATTTATACGGAGACTATACTCATTACGAAGATAGAATGAGGAATGTTCATAACATATAAGAAAAGACTACAAAGGAAGATGTGGGTGTTATATCATCTTTTATAGCTCTTGTAGACTAGATGCTCTTATATGGCATGGGCATATCCCCATTCCCTTGTATATCTGTCATTATTTCATACAAGAATCTTCCCACAATAAAGCAAGTACATACACAGTTCCTATGCATTCTTCCTGCTAACACATTTTTAAAACATGAAAAAATATATAAAAAGCTATTTTTTGGGTAAGGTTTAAAGGTTGAACTGAAATCCCACATACAAGAGCTCATGGTCGTAATTGAATTAACTGGTTTTCGGTGGTATATATACACAACATTACTAGGCCTAAATGGATCCCTAATGAGAGGTATCCATACTATATCCAAATTCTCCCAGATCAGGTTTGTAATTTTCTCGTGCTCTCTGCACTCCTTGACTCCATGAAACCCTTGTTCCATGTATATATGCTCAACCTCTATATCTAGCATCTACTTTCTCATAGCAGAGAGGAGGTCTTCAAATATTTGGGTTGGATGGATCTGAAGGAAGGTTTCGTCAGTGCTAGTAGTTAGGATTAGGTTGTATGCTTACCTACTCTTATTATTTTCAGTTAATAAATAAACTCATGTCTTGTTCCCAAATATGAATGCTAATTTTTGATGATTTTAATTATTATGAAATGACATATATTTATGCACATGTACTTTGAATTCAGTGATTTGTTGTTGTCTCTCTGACATGTTTGCAGGTCTACAAATCTTGGAGAAAGATTGAGGGTTTAGACCATGTGGGATCTATTACAAGCATTGGACCTACAAGTATGATTCATACCTTTAATTTTGTGAATTTGAGTGCTTATTATGAGTTTATGAGTTTTATTTATTACATTTTAATTTTGCTCTGTTTGAGCTCTCAACCTTAGCCCTTGGGAAAAATTCCCTTCAACAGTGGGAAAGGAAATCCAAAGAATATATGCAACCATGTAGAATTGATAGGTATATCCATTACTTGGGACACATAATATCCAAGGAAGGAAACCGTGGTAGATATAGAGAATATTGAAGATATTAAAGGATGGTAGACACCTAAGCACATAACATAGGTAATTTCATTCATGACGCTGGATGGATCCTCTAATAAGCCCCATGAATATTCATAGAGTGATTCTCCAAGATTACTCACCCTATACATATGTATAGAAAAAGGGAATTAAATATGGAAGGACACCAAAGCGTGAAGAAATTTTCCAATTTTTAGTGGAATTGGTTAATAGTGCACTCATTATCAATATTGTTGATTAAAATAAATATTTCGTGGTATGTGCATATGATTTCAAAGAGGTACTTCGTGGTGTTCGTACTCGAAGTGGACATGACGTGTTATAAATATAGAATTGTAAAGAGCATGAAAAGAATTACGTGACACATGATTTATATATTCTTTCCATAGTTCATGCAATAAAATTAGAGACATTAATTATTGGTTGGGAGTTGGGAGGGTGGGGGAGGAACAATGGACTTTAAATTATAGGTAAATAATATGGCTATTATTTCTTTGTGAATATGGTTTTGACATTAAACATATTAGAGGGAAAGAAAGCAAGGTTGGTAGAAGAATATATGCCATGCATGTTATAACCATTAGCATTTAAAAATCAGATTTAAAAAATAGAAATTTGGAAGCTACTATTTCATATGAACAATGCATACATATAAAAGAAGGATTACATAAGGAAATTGTACAACAAAATTATGAAGAGTATAAGCTGGAAGAAAATGTAATTATAATGCATGAAAACAAAGAGTATAATCCTAATCCTTATGAATTAATAAATCTAGTATTAAAATAAATGCATAATTTTCTATATGTTAAGCATCCTAGTGACAAAAGTGAATTGTAGTGTTAATAAGTCAATATTTTTGGCTAAAATTGAAAAGTGATGTTTTTGATTATATAGTCAAGTGTATGGAATGTCAAAGAGTAAAGGTTGAACATGGGTATCTAGTATGTTAGCTACAACCATTAACAAGTCTAAATATAACAAAGAAGTGGTAGTTTTTGATTTTATCACTAAATTTTCCAAGACAATAAAGTGACGAAACGATCCAATGATGGTAGTGGTGGACAATGAAAAAAATCTGCTCACTTCATTCCAATTTAAATTGACTAATAAGGAAACTTTCATGAAATAAATTGTTAGGTTTCATGGAATGCCAAAGAAAATTGTTTCCAACAAATATCAAAAGTTTACTTCAAAATTTGGATGGAATTATTCAATGGCTTTGGTACTAGTTTTAAATTTAGTATACCCCATCATATGCAAACATATGAGAAAATAGAGATCTTTTTCAAGTTGTTGAAGACATGTTAAGAATGTATTTGATGGATAAACCATCTAAGTGGGAGGAGTACTTGCATTTAGTTTAATTTTCCTACAATAAGGGACATCCATCTTCACTAAAGATGATTCCATTTAAATCTCTAAATGGAAGAAAATTATAATACTCCAACTAATATGGGAAATTCAATAAATATAGTATTATTTGGTTTAGACATGCCTAGAGAAGTGGAAGAAAATTATAGTCAAGATCAAGAATAATTTAAATATGTCATAGGACATGCAAAATAGTTATGTAGATAAAGGTTAGATACCAAGGGAATTCAAAGTTGGGGAGCATGTGTTTTTAAAAGTGAAACCAAGAAAGAGTTATTTCAAGATGTGAAGCTACACTAAGCTAACACTGAATACTATTGTCCATTTGAAATATTGGATAAGATAGTGCATGTTGCATACATGCTTCAAATGAGCCACATGAGTCAAAGGAACCACATGTTGAAGATTCAAATAAAGAAGAACCAATACCTAAGGTTGTTGTATATCACCATCCACACCACCCAAAGAAACAATAAACATCAAGGCCAGATCATGAGTGTGAGTAAACTCACTATGGATCAACATGAAGAGGCATGATTAGAAATGGCTCATTGAAAAAAAATGGTTTGTTTTAATCAAAACATATATATTTAACGCTCAAGTAACAAGTTTAATGATCTTAATCCCTTCACCAAAACCTTCGGTGAAGACCTATTTTCACACCTTCAAATTGTTTATACATGTAGAAGTTTTGATTGTGTAGAGTTATGGACAAGCCAAAAAGAGCTTGTGAGCATTATGTTGTGCATCAAATACATATCCTAAGACAAAGGAATATATAAAATACACTAAAAAAAACTATTTGTTGTGACATGGAGTAAGGAAATGTGGCAATGTGGGAAAGGTGGAATGGAGCCTACTCTACACTACATAAACGTTGGGCTATGCAAAGGTTCATGCACCTGATGGAATGGAAAACAAAATATATTTGGACCACATGGAGAATTGGGCATGTAAACAATAGGAGACCAATTCCATGATCCATGCTCAACACTCTACAAAAGGTTAAGGAAAGAGCATTTAGTAGAGGAAGCTTTCAAGGGACATGATTTATATCTTTACTAAGAACTCCATATTAATATGGAGCTCCACCTCCATGTATGAAGAAAATGAATATCCCAGAGACAAATAAGGATATAGACCTACCTAATAAATGATGTGGACGTACATGGTGGTGACACTTAGGTAACGCAATGAATAGGAAGATGTCGTGTGGCATCAACATTACAAAAGGTAACCTTAAAAGAAGAAATGTGATACCACAATCCATTATAGGAGATGGTTATAGTGGATGGGTTCCATTGACAATATTCAGTGGTATACAAGAAAAATGGAGGAAATTAAATGAGTTTAGGAGTCTCTCAAAATTCTAAGTCGAAATAAATTGATAGATAGATAATAAATATGCATTAATAAAACAAAACAAAAAAGAAAATTGTTCATATATTAGGAATATTTTGGAGCACAAATTTTGAGAATGTGAAGCATAAAGACAAATAGGAGTGTATGATCTTGTCTATGGGAAGTGAGGATTATAGCATTACCAACATACAATATACAAAATATGGCCAAGGAGTAAAATATACAAATTAAATCTCTTTTAGAGAGCTTAGCTTCCATTTGTAAAAACTTCAAAACATTTAAAAATAGACATTATAACCTACATAGGATCTTATATTATTAAGAAAAAGAAAATCCTTAAATCTATGATTTATAATTAATGAAAAAGTAGACATCATAACCAACATAGGATCTTATATTATTAAGAAAAAGCAAATCCTTAAATCTATGATTTATAATTAATGAAAAATAGACATTATAACCTACATAGGATCTTATATTATTAAGAAAAAGAAAATCCTTAAATCTATGATTTATAATTAATGAAAAAGTAGACATCATAACCAACATAGGATCTTATATTATTAAGAAAAAGCAAATCCTTAAATCTATGATTTATAATTAATGAAAAAGTAGACATCATAACCTACATAGGATCTTATATTACTAAGAAAAAGCAAATCCTTAAATCTATGATTTATAATTAATGAAAAAGTAGACATCATAACCTACATAGAATCTTATATTACTAAGAAAAAGCAAATCCTTAAATATATTATTTATAATTAATGAAAAAGTAGACATCATAACCTACATAGGATCTTATATTATTAAGAAAAAGCAAATCCTTAAATCTAGTAATATAATCTACTAAGACCTTTTTACATAATATTAGGATAATAAAGAAATCACTTTTCTTTGATATTATTTAAAAAAAAAAAAAAAAAAAAAAAACTATTAATCTAATTAATAAGCTAAAACTAGATAGAAACTTAGAATTTTTTTAAGGATTAATAATTAATAAATAAGTAGACATTATAATCTACATAGGGTCTTATAAAATGAATAATAATCAAACTTTTTAATCATTTAATATAATCTACTAGGACCTCTCTACATAAAATTAGGATAAGAAAGAAAATACTACACTGTGACATTATTAAAAACAAAGCTTTATGTAAATTAAAAATAATAAACAACATGAAATAATTAGCCTAAAATTAAATTAACATAAGACTTTATAAAAAAGGGATATATAATTAATAATAAGAAATATTAAACATTAGTAGCATTAAAACAACATAATAACTAAAACTCAACATAATATAAATAAAAATAAAATAAATTAGAAATAAATGAAATTATTTAGAAATTAAAACATCTGGTCGGCTCTCTTTCTTGTCATTTTCCACTATTTATTTAACACAAATTGTCTCTCTTTTTTGCAGATTTTTCCTGATGATGGGTCTTGTTTTAGACTCGAAACGTAGACTTAAAAATGAGAACTGTGGAGATTCCGAGCTTTGATTCTAAAAATATACACCACAGAAATCTACAATCCATTATTTAAAAATACATAAAGGCCATTTCCTGTTAATTTTCCCAGATGAGTTCCCAAGGTGAAATCTTTGTGTTGACATAATATATATGATTAATCTTTAACATTGTTTTCTATACTTAATTACAATGTGAAATAATTATACAATCAAAACTAATGTAGAGTGAAGGAGGCATTTGAATCTGGTTGGTAGTCTCTTTTCCGCTAAGATAGAGAAAAAATGATGAAGGGAAGCAATAAAGAGGCAAAACCAAAATAAGAAAAGGTGATTTACTCAAACATTGGGAATATTTGGAGCATTGGAAATTGAAATATTGGTACATTAATGACGTATATGTGGCTAGAGAAGACCGAGAATGTGAAATAAAGGACAAAGAGGAGTGTATGAGTTTGTTCATGGAAAACAAGGATTGTCTCATAGCCAAGATGTAATGCGCAAAACAGAGCCAAAGAGTAATAACATACAAAATATTTATTAAATATTTTATTTCTTCTATTTGTAATAACTCTTGAGCATATGAATAGCCAAATAAAGGACATTTCTTGTTGATTTTCTACCCCTAGGTTTATAAGGTAAAATTTGTGATTTTTTTTTAAAGCTAAAAGGATATGCCTTCTATATCATATTATATACAAAAATATACACCAATCCAAGCAGAGGCCTACCACTTGGGAAACCAGATTATCCACTAACTCAAATGAATATTATTCATCATTAACAATAGTTTTCCTACTAACTAGAGGTTTTTCCAAAGGAGAGTATCTTGAAATTGTCCATTGATAGCTAAACTTTAAAAGAGAAATAACTATAAACAAGTTTAAGTGTCAAGTACAAGAAGAATTTACTTAAGTGCAATTTCTAGAGTTTCCTCTTCTCTAGCCTCTATGTACCATCATTGATAATCTAATGAAGAGTCATTAGAAATCACCACAGGTTAATTAAAGAACCATCTTAATCCATGAGATCCATCATCCTCCCAAGTCTATTTTCGTTTCTCATAAATTTGATTCATTGAGATGCCAAACCCAAAAATTCCTTTACAAGAAGCTTTAAACTTATATTAAAATATGTGGATTGTGTGGTAGAGATCCTCTAACTCTTGTTTAGTCAGTTCTAGGGATTGAGTGACTAAAGTATTTATTACCAATACATTTTCATTGTTTAGAAATACCTAATGTCACAAATGCATGAGTGGAGAAAGTCACTCACCTAACTTACCATTTCTTCTATAAATTAGCTATCGAACATGTCTCGTTTCTTCTCCCTTACTATCACCTCCACTTTATCCAAATCCTTTTTGGCTATGTATGAAATTTTTCTGTGAAACCCCTCTAATGGTACCATTACTTGTTCAACCTTCATAATTTTTCTTAATCTAAAGGCTTATTATTCTTGTTAGTGAAGAGTAGTATCATTCCTTATCCTTTCTCCTATAAGAAAACCCCCCATTGATACCATCATTATTGCTTCGCTTTTCATAGTCAATTTCCCCTGGCCTCTTCTTGAGAAATGAGCCAGAGGACGAGATGCAGAGACAAGAATCAAGATGAAATAGAGTTCCCCTAAGATCACTAGCTAGTGGATGCACCAATAATGGTATTCCACCATTGTGAGACTAACACCAAAATTATTCACTACTAAATCCTTTCCATCATCTCTGGGTCTAAATTTAAAGTTAAAAATTTTTCTTTGGTATCCACCACCCTACATTATCACTTCCTCCTCCATTATTATCACTTATATGTAGTACTCATTGTAGATACATTCATGAAGGAAAAAGGATCTATGGCCATAAGCTTATAAATCCCCTACTTTCTTAGTAAAACCTAGGGTCCTTTACCAACACCATCTTTGAGATTTATGATTAGCGATAGAGGTGAATTAATGATTAGGAATGTGGGTTATCCTGCCTTGAACCATCCATAATTATCCCATCGAATTGCTTGATGTCATACACTTGTCATCATCAAGAATACCCATAGGTGTTCTAAGCCTTGTGCATTGAGTGGCTCATGCATGTCTTTGCTTGTATGCAAAAAGACACCCCATCCAAGTTGAAGGTAAATTATATGTTTTTTTTTTTAGTGGAATAAAATGTGTATTACCTTATAAACAAGAAATTACATAAGAATGATGAAGGTTTTAGATTAATTGGTCACTAGGGAAGCCTGACCATATCGAAAAAAGCACTCTTATAAAGGATGAAGACAAAAAGCTTCCCATAAGTTCAAAATATGCCATACATATTTTTATATATGAGCCTTTGAGGCCATGAAAATAAACTAAATTAATAAAAGATTGTGAAAGCAAAGACATAACAAAAATAAAGAAACTAGGAAGTGGGGTCTGAATTTGTAGTTGTGACCTAGATAAGATCCTTATTGTTTCTTGCTGAGAAGTCAGTAGTGGGGGGAATGTTGAGGTGTTTCTTTATTCACTCCAGTCATTGATCCAAGTTTGTCATATGCCAATGTAGATTCTCTATGGAGAGAAGGAGATCCTCTTCGTGCTCATGTTGATCTAGTATAACCCTGCCAAGAAGAAATTTGATACACCAATACAAGTCCACCATATGCATATATTGATTGAATCGCTCACATGTTTTCCTTGTTTCGGTCACCCAACTAGCAACCTCATCAATTACCTTAGTGTATGAGAGAATTTTCTGTTAGGTGGTTCTATCTCTCTTAGCATGAGTTATTTCTTCTTAGTGGGGCCTAGTGTAAGTTCCCAAAAATAAGCAACATCTTCCTCCAGTTTGTGGTGGGTTCATGTACTACCTTGACTAGCTTGTTCTTGATAATATGCAACACCTCGTCTAACCTAGGCTTGATAGTGTGGCATGGTGGTTGCACGAGGGAGGGGACAAGACTAAGGAGCATGTAAATGAGTGTTAGGAACAAGACCAAAAAGGATAGGTGAGTGGCCAAGGAAATCAAGGCTAGGCCACATCGACATCTCGAACCAAGAAATTAGGTCAAACACAACCTAGGGTGGTTAGGGAAGGGCCAAAAAAATGAGTGCCAATAGAAGGGAGCACCATGAGGTTCAACCATAAAAGGGAGAGGATACCCTAGAGAGGTGGCAGGAAGAAGATTAACATATGAGGAGAGAATACCATGCGACAAGGAGGAGAACCATACCTAAAAATAATACCAAGAGAAGAGAGCATGAAACAAAACTAGGAATAGATAAGGGAAGACCTACTCGAGTGAAAATACTCTCTTCTAATACAAAAATTCTTCACAATTGTGGTTGGTCAACTTTGAGACTTGGTAAAGAAGTTCATGTAGAGAGTGCTTCACTAGGATAAAACAGAGTGCCAACTTTGGTTAAGAGGAGAGAAATTCATCTTGTCATCTGGCTTTATGGAGTGAATCTCGCTGACGAGGCAATTTTTCCATTCTCCAATCTCAACTGGCTTGTCCTCATACCTCATTTTGAGAAATACCTCATTTTATTTACATTTGAGTGATTGATTTATACTTTCCCTTATCTTCATCGTTTGGATTTTAATGCTTTTTGGTCCTTTGAGGTTTTAGCCTGATCGCTTGGTAATGAGTGAGTTTGTGCATTGATTTTGATTGTTTTACTACCTTTCCTCTCCCATTAGTTTTCAAATGGATGCAATTTTGATGTATGCCGCTCATAAATTGAATTATTACTTCTATCATTATGGCTCCTCATTCCTATGTGTTCCTTCTTTGAGGTGCCTTGGCCTTGGTTTATCATTAACTCCACGTGACATTTCCATAACCTGCAATATGTAAAAATAATTACATATTAATTGCTTATAAATATATCACATACTAAAATTTTATGCAACATTAATAAATATTCATAATAAAACTTGTCCCTATATAATTATATATTTTCACTAATAGTTATATTATGAATATTAAGAAATAATTTGTACATATATAAAATATAACATTATTAATTAACACAAATTCTAAATGTATGTATATATATTATCTTATAAACTTACTTGATCAAAGTGTAATATATACATACTACATATCGTATCATTAATACATCATCATATATATGGTCCAGGTATATATTATAAATATAATACAATAAAATTCGTACGTAATCATATTTAAACACTAAAAGGCACTTGTAAAAGGAATATAGAAGACATATATAACATGCGTCCTTTTAGAAAATTAAGAATTATGTTGTAGAAAGTAACATGGGGAAATTCAAAGCGAATGTCACTAGGAACAACAATTAACAATTGAAACAAAAGATGTGAAAATTAAATGAGGTAAATGATACTAGGTATGTGATCTATGAATCCTTTTCACTCGGCATTTAAATTATATGTTGCCATCAACTAAATGCATGTTGTCTGGAACTTTAAACATTTATAACGTAAGACCACATTATTTATTCGATGTTTGGTTTGGGTCACATAGCCATGGTTGGGCAATAATCACTTTATTTTTTCCATGATGTTTGGTTTGGGTCACATAGCCATGGTTGGGCAATAATCACTTTATTTATTCCATGATGTTTGGTTTGGGTGACATAGCCATGGTTGGGCAATAATCACTTTATTTTTTCCATGATGACTAGTCCAAAGCCACGCCAAATTATTTGATTTATTTGTTATCTTTCTTATTCTTCATGGGTGTTTGACCCCAAAAAACTAATTGCAAAGGCCACTAAATAAATATGTTGTTGGACGAATGCCAAAATGAAAAACCATACAAGTTTTATATGAAGTCGGAAACCACTAATAAATGAATGAATTATGGATAGTTTAACTTATAAGAGATTAAAAATAATAATTTATGGGATTACTAATTTTTTATTTTTTTGCTTTTTGCAATTTAATCAAATTGATGATAACTAACTTAATCAATAACAGTATGTAGCGAGAATATGTATATCTTCACCGCATCAATTAAGGGCAACACAAAAATGAAATAAGTGTTGTTGACTTATGTTGTTCCTCACCACCAAAATAAACGTCGCATCAATAGTTATCTAACGCCATTTCATGCCAAAATGTAATGAAGTTATAACAAATTTGGTATTGTTATTGTTATCCCTTGGACACTTAACTTATTGACATTGTTACTGTTCGTGTTGGAATTGTTACCGTTATGGTTTGACCGCAAGGAGTGCTATAACCCAACATGATATTTCCCCATTAACACTAAACAAGCAGATACCACTGAAAACCCAAAAAATTCCATTTCCACGGGATTTTCTTGATCTAATTCACCATTTTAACACATTTTACTCTAGATTTCTCATCACATGGATCTGCAAATGATTTTGATTGTTGTTTGCAGCACATAATCTTCGTCATTTTTCCCATCATTACAAAGCTTCCAAGAATTGTCTCTAAACTAGCAAATGCTAGATCAATGTTACTTTTCTTTACCATCTCTATCATTTGATTTCAATTGATTTTATCATTAATTTTTTGGTTTTTAATAGTAATTTTTTGTACCTCTGTAACAAGGTTTGATCACAATCAAAATTCTCAACACTCAACAAAGGGGACAAAAGGGACAAAGAGAGGATCTCAATCATCCCATTGGGTTCGTGACATCTCTGATTGGAAAATTGATTATGATCAATGGCTACTTTAAGGACAATGGAACTATCCTCTGTTAATTTTGGGAGTATCAAATCAAATTTGCATCTCTGTAATTTTGAAAAATTTCATTTTATAGTCAAATGAGGGGGAAGCCTCTGTGTATTAAATAATTGAAACTTTTGTGACTTAGGTTGGGGGATTTGTAGTCTATAGGATAGGAGTATGAAGAAACACACTCTTAAATGGTTGAGGTTGTAAGCCACATCATGAGGAGAAATTTTGGACCGAAAGGAAATGTTAAAAATTATGTGACTATAGAGTATGGTTAATAATGATAAGTTTATGAGCTTGGTTTTATTCAATGCATATTCTTGTTATGTTATGTTAAATTCCATGGTTATATCTACTATCTTCTTTATCTTGTGTAGTTTGATCTCTCAAGGTTAAGAAGATATTAGATTGCCATTTTAGTGATTTGATTCCATAAACAACCAACGATATTCATTACATTTCTTTTCTTCTTCACTTTAGTTCAATTTGTATCTTTCCTTATTCGATCAACATTTATCTCAAGTGACTTGCGTCCTGAGGTCAATGATTGATATGGGCATTTATCTGATCTATATAACTGTGATTTTATTCTAGAGATTTAGATTCTAGAAGAATGTCACTTTCTATATGCAAATTGAATTAATGTTATAATTTGTTATAGTACTTTCTTATTAACATCGTTGCCTTTGATTATGAGTTTATTGGTTGGGTTCATGAACTTGTAATTGAAACTTATTTTGTTTTAAGAAATTTCTATAGTTCCTCTTAGGCATATCTCGACCAAGAATTGATAATATAATATAGGTTTTTATAATCCTTAATTTGTGGTGTTGAAACTAACAAAGCTTGACCTTCGTTAGTTTGAGATAGTTGAAGTTTGCTTTTATGTAACTTTAAGTCTTTCATTTATATCACATTAAGGATTACTTTATTTTTAGTTTAATTTATAATTTAATTTTAAATATTAGTTTGAATATGGTATCCTTTTATATTTTGCTAGAAAATATATCTACATTCCACACACCACTTACAATATGTTCTGGTGTGTGTTTCTTGTATCCTAGTCTTTTAAGTTCCTTATATCATTGAGCTTCGATTTTGTAACATATATTTTGCAACATATTTTCGGATAATTAGTATTCATTTGTAATACAGTTCATTAATTATATTAAGTCATAGAATAAGTAGATTAAATTAAACAATAACATAGATTAACTATAGGATAAAATAGGATAGGAACACCCCTTGTCTTTTCCTTTGAAAGGGGAAGAGGAAAAAGGTTAATGGAGCCCTAAAACCCATCGAAAATGACCACACCAAAAAACTAGGCCTATTTAAATATCTCCGGTCTAGGTTTTTTCTCCCTTGTTGACTAGGGTGCATAAGATCTGCATCAATTGGATGAAACAAACACTACAGGGAAAAGATCCTCTGGGGGAGATTATAACGGAGGTTTTTAGTGTTATAAAATTGACCAAAATTGTCAAAAAAAAATTGCTACAACATCCGTTTTTGGTAACGAAGGTTTTGGCGGAGCTTCTAATAGAATTTCAACACAACTATAAAAAACTAGGCGGCCGAAGGTTGTTACAAATGTTTTTATCATCGATGTGCTAATCAGGTGTCAACACACCGGTGCATTTTACATTGAACGCACCAGTACTGTAAACCTACCAAGCATCGGGACGGAAAAAAAATTTAGGATGCCTCGGGGCATTTAGCAACATCCCAGTGCATGCCAGCTAGACAGTCGCCCCAGGGCAATTGAAGGTGCGTGCACCAGGCCGTTAAGGTGTAAAACCGCACCGGGCGCACTGTAGGTGATACAACGCACCGAGTCATTCTAATTGGTATTGGTATTTGTGTGGTGCCCATAGGTCGTATCAACGCATTGGTGCCAGTATTATACAAACGCACTGGCGCATAATATCACATAAGCACATCGAGCGTTCTGATTGGTATTGGTATTTATACGATGCCCATAGGTCATAGAAACGCACCGGTGAGCAGTCTCACATAAACGCACCATTGTGTAATATCACACAAACACATCGAGCGTTCTAATTGGTATTGGTATTTTTGTGGTGCCCATAGGTCGTAGAAACACATCGATGTGTAGTAACTAACACACACTGGTGTTCATTTTGTATTTTTTAGAAACATCGACCTGTGACAGTGCAATTATTGTGATTTTTAAAAATTCATTATTCATCAAAAGTTGACACATATCTAATAACAATATTCATATCAATTAAATTTTTATTAGTGCATTTGAATGTGATGTTTGGATTAATTTTTTATATCATATCATTAGATTTCGCATCTCTTCATTATAATATCTAATCATCCATATATTTAATCAGTGGTGTTACATTTCACAACGACAATGGAGAACACAATAAAATAAATTAAAATGTATTTTATTATATATATATGAATAAGACATTTGTCATACAAAATTGGACAGTTATTGGTAACCCTCTATCTTTCACTTGGGACACTGTGTCCATTACATTAAACAAAATGTCTAATTTCACAGAAAAATATTTCAAAAAATACAATGCCTTGCTTTGATATCCAAACATATTGATCATCATTCTTCGCTTGAACTGCTATCATTGCTTGAGCTACTTCCATGACTTGGGTTATTTTGATGAATGTTTTGCTCACGGTGTTGATTGTTTTCTATTCTTCACCTTCCATCTACAAACATAAAAATAAACTGTAATGAGTGTATATACATTGGTGAGAATAATGAAAATTGCAATATTAAATAATATACATCAATGTAAATCGAAAAGAAATGACGTACCATAGCAAGAATTGACTCATGAACTATACAAATTATTTCAAAACCAAATTTCATGCCATCTTTCAACATTTAATTTGTTGGCACAACTCCATACTTTGTTTCCTCCAAGTTTTATACCCCATAAAAAATCATATATTTAATATAAAAGATTTTTTTTGTTCTATTAATTATAGACGGAGCTAAGTAAAACAATATCGATAGATGCTTACAAATTCCACAATTAATTTCTGATATGCCAACATATACTGACAACCCATAATTAACCCAATGCCAATCAATTCGTCTGACGGTTCTTCTTTGTATGTTAGCACCTGTTTGAATACATTCAATGATGATTGTCGTAAAACAAATTAAAATATACAAAAATTAAATCTATTTAAGTTGTTATAAGGAAGTAAAAATTACTTACAAACTTAGATATCAACCCTTTTCTTCCTTGTCATCTTGTTTTATGTGCTGAATGGGTTCCATTTTCTTTTCTTTTTTGCAAGAAAATACTTGAAAATTAATATTTAATGCTAAATTGTTTATTTATTGTAGCTAATCGAAAAATTCAATGATTACATATTATATTCGAAGCACGTTGTTATTGAGATGGCTCCTCGTGCGATGCAATTATGTCCATTTCTTTGACCATCGTATTGTACACCTTTTTGGACATTCCTACTGGAATATTTCTGATATCATCTTGTTCATCCTTCGAGATTTTCATAATCTTTTTGAAAATGTAACATGACAATAAACTATTTAATTTTTATATTGATATATGAAAAATAAATATAACAAAAGTGATATTTATAAATGATTGCTTTCTAGTAATATATACATATAATTATAGAAAAACATTTAAAGGAATATTACTTTTTCATTCCTTTTTTTTTGTTGTTGTACCTTTTTTCTATTAAAAGTCAGACATGTCTCATTGACCAATTCTCTGGAAACTCATCTTGTAGTTTAGATAAAATTTGGTTCTTGGAATCATTGGATTGATTTTTGTATTGTAAGTAGAAATAACGTCTATACATTCGTTCGACTAGATCCCTCAAATTTTTGTAAAATTTTTTCCCCCTTTTGTTAACCTCCAACACCACTCAGAATGAGCTAAGGGGAAACTCATTTTCATTAGCATGTTCTATTTTTTTTTTCTTTTCTTAGAACAACATTCCTTTTATGAGTTGCTAGTCCCTGTAGAACAATAAACATATGTGAATTAGTAGATTGTTTGAAATATGTTATCTAATATTTTTAAGTATATCATTAATTAAAATTAAAAAAAGAAACTCATATTGGATCGATAGTATTTTTTCATTCACCTGATTCATCCTTCTGCAATTTTTCCATCAAGCTTTTATGCTCTTCTAGTCCTAGATCAGAAATAATCTTATTGAGCTTCGTCATTTTGTGGCTCTGCATGATACACAGTAAACAATACATATTAGTTAAACTTACATATAGTTCAAAAATAATAATTTTTGTAAAGAATTTATAAAGAACTTGCATTTTTTGCTTTTCTCGATGTGCTATCAATATTTTTGTTACTTGACCTCTTGTCATCCATTTCTTTATCAATCTGAAACATGTACCATACCATTCATTAATATATTTTATAAATAAATCACAAAAATTTTAGGTCAAAATAAAAATATCAAGAAAACGGTGCGTCTTTCAAATAGTATGCACTGACGTCGGTGTGACATGTTCTTTTAAACGCGCCGCCAAAACAATAGAAACATCGTACGATGCTCTCTGTCAACAAGGAGAATCGATGTGTAATATGTTAACCAACGCACCAATTAACACAAACAAATTAATAAAAATACTCTAGTGTTAGTTTTATAGAATATGATGTCATGGAGGGGGTGGTGCATCATGTTCTTATAAACGCACCGAGAAAATAGAAGACCACTGCACGGTGCTCTCTTTCAACAAGGAGACTCGGTGCGTAGTATGTTAACCGGTGCACCGATTAACACAAACATAAAAGTTTTTTTTTTTTTCAAACAATACGTGTGTGGTGCGCTATTTTATATAGGGCACACAGATTAAAAAAAAAAACTGTTTTTAAATTATTTTTATCAAACATTATGTCCGTGATGCGCTGTGATAAAATAGTGCACCAATGTGCTATTTTACATAGGGTGCACCGATTAATAAAATTCTGTTTTTTTAAAATTCAGGCAAGGGTCGACCTAGATTAGGATTCGACTCTGCAAGTTGTTCGAGTTAGATGTCATAGGCCTATAAATATAGCAATACAAACCCTATAAATCTAAAATGAAAATCCATAATTCTGAAGTCACACAAAGAGGAAGAAGCAAGGATAGAAACAAAAAGAATCAAGGGTTTAGCATAAGAATGGATTTTTTTTGTTTTTTTTGTTTTTGTCTTTTTTTTTTTTTTTTGCAAGTCGTCCCATGGGTTAGATGTCATAGGCCTATAAATATAGCAATACAAACCCTATAAATCTAAAATGAAAAGCCTTAATTCCGAAGTCACAGAAAGAGGTAGAAGCAAGGGCAGAAATAAAAAGATCAAGGGTTTAACGTAAGAATGGATTTTTATTTATTTTTATTTTATTTTATTTTATTTATTTATTTTTATTTTTATTTTTTATTTTTTTTTCTTCTGAAAATGAACAGTAGAATTTATATTTTTTACTTACCATGTATTAAATCAAACAAAAAATGTAAAAAAAAACAATTATTATAGTAAAATTTAATCACCAGATGGTTTATTACAATTATTACGGGTCTTCACTACGATGCTGCTTCACTGTGGATGACCATTTGTCGAGGTTGAAATCGCATGACCATTTGAATATTTTAAGAGTACGTATAATTTCAAAAACATGATTTTGTTATTTTTTATATTAATAAAATTTATCCCATACAGGGATCATAAAACATAACTAATTTTGTATATTATTGCATGTGTTTATAACTTTGTAGTGTCATTATCCTTTGTTCATGCGTGGGTGTGTGAAACATGAATTCCCCCAAGACCTAGGACGTGCCATATCTAAATTATCTGAATTTGTACGTTGGATCACGTCAAAGGAGATTCATGTGGCTAGCATTCCACGGTGGTGTAAATAGATATTTTAGATTGTTTGTATGTTTGAGAAGGCGCTGCTAACTAGTTTCATGGACTTGCGGGTTCATCTTCTAATCCACCTAGTAGATGAGGTTGAATTAGTTGGGGCAGTTTCTTCGGCATTGGATGTTCTTCTTAGAGAGGTACATGAAGAAATTGAAAGGTTTTGTTTGACAAAGGGAAAAATCCGAGGGGTCTATGGTAGAGGGGTACATATCGTACAATTCTTTTTATTATGCCAGTGAGTACATCAAGCAGATCGACAACAGATCAGGTGCGGTGATTTGGGACGATGAAAGGGATGAAGACAAAATAGAAGGGGAGCTACTCCAAATGAATGGAAAAATGTGCTTGATAAAGAGTAAGCGACTTATAATTTTTCAAATTTACACAAAGTAAATATTCATGTTGAACTTCGATATAATGTATATTTTGATATCATATGTGCTATATGTCGGTTTGATTTCATCAGCTAATGCAGAAATTGAAGCAATCAATAAATTTGTTCTTTACAATTCCGAAGAGACACAACCATGGGTCGCATTGTACGAACAAAAGAGGATGAAATGCGATAGTGGCAGAAAAGTATTCAGAGGGTTGAATGGTAGAAGTGTGCCTTATCCCAATCATTGAAAAGAAAATATGCAAAAAATATACCCCAACAGTTGGTTTGTTGATCAAGTCAAGGAGAAATACGGTGCAATTGATCGTTACCTGTGTGCTAAAGAGGATGCACTAAACATAGGGATTGGGTGCACCCACTCGGTAATAATCTATTTATGTACATTGTAAACTTAATAATGCACCTTTGAAATGAAATTACATCTACATTTCATATTTTAACTGTTGGGTTATTATAAGACACATGACACTATGATTTTTTAAATTTTTTATAGGTGCATTTGTTCCCATCTATGTGGGCATATGGACACCATTTTAGTACAGAAAATGTCGACGATGGACACATGACACAATACTGTGGAGTGGAAGTCGAGTTTGATCAATCTAGTCGATCTAGCCACTGTAATCAAAACCTAGTATGAGGGACATTAGGTTATATCGAAAAGATACAAGAGATCATTGAAGTGGATTTCTCTTCTTTCCAATGTGTTATTTTTAGGTGCAAGTGGTGGGACACCTTTGGTTGGAATAATGTAAAGGAAGGTCGTGATAGTAGGCTGATATGTATCAACTCTAGAAATATGTGGGATGAAGCTAAGGAGGCCTATGCTTTCCCCAAACACTCCAACTAGGTGTTTTTTTACCCAAATGTGTTGGATAGGGATTGGTGGTTTGTATTGAGACATGACCCTAGATCAAAACATATTTTTGAGAACAATATTGTTATCATGCCAATCAAGCTCGAAGATAATGAGGGTGATCATGAGAACCAAAATTGATAAGGTACATGTGTTATTTCATCATTTATACTTTTTAAGATGGGTTTTTATAAAGAAGAGGACTTAATTACCTTAAAACTAAGACTCTTTTTTTTCGAAACATTATAATATGTATTTTGAATCAATTGGAAATTTGCATTGTGTTAATGTTAAAATCATTTCACTTGATAATTTGCAATTATGTTGATCTCGAAAACAATGGCATACTGTATAATTTTTTTTTTTTTCTATAATGTCAATTCCTAAAATAATACAACTACTTGATTTCTTTAAATCTGTGTGAATGATATCTTCAAAATGTATACTGTTATTTTTGGTATGTAAGATCATAATAAAATAATGATAATTCTAAAGTACATGAATTTATTTGCATTATTTTCTAGAATTTATTATGTTACACAAATTCATATTATTCTAGATTTATTATTTTACAATTATTTATATTCATACGAATTTACAATTTTACAATTATTGTAATTTAACAATATCTATGGTATACATTTTACTTACAGTAGTTATGGTTCAAAATTGACAATTAATTTACAATTTTACAATTTTACAAATTTTTTTTTTTTAATAAAATTGAATGATGAAAATACATAAAAATACAATTATAATTTTACCATTTCACAATACAATTAAAATTTAAATTACAATTACAATTTTAGAATTTAACATACAATTACAATCATTTCACATTAATACAATTAAAATTTTACAAATATTTTAAATACAATTACAATTACAATTAGAATCAATTATAATTACAATTTTACAATTTCACATACAATTAAAATTAAAATTACAATTTTAGAATTTTACATATATACAATTACAATTAAAATTACAATTACAATCATTTCACACCAATACAATAAAAAATTTACAAATATTTTACATACAATTACAATTACAATTTTACAATTTCACAATACAATTACAATTACAATTTTAGAATTTAACATCCAATTACAATTAAAATTACAATTATAATCATTTCACATTAATAAAATTAAAATTTTACAAATATTTTACATACAATTACAATTAGAATTAGAATCAATTACAATTACAATTTCACATATAATTACAATTACAATTACAATTTTAGAATTGTACATATATACAATTACAATTAAAATTACAATTACAATCATTTCACTCTAATACAATAAAAAATTTACAAATATTTTACATACAATTACAATTAAAATTAAAATTACAATTTTAGAATTTTACATATATACAATTACAATTTTACAATTAAAATTACAATTACAATCATTTCACATTAATATAATTAAAATTTTACAAATATTTTACATACAATTACAATTACAATTAAAATTTTACAAATATTTTACATACAATTAAAATTAAAATTACAATTAGAAATACAATTACAATTTTACATACAATTAAAATTAAAATTTCAATTATAATCACGACATAATATTTAATAAATTATATCATAATTTAATATTAAAAATAAACATCATGATCATGATAACCATCGTACAAACATCATATTCGACTAGAAAACAAATTCAAATTCGGTAACATCATCTAATCATTGTGATCATGATCATCTAACAAAACACAAGCATTGTATAACATCATCACAACATAAACATCAAGTATACATCTCATGTCAAATAACTGCTATCACATACACATCTATCTACAATTAGATGCACATTAAATGGACATATCTAACATGACCTAACAATATACACATCATGATGAACACCAACATGTAAATTAAGTACATCGGCAACATGAACATAAAATACATGGACAATATATATATATATATATATATATATATATATATATATATATATATATATATATAATGTCAAAAATATACAATTGTAGTATAACTGCATATAAATATCAAATATCAGCTGGTGGTACATCAATAGTAGTACTAGTCGAGGTCTGCTCAGTCGACGATGCAGCCTCGACATGCTCAGATAGATGTCGATCACGTGCCTACTGATCTGGAGGTGCCTCATGCTAATCAGGATCAACTGCCTGCTGATGATCATGACTGTTGGATGTTGCAGGCTGCTCATCTCCGATGTGAGGTGGAGGAGGAGGTGGAGTACTAGAACGATGATCACTCCCATCATGATCATTAGATGATGCACTAATCGACTGTTGACGTATTGCATCTCCACCATGCCTATGTCGACCGACCCTCCTCAGCCGTGCCAATAATCTGGTAGCTCCAACGATATGCTGCATCAGGGTCAAAATATCACGGGGCATGCCTCTCGATATCTCTGTCGGCCTATCATCGGCCTGTATCTCTCTGATAATGACCAGCTTGACTCTCTCTTCCACTAGGAGTCGACAGAGTTGGTCACCCAACTCCATCCTAAATCGATTGTCAGGTCTGCACCTCACATCCACCGATACCTGCGCCTGATCATGAGGACCATGTATTTCACTAGCCTGATCCTCCGCATCTGCCATCTACTCATCATCAGGATCTACACCTAGATAATTTGGTGGTAGTGGATGTTGGGTCTGTTTACTGGGTAAACTAACACAAGTTTTTTATTATCAATTTGGGCTTGTAGAACTTGGAAACATCTCCAAAATATATGGATTTCAACTACAGTCAAGTTTAGAAGATGAATTATTGAATTTAAAGGAAATTCATATTACAAATATAAAACTTAACTAAATAATTTCTAATTCAATTATGTAATAAGAAGAAGAAGAAGCTCCTAACTAATGATAACTTGTTTTTCCTTCTCTACAATACTACTTCATGAACATAAATCAAAACAACTAATGAACAATAGCTCAAGACGCATAAAATAATAATAGAAGAGGCTCATAACTAAGGAGGTCCTTGCTGTCCTTCATTACAAATTCATTCATCATTAATGCCATTGTTAGAAAACTGGAAATTCAGAAAATCACTGAAAAGCAAGAAAGATGAATTCTAGTTTCTAGTCCCTGATCAGATAGAAGGAGAGTTTAACTTAAACACTGGTTTGAACCTTCGTATGAAGATTAGAAATTATATTAGGATTCATCAAAAATCATAACATATCATCATACATCTAATTAACTGATTAAACATGAAACAAAACTAGTTCAAGAAATTGCAACTAAATTAACCAGAAAGTGCACTTAGCTTAGTGTGGGCCCTCCACCCTTGCCTCGCACAGTGAAAGCAATTCTCAGCTACTGAAACTCAATCAATCATTCACCATATAGAACAAAATAAAATAAGGTAGAACTGTTTCTACAATTATCTCTCCAAATTTTAGAAATATGAAAGTGAAATTATACAAATTCTACATACTCATGATTTCAATGTCTTAGGATTAAATACATAAATATGAAACAAACTTAACTAAAATGTACCTAACAGGAATGTATATCCTTATACTAAATATTCTGGACGAGATCATCCATCTAATCTCTCAAAATCTAGAAAATCCCATAAAATGCTAAATTTGGCCTATTTCCTAGGGATTTCCAGAATAACAGGTCTTGTTTGACTGGCTTTGACTAGGCTTGTTTAAGCTTGGTTTGACCGAAACAATAGGTGCACATCCATTCTTAGTTCCAAATATTTCTAGAAATTTTCTTAGTTCGAGCCCAAGTGTCATGCAAGTATGACATCAATGAAGCCATTACAAGAATTTCTAGTCCTGTCAAAAAACACACTTAAAATTCAATTTTTGTAGAAACTTCTAAAAATTGAAAAAATTAATTTATATACCTGAATATGCATAAATTTGTCAAAATAGAGTGAATATGGATGGTATATGGATGGATAGCATGGAAATAAAGTGTATTTAACTAAAACAATTGGATTAAAAACGAGGGCCAACATCTCCCCCTTGCTGATGTACAGGCATGTCCTCATGCTTGCTTCTTTCTCTTGGATCTCTTGAGCTCTGATGTAGATACTGTACATGACCTAGATGTCTCCTGTTGTGCTGCTTGCAAAAGACAATCTATCCCTTCATACTGTTATCCCTTATATATTGAAGCCATGAGTTTTTTCTTTCATACTTATACTTCCATGTGTTTTTCTCATTCAGCCCCCTATAAGCTTGTTTAGAAAGAAGGGTATTCTTTGTCTCTAATTTTCCAACTTTCTCATTTAGCTTTTCATTTTCCTTTATCAATTTGGAATTTTTTTCCCTGTATGTCTTGTTTTCTTGCTTCAAATGCCTCTCCAGAATTTTTCTTAACTCCAATTGATCTTTCAACTCTTTTATTTTGCTAAGGTGCAGTTCTTTCTCTTCCTCTCTTGTGTCTCTAGAAAATGAAGTGGCTTCTAGATCAACATTATCAAAGTATGAATCTCTACCCAATGTATTTTCATAGGCTTCTTTCTGCAATCCTTCAATGATTTCATCAACTTGTTTTTTTGTGGTAGGTGTTTCAACAATTTTTACCTCAAGGTCTTTCTCTTTACTACTTGTGTCTACTTGACTTTTTCTCCTATGTCTCCTGGGAATGGATAGGAAAGATGATTTTCTCTCAACCATGATAGTTTCTTGTTGCTTTTTGGACCTTTTCCTTGGATAAAAAGGTGAGTTCATTATGCTCTTTGTTTGATGCATTGGTTTAAACTTCTCCTCTATGATTTGTTCTTGAAAGTGATGTTGAGTTAAAAAATATTTCCACACTACACCCTTGGTTTTCATTTGATACTCTACAAGAATTTTGATGAATCCCTGATGGTATATTTGTGCTTCCTTGGGTTTAGTTTCATTCCTCACATTCTCTATCATTTTAATCAAATTTTTAGAGAAGAATTATGGAAAATTGACTTTCAATTCCCCCTTAATATGCTGGAGAAATTTGACATGATAGAGATGCACTACAATGTGCCTAATGTCACATGTGAAAAATATATGAATAATTAACACCAAATCTTCCCATGGCTCATTAAACCATTCCTTCGGAATCCCCTTGGTTCTATCAAATGATCCCTTCCTATTTTTCTCCAAAAAGAAATTCCATCCCTTATATTTAAAGTGCAAACCCTTATGATAATGTTCCCCTGACAGTGGTAGATCTAAGGCCTAAGAAATGAATTCTGGATTTAATGGGACAACTAAGTTTCCCACCATGGTTTTCTCTTGTGTGTAATTGTTTATGAACTACTTTGTGATGTTCTCATTGTGTCCATTAAACTGTTGGAGGAAGCATATTAGACTAGTCTGATAAAGTTTTTCTATGGCCTCTTTTTACCAATGCTCAATCTGGAAAACTTTTGGTTCTACCATGGTAGCCATTTGCCCTGAAAGCCAATTTATGTAAACTTGCATTGTCAACATTCTCATTTTGAAAATAAAAATTATGCACACATAGATCTTTTTGACTTATTCATGCATTTTGTTCATGGTGATAAGGCTTACCTCTTCTCTTATGCTCTTGACAAGGGAATGAAAACAATCTTCTTCAACCTTTGTTTTTTTACAAAAATGGGCCCACTGCTTCCACAAACTGATAAAAACACAAAATTTTGATATAGAAAGATCATAAAAACATTGTAAACATGTTTTTATTAATCTATTTCTCATTTTCTATTCTCTGTTTTATCAAAATTTTGTAAAAAAAATCTCCTCTGTTTTGATGTAGAATTATCTGTCTTTTTTTTTTTTTAAATTTATGCCATTGTGTTCTTCTTCTCTTCGATTCATACATAATTTTTCCTCCACAAAGACAAATTCATTGTGCATTCAAACTAGAATGATTTAGGCTCACTATTTTCAAAAATATTCAATGAATGGCTCATTGTGTATATGTCAAACAATCATCAGATAGCTCATAAAATGACTCACTGTATTTTTCAAAATTCACTCATTGTGCAACACACTGTTTAAAAAAAAATGAAATATGACAATTTCGTGACTGTATCTAGAATAATTCAATTTCTTTTAACTACTTTGGATCAATCCCGAGTTTTTCTCTGAGTGTTGCCTCGTATCCCTGTGTTTTCACAACATTACTACTATTAAGACTCCTCTTCAATCATCTCAGAATCCTCATGTGCTAGTAGGTGACAGAGTTAAGCTAACGGTGGCAGAGAAAAGCTAAACGATGGTAGAGACACACATTTATAACTTGTATTTTAACTTGTGTTCAACACACAATCCCGAGTTCCATTCATTCTAAATATCTGTTTACCAATGAGAAAAATCTGGAGTTTTCTCTTACATGTTCTTTTCCACGAGATCTCTGCAATTTGTTGGTGTTTTTTATTAACGCGATGGGCATATATCTCAAATAAAATCTCAGTCAACATCAATTCTTAACTCTACTCCTCTTTCGCTATATATTATGCTTGCTTCTCTCAGCTTAAGTTTCTCTTCATAGTCTCTCCGCATTTCTTACTCAATTTCGTTCTTCATAGGGTGTGCAAACATGTGCCTATGGTTTTCACAGCATTCAACTTCATATTTTTGAGTTTGCAATGGTTGTGATGGTGAAAGAGTGAAATCACAGGGGTCTGTTAGTTAAAAAAAAAATTGTGGAGGCTTCAGTATTTGCACAAGGTTTGTTTATGTCATAGCAATGTGTTTTTGAATCTGGGTTGACCGTTTTTCATGCCGACCTCTTACTCGGATGCCTCTGTGGCTTAGTTTCTATGACCTGCACTATGTCCTTGCTCCACGGTGTCTGCATATGTCTCGTCACCATAACTCACGTTCGCTACTTTACTCATATCTGCCTTCATTCCTTTGCATGCCCATACCTTAATCGAAATGCATCATAATTTCGTTCTTTTCATTACATCATTTCAACTTAGGTTATGTTATTTGTATTGTTTTGTCATTTTACATTGTGTGCTCCATACCTTATTTGTTATCATATGATATGAATATTGCGCTTTGTAGCTTAGGTTTTCAAATTTTTATTGTTTAATTTAATTTTTAAATGACCCTAGAATGGCCATGTTTAAAATTAAATTGCTATAATGACACTAACCTTTGTTGTTTTTGTAGGCCAACAAGGATTTGAATATTGAGCCTTTAATTATTGATCCATATGCTTAAGAAAATAATTAGGATTAATGTGATGGTTTAAAAATTATTTAAATGATGGTATATGGTGTTATCACTCAGATTGAACCTCAGGCTGAAGAAGGAAATTCTGAGGTAACCTCAAACCACGCTTAGCCAAGTAGCTAGCTCTACTAGGCTAGGAGAGGGCTCTCTCCATAAATATCACAGCCAATATGACTGAGGAAAGAAGATTTTAGGCTAGGTATAGTAGCTCAGGGTTTTTGATTTTGATTGTGTATGGTTTTGCTGGATTAGGAGGAGTCAAACAACTAGGGCAAGGAAATTAGGTCAAAATTTGTAGGGTTTTCTATGGGGCAAGGTAGGTAAAATCTTTAGCACTTTAGGGTTTTTATGATGGGATGATTAAGACAAGTGAGGAGCTAGAAAGAGCATGGTGAATTCATGGTTTCTTTCTAAACTGAAGAAATTACAAATTGTGGATATTTACCCAAAAAGAGCATAGAAATTATGGATTATGTTCATCTAACTTATAAAAATTCACTTAATAGCAATGAAATGATGAATGAAATACACAAAGCATTCTAAAATATGAGCACAAAAGAATAAAATGAAACTAAACACAATACCACATGGATCCCATACAAATAGCTGCAAATTTGATTAATGTCCAAGCCAAAACTGATACAAAAATATGTCTCTTGAGATACCAGACCTCCAAGTGATTCCAACCATTACAATGAATAAGGAAATACATCATATAGACCTCAAAACCACTCTCCCTAGCCTCAAGGATTCGAATCCATGAGATAGGGATCAGTTTCACCTACTCCCAAACAAGAAACTGAAGACTAGGAAGACCCAAAAATTTTCCTCTAAAAGAGAGGAAACTGATTCAATTGACCTCTAGAGGACTTACCTAATGTATCTACCTTGGATGAAAGCCAAAACATGAAATTTACATTCACCATGACCATTTACATCAGTAATTTCTTCATTTTCCCAAGTAAAAAGTCAAAAATTCAAAATTTGTTGAAAATGGTGAAAATGCAATTTTCCTAGAAAACGCACAACACCCTAATAGGAAAAATAACCTCTTTTTCAAGAAAGTTTTGGAGGCCTTCTCGATGTCCAAATCAGCTCCAAGATAGCTCATTGGAAATATCTCTGAGTCTAGTTTCCAAATATTCTTCCATCTCTTAAAATGGTGCTCATCTGCCCTGTCAAAAATTCAATCTCCCAAGACTGGTAAACGCACATCGCCTGGGTCAAAAAGGAGGCAGAAACATGCAAATTTTGTGGTTTTTTGCACTTTTGGGGACCATTTCTCCTCAAAAATTTCTGAAAATTTCTAAGGTTGATGTATTCATCATTATGAACATGATGGTGGTGGCCATTTTTCAATTTGATGCTTCGAAAAAGAGCGCAGCGCCCATGGAGCCGCGCATTTGGCAGAATTTCTGTGTGCCAAAATTACTCAAAAAATAAAAAAATGCACTAAAGTGCCAAATGTGCCAAAAATTTGCCAAAATTGTAAGGTTACTTGCTGATCAAGGGATTGAGGCATGAAGATACACCTCAGCAAGTATGTCTAACCTCTCCTTCTCCTTTTTCTTGGTCAAAGCTTGAATTTTTACATGGGCTTGTTTGAGCTTGGCCCTTGCAATTTTGTTCCTCATGGCGTAGTGCTTTTCCATTTTCCTATGAATATCATTGTCCTTTTTGGCCTTCTATAGCAACCTCTCCATATGAAAATTGGATCTATCAAGCCATGACTCTCTATCCCTGCTAATCTCTAGGGCAAGCAACTCACTTGGAGTGAGCTTCTTTGCCAACTCAGCTTCTCTCTGTCTCTCAAGGGCTAGAGCTCTTTTCAGCCCTCTAGTCCTTGGTCTCTGTCTTGGAGGCTGGTCCTCCTCATCATCAATCTCACCAAATCTGTCCAAGGTCTCCTCCAGCAAGGCCTTAGCCTTTTCTGCCTCTTTTTTTGCTTTGATGGTTCTGACCTCATTGATAATCTGCTTGGTTTTCAGCTACTGATTTTCTTGCTCAAGAAAATCAATCACATATTGTGCTCTGTCAAGATTAGCTTGAATTTCACTAATATTTTATTATTTGCCTATGATTGTTGCACTGATGATTCTGTCATCATCTTTTTCATCTAGGTCAATCAGGTGAAACTCCTGCTCTGTTTCATGTTTATCCTCTTGTTAATCAATGATTGGCTCTTTAGCCTTTTCCTTGCCTTTTTCCACCTGTTTTGCTAATGACGAAGGCACGACCCATTTCACTCTAAATAAAACAAACACATACCTGTGGCCTCTCTGATAGGTCTTAGGAAATGGCTCAACATCAGTCACATTAGCCCAAGTTGCCTCAATTTCCTTCTCACTGCTTGATGACTCAGTATCATGATGTGATGATGAAGAGTTATGGAAAGGTGAAGAAGTAGGATCAACATGAGGTGAATGGATTTGACTAGGTGATGATGTATGAACAATAGGCTGAGATGGAGGAGTGGATATGTGAGGATGAGAATATGAAGGGATACTCTGCTCATGTTGACTAGGTGGGGTAGTGAAGATTTCATTTGCTATGAATGTGTCCCATGAAATTTTATTTTTCTCAAGCTGATGCATGACTATAATATTAATGAGGGAATGGTGAAAAATATTTTGCATTTGATGATTATAATCCCTCTTTTGTACAATGTATGTCATCTTGTCAATGCTGCGGGAGAGATAGTAGGGTATGTGAAGCATTCTGACTCTAGTGAAGTGCATGAGGAGTCGGATATGGTATGAATAGAGTCAAGAAAAACTCCCCTCACAGGTGAAGTATTTCATGATTATCTTCATCATAGGGACATATCGTTCAAGAAGATGAGAGAAAGGGAAAATGGTCTTCTTGTCATCCTTATATATAGGTTTGAGATATGGTTCATAATAGCTCAGATCAAGGTTTCCTTGTTTAAACCATTTCTCTCCCACACTAGGGATCCCTGTAGCAGCTGAAATGGAATTAGTGGACATGGTAAAAGTGACCCCAGCAAGAGTGACCTACCTGTCATGCATATTTGTAATGAAAAAACTTGTCAACATAGGGTGATACTGAATCTGCTACACTTTCTCACAAAACTCAAAACAACCAACATGTTTAAAACATGACACAGTGAGAGAAGAAGCCATGAGGTCCTTTGTGGTTACTGGTTCATATCTATTTATTTTCCCTCCTTTGTGGTCACTTCTCTTTGGTGTTTGTTGCTCATTGACACTGCTGTCCTCCTCTTCAGACATTTTAAATTTGAAGGCTTTGGAAACCCTAGGGTAAATGGAATGAGATGAAGGGAGTGAGATATGAGATGACTAGCTCAGGAAAATGGAGGGAGTGAATGTAAATGAAAACCTAGGTCTATGAAAACCCTAATATTTAACAGTGTTTATGACTGATATGTGTTTTAGGGACATGAATATGGATTTAGTGTATGAAAATGAGAAGGAAATGAAAAATAGGGTTTGATATCAACAAGCACTTCAATCGTCTTATGGAACACCAAATATATTTAGAAGAGAGGTGATTTGGGGTGCACTTAATGATTTAAAGACTTTTGAAGAAAATTGTGAAGAGATTTGAGCTTGTTGGAGGTGGTGAAACTCTTCAAAACCCTCCTGTGCAAACACGCAACATTCTGGAGGAATGCGCAACGCCAAGAAAAATGTGCAACACCTTTGTGCAAACGCGCAATGCCAGTGTATTTCGGTCTGGAGTTATTGGGAAAATGCACAACGCCGCTGGGTAAATGCGTAGCGCCTTGAAATTTGACACAAACTGCTCAAAAAAATCGAAATTTCTCCTTTGCTCGAAACTCTTGATGGCTGAATGGATACAATGACTTGCTTTGAGGTGTTTTGAAAGGGTTTATAGCATAGTGGATTTGAAATTTTAATTTGAATAGTCCACTTTTATAATGTTCACTTTTCCCTTTGGATTTTGGCACTGATACTCTTTAACTTTCTGGCTTTTTGGCATTGAAGATTGATCAAACATGGAATTTGGCTTTCTTTGCTCCACTTATATCGGATGATTGCATTTGATAGCTTAGGATTGAATTTATTACATATGAGAACATAAAATTACATTTGGAAAAATATAAATAAATTACATATTTGACTTTTATATCAAAATGGGATTTTGATATAAAAATCATTAAACTAAAAAAAATACAACTTTGAAAGTATGAAAATTACATCATGATGATCTTATTTAGTCCCTCTCATATACTTTCTGACCTCATCTGAAATGAAGGAGTGACCTTGAGAAATATAAAAACCTAATGACTTAATGAGACTGATTTTGACCTGACTTTCATAAATGAGATCTTGACTCAAAAGACTTCCAAGTGAAAAGAGAATTTCCATAGGTGTTGTTATGCTCAAGGAGACATGAGAATGAGTCATCCAATATGATCTTCTGAGGGAGAAAGAAGCTTATTAACAAGGACAACCACAAGTGGAGCAATTTTATATCATGACCTAATGGAATGATTGAAAATTTCTTTAGAGTGGGGACACCTAAGAAGCACATGCAAAATGTGTTTTGATCCCTGGTGGAAGTATGAAAATACTGACACTAACATTGGCTTTATTTGGGATGGCAGCTCCTTGGAGGTGTCAAGAACACTGTAGACCAAGTGCCCAACCAATGCGCAAATATGGTCAAATAATTTAAAAGGCTGCAGACTATAAAATTGACTCAAAAACATTCAAAAGTGACAGAGAACTGACTCAAAAACTGACTCTGACACTAACTCAAAACTGACTAAAAAAGACTTTGAAAACAATAGAAAAATCAACAAGCTTTATAGCTTTCACTTCGGGCCCCAAGCCTAGACGATTTTCTGCTCCAAACCTTGTAGATAATATAAACTGGTATTTACAATCAAATTGAAACATTCTCTCAGAAGTTGCATAAGAAATAATAATGTTTCAAGAGCCTACCATTGACCGGTCCTCCCGAACATTCTTGTCCATTCATCTCTTTCAACAAATAGGCATTTTTTCCTCTATAAGCTAAGATATTGTAGGGTCCTTTCCAAAGATTTTCAAACTTTTTGTGCTTTCCTTTCTCTTCATTTCTTGCATCCCACCACAACACTACATCCTCCAGTTGAAGCTTATTTGCCTTGGTTTTGCGATCATAAATCTTTTTTATTTTTTACTGAAGCTTAGAAGTAGTCTGAGAAACTTCCTCCCTTGTTTGTTGAAGGTGAATCATTTGATTGATTCAACGTTGAATATATCATCTTCCTCACTACCTGCTTCCTGCAATAATCTCATAACCGAGATTGCAAGTGATGTAGGAAACATTGTGTCTGTACCATAAACCAATTCAAAGGGTGACATACCTATAGATTTCTTAGTGCTCACTCGGTCTTCCCACAAAGAATTGGTAAGCTTTCTATGCCAATTTTTCTTGTTCTCTTCTAACATTTTCTTAATGATATTAAACAAGGATTTATTAGAGGACTCAGCTAATCCATTGCCCTATGGATAATATGTGATGGAATGGCCCAACCTGATATTATACTTGTGACAAAACTCAATCATCTTCTTTGAATTTAATGTTGTAGCATTATCTGTAATAATCTTGTGAGGACAACCAAAATGAGACAAAATATTGGATTCTAAATACTGAATAATTACCGTGTCCGTAGCTTTCCTTGTAGGAATAGCCTTGATCCACTTGGTGATGTAGTTGGTTTCTGTTAGAATCCTTCTATGTTGTGCTGATGATGTGGGATGAATTTCCCCAATAAAATCAAGTCCCCACTATTGAAAAGGAGCATTTACTACAATAGGCTTCAGCGGAAGAGGAAGGAGTTTCTGTTTTCCCTGAAAAACTTGACATTCATGACAATTTGTGACAATTTTGTACAAATTTGAAAATAGAGTCAACCAATAATACCCTGCTCTCAACACTTTGTTAGCTGTTGTTTTCCAAAACACGTGGCCTCCACAATCTCCCCTATGGAAGTCATCCATTACCTGCTTAGCTTCATCTTCAACCAGACAATTCAAAAGAACACCTCCTGGATCTTTCCAATAAAGGGCACTACCTAGAATGCAGTATTTTTCATATTTTAATTTCAAAGACCTACCCTTAATTTTTGAGATTCTAGGAGGAGGACATAAGTGTTGAAGAACATACACTATATCTAAATACCATGGTGAAGTGAGAAACATTTCTGATACCTGTATTAGAGCGTTATCTTCTTCATAATCTGACATTGCTGCAATAAGGTTTATGTCTAGAGCATACAAATTGGATTCAACCATGAGCTTGGATAACCCCTGTCCCTTGATCAACTTGGTGGGCCTGATCTCGAGATCATACTCTAGCATTTCTGCTATCCACTTACCTCTCTGACCTTCCAGATCAGTTTGTGTGAGAACTTATTTTACCACTGCATTTGGAACATAAGCTATAATATGTGAATGTAGAATATAGATCCGGAAATTTTTCAAGGCTTTGATTAGGCTAAAGCTTGTTTCTCAATAATATTATAGCAAAGATCAACATCTCTAATGGCTCGACTGAAGAAAGCAATGGGCTGCTCAACCTGATCCTTCTTTTGCATCAAAACCACAGCCAAGGTGTGCTCAGATGCAAATGAAAATATTATGAAATCACTAGTATAATCTAGACTAACCAAAATAGGGGTTGTGGTTAAAGCAAGCTTTACCAAGTTGAAAGAATTCATAGCATCTGTAGTCCATTTTACATTGTTGTCCTTTTTCAACATATTAGTCATTTCACGCAAGTGGTCAGCCAAATTAGGAACAAATCTACGTAAGAAATTCATCTTACCATTGAAAGTTTGTATCTCATTTTTATTACACGGAATATCTATTTGCTGAATTTCTTTTACTCTAGAAGGATCACAGCGAATGCCATATTTGGAAATTATATGAACAAGAAGTTTGCCTTCCTCCATGGAAAAAAGACTCTTTTTCAGATTCAGGGAAATTCCGAACTCCCTACATTTCTGAAAAATAATTCTCAAATGATACAAATGCCAATCATCAAAACCAAAAAACACTGTCAAATCATCTAAATACACCACTGAGAAAACATCTTTCTTATTAGCAAAGGTTATATCCATGGCTTGCTGAAAAGTAGAATCTGCGTTCTTGAGTCCAAATGGAATTTTGACATACTGAAAGGTCCCCCATGGTGTTGTGAAAGCAGTTTTACCTTGGTCTTCTTCATGTACCGAAATATGATTATAACCTGAATAACCACCAAGCAACGACATTCGTGATGCTAAAACTACCCTTTGCAGAACATGGTTCATCTTAGGAAGGGGGTGATTATCCTTTAAAGACACTTTATTCAAATTACGAAAAATCAATACACAACCTTATCTATCTGGTATTTTTCCTTACCAGAACCAAATTTGAAATCTAGTCAGAAAACCTGATTGGAACAATAATACCAGATTTATACAATCGATTTACCTCTTTCTCGATGGATGGAAACAATCTTGGATTTATCCTTCTCAACTTCTGTCTAAAAGGCTTTTGATCCGTCTTGATGGAAATAGTGTGCTGAATGATATTCTTGTCATAGACCTTCAAATCTGCATAATCCCATGCAAAAATATCAGAAAATTCAGATAAAAATTTGATGTACTTATATTTTTCCTCAGGAGATAATGTATTAGACAGCTTAACCATCTTGGGCTTATCTATTGTTCCGAGGTTCATGTCTTCCGCACCCTTTTCTGTAGGAGTCAATGTTGGTTTTCTGGCCACATCATCCTAATCAAAAATTTCTTCTAAAGGTATGAGACCTCTAGGAATAATATTATCTTTCAGCTGAAAAATATTCATTTGATTGGCCTCTATGTTTTGATCATCAGAATCACAAACATCATCAATAAAAGCATCTTTGAATTTTCCTTCATTCTGCAAAAAGCTGTTAATTTCTTTGTCATCCCAAAAAACTTGCCAGTATCTTAAGTTATCAGGAACATTAGGTCTATGTTTGACATGAATTTCAAAGTTATTACTAGAGTTCATCAAAATTTTGAGATTACTTGCTACCGTAGCAAGCAAATATGCAATGATATTTCGACTTCTTGGTACCATTGTTAATGTATATTCAAGAAACATTTTTAAGATATCCAAGGCTGTATTCCTATAAGCCCTCATTCGCAGATGCTTTTCTTGATATTCTCCTTTCACCTGCTTTATGAAAAGCTCAAAATCACCATAAACATAAATTATTTTTGCACCAAGTTTCTTCAAAATTTTGAGACCAGTGATCAATGCTTCATACTCTGTTTCATTGTTAGTATAGTCAAAAGCCAATTTATAAGAGCATTATCTAACATTGTTTGGAATTCCACCTAACTTACCAACAAGACTTCGGATCCAAATACCAATATCTGCACCTTCCTTACCCAAAGCACCATCGAAATCCATGCTCCAAAGTCCATCTTCATCTTCTAGATGTTGAAAATTAACTATTGGTTTTGATTTACTTTGGCCAGTCACCTCATCTTTCTTATTTGCACTAATTTTTTGTTCTTCTGAAGGCTATTCGGAAGAAGTTACCATTTATTTTTCCTTATCAAGAACTGCTCTGAAACTCTCTGAAACTTCTGGTACATCCTCTATCACTACTAGCTGATTACTTACATCATTCAAACTATCATCATTATACAAAATAAAATATTCTAGATCTGTATGCACAGCTTGTATTGGATGATTTATGGGATTCTCCTTATAGTTATCATACACTTAATTTTCTTTTCCCTATACAATTTCCTTAATTGCCCGAAAACAGGAATAGTAGCATAAGAGAAGTCAAGTTGTAAAGTACCTTTGAGTTTGGCTCCCCATGATCTAGAGAGTAGCATGCTGAACCAAGGCCGTATATCAGTCACCACCACATCCATCAAAACATTCTTGGCTGGGATTTGGTCTAAGGAAACCACTAAATCTTTAATAAGACCAATGCAGCGAACTCTACCAAAATCAAATGAATATAAATCATGATACGGTCGGGTGATATCCATGCCCATATTTTCCATAATATCCTTAAGCATTAAATTGTGAGAAGCTCTGGAATCAAGCATAGCATTATGAAGTATGTACTCATGTAGTCTAAGGCTTAAATAAAAGCGGGGAACTTCACTCTCTTCTAACTGACCATCTATAGCTAGACCGAAAATGAGCTCAGGGTGGTCATATTCAACATTAATCATATCGGACAAAGGATCAACTAGCAACATTTTAGACACCTGATGTTTATAATGACTATTATTTACTAATTTTGTCAAGGGAATGTACACTTTCAATTTAGCTATTTCATTTTCTAAATTAAAATTTGTGACTTTATCTACCTCTTTGACAACAATCTCTCTTCTATCATGGTGATCCTTTGTTATATTCTCCTTTTTCAGAGTGTCCTTCTCTTTAGTAGCTAAGCATGTTGATGGCTGGTTGATGTTGCTATGATTCTGATCTGCATGCTCTTTACCTTTTCTCTGATTATTTGGAAGATCATTCTTTAACTAGACCTCTTTTATTTTATGAATAGGATTAACAGGTACATCTATGCTCCTTAAATATTATTGTTTCTGCCGTGCACTCAAAGAATTCATATACCCATGCTAATAATAATTTGATTCTGTTTCCAATTCATCATCATTTGCCAAGATATAGTCCTTATATTTTTGAGAATCCAAATTTTCAGTATACTCTTCATCTTCAGTCAGGAACATGGGTAGGCCATCTGTTGTAAATAAATGATTTGTTTCAACCACCAGATCTTCATCTTCTTCCTCTTCCACTCCTTGAACATAATTCTGCTGCAATAGGGTCAGAATCTGTTGTTGTTGTTGTGCTGCTTGGTTGGGTGCTTTCTGCTCTCTCTGCTTGGTTCTAAACTGAGGCTATTGTCACCCTCTGAAATTTGGGTTCCGGATCTGTGGTTCAGGTCTATCTGAGATAGAAAATCGGTCAACCATTATTTCCATAGTTCGGAGTAATGAATCCATTTTAGCATTAGAAGTATATGTCTCCTCTTTGATGGTCACTCTCTTTTCTGATCTCATCCTTGCCCTTTTGGCCAGAAATTCACTTCCACACTTACAACATTCTTTTGCAAATCCGCTAAAGTTGTAGGATCACGTTCATGCAATTGATATGCCATATCAGTATCAAATCCATTTGGAAATTTGACTAAATCCAAACCCTTTGGTGGTTTGATATGTGCAGGAAGAGCATTGTACACTGCATTAAATCTCACACAATAATCTTGCAAAGTCTCACCAACATTTCTTTTGATGTTCTCATATTCAGACATAATTTGAAGGGGGATTTTCTTTTCTTCCCGTCTTTCTACAAATTGAAGATGCAAAACTTCTAAAGTGTCAATAGTGGCTGCTGGTAGAGATTTGAACCATTTTCTCACTTCCCCTCCCAGACTCTGTGCAAACAGCCTCATTTTCACATCCTCAATATCAATTTCATGAAGATCAAAGAAGTCATTCATCTTATCTACTTGATTTTGGGTTGTCAGAGGCTGAGTATTGTCAAACAAAGGGATTTTACTTTGGTAATCTTGGGGCATAGCACCTGAGTTCTAAGGGAGAAAAAGGGGGGCATATCTTGTAGCCATGATGACTGGAGGTGGAGGATTTATAACAGGGATTTGGGTGTTGGAAGTAATCAAGGGAGGATTGGTCACTGATTGAGTAGTGTGAACAGTGGATGAAGTGATGGTAGAAGAAGCTGAGATCTGAGGTCTATTTATTACCCAAGAATTTACTTGTGAAGAATAGTTCTACAGATCTTTAAGAACTTGTAAAAGTTGAGACCCTGAGTGTGACCCTGATTGTGAACCTGATTGTGAATGAAAAAAGATATCTTCAATAGGACTGTGAAAGGAAATGGAGGAATCAACAACTGTTTCGTCAATCCAACTTAAAGACTTGCTCCAAAATAAACTTTTTCCAAAATTGATATCAAATTCGATATCTTGCAAGTTTCCTATCTTTCCAGGGAGTGAATTAGCAATGGAACTTCTCTTTGATTGATTTCGGTTGAACTAGATGTATATACAACAGCTTTAGCTTTTCTTCTAATGTTCTGAGAATCACTAAAAATGGTGGTAGAATTCAGATCAGGATTAGATCTAGTGTATCTTCGAGAAGCCAGTATGTCCAATTTCAAAAACAAATTTTCACTTTATAAATTTTCAATGTAACCTTTGAATAAACTCTAAAATTATCATCCACAAGTCTAAGAATTTCAATGAAAAATTACTACTGGGGTTGATCTAATCTCACTTTTCTTCCCCAGTATGGTCGCCAAAATGTTATCACTTGGATTGAACCTCAGGCTGAAGAAAACAATTCTGAGGTAACCTCAAACCACGCTTAGCCAAGTAGCTAGCCCTACTAGGCCAGGAGATGGCTCTCTCTATAAATATCACAGCCAATATGACTGAGGAAATAATATTTTAGGCTAGGTGTAGTAGCTCAGGGTTTTTTATTTTGATTGTGTAGCGTTTTTCTGGATCAGGAGGAGTCAAAAAACTAGGGAAAGGAAATTAGGTCAAAATTTGCAGGGTGTTCTATGGGGCAAGGTAGGAAAAATGTTTAACACTTTAGGGTTTTGATGATGGGATGATTAATACAGGTGAGGATCTAGAACGAGCATGGTGAATTCATGGTTTCTTTCTAAACTGAAGAAATTACAAATTGTGGATATTTACCCAAAACAGAGCATAAAAATTATGGATTATGTTCATCTGACTTGTAAAAATTCACTTAATAGAAATGACCTGATGGATGAAATACACAAAAAATTCTAACATATGATCAAAAAAGAATAAACTGAAACTAAATACAATACCACATGGATCCCATAAAAATAACTGCAAATTTGATTAATGTCCAGGCCAAAATTGATACAAAATATGTCTCCTGAGATGCCAAACCTCCAAGTGATTCCAACCATTACAATGACTGAGTAAATACATCATATAGACCTCAAAACCACTCTCCCTAGCCTCAGGGAGTCAAATCCATGAGATAGGGATCAGTTTCACCTACTCCCAAACAAGAAACTAAGGACTAGGAAGACCCAACAATTTTCCTCTAAAAGATAGGAAACTAATTCATTTGACCTATAGAGGACTTACCTAATGTATATACCTTGGATGAAAGTCAAAACATGACATTTACATTCACCATGACCATTTACATCAGCAATTTCTTCATTTTCTTAAGTAAAAAGTCAAAAATTCAAAATTTTCTGAAGATGGTGAAAATGCAATTTTCCTGGCAAATGCGTAGTGCCCTAACAGGAAAAATAGCCTCTTTTGAAAGAAAATTATGGAGGCCTTAGCGGTGTCCAAATCAGCTCTAAGATAGCTCATTGGAAATATCTCTGAGTCTAGTTTCCAAATATTCCTCCAGTTTCCAAAATGGTGCTCATCTGCCCTGTCAAAAAGTCAATCTCCCAAGACTGGTAAATGTGCAACGCCTAGGTCAAAAAGGAGGTAGAAACATGAAAATTTGGTGGTTTTTTCCACTTTTGAGGGACCATTTCTGAACACGATCGTGGTGTCCATTTTTCAATTGGATGCTTTAAAAAAGAGTGCAGCGCCCATGGCATTGCGTGTTTGGAAGAATTTCTGTGTGTCAAAATTACTCAAAAAACCAAAAATGCACTAAAGTGCCAAATGTGCCAAAAACTTGCCAAAATTGTAAGGTTACTTGCTGATCAAGGGCTTGAGGCATGAAGAGACACCCTAGCAAGTATATCTAACCTCTCCTTCTCCTTTTACTTGGTCAAAGCTTGAATTTTTGCATGGGCTCGTTTGAGCTTGGCCCTTGCAATTTTGTTCCTCATGGCGTAGTGCTTTTCCATTTTCCTCTGAATATCATTGTCATTTTTGGCCTTCTATAGCAACCTCTCCAAATGAAAATTGGCTCTATCAAGCCATGACTCTTTATCCCTGCTAATATCTAGGGCAAGCAACTCAATTGGAGTGAGCTGCTCTGCCAACTCAACTTCTCTCTGTCTCTCAAGGGCTAGAGCTATTTTTAGCCCTCTAGTCCTTGGTCTCTGTCTTGGAGGTTGGTCCTCCTCATCATCAATCTCGCCAAATCTATCCAAGGTATCCTCCAACAAGGCCTTAGCCTTTTATGCCTCTCTTTGTGCTTTGATGGTACTGACCTCATTGATAATCTACTTGGTTTTCAGCTGCTGATTTTCTTTCTCACGAAAATCAATCACATATTGTGCTCTGTCAAGATTAGATTGAATTTCACTAATATTTCCTTCTTTGCCTTTGATTGCTGCACTGATGATTCTTTCCTCATATTCCTCATCTAGGTCAATCAGGTGAAACTCCTGCTCTGTTTCATGTTTATCCTCCTGTTCATCAATGATTAGCTCTTTAGCCTTTTCCTTGCCTTTGTCCACCTATTTTTCTGATAAAGAAGGCATGGCCCCTTTCACTCTAAGTGAAGCAAACAAATTCCTGTGGCCTCTCTGATAGGTCTTGGGAAATGGCTCTACATCAGTCACATTAGCCCAAGTTGCCTCAATGTCCTTCTCACTTCTTTATGACTCAGTATCATGATGTAATGATGAAGAGTTATGGAAAGGTGAAGAAGTAGGATCAACATGAGGTGAATGGATTTTATTAGGTGATAATGTATGAGCAATTGGCTGAGATGGAGGAGTGGATATGGGAGGATGAGATGATGAAGGGATATTCTAATCATGCTGATTAGGTGGGGTAGTGAATATTTAATTTTCTATGAATGTGTCCCATGAAATGTTCTTTTTCTCAAGTTGATGCATGATTATCATCTTAATGAGGGAATGGTGAAAAAGAATTTGCATTTGATGATTATATTCCCTCTTTTGTAAAATGTATTCCATATTGTCAATGCCGCGAGAGAGATGATAGGGTATGTGAAGCATTCTGACTCTAGTGAAGTGCATGAGGAGTCAGATATGGTATGAATAGAGTCGAGAAAAACTCCCCTCACAGGTGAAGTATTTCATGATTATCTTCATCATAGGGTCATATCGGTCAAGAAGATGAGAGAAAGGGAAAATGGTCTTCTTGTCATCCTTATATCTAGGTTTGATATATGGTTCATAATAGCTCAGCTCAAGGTTTCCTTGTTTAAAACATTTCTCTCCCACATTAGGGATCCCTGTAGCAGCTGAAATGGCATTAGTGGACATGGTAAAAGTGACCCCAGCAAGAGTGACTTGCCTATCATGAATATTTGTAATGAAAAACCTTGTCAACACAGGGTGATAATGAATCTGCTACACTTTCTCACAAAACTCAAAACAACCAAAATGTTTAAAACATGACACAGTGAGAGGAGAAGCCATGAGGTCCTTTGTGGTTACTGGTTCATATCTGTTCATTTTCCCTCCTTTGTGGTCACTTCTCTTTGGTGCTTGTTCCTCACTGACACCTCTTTCCTCCTCTTTAGACATTTTAAATTTGAAGGCTTTGGAAACCCTAGGGTAAATGGAATGAGATGAAGGGAGTGAGAGATGAGATGACTAAATCAGGAAAATGGAGGGAGTGAATTTAAATGAAAACCTAGGTCTATGAAAACCCTAAGATTTAACAATGTTTATGACTGATATGTGTTTTAGGGACATGAATATGGATTTAGTGTATGAAAATGAGAAGGAAATGGAAACTAGGGTTTGATAGCAAAAATCATTTCAATCTTCTAATGGAACACCAAATATATTTAGAAGAGAGGTGGTTTTGGGTGCACTTACTGATTTAAAGCCTTTTGAAGAAAATTGTGAGGAGATTTGAGCTTGCTGGAGGTGGTGAAACCCTTCAAAACCCTCCCTGTGCAAATGCGCAACGTTCTGGAGGAACGTGTAGCGCCTCTGTGCAAACTCGCAGCACCAGTGTATTTTGGTCTGGGGTTATCGGGCAAATGTGCAGCAGCGCTGGGTAAACATGTAGCGCCAAGACAAACGTGCAGCGCCTGGGTGCGAACGCTCAGTGCCTTGAAATTTGACCCAAAATTCTCAGAAAACTCGAAATTTCTCCTTTGCTGGAAACTCCTGATGGCTGAATGGATACAATGAATTGATTTGAGGCGTTTTGAAAGGCTTTATAGCACAGTGGATTTGAAATTTTAATTTGAATCACCCACTTTTCTAATGTTCACTTTTCCCTTTGGATTTTGGCACTGATACTCTTTAACTTTTTGACTTTTTGGCATTGCAGGTTGATCAAACATGGAGTTTGGCTTTCTTTGCTCCACTTAGGCCGGATGATTGCATTTGACAGCTTGGGATTGAATTTATTACATATGAGAACATAAAATTACATTTGGAAAAATATAAATAAATTACATATTTGACTTTTACATCAAAATGACATTTTGATATAAAAATCATTAAACTAAAAAAATACAACTTTGAAAGAATGAAAACTGCATCATGATTATCTTATTTAGTCCCTCTCATATACTTTCTGACCTCATCGGAAATGAAGGAGTAACCTTGAGAAATATAAAAACCTAATGACCTAATGGGATTGCTTTTGACCTGACTTTCATAAATGAGATCTTGACTCAAAAGACTTCCAAGTAAAAAGAGCATTTCCATAGGTGTTGTTATGCTCAAGGAGACATGAGAATGAGTCAGCCAATATGATATTCTGATGGAGGATGAAGCTTATTGAAAAGGATAACCACCAGTGGAGAAATTTTATATCATGACCTAATGGAATGATTGAAAATTTATTTAGAGTGGGGACACCTAAGATGCACATGAAAAATGTGTTTTGATCCCTGGTGGAAGTATGCAAATACTGACACTAACATATGGAATGATGGTTAAATGTAGAAAAGGGGTAATGAAGTATGGTATATGGAATGATGGTTAATGTATGAGGGTAAGTGTAGGAAAAGGGTAAAATAATGAAGGTTGTGGTAGGATATAGGTAAAATTTAATGGAATGCATATCAAGCACTAAATTAGTCTTAACAACTTCTAGAAAAATAAAAAATAAAAACGAATTTTTAAGAGAATTTTTTTTCACTTATTGTACTTGTACTCCCCTAAAATATTTGATGTCAATGATTTCCTTCGGTCAAATGATGGTCGACAATGTCTTTATTATCATAACGATGGCTCTTCCAGGATATATTAAAATGTAGAGACTTATTTTTGTCTCATGTTTTGCATCTGATTATTGATTCTGGATATTTGAATGTTGATGTTGTTCATGTCCCTTCTGCAGTTTGTAATTGATGTTTCAGGTCCCTTCTGACATGTTCTTCAGGCTTGAATTTTTATGTAGTTCAGGTCCCTTCTCAATCGATATTATAACTAATGTTTCAGGTCCCTTATAACATGTAATTTTCAACAATGTTTCAAGTTGCTTCTGTCATATGATACATGTCCCTTCTGCATAATATTCTCAATGATATATCAGGTCCCTTCGGCAAAATATTTTCAACGATGTATCAGGTCCCTTTTGCATAATATTTCCAATTATGTATCAGGTCTCTTTTGTCATGTAATTTAGGTTCCTTCTTCAATTCAGCTGCTCAAACTATTTACATAGTTTTATTACGAACTTCCCCCTTGCTGATGTTAATACTTGACCTCAAGTATTGCATGTCTTGGAGGATTGACTCTGAAAATCATATTGAAGTAAAAACAAAACAAAATACAGAATTCATATTGGCCAAACAAGTTGGTTTTCCGATATGAATTCTAGTTTCTATTATGCTAGTCTCCTGTATTTTCACCGCCAAACTCTTTTATTATTATTATTCTTATTTTTAATTTTTTGATTTTTTTTCTTCTGGAACTAAGGAAGGGATATTATGCTCTTCCATTATTTCTATATAAGTTTTTGTTGAAATTATTTTCATAAAATCTTATTTATTGATAGGCTTATTGTAGAATTTAAGCCTATGTCCATTCACTACAAATGAAATTGACGCTTCATCTATTGTTTTTATTCTGACCACTCCATCGTCGAAGATCTCTTCTATCTCATATGGCCCAAGCCAATGAGTTGTAAACTTTGCCTTGAAATATTTAAACTTGGATTCAAAAAATAGTGCCTAGTCTCCCTTTTGAAAAAAATTATTCTTGATGAATCGATCATGCCATTTTATTCTCTGCTCTTGCACTAATGATGTATGTTCTGCTGCCTTTTGTCTTATTTCATCCAGTTGATTTAATTGAATCACTCTTTGTGCTTGTGCTTTAGATAGTTCCATTCCCAACTGTGCTGCAAGTTTATATGTATGTATTTGAAATTATATGGGTAACAATACTTCCTTACCGTATACCAACTGATATGGACTAAATCCATTTGTGTTCTTCCATGTGATCCTGTAGGCCCATAATGCATCTCTCAACTTTTCCGACCAGTATTTTCTATTCATCTGCACAGGTTTTGTCATGATATTCTCCAAAATGTTTTTAGTGGACTCCACTTGTCCATTAGCTTGTGGATGGTACATAGTAGATTTTCTGTGTTTGATCTTGTACTTTTTTGTGAGATCCCTTACAGGCTTGGAGGTGAATTGTGCTCCCTGGTCTGTAAAATTTGTCACGAAACTCCATACCTTACAAATATTTCTTAAAATAGAAAATAAACCACTATTTCTTTTGTTGCTCGTTCCACTGCCTTTGCCTCGACCCACTTAGTAACACAATCTGTACACACCAGAATGTAATTATTTCTGTTTGATTGCGGGTTTATTGGTCCCACAAAGTCTAGAGCCCATTTCTCAAATGGCTCTATGAGCACTTGTGGCTTTAATGGCATTTCATCTTATTCCACTAGTCTTCCAATTCTTTGGCAACTGTCACATCTCTTTAAATAGGCTTTGGAGTCCTTGAATATTGCTGGCGAGTAGTAGCCAAGTTTGACCACTTTGTATGTCGTTCGCTTGTCTGCAAAACGACCACCAGATGGCTTTTCATGACATGCTTTCAAAATATCTATAATCTCGTCTTATCTAACATATTTTCTTATTATCATATGAGAACTACTATAACATAGGTCACATTTGACCCAACTATATCTATCACTTTCTCTAATTTTCCTTCTTTTCTGTTTCTTTGTGTAATGGGATGGTAGGATTCCATATGATAAATAGTTGGATACATCTGCAAATCATAGAGTTTTGACAGTTATAGAAAATAGATGTTCATCTGAGAAATTATCTGAAACTGGATTTGGATCACCAGGTGAATGAAGTCTTGATAGAAAGTTTGCTACTTGATTATCCTTACCTAGTCTATCTTGTATAGTGATGTTAAATTATTGCATCAATAACAACCATCTCGTAATTCTACCATTTGTAATTTCTTTATTCATTAAATATATTATGGCTGAATTATCTGTGTGAATGAATACTTGATAACCTGTTATGTAATTCATAAACTTATTAACTGCATGTACTATAACTAACATTTATTTTTCTGTGACATTATAGTTTAATTCTGTCGGTGTTAAGTTTTTTCTTATGTAGTATATGGCATAATTAAACTGGTTCTATTTTTGTCCAAGTGATGCTCCTATAGTAGTGTCAGATGCATTAGTATATATATGAAATGGAAATGACCAATTGGGTCCTCGAAGAATGGGTGAAACTAAAAATTTCTCTTTTAATATCTCAAATGCATTTTGACAATTATTTTTCCATTGGAATTCCACATCTTTTGCAAGTAACTTGAATAAAGGAAGAGCTATTTTACTGAAATTTTCAATAAATCTCCTATAGTAGCTTGCATAACCCAAGAAACTTATTACTTCCTTTTGTGTTGTGGATGGAATTAAATTCATAATGACTTGTATTTTTGTTGGATCCACCTTAATTCTCAAAGAATAAATATGGTGTCCCAACACTATTCCCTCAGTTAACATCATAAATAATTTTTCATTACTGAGAGATAGATTTGTCTCTATGCATCTTTTCAAAACTTTTTCAAGATTTTTTAAACAATCATCAAATGTTCTACCATACATAGTGAAATAATCCATATATACCTCTACACATTCATGAATTAGGAATTCTCACTGAAAAGTAGTAGGTGCATTACATAACCCAAAGGGAAAAACATTATATGCATATGTTCCCCATGGACAAGTAAATGTTATTTTATCTTGGTCTTCCAATGATATATTTATCTGATTGTATCCACTAGATCCATCAAGAAATGAAAAGAATTTCTTCCTAGATAATGAATCTAGTACTTGATCAATAAATAGTAAAGGGAAATGATATTTTAATGTGGCTTTATTGAGCTCCCTGTAGTCTACACAAATTCTCCACTTTCCATTTTTCTTAGGTGCCAAAACTAAAGGAGAAACCCATTGACTATCATAAATAGGATAGATGAATCCAACTTGTAACAGTTTCTGCAATTCTTCTTTCACTATTTCCTTCATCATAGGATTCATCCTTCTTTTTGGTTGTCTCATAGGTTTGATTTGATCATAAGTATAAATGTGGTGAATACATGTCTTTAGATGAATCACCTGCATATCTGTGTAATTCCAAGAAAAATATTTTGATTATTTGTGTAATATTTCTCTTACCTCTTGTTCTTGTGATGATTGTAAGTTATTACCAATATTCAAATTCCTTCCAGGACTGATTTCGATGATTTTACTCTTTGGATTGGTAATTGAGTTAACAGGAAAAATACTTTCAAATGAATTTTGCAGTGATTGAATTGTACAGTTTTCCTGGAAACACTGATTTAAAAGATGTCTTGCAGCTTCATATTGTGTTATTCTAAGCTGCTTTGAAATATTTGGTTCTGAGATGAAAATATCTAATAAATCATCATTTTCATCCTCTTCTCTAAAATTATAGACTTGATTAATACTAAGAACAGATTGAGTTTCATGTTGTTCTTGTCCATCAAGCCATGATAATAAAGAAGGAGATTGTGCTGGAGGATACAATGTGACATGTTTCCTTTCATCCCCATGTGCAATAATCATACTTCTAGATCGACATCCAATGAAGGCATCTGTAGTGGCTAACCACGATTTGCCTAAAATTAAAGGATGACCTCCTAAATTTATTTTTGGCTGCAAAATGAGGAAGTCTATAGGATACTCCCCTGGATCCAGAGAGACAATGATATCTTCTAATATTCCTTCTGGTACAACTTTAGATCTATCTGCAAGCTCTAAAATTGTAGTAGTAGGTCTAATGTTGTTCAAGTTAAAATGTTTCATAGTCTCTGTAGTCATAACATTTATAGCTTCTCCCAAATATATTAAAGTGTTTGGCACTGAAAAACTATTGATTGAGATGGTAACCATAGGGATCCCAGGATCAACATATTTTTCAATTGTTGTCTTTGTTAACGTGAGACTAGCTAATCTTCCAATGACTTAGATTGTGGGTGGACCTCTTTTTCTTCTGCTAGATTTCTTGATGCATAACTCCTTTATTGTTTTTGCATATATTGGAATATATTTTATTTCTTGCAACAAAGGAATTTTGACATATGTATTCTTCAATTCATCCATAATATCAAATTCAGGCAGGGACATTGGGATTTTTTGTTGTACTAACCTCTCTGGATAGGGTGGTGTTTGAGTCATAATAGCCTTCCCTTTCTGAATTTGAGTTTCTGGTTGAGATTATTGAGTTTTTTCTCCTTGTTTAGTTTGTTCTTCTATGATTAGAGGAGAATATTTGTGTAACATCTTCCCAGACCTTAAGTGGACATATTGTATGGGAAGAATGGAATATGTAGGATAGTATGTTGCTTCTTCCACATTGTATGTTGGTTTATCAACTTTGTTACTTGGATTAGCTATTGGATGAGATGGAAATTGTGTTGGTCTAGGAGGTGGTTAGTTAGAAGGTAGCTGAAGCTGTTAAGTTGAGTTAGCATTGGTGCATTATTTTGAGGTGGAAATGACATTGATTGATGTTGATGGAATTGCTGGTATTGGAATGGTCATTGAGGGTATGGTTGTTGATATTGATATTGTTGAGGGTACATTTTCTGAGGTGGATGGTTTCCATAACTATATCCTCTCCAACCTTGTGTAGTTTGGTTTTGATATTGCTGTGGAGGCCAAGCTTGCCATGGCATTGTAGTGTTCCATGAATTTTAAGGAGGATATTGAAAATTTTGGGGATTTTGTTGAGGGAATTGTTGAGGCATCCTTGGTTGCCAAGGTATCCTTGGTGCCATATAGTAGAGATAATCTACCCCTTGTACTTCTTCCATTTGCAACTCTTTCAATTTTGGACAATTTTCAGTTGCATGATTCTCTATACAAAGTCCACACACTTGTATACCTTGCAAAGGACATTCTCTAAGTGGATGTTTTTTCCTACACTTTGGAAAAAAGATTGCTAAGATTTGATCTTGTTCTTATTTCTTCTTCTTTGCTTTTAAAACATCTACTTGTGTTCCTAAAGTGCATAAGAGATTTTTTTTGAAAATTTCTAGTAAACTTCCTATTTCTTCTCTTGTTACTCCATTTGCTACAGATTTGGAAGCTCTTGATGTAACATCCCTCTTTCCACTTTTTGATATTCCCCTAGAATATTTCTGACAAAGTTTAGAAATTTCATCAAATGGTAGGTTTGAGATATCTCATTTTCCCATCACATTGAGGATATCTAAGTATGCATCTTTGATACCCTTAAGAAAAATTGTGCGGATGGTATCAGGATTTGGAGAATGTTGTTTGGATTTTTTCAAATTGTAAATAAATATCTCTAAATACTCCTCCAAAATTTCATCTTCTTATTGTGTCATTCTAAAAATATATTCTTTTGAGTCTCTAGCCCTATAGTAAGCTTGATACTTCTTAAGAAAAAAATTATTCATATCATCCCAAGAAGAAATTCTATGCTCTCCTAAACCTATAAACCATTTTAATGTTGTTTCTTTCAAAGTAGCAGTAAAGAGATGAAGCTTGTGTGTGTCATCCGTGTATCCATAAGTTGTACATAAGATATCAAATTCGAACATAAATGAATCAGGATCTTCTGTTGACATTCCACAAAATTTAGGCAATATTGAAGGTGGAATGTTTTTTATTTTCATTTCTTCTCCTAATATTTCTCTTGTGTCTAATATTGGAAAGCCAAAAGTAGCTTCCTGATCATTATAATTTTCTTGTTCATTTTCATGTAGTCTTTTGTTTTCATTTTCTCTTTTTGCTTCTTCCTCTATCCTTCTTAGTGCTTATATTCTTATGCCTACCTCTCTCTTTCTCTCTGCTTTTAATTTCCTTTCTTCCTCTCTTTTCCTTTTCCATTCCCTTTTTTGTCTCTCATATTCAATTCTTTGTTCAGGAGTCATAACTGGCATATTATATCCTTCTCCTTATTCAGTCATTTCCTACTCAGAGATATGTAATGTTTCAATATGAGGTTGATTTGGTGTTTCCTCAACTATCTTAATTTGTTCAAGCACAGGTTGTTTTAATTGTTCGAAAACTGGTTTTCTTGTTTCCTTTTGTTTTTCGAGGAAAGGAGTTTCTTTTGGTGATTTTTTTCTTTTACCTCCAAGGTCAACAAGGGTTGTCTCTCAATTAGTGCTAATCTTTGTCCTGATCTTTGTTTTTCCTATAAATCCTCTAGAGGTGGTCTTCCAGCAACTGGTGTTGTTAGTCCCGTGTATGGTTGAATTGTTGGGGGGTTTTGTTTAATAAATCTACCCTTCTAATCTCTATCTCTAGGCAAGGGTGCCAAAAATGCTGGGTTTGTTTACTGGGTAAACTAACACAAGTATTTTATTATCAATCATGGCTTGTAGAACTTAGAAGAATCTCCAAAATATATGGATTTCGACTACAATCGAGTTTAGAAGATGAATTATTGAATTTAAATGAAATGCATATTACAAATATAAAACTTAACTAAATAATTTCTAATTCAATTATGTAATAAGCAGAAGAATAAGCTCCTAAATTAGGAGAACTTGTTTGTCCTTCTCTACAATACTACTTCATGAACAGAAATCAAAACCACTAATGAATAATAGCTCAAGATGCATAAAAGAATAATAGAAGAGGGTCCTAAATAAGGAGGTCCTTGTTGTCCTTCATTAAAAATTCATTCATCATTAATGCCATTATTAGAAAACTGGAAATTCAAAAAATCACTTAAAAGCAAGAAAGATGAATTCTAGTTTCTAGTCCCTGATCAGATAGAAGGAGATTTTAACTTAAACACTAGTTTTAACCTTCATATGCAGATTAAGAATTGTATTAGGATTCATCAAAAATCATAACATATCATCATACATCTAATTAACTGATTAAACATGAAACAAAACTAGTTCAGGATATTACAACTAAATTAACTAGAAAGTGCACTTAGCTTGGTGTGGGGGCCCTCCACCCTTTCCTCGCACACTGAAAGTACTTCTCAGCTACTGAAAATAAATCAATAATTCACCATATAGAACAACAGAAAATAAGTTAGAATTGGTTCTTCAATTAGCTCTCCAAAATTCAGAAATATCAAAGTGAAATTATACAAATTCTACATACTCATGCCTTCAATGTCATAGGCTTAAATAGAGAAATATGAAACAAACTTAAATAAAATGTCTCTAACAACCATTTATATCCTTATCTTATCTATTCTGGTTGAGCTGATCCATCTAATCTCTCAAAATCTAGAAAATCCCATAAAATGCTAAATTTGGCCTATTTCCTAGGGATTTCCAGAATAACAGGTCCTGTTTGACCGGATTTGACCAGGTATGTTTAAGCTCAGTTTGACAAAAAAAATAGGTGCACGTACATTCTTATTTCCCAATTTTTCTAGAAATTTTCTCAGTTCGAGCCCATGTGTCCTACAAGTATGACATCAATGAATCCATTGCGAGAATTTCTAGCTCTGTCCAAAAATGCACTTACAATTCAATTTTTTTTTTAAATTCTAAAAATTGAAAAACTTAATTTATATACCTGGATATGCATAAATTGGTCAAAATAGAGTGAATATGGATGGTATATGGATGGATAGCATGGAAATAAAGTGTATTTAACTAAATAAAATTGGATAAAAAACGAGGGCCAACAATGGCATCTCATCGCCAACAAATGACCCAATATCTAGAAAATATATATAAGTACACAACAATAATTAGACAATTTCATTAAACAATCTAATAAAAAAGTTAAATAACGTGTTAGAATAAATTTAAAGAAAACACTAATATTACCTCTCTCATATGGCGACTCATCATCTGTGAAGAGGATGTATGCACACCATTTCCAATCCAAACTAGCATACGAAAATGGCACTAGAACGAAGGCGTGATCATCAACACTAGATAGTAACTCCATTGAATCATGAGGTATCCTGGCAGAAAATTCAGACTCGCCCCTCTTGGGCATCATCTGGCCCCATGTCTCCATCTGTATGTGCAACATCAGCCTACAAGGTTGCCGAACAAAATTAGGACTCATCTCTGGAAACCTCTCAAAAAATAAACAAAATAACTCTCAAGAAAAATGGAAGTTCACCCTCCCATGTGCTTGACAATGACATCTATCTAATTCTATACAAAACTACCACAAAAAATACATAGACCACCTCACAAGTCGTGGCACCTATAATAAAGAATAAACATAAAATAAAAGTGGGCAACTAATGCATTTCTCGTCACTGGTATGGTGTGAAATGGTCGTCAGCAATAGTGAGAGGCACCTCACCTCCTCTGCACCAAATGAAGCAATACGTAACTGACCACCAGAGACATGAAAATATGCAGGAGAAAGTATATCGACGCTAATGTATCTTTGGGAGTACACCAATTGAATCCCTATTGCATGGCCGTCGGGGACCTTTTGGAATGAGGGAAAATCCCACCCTCTCCTAGATAGGCCAGTAATGAAATATATGTCCTCCTTAGTGGGCACGTACCACTAGTTAGGACCAACCCAAAAAGCCTGTCGGTGGGCATCCCTCCTGAATATGAGCTGTCCCAATAACCCATTATGGCCCTTTAGGGATGTAGCCTCCTCATAGAACTTGAGGAGGCCTACCTCCCTTAGGAGCAACTAGGTGGCTGTCGTGATAGGGCAAGGGTACATAAGTCTCTCCCTCTCTCGTGCCTCCCACAGGCGAACCACGTTATATTGGTCTGCCATATGTTCTTGTTGTTCCCTTTATTCTCTCATTTGACGTCACTAAATGATTCACATATTAAATACATTTTTTATATTAAATGACACACACACACACACACACACACACAGATATATATATATTAAAAAAAAGCAGTCGATGCACCCAAAAAAACAGTGAATTGTAGCAAGCATGTTATCACCTACGAGAGTAAATGGATTCAGCTAGACCACTAGAGTTTCCTTTGTAATCATTTAGATGTGCTCAACAACTTGAAGTGTGAATTGGCCAGTGGAGTGATAACTTTGAATAGAAATAAAAAAGGATTTTTGTGCCAATTTTGATCATTTTTGTGCCTATAAAATTACATGAGAGAGTCTTGGAAATTTGAGTTGAGAGATAGAAGGCTAGGCGAGGCTGATTTGACAAGGGTCTAGTTGATGAGAGTGGGAATGAGTATACATGGCACCATAATTATGATGTTTTTCATTCCAATATGATACTTTAATGAATCCAAAGGCTATTCTTTTCATGTACCCTAGTCGAATGGCCAGGTGGGGTGGCAACAACTTACGCCCCACCATCTCACATGATTAACACCCAATCTAGGGAATGCATGTCTTTATGATTGAGTTTCCAACAATCCTTTTTAAGAGGAGTGTCCTCCAAAAGGTTCCAAGTAGAGGATATCCTAGGAAAAGAGTTCGTACAACCATAATTAATGAGCATGTCGACAACTTTATTCCATGATCATTGGATGTAGATGTGAATGATGATATGGATATTGGTGATTTGAGAGTAGACCTAGTGTAGTTGTTCTTCTAGTTATAAAATCTTGGAGACTCTATGTACATGAGTTCCATTTTGAAGTTTATGGAGCATACTGATTATGATCTTGGAATCTCGATCCACAAAAAAATTATAAAATACTTGTTTTTGTGTTATGTCTAGGCCTTCAATAAGGGCAGTGAGCTCTGAAAAATTATTTCTATTGATGCCAAGCATGCCAAATTATATGAAAAGTGAACAACCAAGATGGTTTTTGAATATGTTCTCATAGCCAGTTGTATGAGAATTTCCTTTTGAGGCACCATGAAAATTCAATTGAGAGAGGCGGAGGGGACCAAGATGTTGGAATTATGATTATACTAGGGGGGGGGGTGAACTAGTATAATTTCCAATTAAATAATCTCAAGAAATTTATAACTTCAAAAAACTAATGCCCCAATAAATCAAACTCCACACGAGAACACTAGATATGCATGGAAACCCTTGCAGGAGAAAACCATTTTTTTTTTTAAATGTAGGCACCAACTAGAAGGAGACACCTGTCCTCTCATTTACATGCATAAACATGATTCAGCTTCTAACTTTTTAGGTACCCACCTATAGGGGACACTAATCTCCTTAGATCTGCAAGAAACCACTTGCTGGAGGAACCAATGCCTAATAGTTGCACCATGGACCTCCTATTCATATCATTACCAAACTATATCCATTTTCATTTCCTTGATTCTTGATGCAATATGTTCTTCCTCTACAATCTGGTTCATACCTTAAATCTTAGCAATTTATCTCAAATTTCTAAAGTAATATATTCTTTGCATATTTGTTTCAAAATTTTAGTATACTAATCCTATTTTTTCAAATCAAAGTTGATAAAATAGCAACACTCTAGCATTATATCACAGACTGCATATATATATATATATATATATATATATATATATATATATATATATATATATATATATATATATATATATATATATATATATATATATATATGTGTATATATATATATATATATATATGAAACAATATCAAATATCAAACTTCATATCAATGGACTTCATAGTAGCATTAAACAACAAACAAACTTCATATGTTCCATGCATAGACTACTCATCTTCTTTAGATTTCATCGTTCATGTCAATCCTTTTGTTTTCTCTCTGTGTAAGCTAATCTCAAAATACTGTATATATGGTCCAAAACAAATTTATGTAGCCTCACTCCACATCACATACACACGGATCGCACTTATCAATTCTCTACATGATGTGCACAACTGCCAATCCTCAACTTTCTAGTCCCCAACACTCAGTTCTACTTCCCCGTGCCATATGTTAACTATCTATTTTAGATGCGCAATACACACACACATCACCTTATGTGCCTAATTTGCGTATTTATACATTATGGTGTAAAAACTTAATCAAGGTAGACAATAATACTTTGGGGCTAATATAATAGTCTTCCCAACCCCTTTGGCTAAAACCATCACCAAACACATATCGAAGCTTAAGCCCCAAATGAATCATTGATGTTGACACCCTTTGTGAATTAGCATAAGAACCCCACATCATAACCATGTCATTAACATTCAGAGTTCCATGCATATCGATTTTTATCACTTGCCACATGCCACCTAGAAATGGGCCATTTTTCCTGCAAAAAGTGCCAAAACAACATGGCACATGTCATGTAGAAATTAATAGAAATTTTCTACTACTGATAAATTCGAACTGAAAACAAGAGATTATAAATTTCCTCTACAATTATGCGGAATGAAAATCATAATTTAGAAACACATGCAATGGCATGCAACCACCAAAACCACAAGAACAAAATGATTTTATATGGGAACCCAACTGGGAAAAACCCCTTTGTTGTTTTTCATTAATCAAATGAGAATGAGAAACTATTACAATGTCTTGCTTCAACTCTGAAGCGCACCTTGCACTGTAAACCTGTTTTCCTGCTCTGGCCAACACTTATCCAATTCAAGCCTCTAGCTTCCTCCTCTTTCCTTGCAAAATTTAGGATAAATTGAGCTCCTAAATAATAGGGGAATTCCCTATTTCCTTGCGCAATTCCCAAGGAATTGATCACTTTCTTAATTACCAAACCTGTACACTCAACTAGTATACAATTTATAATTACAATGTTCATTTTCCTCCACTCCAATTAGGAAATTCGAATTCCATGTGTGTCTGGGATATTTTTAGCTAATTGACAAGTTTAACTGAGAGATCAATGAGTTAATAATAATCGTACTACTCAACTATCCTTCAATTGACTCAATTAATGTAGAAATTATCCAAATGGATTCAATATGATCTTGTAATGTACTAAAACGAAATATTGAATCCTTCTACAATTTTCAGAAACCAATTTCGATCGCACAATAACATAACAAGTAAGAGGAAGAAGTTATCAATCGCACAACACAAAATGTATCTGGGGAAATCAACTACTCAAAACCCTACTATCTATATATTTCATAAAGTAAATATCATGAAACAATAAAATGTTATTTCTGTCACTAAGAAAAATTCCCACTCTGTTGACTCTATCACTCTGATCTCTGGCTTGATCTAAGCAAGTTTGGTTCAATATTTAACCTTTTAATTGCTTAGGCTTGGCATGCCTTCCTTATGCATTCCTGGGCTAATTTAGCCCCTATTAATTAGGAAATTCCAAATTAAGGATTGTTCAATTCATCTAAGGCTTCCCGATGACCTCATTCATAACCTGCACAATTTTCTAATTATACAATTGATAGTTATCTTACCTTTAACCCCTATCTCAATTGATCCTTCCTTAGAACTGAAATGCAACAACTATATATAGTGAATTATCAGTGAAATGATTGATCACTACTTGTGAATTAAATCAGATCTAATTCACTGGATCTCACTAGCTCATCTCTCAGTTAGAACTAGTTAAACTGATTTTAACTTAATTTATTGAGTTAACTAATTACAACTCACAAATAACTATAACTAGACCCGTAAAAATAGGAAAAACCTCTGCATGCCTCATCTCTGACCCTCAACTTGAATTTCCCAAGCCAAATCAGTATTTCTGGCTTAGTTAACTGATACAAGTTATCATGTGATGGAATTACAAATTTTCTTCCAATTTAATTAAGGGGAAATTAAATCAGAAGCCCCTTATGGTGCCATTTTTGGGTGCCATTTATGGATACCATTTTCAATGATTCTTGTTGCCAATTTCAACACTCCCTCTCAAAAATAAAGGAATTCAACCCTATCCTGATCTGGTACCTTTGGAATTTTGTACATGTAACACTTCTCTAGTGTTGTTTTCTCTTGCAACTCCTGAAACTGAATAGCCTCCAAAATTGAATCAGTATGATGAATTTGTCATTAGAGTCTTTGACTATTACTAGTTACTATACTATCTACTGAAAATTATGTGTTGTTACTAACTCTACATATCTGCTCTCTACATTGCTTCCAACTCTAATCTCCACTCCATTATCTGACATATGTCACTCTAATTTATGTCTTTCTGACATCTTATTGTATCAATTGCTACTAATCCTTCTTGATACTATGTATTTTGGGCTCACCGTAGCTAGGCCTTATCCATGAGACAAGCCATCTCAATGGATCTTGCCCAAATTTCTTCTCTTGGGATTATGTCTTCATATCACCCCACCTCTCACCTGGAGGTATGGCTACATGTGCTCCCTCTGTCCATCTGGCTAAAAATTCTCCCCTCCTGGAGGTATATGCTTGAGTGGACACCTCTACTTGGTCTCCTCTCTGCTTCTCCAATTGTGGTTGCTCCACAACCTTCTAAGACTGCTTCTAAGGCTACAAGTTGAGAGGTAATTTAGGCTCCCTCTCAACCACCAAGTAAATAACCTCTTATTTTCTCCTCAAAGCTTTGCATGTATCTTCAACCTCGAGAGCATACAGGTTAATGACTCATACAACGATCTTTTTCACCCATTCCGTGGCGATGTGTCTAAGGAACACCTTTCCTTTTCTAAATATGACGTCATAACCGGAGTCTTCCAATACCTCTATGGAGACAAGATTTTTTCTTTAGTCCTAGAACATACAAAACATCTTTGAGTCTGAGAGGGGAGTCATTCTACCACTAAAAGGTAACTGTACCTATGTCAGTCGCACTATACCTCCCATCATCTGCAAACTTTATGTTCTGTTGGAGGTCCTTCTCCTCCAATTCATTAAAGAGATCTCTATCCTCGTCATATGGAATGAGGCACCGTTGTCAAGATACCACATGAATCCCATTAAAGTGTTGGTAATGCATGAAATGAGAGTAAAATCAAGCTCGAACTGTGAAGCTAGCACTTCACTCGCTGCTGCAATTGTAGGATCCTTCTTGCTTGCCTTCTGTGTACATTTCGAGGCATAGTGCCTGTGCTCGTGACAGTGAAAACACTTGACCTTGGAAAATTCTCTCATGCCCTCTTCGCCTTGGGACTTATTTCCCTTGGATTTCTTGCCTTTTATGACTAATGCAAAATATTCTTCTTTGTATGTGGAAGAGGTTCTCTCTCTAGTGCTTCGCCTTATCTATTCTTGTACCAATTTGGACCATAATCGCTCCCAGTCTAGTAACTCTCCCTCCCATTCACAGAGTCCTAATAGCTATTCCAGCTTCTGGGAAGGCCTATAAGTGATAGGCTCACCAAATCATCATTGGATACTATCACACCAACACTTCCAAGCTCATCTCGACACTGAGTGAACTTCTTCAACTATTTATGGATCGTGTCGCCCTCATCCAACTTGATCTTTCTGAGCTTGTATTTTAGCACCAGCTTCTTGCGGTCATTGATATTCTAAAACATATTTGTTAAGGCCTTCCACATAGAATATGGAGTCGCCTTCCCATGGAGATTCGAGACAACATGATCTTGAACTCCTTCTAACAATATACTTCTCTCCTTTACTACATTATTTTTCCATGCATCAAGATTTTGAGCATTTTTTGCTATCGGCCTGGGAATATGAGTATCTATGAATTCCTTCAACCTGTTGTCCTCCAACACTGCCTCCATATTATCCTTCCATGCTATCTAATTCGAATTTCCCTCAAGGGCATATTCGATTCTCAAGCCATTGAAAGGCATCTTGATTTGTTGCAGGGTCCTGAAGAATAAATTTACAAATTCAATGTACCTGTTCAAAACAAACTCTGGTTATTTTCTTCTATTGTGATTCCTGGAACTCTAATACCATGTAGAAATTATCTAAAGGTATTCAATCTAATCTTGTAATGTACTAAAACAAAATATTGAATCCTTCTACAATTTTCTAAAACCAAATTTGATCGCACAATCACATAACAAGTACGAGAAAGAAATTATCAATCACACAACACAAGATGTATCTAGGGAAAGAAAATGCTCAAAACCCTGCTATTTGTATATTTCATAAATTCAGGATCATGAAACAATACAATGTTATTTCCCTCACTGAGAAACCTTTGCACTTTGCTGACTGTCTCACTCTGATCTATGGCTTGATCTAGGCAAGTTTGGTCCCATATTTAACCTTCTTTACACATTCCTGGCCTAATTGAGTCCTTATTAGTTAGGAAATTCCCAATTAATTATTGTGCAATTCATATAAGGCTTTTGATGACCTCATGCATGACATGTATAATTTTCTAATTATACAACTGATAATTATCTTCCCTTTAACCCCTGTCTCAATTGGGTTTTCCTTAGAAATGACATGCAACAACTATTTATAGTGAATTATCAGTTAACGGATTGATCACTACTTGTGAATTAAATCAGATTTAAGTCACTACTTGAGTTAAGTAAGTACAACTCAAAAATAACTATAATTGGACCTCCTAAAAAAAGGAAAATCCTCTACATGCCTCATCTTTGACCCTCAACTCGAATTTCCCAAGCTAACTCATTATTTCTAACTACGTTAACTAATACAAGTTGTCATGTGATGGAATTACAATTTTTCTTCCAATTTAATTCAGGGAAAATTCAGAAACCCCCTATGGTGCCATTTTTGGGTGCCATTTTTTGGATGCCATTTTCAATGTTTCTTGTTGCCAATTTCAACAATTAATGACTTGAGCTCAGTTAACTAAGTTCAATTGAAAATAACTAAACTAGATTTCTAAATTTTAGCAATCGCTACATGCACAACTCTATTATAAGCCTACAAACTCAAATTAGCTAATCTAACTAGGAGACACGACCATGTTACACAAGCTAACTTCCATCCAAGTCATCCTGCTAATGTGGAAAATAGAATTACTCAATTTGACTAAGGCACAAGTCAAATTGAGCATTTCTTGCTACAATTTCTAACATGTCACCTGACATGTATGTCCATATCATCACAGTTTCCATGTCAATATCCTCCTATCATGACATGTCATTACTTCCTATTCGATGTGCCACCTATATCGACCTCCGTATGTTGGTTTTACAAAATATTTTTGTTTGAGTAACCTCGAGACTCCGATATCCAATGCCAATGTTACCTCCATATGTGTGCCACTTGGAATTCACGTGTATGCCAATTTTCTTCCACTTTTACTACCTTGATGTCACTTCTGTACTACAATCCATGCTGCCAAAACCATCCTTTGAAAAACTATTGGTAAAAGGACCCCCCCTTCGGTGGTTTTGTACTTGATGTTGGGGGCACATAAAATATTCATCGTTGATCTCTGTTTTTTGGTATGTTGTGAATCCACATTGCAAACCTACCTTCCTATTAAATTCCAGCCATGGGGAGGTGGGGGTGCACTAAATGTGAGTCATCACATCTGGGCATGATTTTAATCAATGATAATCTGTCCACCGATGTGAACCCAATTTAATGAATTTGGGATTTTTACTCCAAACATAATGAAGTATTTGGTTTTGGTCCATGAAATTTGGGGTTTTCCCATTTTTCTCCTTCACATTAGACTCATTTCTCCTTTGAAAACCAATGTTTCCTTTTGAATGAATGTTTCAAGATCTTCATTTGACATCAATGACAACACATTAATCATCAATCTCTCCCTTTTTCATTGATGGAAACACTTTCAGACATTATTGGTAATTGATTTATTTAGATTGAAATCCCCCTATCAAGCCACTAATTATCCCTTAACTCATAAGTTCTAATGTCTGCTCACTATCCCCGTTTGACATGAATGAAAAAGAGACTTACTGCTCTACTTCCCTTGCTTGAAAAGTAAAGTGTTTAATCATTGTATCAATTGAATAAGCTAGATTGCTACAAATTCTACTATTAATGGATTGAATCCACTTAGGCTCATTCTTTATTTCAGATTATTTAAATCATACTGCATCTAAGATTCTCTTGTCAAATTTTGACCAATAGTTCTTGCATGCACCATTACTATTTTTCTACTTTGTTTTTTAGGATTTCTCCCCCCTATTCTTGAGATTCCTTTAGCAACATAATTATTTTTTATAACAATATAACGCTTTGATCAAGAACATATATTATCCTAGAAGTAAGCATGATGAACCTTTTAACCAGTTTCATTAATGGGCTATTATCCTCATTTTTCTGCTTGATATGCTGAGAAAATAAGCATGACTCTATTAGACCATTCCTTTGTGATTGTATTCTGATTTGACCTTCTTGTATTAGAAAGTATATCTGCAACATCCTATTGACTGTAAGTAATCCCCCTTAGCTTATGCTCCAATCTAATGTCGAGTGTGGAAGATTAGCTCCATGGATTAGAGTGTTATATTAGCAAATAATATGTAACCAACTTCACTGTTGTAATGAGATCCATGATTCCTTTGATGTATAAAGTAGTGAATTAATTCCTCTAGAAGACCCTTCTGATAGCTACTAGTTAAGGCCTCACTAGCATTTTTTTCTTTTGTTTATCCTCACTATATCATTTTTTTTTCAATTGTCCATAATCTTCATCTTGAGTGTTGCCTACAATCTCATCAACCAATAAATTATAACCTTCCAAAGCACAGATTATTTTGATATTTTAGTAGCTCATAAATTTTGATACTTGTTTTTTAATAGGCTTCAAACTTCTCTTTGTGTTATTGGTGAATTTGGGCATCATTCCCAATGACCTAGTCAAACTAGACATCATCCCCAGGACCAATGAAATAGGGTCTATCATCCCCTATAATTTCAATTGCTACATGCCCTAAGATGAGAACAAATCATCTATGACTTCCATTGCAAGGTTTCCAAGGTTTGAAGTATATGTTATATCACCTATGAGCTCACCAACGCAGCCTCTCAAGGGACTAACTGTTTTATATATGCAGCTCCCTCCATTCAAGGGTGCTCTACAAAGAACTTCCTGACATTCAAGAGTGCGTTGGTCAAATGGGAGCGAAATTCTCATTGTTCCAGAATATCCACATGGCCAGTGCCTTCTCGAAGAGTCCATATGTGTCAAACTTAAAATCCACGTGTCCATCTAACACCTATGAGCTTGGGAACATGTCTTACCTATTATTAGAAAGTCATTGACTGAGAAACTACCTTCAGTTGCCCTATAAATTGAGCACAGATCCTAGTGCTAGGGAAGGAAGAAATTTGGTAAAGAAATGTTGTTGGATTCTCAATTGAGAGAGTGATAGGAGTGATATGCTGCTGGTGAAATGTTTATTGTGATGAGGCCAGGATGAATGCTGGAGCTGGTGACATCAAATCGATCTTTGGTTGTAACCTCCCCCTTCTATCCATTAATAGAGATTAATGTTCATTTTCCCATATATGTATCTGTTTATGTTTCTACTTTTCATATGATGGATATTTAACTGATATATGTGTTTCATGTTTAATAAATTTAACTGATTAAGACAAATATACATCTGTATGTTGCAATATCTTTTTTCTTTAGTGTTTATACTTGCAAGAACTAGTCTGGCGATCTAAATTGGATTGGAAGCTACAACAAGAGCGACAGAAGGAGAATAGGAAGTGCTTGGATCACAAATAGGTTCCTCTATATTTTTGTATGTTCATTTACTCTTATAGAAAGTGTCTACAAAGTATTTGATTTGTTGTTCTAAATGCATAGCACCACATTTAGGGAATGTGTTTTATCTGTAATTCATAATTTTGCATAACAAATTGGCGACTCCACTAGGGAGTTTCCCATTATCCTTGGTGTTTTTTCCTCTACTTATCCACCCATTAGCATCTACTGTCAATTATTAGATTTTTAATCAAATAATTGCAATAGAAGTGTGTTCAGTAGCTTGAACTTTGAATCTTTGCTATGCCCAACGCATTGTTGGTCAAGACATAGTGCTTTGTGTAACACTATCTCCCAGTCAGGGGTGCTTTGCAACGCACTGTCTCCCCTTAAAGATTGTGTTGCCCCCTTATCCAACCAAATTCCCTTTGAATTTGTCATTTCCATCATACTCAGCCTTTCATTTTTTGTGTTTTCAATTTTCTGATACCTCATAGAGACCAGTGATTTTCCTGATTCTTCCTCCTTTGAAAAGTAAGTTTGTTCAATGTCTCTTTAAGTGTTTTTCTTTATCATTGCCAAATCAAATTCAAAGTATTTTATTTGTGCATTAGATCCATTTTTTTCGTAAAGGAAATTGTCATTGAATTCTTCGTTTCCTGTAGGAAAAATTGTAGTTCTATTCTTCGTTTTTCCTAAAAGAGAAATTGTTGTTAAATTCATCGTTTCTGAAAGAAGAAAGCATTTGTTTTTTGTTGATTTGATGCATATAGTTTCCTTTTTTTGCATTCACATTAAGGGGACTGAAAATAAAAACCTGCATTTCATATAGTGAATTGTGTTTTTTTCATAGGAACAAATTAGGAAAGTTTCATATTAGTTTGTGCTCTTTGTTGTTTGCTCTCAAAACTGATTGCTCTTTCCCTTTAGTAGCTAGGATTTTCATTGAAAAAGATAAAATTGAAAAGTTTGCTTATCATTTTAGTTTTCATTTTAGGAATTTCTATCATATCATCGCGGTGAACCTTGAAAGGAAAATTTATAAACAACATCAACTTAAAATTTACATCAATTTACCTAAAAAAGCATTGAAACCATAACGATAACATTTAGAAGGTATAGGCTAGAGACGTGTTCCGGCGTTGTAAAACATAGCAGATGTCATTAATTGTCTATGATACATTCCGAGTGTGATACCTCACTCCAAGTATGTAAGTATATTGTAGCTCATCCACGTACCTTCGGGAATATCGGGCAGTGTTATAGTACGAAAAGTATAAATGGGTGCTCTCACTATGCGGTTTTGCATTAGATAGCGTTTGTTAACACTGGAAAATCACACAGCAGAAAAAGAAATCAATTAATGTCGAGCCTAAGGATTTATAAAACAAGAATACATTTTGGAATCAAGAATCTCTAAGGTTTTGAGCAATTCAAGATTGAACTAGTCATAAATGCTCGAATGCGCGCTTTTTCCTTCGAAAAGAGCGCCTTCTGCGCGCACTGGAGCCCAATAAGCACACATTCCTGGAAGTAGCAAATAGTCACTTTCCAGGACCACAAGAAAGCAAAGGATAGTTTCTCCTTATGTGAAATCCGCCTAAGGACAACACCAACGCCTCCTTAGGCCTTGTGTGAGCACACAAAAGCATATTTCAGCCCACAATGGAATATTTCCCCTCCCTTGGGTCACCATCCACCATGTACCAAGGGAGGGAAGGAGGTTTGAAAGCTCACCTATATAAACCCTCAAAGAGATGAAAAATGTGTGATCACAAAGTTATGCTGGCCAAAGTTGCTTAAGCAACACCAGTGTCTTGTGTGAACCAAGGAGAAGGAGTTGAAGAAGAGGACTCGATTGTTGGCCACCCAACAATCTTAGCCCATTGCAGCAAAGAGAGAGAGTTAGAATGCGTCAAAAGGCAGAATTTGAAGGAAAAAAAACCTTGCATTGGGTCCTAGAGCCTCTGCCTAGGCCCTTTGGCAAGTGGGTAAGATTATTGTTTTCATTCCAAGCATTCAATAAGAAGAAGGCCATCAAGCCATTGTTTACCTTGTTACTGTTTGGAACTCTCTATATAGCTTATTTTTTGTGTTTTTAGTTTTAGTTCTTTAAAAGAGCATACTTTAGTGTATTAATTCATTTAAGTTTTATACTTCTGAGCTCCCCCCAAATACTGCCTGTTACTTATGGTTTAGAGAAAAGACCACATTCTCTAAACGCGTGCGATTTCGTACACCCGTGTGTCAAATACACCACAACAGGATTGGTGACTCCATTGACGTGTTTCAAGTTTATGTGGTTGTGCCATTTTTTGCAGGAGACCCTTAGTCTATGCTGGAGTGGAGCTGACAATCCTCTGACCCATCTTGCAGTCCCTAGACTCATTGAGGTGACAGACTGAAGAAGGAAGCTCCTAACTTCTTTTACTTGCAGGAATTTAGCACGCAGTTTGTTCACACTGACGCGTAGCGCGCGCGTTCAGGAGTGACCCGCGCGCAAGAAGGCGCACTTGTCAGAACGTTTTGCGCGCAATTTGCAGAGAGATTTTTTCTCCCTACCTTCTGTATTTTTTCTGCTTGTAAGTGTGTTTGGCAGCCCCTAATGTATCTTCCAACACCTGTGTTGATACCCCACAGCTTCTGAGAACTGATTTTTTCTTCTTTTTGTAGGCATTTATTTAGTTTTCATTTAAGTTGGTTTTTTGCAAAAAAGTGTTCACATAGTTTAAGTGGGGGGTGAATTAACCATTGCTTTTCGAACAATTTATGTTTTTTGCAAATTCTGGTATGCACACTTAGTTTAACTAGTCCAAGTAAGTGGCTCATGACCACACATGCATAAGCTAGTGTAGAAATTGATTAGTTTAAATTTCAATTTTTGCATTTAGGAAATTGCGGGACTAGGATTGAATCACAAGTTAGAGAAAGTAATCTCTGCTGTCTTTGCGCCATTGGGTGACCCTAGAAAAGCATATGAACACTCTATATTTGTGACTTGCCATCTCCCTTTAGTCACTCACATAGACTAATTAGGAGGTTTTGGAAGCGGCCCATTATCCGCAAATGATTTTTATTTGAGCAAGGAACAACATCACATAGTTTAACTAGGGGAATTGTGTAAAGGATCACCGATATCCATATGTTCAAATTATGAGATTTTTCACCATACACTCACACAAATTCACCCACTAAGAAAATAAATCCACCTAAAAATAACTTAAACCAACGAACTAAATTCTCCCCACAGGGGCCACAAGAGAAATTATAGCTTAAGTTAGGATCAAGGGGCTAGGCATCCAATAAGCCGCCTTGATCACGCTTCACATTTGAAACATATAAGTTGTGTTTTTAGGGAGCTTTAAAATCCACCTATTATCCCACAGAAAAGAAAACCCGAGCACGGCATAGACTCGATTCAGAGGGGGTTAGGCTTAGGCGCAGTGCGTGTGGTGTCAGTTGGGGCTACCTGAACCTTCTGATACTCGATACTGTTATCTGACTACCAAGAAGCCCAAGACTCAAACGCTCACGTGGGATGGTGGTTCTTAGTGGCCAAAACTAGGGCATCCTTTAGCCTATAGGTGACGGTGCAGGCAAGCGCCAGACCCTCTACCCTTACCGTGGTTGATTCTCTTCGGCTGATTGGGGGTGTCGCCAATTCTTTTGGGACGTTGAGCCAGCACTTGCAAGAAATCCTCTCAAGGCCCAGTTACTTTTGAGAGTGTGAGGACGTTATTAGGTCTTCTAGGATTTTTGAGTATGATGCGCAAACAAACAAAACCATTTATTTTTGCTTGATTGATCACATAGATTAAATTAAAGGAAAATCATTTCATTTTCGCTTTGCTTTATGTATGTGGCCATAAATTTGACATGATCATAGACTCAATCCGCTCAATTTTTTTTTCCAAAACCTAACCTAGACAACCCTCAAACGGTTCCAACGGAACCTCGTCGGTCCAGGCGTCTTTTGGACCTCCCCCCATTAACGGGAGGGTTTCCAGGTCTTTCGTTGTTTAGGCGTCAAAGACGGAATGTTGCCTCAGTGGTTGGTTCCTCCTTTCTTGGAGAAACCTTAGTTGGGAACCCTAGACTGTCTCCCAACACCACACCGCACATCACTACCCCCTCGTCCCCTAGGGGGTAGAAGAGTGCAACCCATATGGGAAGCCAGTTGAATTCACAACCGGGTACGTCACAGACTAACCCTCGTTCTAACCAGAACTTCATGTCTTCACACGTTACCATGGCGTCAACCTCTCAGCCACCCTTCTTAGCGGCATTAAATCTACCGGATTTCACCAAGCTCACCAATGACCCCATCATACATAACCCCAATTGGCCTCCCATGCCCACGAAGCTCCCTTTAGACATAAAAAATTTTGAGGGCAAGCAAGCGGAAGACCCAGGGAATCATATAATGACCTTTCACCTATGGTGCTCATCGAATAGCATCATTGATGATACTATTTTATTGAGGCTATTTCAACGCACTCTCACGAGAGTGGCCACGAAATGGTAAATTGAGAAACCCCTTGCTTCACATAGAACCTTTAGCACCCTTGCTACTACGTTACTCACATACTTTCAGTTTCCCATTCACCACGATTCGGGAATGGAATTACTGACTCATTTCAGAAAATATCCCTCTACCCACATTTCTGAACATCTCCATGAGTGGAGATGGCGTCGTAGCTTATGCAAAGCTCAACTCGACGACCGAGTCCTTTTAGATTTATTCTTGAAAACTTTGACGGCGGAGATTTCAAAGGATGTGGCACAACGTAACCCCACATCTGAAGAGGACACAATCAGTAAAGCCCAACAGCTTGAACTGATTTATACGCAATTAGGGTACATATACAATATCCTGCCTAACACCCCACGCCTGCAATCTTATCAAGAATTTCCAGGTGCATCGAACTCTGCAGACAAAATTATTGGGTCGATGACCCAAGGGTACCTAGGCAGCAGCATTCAGAATCTCGGTTACGCACATGGGTCTACCCAGGACATGTCTCAACCTGGATTTCAAAGTCATCATATGCAGCAGAAAAATTTGACTAATAGGGCGCCAGCGTATCACCAAGGAGGACCTTACCCTTTGGCTGGGGGGACCTAGTACGCAGGAAGAAAAATTGACGGAAGAACTCCCCCCCAATGGCCAGGTGCAAACATGGGACAACAGTAAGCTTAGTCCCAAGCACATAACCCACCAACGCAGAACAATGCACAGTTGAACTTTGTGCAGCTGTCCCAAAATCAACCACACTAGTATGATCAGGAGAATTACCCTCCTAATGTCGTCAAATGAAAGGTAAAAAACAAACCCAAAGGGAACCCTCGGTTAGGGGACAGCAACCCACAGCACCCACCACGATCCCGCCCTGGAGATAACTCCAACCGAAACTAGAACCAGGAGCCAACCAATGCTCAAAATCAAGGCAAAAAGCCACCTCTACGAACAAACCATTCTTGTTCAATATGTGGTGAGTATGGGCACTATACTCACCACTATCCCGAACTCCCTGAGATTAAAAAGATTCAGAGTAACCGAGGACAAGGAGGATCTTCCCAGACAACTGCAATTATGCAAGAACCCTTCCCCCATCAAGGAACGGTTAGCACTCAGCAGCAAAACCCCAACGATTCCGAGAAAAACAACCATGATTTACATGGCTGGGGAAGAAATTCTTTTCCAAACCCAGAATCGCAGCTATGACACCCCACCAGACACCGATATGTCAGGGGCTAGTACATCCGCGCTGACTGCACCTTTGACCATTCCAAAGATTCCTTTAGAACCATTGCCAAAAATGGTTAAAGGGCCTAATAGGCGAGCAGGTAACTACTCTAAAGCAGCCCACAATTACAAAATCGTAGATGATTTAGACCAGTCACCTGCTGCTCTGTCCACTTTGGAGGTATTGCAGTCATGCCTGAAGCAGTGGAAAACCATACTTTCCGCCTTAGGCGCTGTTGACCCTGCCGACACGCGCATGATGGCTTTTGATTTAGCCAAAGCCACTCCTAGGATTCCCTCCATGGTTGCCTTCCAAATACTAGTATTGGTACATAATATCACTATTCAACGATGTGTCATTGATGAGGGTGCATCCACATGCATCATGTCAAAGAATGTATGGCAGAAGTAAGGAGCCCCAGAATTCAAACCTTTCGTCATCACACTTAGGGCATACGACGGTTGGCCCTCAACCCCCGTCGGTCTTTGCCAAAATGTACCAGTATTCTTAGCTGGAAAAACAGTCCACATAGACATCGAAGTATTGGACACTCACTTGGATTACAATATACTCCTTGGACAGAGTTACATGTACGCGATGTCTGCCATAGCATCCTCTGTTTTCTGCATCATGATGTTCCCCCACGAGCATCGAATCATTACAGTAGACCAGCTGACACACACTGAAAAGCGTCCCTTGACCAATAAAGATATGGTTCTACCTTGTGTAGACACATCCACTGATGGTCTTTCATGGTATCAAGAATATGGCCCTGGCCAGTTAAAACCGTTGTTCGTCCTAGGATCATTCCTAGGAGATCCTCCTATTATCCTCGAGGTATTGCCCAATGCCACAGCGGCCCCGGTATGCATGATGTCCACATCAAGCACCGAGGTTAGTCAGGACACGGACTCAAGCAGTAACGACACCGAGGCATCAGATACTGTAGCCTCCTTAGTCTATGCCGCCTCCCAAACTCCTTTCCTATACCCACCTCTTGGCTTCACCTCCCAGCAGGTCTTGGCAACACTGGTACTACCCAAAATATCATTGGCATTCCCAGTGTGGTATCTTGTTCCCTCTCCAGGAACGCCAGCTACCAACGTTACTGTGTTTGGGTTAAAGCCTCCTGGTCCTGAGGAGCCCCAACCTACCCAAGTAGCAGTCGAAACCGCCCCCGCAAGGGAAATCCCCGTTGCGAAATCGGCGACCACGATAAATAAAATTGCCAAGAAAGGAAAGAAAGTGTTGACCCCCACCATACAGCGGGAGTCATCAGCCTACACTATATGTGATGTCACTGGACACCCTACTCACATATGCCCGGAGTTGGACGAATTAAAACCACTCCTCGGCTACGAGGTCAACACCTCAAAACGAAATTCCCATAAAAAGGAACTTGCCACCAAAAGTATAGGAAAACCGTTGTGTACCAATCACGCATGCGCTATCTGTGGCATCTACGGGCACTACACCTATCATTTCCCAGAGGTCCTACGATATAGGGATGCCTTACGTGCGGTCGAGCGATCCTATCAAAAGGATCCCTCCATCCAGGCATCTGGAAATGAATCGTGTACCATCCGGTACTTACAGGAGGAAAAAAGGTCACCAAATCGACAACCATTTGTCCCTCCTCCCCCTAAGCCACCATACACCAACCATGGAAAAGTAAACCTGGTTGCCTCATCTTCTTGAGATTCAAGCACATCGATTACTGCAGACGGCTTGGTCAGGTCTTTGACCTAAGGTCACCTAGGCAGCAGTAATATGTATTCGGGGAGATCCTAGATGAGGGGCACTAACCGGAAATGCCCTCCCCCATGATCTTAGTCTGAGGGCAACCACAACTGAAATCAAAACTAGGAGCCAAGTAACAAGCTCTCAACAAACGGAGGCGATGCCACACATTCACACTCCTGAAGAAATATTTTTTCAAGCGCCGACAAGTATGAACCCTCCCATCTTCCTTTCCAAGATTCATGTTTTTCAATAATATTGAATGAAAAGAAGATTCTTTCACTTGAGGTAGTTTTTTTTTGCAGGAAGAACCCGCAAACCATTCACAACACCAACCACTGAAAGTTCTGGAGCAGGTATCATTCTACCCTCAGCATGATAGAGTCCCAGAAAACTTTGCATATCCTAACATCATTTCTCCATCAGAAATAAACCATATGGTCCTCATACCTGACCACGTTTATCATCACCTCACCCTGCATATGATAAATGTCCGCGATGGTCGGTAGAGCCTCCCCTCCATGGCGATCGTCATATCAAGTAGACCACACATCACCCCACAAGTGACGCCATTTCCATACTATTTTTTAGTCTGGGAAGCACCTCATTCCCATCCATATATCATGCATAAGGTCAAGTTCATCATTCAAACTCAACCCCCTTCCCGGACGATCAGGTTGTACAAGCAGAATGAAAGCGCACCTCCGCGCATTGCATTTGGCCCACCATACCTCCATCAGCATTAACCCATCCGCGACATCTTCCGTTTGATCAACCCCGCACATAAGACCAACCAATGGGACCCCTACCCCCAGCAAAACACCGTCCTCACACCATCAAGTGAGCAACCCTCTTTCATGTTTTGGGCTACCCGTCTCTGTGTTTTGTACAAACCAAACCCCATTATTTTATTCTTTTGGTAAGTGTACAAAGATCACAAAAAATTCCCTTCGCCTCTTCGCCCTCATATTGCACATTTCCTCCCATGGCAGTAGTCCCCCATCTCCCTTGGTCGAATTATTTCATACCCCCCATGCACGCACCATTACGACAATCATAGCCAGTTCATACCTGCCCTGGAAGTCCTATCGACTCCAGGGATTTTTTCCCCTTCAGAAATACCTATGACTGCCACCAAGCTGCTCAAATATACTTCGACCTCAGGCCACTGAATCCCCATCATCCGTTTTCAGCCACCGCTCACCAACATGCCTATGTTAAACCCATTATGGTTCGGTTAAGGCTTCCTTTTTTTTGACATCAACTCTTTTCCAAAAAGGAAGCGGTACCTTGGATGACCCCTCCCCATGCAAATGGGTATCCTCGGGTGGCACTATGGGAGACATCATTTTCCATAGATGTCATCAATCCTCTTGACATTCGACTACAACAAAAGCTTTCATGTCACAATGGTATCGTACCTTACAACCATTGCACTTTGGTCAAGATCCGTCGAAGACCTGTGCCTTTGTAAGCGTCTCTGAAAACAATGCTTACACGGGAAGGTCCCAGCCAATACATATGCATACATTATGCAGTGATATGCCATACTAAGATTACGCATATGGGTACCACATTCCACCTATCGTCAAAGAAAAAACGCCCTTGAGGGCGTTAGCAGTCATCGTCAACAACCACCAACATCACTACCAAAGTAGTGGCACAGACAACACATCTATCTGTCAATTTTGTTTAACTAGCCATAGCATCATGAGCATGGGACATGCCCACCTCGTTGAAATTTTGCAAATATGTTGTATATTTTGTCTTCTTGCAGGGGGTCCCTTAGGCCATGGCTATCTTGGAAACGGTGCAAGATGTTTTCCGTCTACATGTAAGCCTCTCTCTCTCTCTCTCTCTCTCTCTCTCTGCGTACGATACAAAAAATAAACTATAATGTATTTCGGCTATACAGTTCTTCCTAGACCTCACACATTAGGGGGAAACTGTTAACACTGGAAAATCGTACAGCAAAAAATGACATCAATTAATGTCGAGCCTAAGGATTTATAGGATAGGAATACATTATGGAATCAAGAATCTCTAAGGTTTTGAGAAATTCAAGATTGAACTAGTCATAAATTCTCGAATGCGCGCTTTTTCCTTCGAAAAGAGTGCCTTTTGTGTGCACTGGAGCCCAATAAGTGCACATTCTTGGAAGTAGAAAAAATTCACTTTCCGAGACCATAAGCAAGAAAAGGACAATTTCTCCTTATGTGAAAGCCGCCTAAGGACAGCGCCAGTGCCTCCTTAGGCCTTGTGTGAGCACACAAAAGCATATTTCAGCCCACAATGGAATATGGCCCCTCCCTTGGGTCACCATCCACCATGTACCAAGGGAGGGAAGGAGGTTTGAAAGCTCACCTATATAAACCCTCAAAGAGATGAACAATGTGTGATCACAAAGTTATGCTGGCCAAAGTTTCCCAAGCAACACCAGTGTCTTGTGTGAACCAAGGAGCAGGAGCTGAAGAAGAGGACTCGATTGTTGGCCACCCAACAATATTAGCCCATTGTAGCAAAGAGAGAGAATTAGACTACGTCAAAAGGCAGAACTTGAAGGAAAAACATCCTTGCATCGGGTCCTAGAGCCTCTACCTAGGCCCTTTGGCAAGTGGGTAAGATTTTTGTTTTCATTCCAAGCATTCAATAAGAAGAAGGCCTTCGAGCCGTTGTATACCTTGTTACTGTTTGGAACTCTCTATATAAATTCTTTTTTGTGTTTTTATTTTTAGTTCTTTAACAAAGCATACTTTAATGTATTACTTCATTTAAGTTTTATACTTCTGAGCTCCCCCCAGATACTGCCTGTTACTTATGGTTTAGAGAAAATACCACATTCTCTAAATGCGTGCGATTTCGTACACCCATGTGTCAAATCCACCACAACAGTGTTAATACGGACTTGGGCCTCCACATACCTTCGGGTATATTTTGGAGGACAAATTTAGGTTGATATCCATCCATAGTGAACTGAGTTAGCCGCCTTGTAAATTGTGTTACATCAAACACAACATTCGGGTATATTGCCTGCCCTTACTTCTTGGTTCGCCAGGAGGTATTCTGCAGTTCACAGTTTCTTGGTAAACCTTTTGCCTAAAATTACCCTTTTATTTTGTTTATTTGTTTTTGGTCATAAAATAAATTAGTCATCATGGAAGAATAAAATCCCTTTCCCCATTGTTCGCGTAGACTTGCATTGAAACCACCTTTACCACCGGAAGTCACTTTTTCTCGGTGAAGGTGACATCGCTCTACCGAAACCAGTACCATTAGTACCTCTGGTGAAGCATCATATTCACATATACCAGAGTCGGCACAAGTTGTTTCTACAAATCCTGGTTTGTCTACTGTTGTCAAGACGAAGTCCTCACAGCTACCTATGGTCACGATCTATCCAATCAATGAGACCATACCTCCCGAACCTGACGTTGTTCAACTGAAAGTTGATCTAGATCCTGTCTCTTTTTTTCCAAAACATCTGCATTCCGAAGTCAAACGACCGGAATTTGTTCCTGTATTGGTCGCCCCACAATCTATTGTAGCCATTTAGTCTCCCATATCACACAATCAACCTCCTGAAATATACTTTGGGCTTGACAGCGAAATCCTTCCACCTAGTTTAATTTTGATTGAATAAATACCACAAGATGAAACACCTTTAACTCCAACTCATTTTGGGGCGGAGCTTTACCTGTACGAGTCTTTTCCTCAATCACCTACCTCTGATTTTGTTGATCCTATGCCTATTCAATTTCCCATCGATCCAATAGGGTATACATTTGGTCAAGTAACCATACCTGAACCAACATCTCCGGTTGGACCATCTATTCCAATTGCGTCGGCACCTACTCTCATGACCTCGTCGATGTTCACAACTTTACCAAAGTCATATTTACATGGTGGCCCTATGGTCCCATCAGGTTATAAATATTTATCTATAATTTTCTCTGGTGCATCTTCAAATCCATGGACTTCACCAATGTCATTGTCTGGTATTCTAACTGGTAAACCTCTAGTGAGTACTGAATGTCTTAATCCTTTATATCCATCATTAGGGAAATATCAAGCTAGTCCATTTGGGTATATTCCATCCAGTACAATCTCAACTAGACTCCCTAAATTTGGAGAACAATATTTTATGTATTATTATACTCCTCGTGCTAGGGGGCAACCTATGGTCACCCACTTTGACAGTACTTTGTCATTATTTGGTAAATCTAATGTCAAAATGAATGTTTTTCAATGGCATCCCACTCTACCTATCCAACCACAAACAGATGTACACTCATATCAACTGGTTCAACCTGTTGCACCCATATCAATTCCACTTGTTAATACATCTTTACCCTTGTTACAGACTCAAATTTTTTTACCTCAACTGTTTCATGTGGGTCCTTTAACCCAATACCCTTAATTTTTGGGCCCTTGGACTCCAAATCCTTCGACTGGTTTACAACAACCACCTGTATCCGGAATAATTTATTCACAAGTTAGATTACCATATTATGGGATTTCACAGCCACAACGAGGTTATACCTATCCTCAACCGAATAAAAGTTATCCTAATTTGGGTTATAACATTGGTGGACAAGCCCCTTGGCAGCCATAGGCGTAAATGCCACAACCTTCATTTAAACAAGTATCGTATCCAGGTTTTGATCAAAAAAATCCTCAAGAGTTTGCCTATCAAAACAACCCCTATCTGGGTTACCAGTAACATATTCCTTATATTGGTGCTCAAAGGCCTATTTCCCAAGAAATTCCATCATATCCTGTCTATGCTCAACCCGACCTCAATCGATAGTTGCCCTTTGTTGCAACTCTAGAATTACTGGATTTAAACCGACTCACCAATGACCCAATAAATTATGCTCCTTGGTGGCCGGTGATACCTCATAAATTATGCTCGGATATTCCTAAGTTCAATGGAAACCCTATGGAAGACCCATCGACTCATGTTATGACTTACCATTTGTGGTGTTCATCTAACTCCCTGAATGATGACTATGTTCGACTGCGTCTTTTCCAGCATATGCTCATTGGTCCGGCTGCAAAATGGTACATTGAGTTACCTATAGCTCCTTTTGATAATTTCACTACCCTAGCTATTGTATTTTTGACTCACTTCCAGTTACCCATACGATATTAAACTGGAATGGAACTCTTGACTAATTTAAATAGACTAATGCTACTCACATTTCTGATCATATTCATGAGTGGTGTCATCATCATAGAATGGTTAAGACATTTTTTTCCTGATCAGCTCCTTGTTGAGTGGTTCATTAAGTCCTTATTACCATCTATACCTAAATATGTGGCTAAGGGTGGCATCGTCACTGAAGATCAAGTCATTTCTCATGCCCAATATTTAGATTTGATTTATACTCAACCTGGCACACTCTATGAGAAAATTCCTAACACGTCGAGATCTAATTTTACTATTCCTCCTCCATCAAAGGAATCTCATGCCAGAGACACTATGATCGGTATTGCAAGCATACATCACACTAATGCATCTAATCTTGTGCCTTCTTCCGAAATACATGTGATGTTATTTTATAAGGGAAAAAGTTACAAGCAACTCGGAAGTAAGAAAAAAGGGAAATCAAAGAAAAAGAAAAATTCTAGCCCGCAGGAAAGATCATCTAATCAATCGTCTGGAAATCAGAAACCTCATTACCCTTGCATAATATGTAATGAGGAACACTTTGTTCAGGATTTTCCTCACCGCACTGAAGTCTCAAAAATGGTTAAGACCTCACATGCGTTAGTTGTGTTGACAGATCCGTTTCTGAATCCAGACACAAATTTGGTTGCTACGGATCCACCTTCTAGTTCCCAAGTGCTTATGATATCTATTATGAAGCCATCGATAGATGTTTTGGTGTCAACGTGTAATAAACATTATGGTATTCAAGCCACTGATAAACCTACTACCTCGACCACGAATATGTCTACGGAATCGATACCGCCACTTGATATTCCTGAATTGACAATCAAGCCACTCAAGGGAGTTTTTCATAAATTGACATTTAATCCTCGAGCAAGAGCTGCTCAAAATTATAATATACTTGAATATTTGGCTCAATCCCCTTTAGCTATGTTAGCACTTGAGGTGCTTCAAAATTTTCCCTCCCAGAAACAAGTTTTTTTGTTGGCAATTGATGGAATTGATCTAATTGATTCTAATCTTGTAGTATTTAATCATACGGGTTATGTGCTGCAATTACCAGCAGAATTGGCATTCTCCATCCAAGTAAATGTTCTCAATCACCTTTTTCATCGTACTACTATTGATGAGGGAGAATCTATGTGCATTATGTCTCTAAATTTTTGGAAGTCACTTGGCTCGCCACGCCTATCTCAATCGCCAACGACATTGAAATCTTTCGACGAACGTACATATAAGCCTTGCGGTATAATCAATAACCTGCATGTTGAACTAGGGGGAAAAATAGTGAATGTTGAAGTTGAGGTCGTTGATGTACCCCTTGACTACAATATTCTACTTGGAAGGCCATGGGTATATGCTACGACTGCAATCGTCTCTACATATTTTAGAATGATCTCCTTTCCACATAAAGGTGTTATCAGAGTCATCAATCAACTATCCTTCTTTGCTTCCAGTTCCCAAGTAACTGGAAGTGTTTCGTTAGTTCACGCACCCCAACTCGCACTCCAGAACATTGGTGGAGGACTCTTAAAGGATTCCACTCTCATGGGAACCTCTACATTACCACCACCTGCGACGTCGGCATAAATTGCAAGTATAGAGACATGCTACATGATCTCTTCCACTCCATCTGGCTTAAGGAAGAGTACGGGTGATTCTGAAATTTTTACATTGGATGAGTTTCTGCCGCCTAGCCCTATTGAGATGCCATAGCAATAAATCTATCTGGCTTGGGCGTCGAATCCGAAATCATCGTCACCAGTCGTTTGGGTTGATCATTCATTAGATTTTGGTACTCCATCTGATCCTTTTTCCTCAACTTTCTTGACATATGAGAATATTCTGGAAACCATGATGTCGGAAGGAGAACCACGGGAAGATTATCATCATCATTCCCATCTTCCTAATTATGAAGAAGATCATCTTAGTGAACTATATCACCCATCGATCAAAAATTTCTTTTCGAATTCTTTTCCTATTAATGCAATCAATTTTGAGCGAAATTTTTCAAATATTGAAGAAATCATTTCTATCAATATTTCGACCAAACCTGGCATTGTAGAAAAAATTCATGTTGGCATGTCTTGTTATCCATCAGAACTCGAAACATATCGCTCTCTCTTTCGTGAATTCCATGATGTATTTTCTTGGTCTTACGAGGAAATTCCAAGAATAGATACTAGTATCGTTGAACCCACTATTAATATGTACCGTGATGTCAAGCCGGTACGTCAACGCTTCGTCCTATTCATCCGAAGAAGGCCGATTCATCCGAAGAAGTTCGCTGCCATTTAAGCAGAAGTTGAAAACCTTTTGTGTGTTGGTTTCATTTACCCTGTTTTGTTAACTCAGTGGGTTTCCAACATCATTCCTGTTATGAAAAAACAAGGAACCATCAGAGTATGTGTCGATTATCAATATGTCAATCTTTCTTGTCCAAAAGACAACTATCCTACTCCCTTTATTGACCATATTATTGATGATTGTGCTGGATGAAAAATATTTTCATTCATGGATGGATTTTACGACTACAATCAAATCAATATCCACCTAGAGGACCAATATAAGACAACATTCATCTGTCCCTGGGGCACATTCTCTTATAGGAAACTCCTATTTGGTTTAAATAATGATGGGGAAAATTTTCAGAGAGCAATGGATTATGCTTTCAATGACATCAAGCACATTATTCAGCCCTATCTAGACGATTTACTCGCACATTCAGGAAATCAGACTGATCACCCAATGCATTTGAGAGCTATCTGTTTACGCTATAGACACTACAAAATACGCCTTAATCCACATAAATGTGTGTTTTATGTTGGTTCTGGTCATTTTCTAGGATTCGTTGTCTCAAAAGAAGGAATTCGAATATACCCATTGAAGTTCCAAGCTATTCTTGATTTCCCTGCACCATCAAATTTGCTCCAGTTACAGAAACTTCAAGGAAAGGATAACTTCCTAAGGAGGTTCATACCCAACTACGCCGAAATGGCTAAAGGATTTACTCAACTCTTCAAAAAGGGGATTCCATTTCATTGGGACCAATTTTCACAAGCTTCTTTTGATGATTTCAAGGATACTCTTATATGGGCATCATTAATGTATCCCCCCAATTACAAGAGCGATTATTTCTTATATATCGTCGAGGCTGATACAACCATTTTTATGGTATTGGTCAAAGTAGAAAATGGGATAGAACATCTGATCTATTATTTTAGTCGTAATCTCAATGATACGGAAGTGAAGTACTCATACGTAGAAAATATTTCCTTGGCATTTATTCAAGTTGTCCAAATATTTCGCCACTATATCCTATTCTGGAAGACCATTGTCATTTCGGATTGCAACCCCATGACTTATATCTTATCACGTCAATTTTTGGGGGGGAGGGGGGGGATATTAAAAATGGATTGTCATTTTGTAGGAATTTGATTTGGAATTCATCAAATCCAAGTCAAAGAAGTCTTTAGTTTTGGTTGAGCTTCTTTGTGATCTTCCCTCTGATAGTACTGCTACTACGTTAGAACCATCTATTCTTGACGAGTCTCTATTTCTGATCGAACCATCTGATCCTTGGTATGGGGATTTTATAATTTATCTCTAGACCCATAATTTTCGACCTGATACCTCTCGCCCTGACCAGCGACGTATTCGATACCAAGCCAAATATTATCTGATCGTCGATGATACACTTTATCATCGCAGTGTCGATACAATTTTCATAAGGTGCCTCATTCATGAGGAGGTTGAAAAGGTTTTAAATGATTGTCATGTTGGGGCTTGTGGTGGACACTTGTCTAGATACGCTACCATGCAGAAGATACTTTGCGCCAGTTACTTTTGGCCTACCATATTTTGCGACTGCATCCTCGCGGTCAGAAGTTGTCATGTGTGCCAAATATTTAATCGTAAAATATGCAAACCGCCAGCGCCAACGCATCATGTTGTCTCTGTGGGACCATTTTCGAAATGGGGCATTGACTTCATGACTTGTAACCCTCATTTGTCCGAGGGGCATGGTTATATTATTTTCGTAGTAGACTACTTTACCAAGTGGTCTGAAGCTATGCCTACATTCAACAACATAGGACAAACATCTGCATTGTTTTTCTTTAATCATGTCATTGCATTGTTTGGGGTCACACAGGCTATATTCATAGATCGTGGTAAGCATTTTCGTAATCACATGATGACTGAGTTGATTTCCAAGTTAGGGTAGTCTCATGATAGTTATACTCCTTATTATCCACAATCAAATGGAAAATTTGAGGCTATTAACAAAATTATTAAACTAATTCTTCAATGAATGATAGGAGTTCATAAATGAAACTGGCATTTGATCCTGTACTCAGCCTTGTGGGCATACCAAACCTCGGTGAGAAATGCAATTGGATTTAACCCCTTTCAATTGGTGTATGGTTTGGAATATATCTTGCCAATCCAATGTGAAATACCATTGTTAAAACTCGCAATCGACTTTTTACCTGACACCTAAAATGAAGAAGCACGTCTTTTTAACCTCATCCATCTTGATGAAATGCGTTGTAAGGCCCAATTGGCCAACGAAGCGCATAAGAGACGTATAAAGGCACAATACAACAAGCATGTCCAGCCTCGCATTTTCTTAGAGGGCGACTTGGTCATTCTTTATGATTTGGAAGCTGTGTAATAAGTACATGTAAATTTGAGCCGTTATGGCATGGCCCATTTATTTTCAAAAGAGTTCTTTCTAAGGGTGCCTACGAGTTGGTATATCACGATGGAATTCCGTTGACGCAACCCTGAAATGGGTTGTATCTGAAACGTTACTATGCTTAATCATGAGCGTAGTAATTTTTTGTATTATATTGTATATATATGTTGTTGATTTGCATTCATTGTCTTAATTTGTTTTTTAGAGTTTTCTTCGCGTTAGTAATCTTCTTTACATTTCATCACAGATGTCTGAATCTTTGGAACCATTTGTTGGGTATGTTGATGGTGCTAGTCATAGTACACAGAATCTATCCTTTGCAGCGTGGGCCATTTTCGCTCTGAATGACGAGTTAGTGAGTTTTCAAGGGATTTTATTGTTAGATTGACAAACAATATCGTTGAGTATAGCGCATTGATTGAACTTCTCTCTGATGCCATTTCATTTGGTATTAACCACATCATCATAAGGTTAGACTCAAAACTTGTGGTATTACAACTTACTAGTGTTTATACTGTTAGAAATCCAACACTGCATTGTATGTTACTAAGAGTTCGACTTTTGGAAAGACATTTTTATTTTATTCAATAACAACACATTTCCAAAAACTTGAACACATTAACTGATTCTTTGGCGAATTATGTTATAAACAGGAATTTGCAACACATGTAAAGATACATTCACATAATTGAATATGATTGCACAATAAACATAGGAAAACACTGAAATCAAATAGATAGATAGTTATAGGTTTTTACAAAATTTGTGCCCAAGACACATTGGTCATCTAACCCCAAAATGTATGCAACCATTAGGGGAATTTTGAGGTCTAAAATGGGCCTCCTAAGGAAATAATAAAATAATAGCTAAACCAATAAAATAATATTTATGAATTTGCAATTCACTTTTTGCACCACAATCCATGTAACCATAGTGAAATTCAATTCAAAATTTGTACAAAAAAAAAATTAAAAAAAAAATGTGTTGATGTGATTATAAATAAGAATGAGCTTTTCAAGAAAAAGTCATTATCATTGAACAACTAATGCATTTTCCCTTTGTACTTAAATAACTTAAAATAATATATAAATATAAATTTAAAAATTCTTAATTATTATATGTTATTAATTAAAATTTATATTATTTAAATTGTATAATAACATGTAATTAATATACTATATATAAATAATATAATATAATAAATGTATAGGGATATGCATTGTTTCTTTCAAGAAATATGAAATGACAATAATATATTTTTATTCAAAAAGTGTGAAATGATATTTATTATGAGTACTTTACTTTGACTTTAAAAGTACTTAGAGCACTACCATGGTTAACCATGAGTTTTTATCCACCATTGAGAATGTGACAAGTAAGTACCTTTAACTCAATCAATGCCACCTCGACCATTAGGGACGATGTCATCCCCTAAAATGTGATTAGTTCTCATAAAGTGAATTTTGATTATACATTTTCCTTAGGAGGCCCATTTTAGACCTCAAAATTCCCCTAATGATGTCAAAAGTAAACTAGTGATGCTCATGGTAACATGTTATCGATATAGCTATCCTACGCAGTAACCGCATCCAGCGGTTAGGAACGCCAATAGTATGGCGTTGCAGTCGCATGGGTAAATCTTCGATCCGGAAATCCAAAATCCCGAAGTCAACCCCTCTATGTGTTGCCGAAGCTTAGTAAGAGTCTCAGCCATGTCTAAATCCTGAAGGGTTGCTCTCTTGACAGCCCTCTTTGCTGGCTCATCCACTCCATGCTCTTGTTTCTGCACTGGTTGAACTTGACCCACATCTGCATTACATTACAAATTTAGTTTAGTCTTGGGAAAATATCAAAATACAAAAACATGTATAAACCTTAGAAAAATAAAAAAAACATGGTCAAAACATTCTTACATATTTCACCCCATTGAGCGCCTTCTGGTAAAGCTAAGTCTGGATCTCCTCGGAAATTGACACCTGCATATGCATACTCATCGATGGCGATAACATGTCGCTTGAACTAGGAAAAGAACGCATTCGAGAAAACAATGGACGATTTGCCTACATGTATAGCCATCAGTTCTACCCATCTCTGCATCCTCGTATCTCCAGGGTTAGACACACCCAACGTCACATGCTGAGGCTGCATCAATGGAATCCGCTCTAAGGAAAAAGAAATGAGGATCGAACCATAACTGAAGTTTTTCTTCCTTCCTCCCTTTTCCTTTCTCAGTTGTTCTTTTATTTGAGAAAGTACAACTTCAGACCAGTTGAAAACTATTGGTTCCATGCACTCTAGCACATACTGCATATAAGATATGTTCGCTACATGTATTGTAATGGTACCAGCAATATTTTTGATCATGAATAGAATGGTTCTCAATGGAAAATCACGAACATCACAGATGTTTATTTTCCCATCCTTGCTTGGCTCTGCCCCTGGATATAAATACTGCAAAATATAGTCTCTCACCATCTCTCCTCTGAGAGCAGACCCTGAGAGAAAAATGGGTAAGCCTCTCCTCGACAAGCCTGTTAAAAAATATATGACCTCCACAGTAATAGGAACCACTTTATTCCTAATGTGAAATGCCTCAATTTCCGGATCCCATGCACGAACGAGGAACTCCAAAAGTTCTATTTGTTGCCTCATACCTGATAAGCGGAAGTACTTTAATAACCCACATTCTCTTAAGCCTCTTACAATACCCGGATAATTAAGGGAAATCATATTGTGTTCTTCATGCTCTTTTTCTCTCCAAGTAATCGTCATTCTAGTCCGATGAATCCCTGAAACATAATCATAAGACTCATTAGACTCCTTTTCATGCAAAAAATTAGGAAAAATTTGGGTACAATGCAAGAATAAAAAATTTTAATTGTGCCCAACGCAGTCTTGGTCAATAGAAAATACGTTGCATAAGCACCTAGGCTTCATTTTGAGTGCTTTACAATGCAGTTTTCGATGCCCAAGGATGTGTTCCCTCTTTGGAAAAATAATTTACCCTAAGGGGCCCAAATCCCTAAAAAATTGCAATTAAATGAAATTAAATGACTACTGAAAGAAAGAGGGGTTTATGGCACCAACCTGGATCAGACAACGATGAAAACCATCCATAGAATCGATCGCAATCAACAACTGAAGTTCGGGGGAAAAAACAGGTTCAGAGCTCCAAAATGCAAATGGTAACTTTCAAATGGTAAAAATGAATAGTAAAACTCTTTTAATTAGTCATTTGATTATTTTCAAATCATATTTATTGCTGTGACTATGGTTTTATTCAATTTTTATCATGAAACAGATATTTTTTAACCATTTGATGTTGTTCTGAACATGTTTGCAACTGATGAGCAGATTAGTCATGCACATTTATCAAGAATGATTTGACCACAAAGCATACTTTTATCCTTATTTTTCGAGCTTTGATAAAATGAAAAAGGACTTGAAGCACACTTTTATCTCCTTTTCAAGCTTCGATAATAGTGAAAAAGGAACCCCTAGACTCTTCTTTTAGCTCTTTTCAGACTCCAATAATGTGAAAATATTTTCGAGCACCTGTCTTTTCGAGCTCGTAAAAGTAAATGAATTGATATCTACTCAGCATAAATTTAACCCTTTTCTGGACCGAGATAGATTATTTGCGAAAAAGGAATTCCTTAGTCGAACATGGCTAGGAGGTTCTCCCAGATATATTTTTACACTTTTTTGTATTTGATCGACAACTTTACGAAAAAGTACCTATGGAGTTTTCTTTCATCCTCTTTTTCAAACTCCCTAAACATGAAAAAGGAATAGGTTTTCACTTTCGTTAGGCTCGTTAAAACATAAAATAGCGATGGGCTTGTCGATTATGGCAAGAATCGAGCTTCATTCATCGCTAAACTCGTTAAATTATTAAATAGCGATACATTATTCGCCCGAAGGGTTGAATTATAGATCAAGCATATGTTACCCTTTTCAAGCTTGTTAAAAAATAAATAGGTACTGGTCAACAAATGACCAGGGAAAATTTGGGAAAGTGAACAAAAATTTTATGGTAGCAAGTCGCTATTGAACATGACACTTCACTCCAACATTGTGACTGTTTGGATTGGGTAATTTTCTTGACGGTTCATTTGTACCTATGGTTCATCATACCTTCACTTCGGTTTTGTGTCAATGCTGCCAACTCATCTCAGTGTCGCCGATATGTTCAAGAGAATTCATCTAGTGAATACTCATCCTTCTGCAATACTCATAAACCTTCATTCTCATGAAATTCATCCCTGAAAATTGCTATATCAAGTCACGTTTTGTCTCCGAAATCAGTAACTCATGTTTCGCATTAAAGTGGCTTCCTGTCGACGTCAAATCATCGTCCATGAAGTTTACTTAGAAACATCATCTTCTAGTACCATGAGGTTTGTTACAGAATTGAAAAGATTCTCGCTTCCAGACCTTTGACCGAAAGATTCTGTCTAGTGTTCGACATCAAATCATCTATTCACGCCTTACGAAATGTACTGAAATACCTTAAGAGCCATTAACATCAATGGTGGTTCTCTCACGTTTGTTACCATCTCACATCATTGGCTGGTAATCAAACGATGTCTTACCATGTTCGACTACAAATCATATTAGATATCATTTTTGGGATTCAACCGCATTAAGTAAATCATTCATCTATGACCATTTCCATGATAGGTAGTCGTAACTAACTAATTTCTCATGATTTTTTTTTGAATAGTCCACTTAGCACTCATTGCATCGGGTGATGTTCACAGGGGTGAATAAGTGGGATTGAAACTAGTGAAATGAATCACATAGTGCCAATCATCACTTTTGGGGCTTGCACCCAGTAACCAAGACTTCCCAGGAGGTCACCCATCCCATAACTCCTCTGTCTCAAGCACACTTAACTGTGGAGTTTTCTCCACAATCAAGCCCACTTAGCTTGCTACCCCATTTGCAAAACCTTAGCAAGTATTGTGCCTCATGAACCATTCAAGTAGAGATCCCTTTACTCTTTGTATTTTAAGTATGAGGGGTTTCCGCAGTGCATTATATTAGATATCATTTTTGGGATTCAACTGCGTTAATTAAGTCATTTATCTATGACCATTTCCATGAGAGGTAGTCGTAACTGACTAATTTCTCATGATTTTTTTTTTTTTTGAATAGTCCACTTAGCACTCATTGCATCGGGTGATGCTCGCAGGGGTGAAGAAGTAGGATTGAAACTAGTGAAATGAATCACATAGCATCAATCATCACTTCCGGGGCTTGCACCCAGTAACCAGGACTTCCTGGGAGGTCACCTATCCCAGAACTCCTCTGGCTCAAGCACGCTTAACTGTGGAGTTTTCTCCACAATCAAGCCCACTTAGCTTGCTACCCCACTTGCAAAACCTTAGCAAGTATTGTGCCTCATGAACCATTCAAGTAGAGATCCCTTTACTCTTTGTATTTTAAGTATGAGGGGTTTCCGCAGTGCACTATATTAGATATCATTTTTGGGATTCAACTGCGTTAAGTAAGTCATTCATCTATGACCATTTCCATGAGAGGTAGTCGTAACTGACTAATTTATCATGATTTTTTTTTTGGAATAGTCCACTTAGCACTCATTGCATCGGGTGATGCTCACAGGGGTGAAGAAGTGGGATTGAAACTAGTGAAATGAATCACATAGCGTCAATCATCACTTCAGGAGCACTCGGTAACCAGGACTTCTAGGGAGGTCACCCATCCCAGAACTCTGGGAAGTCCTGGTTAGTGGATGTAAGCCCCGGAATTGATGATTGACGTTATGTGATTCTTTCACTAGTTTCAATTCCACTTCTTCACCACAATGAGCATCACCCTCTGATGAGTGCTAAGTGGAACTATTCAAAAAACTCATGAGAAGTGGATTGGATTCGACTACTGTCAGAATGAGTCATAGATGACAACGCGGTCAATGATATCTAATAGTATACAGCAATGGAAACCCCACACAAAATACAAAATAAAGTTACTCTACTGAATGGTTCATGAAGACAACTCCTGTAGGATTTGCAAATGAAGCCAATAGCTAAGTGAAAACTTGATATGGAAAACTCCACGGTCAAACATGCTGACGGGAGGAATTGGCACTGGGTAGCCTCTAGAGAATGCAAAGAATGCAGTTGCTAGTGCAAACAGCGCTAGTGATGATTGGCATTATGTGATTACCGCATAAATCCACTTCTTCACTGACTGAAAAAACATCACGATATAATGATGCTAAGAGACTATTCAAAAAAATCATGAAAATTAGTGAGTTACTGACTGCCTCTCATGAAATCATAAATGTAGCTGCACTAGCAGAGTTGAATCCCAGAAATGTATCTATATAATGCTGCTACCCCTCATACTTAAATACAAAATAAAGAGATCTATGAATGGAATCATGGAGCACAATTGCTGGAGCAATGGTAACGAAAAGTGAACTTGTGACAGAGGCTCCGCGTTAGCGAGTTGCAGGATGGTGACCTCAGAAATTTGGTTGCGGTGAAAGCCGGAGATGATTGTACTATGCGATTCATTTCACTAGTTTATCCTGCTTAAAGCACGATGCAATGAGTGCTAAGTGGACTATTCAAAAAAAATCATGAGAAATTAGTCAGTTATGACTACCTCTCATGGAAATGGTCATAGATGAATGAATTACTTAATGCAATTGAATCCCAAAAATGATATCTAATATAATGCACTGCAGAAACCCCTCATACTTAAAATACAAATCATATATTCCAATGGCTAGACTTGTACCTGAACGATTGATTAATGAGATAAGAAGACCCTGGATCTAGTTTTAGCCATCCGGGCTGCGATTTCAGGATTGTTGTACACATCATCTGTACGGTGACCTTACATACAGATCGTCATCCGAACATGGGCCTATATCTATAGGCAAGACTGTATTGGGAAACATTCCAATGTAGACAACTTTCTGCACTATGTACATGTTATTACATAGTTTATGGGTTGATCATGGGAATGCCTTCCCTCAGCAATTCATGATCAAGAGGATATATCATGATGTAATGTATTGTAATGTTGATGCAGGTCATCGCTCCGCTTCAGTTCTAGCCCATCACATCATAAAGCATCTCATTCAAAAAATATTTTTATTATTCTGTAATGTTCCCAATTTTAGCTTCAAGCTAAAATGGAACATTATAGTGGCATATTTTTATTTTTCTTAATAAAATGGGTAAGGAGACACCTTAGCCCTCTTTTAGATGAATAAATAACACTCCTCATGTGAAAAGGAGGAGAATAAAACAATTGAAATAAACACCAAGGGTGTGAATGGAACCCAGCTCACTTGATTAGTCACCTTTGACTAAAGTCAACAGCGCTGCCCAAGGAGGAAGAGGCTTCCTAGAGAAGCTACGCAGTTTTGGAGGGAAGAGCTTCACATGAGGGTGGAAACCCTAATTGGTGGGACCATGGTGGAGAAGAGTTCTCTCACTTTATATGGAGGAGATGGCAACCCATTTTCATTATGTTATGGTTTAGAGTTTCAGATTTGGGTCTGCAAGCTAGCATCCCTGGGCTGTTTAGCGAGGTGATGGTGCCCTCGGGCACTAGGGTGTTCCCGGTTGGGAATCCCTACCTATTCCTCAAGGAAGGATGAGGATTGAGCTACATTTCCTCAATCTGGCATTGGCCACAGCTACATTCATCTTCTACAGCGTTATTTCTGCAGCAGAGAGGACGTTGTGTTGCTGGGTGTAGCAAGAGAGGAACTCATGGAGTCTCTCTTGTCTTGTTTTCTTCAGTGGAGGAGTGATCCACCCATTGGAGGAGCTGCAAGGAGGATTCTAGGGCTGTATTTCAGATTAGAGGCATGAGGCCACACTTCCATCATCTTCCACTGCGCAGTCCATGGAGGAAACTGCGTTATTTTAGAGGAGGCAGTGAGAGAAGGGTTTCTGAAGCTTCAGAGGAGGATGCTTTTGAGACAAAGGGATTAGCCCTTTGCTTGGAGACATTATCAGAGGAGGGCATCTACATTTCATATATTCCATGGCCTCATTTATATTTTGTATTAGTTTTAGTGACAACTCAGTTGTCACATTTTGTGTCTCTCCGACATTTCTATCAATCTTCATAGATTGGTTAGAAATCCTGTATTTCAGCCCATTTCTTTGTTATTGGGCTATTTATTGTATTCCTTCAGCCACATATGTATTTTATTCATATTCAGTAGCTTATTCCTTCATATACATTGTGCAGTTGCAGCTACTCCGGCATTTTGTGGAGTTGCAACTACTCTTGTATTTCACTGCTATTTCATTGAAGGTTGGATCTTAAAGCTTGAGTTGCTTGTCCCTCAACTATTTCTTGTATATTTCTACTAATGTATCATAATATAATGATGGCTGTATCATTTCCCTCTTATGATGTATTCATATTTGCAGAGTTTCGGAGTCATGTTCTTATGTTGCTGTAACCTCTCTCATTGAGCATTGTTTTAGAGACCTAGATTGGGGAGATCTGAATAACCCATCTAGGGTTATTTATTTGAGCTCATTTTCTGCAGGGGAGATTTATTAGAGATTTTCTAGGGCATCCTAGCAGTGGTTTGCCTTATTTATGCAGCAGCTTCCTTATACAACGTCCTCAAGGACCCTGTAGCAGAAATTCCCGAGCTAGAATATTGCATATCCATAGACAAAGTCTGTGAAGGGAAAACTAGCCTCAGGATTTCTCCCTTCTTTGGAAGGAGTCATATCCTGTAAATTCCCCAATAGTAAATCTCTGAAATGGACTTGTGATAGCTCACTGAAGAAGGAATTGGAATACCTTAAGATATTCCCGATGGAGCAGAAATTTCCAGATTTGGAATATTACAGTGGTATCAGAGCATGATCTTGGCTCAACCTGTGCCCAAGATATAATTCCATCAGCAAGAGGAGCTTCTCTCCAAGGAGAGGATATTTTCAGAGTAAACAAGGAAAGGAATGACGGAAGACGAGCTTTCCCTTCTTCTTTTCTAGACCATTGAGGAGATTATTGAAGATCTTGATGAAAGGGAAATTTGAAGAAATTTTCTGAGAAGGGTTTGTTGATGAGAAAAATCCTAGCTACTTCATGGAGGGTGTGAGCATTCAGCCACACATGCAGATCCACAGCTGAGTACATTTCCCATAGCTACTGCAAGAAGGATGGAAGGAGGAGTTGAGGCCTTTGGAGGAGCAGCGCTGCAAACTCAAAGGTATGATTCATGATAATTGATTTCAGAGTTCTATTTCATTTTCTCATGAAAATGAGAGATCATATGTTGCAGTCACAAATATTTTTGCAAAGGGGATTAATGAAAACCAATGTGAAACATGGTGTGACAAAACTTCAAACACTTTGCATGCATGGAGGGGAACCATGAAACAAGAACATTCCATCTTTCTAGAGGGGGAGTAAATCAAGATAATGGCTTGCTAGAGGCAATACCCCCATTGTACGAAGGGCACTCTTCCATTTGTGAGGGTGTGGAGATATTTCTCTCTAAGGAAGGCCAAGGCCTCTCATTGAGGAGGAGACACACTCACATGTTGGTAGAGAGGAGGCGCATAGAAGAATTTACAGCACTGAACCATTGAGAATAGAAGAAGAGAAGAAAGATCAGCATGGAGGGATGATGGAAATTCACCCTTATCTATTTTCAGAGATTCTCTTCACATGGGAGAAGGACTGCACTACGCAGTAAAGAGAGAGGGACTTTCCATTCCTCTCATATACCCAGTCCACTTCCTATCTTGATGTCTCACTTTTGGGGGCATTCCACTTGGGAGGCCACATGATCTTGAGATGATGAGAGAAATCATGTCATATTGGTTCACCACTCTTAGATTCTAGAGAGGTGGAGACATTAGAGGAATCCAGCACAGCGCAGTGAGTTTGGGGATAAGCATAAGGAGGAGGGATACATCTTCTCATTTTCAGGACCACCCATTCTCATCAGTTTTACTACGCAGAAAGAGTTGCTGTATGGATGGAGGATAGCATATTCATAATGTCGGATGACTGCTCCATGGATTTGGTGAGAGAGAGGTTACTTCCTTTAGGGAAGAACTCTTTCATGCTTTGGAGTAGATGGAGGCCACTCATGCTTACATTGCCCAGGATCGGGAGATTCTTTGGAGGTGATAGTCTCTCATGAGAGGCTCATTTTCAAAGAGCATCATTTCTATTTGAGCATGAGTAGCTGCATGATGGGCATGGCAGCAACTTGGAGGATGAATTTGGCATGAGGGGATTTCAAGGTAGCAGGCAGCAGCGTGATGGAGCACCATATTGTAGAATACCAGCATTGTCTATGTGGAGGATTGATCCAGGATGGAGGACTCAGCTTTGGTTGAGTATTCCCCAGGATCTTGGTGCATGCATGATTATTGGATGGCCTTGATGGATATAGAAGATACTTAGTGGATGATATGATCATCTATCATCATGGCAGACTCTTCTTGACTAGAGTTTATAGTCTCAAGGAGAAACTTTTGCATGCATCACATGTGGACTTCCTAGCTATGCACTTGGATGCATACTTTTCCTTGCTACAGGGGTTCACTTGGAGGGCATTCAGCATGACCTACATCAACATATTGATAGATGCAGAGCCCAGATGTCTTTTGGAGAGGTTGGCACAACCATTCCCTTACTCATTGGAGGATAGGGAGAGCATTCAGATGAGCAATTTCAGTTCAAGAGCTCTAGTGCATGACGGAGGAGGTATAATTTCATATTTTGTGTTGTACTTCTTTTCATTGATTGAGGAGCATGATGTATCAAGGAGGCTTGTTCCGTCTTGCATTTTTCATGAGGATGTACTTATAGCTGCTTGTAGCCTTGATTTTGGCTAATTTTGTGATGGTTGTGGGGGAAGCCACATGCTTCATGGTGTGCACCATTGGCACCAATTTGTATTTTCATGTTTCACCTTATGAGGAGATGTTGTGGTAGCAAAAAAGTGACTAGTTCAACACTTGTTAATTTGATTTTGGAGGCAGGCCAAGGAGGCACTGTGCAGGTTCCATGAATGGAACTTTGAACCACTCTCCGGTTGTCATTTAACAAGCTTGCTTTTATTGTGTATTACTCCTTGCATTTCTGATGTTGGTACACTCATGAGGAGAATTATTTGGAGAGTATTGTAGGCACTACCCATTGGGAGCATGATTCTCCCCATTATATGTGTTTTATCTTGCAGGAGATACCATGGGCAACCCATGATTGCCACATTGCTACTTGTACCTTCTTGTGGGAGGAACCACTTGGAGAACTTGCAGAGGCATTTCATGGCTGATTTTTCTTGATGGGGTAGCTTGGGCCATTCTTGGAGGCCATAATTTCCAGCCCAAAGACAAAGGCAGCCCCATATGAACAGCATATGGAGAGATGGCCATCATGAGAAGCACCAGCACAACTCTCCATTCAGCCCCAACACATTGCAGAAACCAAGGGGTTGAGATTTCATTTGGATGATTGCATGGATGAGAGGATCATCATTGGGAGACAAATTTTCCCATGCATATCATCACTCCTACCTTAAGGAGGCCATAACACAGCAAGAAGGATTCCACTACACCTTCTATCTTTCCATGAGGGGCATCATTTCCAGTTTGCATACTTGGGAGAGAGCATTGGAGGGAAAATTTATTGCAGCATATTTGAGCAGTGGTGGGACCATTGATGAGGAGGCCAAAAGAGAAGAAGGGGGAGAAAATTTTGTTCTCTCTATGCATTTTCTTGAGGACAAGCAACATGTGGGAGGGGAGGACTATAATGTTCCCCATTTTAGCTTCAAGCTAAAATGGAACATTATAGTGGCATACTTTTATTTTGCTTAATAAAATGGGTAAGGAGACACCTTAGCCCTCTTTTAGATGAAGAAATAACACTCCTAATGTGAAAAGGAGAAGAATAAAGCAGCTGAAATAAACACCAAGGGTGTGAATGGAACCCATCTCACTTGATTAGTCACCTTTGACTAAATTCAACAGCGTTGCCCAAGGACGAAGAGGCGTCCTAGAGAAGTTGTGAAGTTTTGGAGGGAAGAGCTTCACATGAGGGTGGAAACCCTAATTGGTGGGACCATGGTGGAGAAGATTTATCTCACTTTATATGGAGGATATGGCAGCCCGTTTTCATTATGTTATGGTTTAGAGTTTCAGATTTGGGTCTGCAAGCTTGCATCCCCAGGATGTTTAGCAGGGTGATGGTGCCCTCGGGCACTAGGGTGTTCCCAGTCGGGAATCCCTACCTCTTCCTCAAGGAGGGATGAGGATTGAGCTACATTTCCTCAATCCGGCATTGGAAACAGCTACATTCATCTTCTACATCATTATTTCTACAGCAGATAGGACGTTGTGTTGCTGGGTGCAGCAAGAGAGAAACTCATGGAGTCTCTCTTGTCTTGTTTTCTTCAGTGGAGGAGTGATCCACTCATTGGAGGAGCTGCAAGGAGGATTCCTGGGCTATATTTCAGATCAGTGGCATGAGGTCACACTTCCATCATCTCCCACTGTGAAGTCCATGGAGGAAACTACGTTATTTTAGAGGAGGCAGTGAGAGAAGGGTTTCTGGAGCTTCAGAGGAGGATGTTTTTGAGACAAAGGGATCAACCCTTTTCTTGGAGACATTATCAGAGGAGGGAATCTACATTTCAGATTTTCCATGGACTCATTTATATTTTGTATCAGTTTTAGTGACAACTCAGGTGTCACATTTTGTTTCTCTCCGGCATTTCTAGCAATCTTCATAGATTGGCTAGAAATCCTGTATTTCAGCCCATTTCTTTGTTATTGGGATATTTCTTGTATTCATTCAGCCACATATGTATTTTATTCGTATTCAACAGCTTATTCCTTCATATACACTGCGCAGTTGCAACTACTCCGGCATTTTGTGGAGTTGCAGCTACTCTTGTATTTCACTGCTATTTCATTGAAGGTTGGATCTTAAAGCTTGAGTGGCTTGTCCCTCAACTATTTCTTGTATATTTATACTGATGTATCATAATATATGATGGCTGTATCATTTCCCTCTTATGATGTATTCAGATTTGCAGAGTTTCAAATTCATGTTCTTATGTTGCTGTAAGCTCTCTCATTGAGCATTGTTTTAGAGACCTAGATTGGGGAGATCTAAATAACCCATCTAGAGTTATTTCTTTGAGCTCATTTTTTGTAGGGGAGATTTATTAGAGATTTTATAGGGCATCCAAACAGTTTTTTTCCTTATTTATGCAGGAGCTTCCTTATACAGCGTCCTCAAGGACCCTGTAGCAGAAATTCCCGAGCTGGAATATTTCATATCCATAGACAGAGTCTGTGAATGGCTAGCTAGCCTCTGGATTTCTCCCTTATTTGGAAGGAGTCATATCCTGTAAATTCCCCAACATTTAATCTCTTAAATGGACTTTTGATAGCTTACTGAAGAAGGAATTGGAATACCTTAAGATATTCCCGATGGAGCAGAAATTTCCCGATTTGGAATATTACAGATTTTGACTTCATGCTTTAGGGGGAAGTTATTATAGGTCAATTTGGGCATCATTCCCAATGATCCGTTGAAACTGGATATCATCCCCAGGACCAATGAAATAGGGTCTATCATCCCCTATCATTTCAGTTGCTACATGCCCCAATATAAGAACAAATCATCCATGACTTCCATTTCAAGGTTTCCAAGGTTTGAAGTATATGTTATATCACCTATGAGCTCACCAACGCAGACTCTCAAGGGAATAAATAATTTGCATATGAAGTTCCCTCCATTCAAGGGTGCTCTACAAATCACTTCTCGACATTCAAGAGTGTGTTGGTCAAATGGGAGCGAAATTCTCATTGTTCCAGAATATCCACATGGCCAGTTCCTTCTATAAGTGTCCATATGTGTCAAACTTCGAATCCATGTGTCCATATAACACCTCTGAGCTTGGGAACATGTCTTGTCTATTATTAGAAAGTCATTTATAGAGAAACTACCTTCAGTTTCCCTATAAATTGAGCACAGATCCTAGTGCTAGGGAAGGAATAAATTTGGTAAAGCATTGTTGTTGGATTCTCAATTGAGAGAGTGATAGGAGCGATATGCTACTGGTGATATTTTTATTGTGATGAGGCTGGGACGAATGTTGGAGCTGGTGACATCAAATCGATTGTTGGTTGTAACCTCCCCCTTTTATCCATTAATAAATATTCTTGTTCATTTTCCCATATATGTATCTCTTTATGTTTCTACTTTTCATATGATGGATTCTTAACTGATATATGTGTTTCATGTTTAATTGATTTAACTGATTAAGATAAATAGACATATGTATATTGAAATATTTTTTTTTTTAGTGTCTATACTTGCAGGAACTAGTCTGGCGATCTAAGTTGGATTGGAAGCTACATCAAGAGCGACAAAAGGAGAATAGGAAGCACTTGGATCACAAGTAGGTTCCTATATATTTCTATATGTTTATTTACTCTTAGAGAAAGTGTCTGCAAAGTCTTTGATCTGTTTTTCTAAATGCATAGCACCACATTTAGGGAATTTTTTTTATCCATAATTCATAAGTCCGCATAACACTTTGGACCTTGCCTTGTTGCAAACTTGAATTTATTTTTCAATTTTATAAGACAAGTCAACCTTTTCTTAAAAATGTGCACCCAGTTCACCTTGAATCTTGACCTTACAAACTTCAAGACTATACTCAGAAACTGTGGAATCTTTAAATAGAATGGATCTCTTTGGTAAGTTTGGAAACTCGAAATAGAGAAGGCCATTCCCTTGATACATCCTCCAAGCTTCCACCTTCTCACCAACATGTCCAATCACCTTAGTATTTTGTATCTTAAATAGGAAAGTAGTCAAAGTGTACTATATAACACCTATTTTTGTTGTGTTAAAACTACAGCAGCATGTTTGTACATATTCCAATGATTATGTCATATATAGAATCGGCTAAACGAGTTTTTATTTCCTAAGGACCAAAATATTTTCCAATTCCCACTTCAACAATGACCATTTTCTTATTCTTAGAAAAATAGAGACACTTTCATCAATATCTAGGATTTTATCATGCTTTTCATGCAACTTTTATTTACCCCTTAGTTGGTTGTCTTTGTGCAGATGATAGATTAGATCACACTTACTAACAACTTCAAATGTAATAGGCCCATTAAAGTGCAATGCAAAATATTCATCATTGTTTTGTCTTTGATCAGGATACAAATCTAAACTATTATCTGCATGAATGCTTTTGTTATACAATATTATGACCATACTAGTACCTGAATTTGGATCATGTTGATATTTCTACACTCAAATTTTCTACATATATATTTTACTAACTAATCTTATAGGACACCAAGCACTTTCTACTTCTTCAAGTTTGAACTTTTCATCCCCATCTTCCACTTTATATTTTTTGTTTCTTGTACTCCTCTGAACAATTATGTAGTCAAACAAAAATCCATGTTGCCTCTGAGCACTCAACCTTGCATATACTTGAAGAAGCTTTCATCAACCAATTATGTTGAATTTTCTATTAGATGAATATTAGAAACCTTTTTTTGATCTAATAATTACTTACTAATGATTTCCAATAAGTTTATCTTATGCCACTTATATATCATTGAGAAATTGTACACATAAAATCTCAATAGTAATGCAATGAAAAATACTAGGATCATAAGGATACAACCATGAAAAATAGTGACAATAAATTTACCCTGGGAAAAACCCAACAACTTTTCTTCTAGGAGCAATTGCTCTTCAACAAGGTTCACAATTACATAAATTTCCTAGAAATCTATGCTAAAAACTAGGTCCAAAATACCAATCAAACCTGGTCAAATACCATCTAGTCAATGTTGGTCAAACCACCTAAGAACTAAAAATTCAGCATTGGTCAACTGTCAAAATTCCGGTCTTGCAGTCAGCTCAAACATGTGGTTAATGGCCTGTGATAAACTTTGGTTTGCAGTCAAAGGTTCGTGACCAGAAATTTGTATTGCGGTTAGCCTTAGTTAACGGTCAAATTCGGTCAAACTTGGTCAAAATTTAGTTGATTCCCTCATCTTATGTTCACACATGCGACTATCTTTGTTATACAATATTTTTTCACACTCCAATTTTTTTTGTCATGCCATGAGTGTCACAAAATATGTTCTCCATCAAACATGCCTAAGACATCCCTGAAGAAGTGAAAGAAGACTTGATTTAAAAATATTGTGGAAAGCTTGTCAAAAACCCTGTTTTACAAGCCCAACGTGTTTTGCATAGCTAATGAACCGCGCTTGTCACCTTTTTTAAAACATTTGTCTCGCACTACCAACGCGAATTTTTTCAGGAAAATCCACGTTGGTCCTATTCAGGCAGTTTTCCAAAAAATGGAGGAGAAGCTTCCCTCACTAGAAGCCTCGAGAATGATGGCATGGTTTCAGGTTGTTGATGATAGGAGAGAAACCTCCCATTCATGGACATGGATCCTCTTTCCATGGATATTTCCCTTAATATTTGGAACTCCTCCCACCTTTTATGGATCATGAACTCCCTCTCCTTCCCTATAAATGAAACCCCTACCATCCACTCTTGGTTGGTTTCCATCCTATGAGCTGAAGCATGCCCAACTGCTGCCCACCTATGAAGGAGGATGTTATTTGAAGATTTGAGGCTAGGAATTGGAGTCTCACCTGAAAGAGGCATCCAACATCAAGGCACCTGGTTGTATTTCTCCCTTTATCATTCTATTGATAATACATTATGTGTTTGCATTCCATAAATATGGCTATTATCGGATGTTTATTGTAGTGCTCCTTGATATGCTACAGAACTTATACTAGAGATTGATATGCTTTGTATCTGTTTCTTGTCTCCACTTTTTCTTCCTTGCAGGCATTTATCTTCACTGACGGAGAGGATATCATTAGCGTGGAAGTGAAAGTAGCAAGGTTGACATCAAAGGCAAGAACTAGCATCAGAAATATTTAGGAAATCTATCCTCCTTCGTGTTTTTCTATCATAAGTTAGGAAAGGTTGCATATATTTGTCTCATTTGTTGCTAGATCCTCCCATTAGGACTAGAGGGAACGTTTATGTTCGTACAATGATTGCCTTCACAAAAAAATGGCGACTCCACTGGGGAGCCATTAACCCTTGAATCCTCCTTTTCTTTTCGGTATCTTTGATTAGTTTGGAAAACCACCTATATTCCATCATTTTGATTTCTTATAAGCCTACATTTTGAGTAGTTTGTTCTTTAAAGTATCAAGTATGGAGTTCCTTTCAGTTTTGATTGTCTTTTCGTAAGATTTCTTCACCCAACACATTTTACTTGAAAAACAGAGTGCTGGAAATGCATATTTTACTGAGTATAGTCACGTTGAAGACCATGTTTTCCACTGTCTACCTGCGCTGGTCTAGTTTCTCGGCCATCACCTTTTTCTCTGACAAAAAGCGCACTGCTAGCGAGGTTTTTTCTGGGTAAAGTAGTGTTTATTACCCTATCAGCATTGATTTTGCTGGGTAAAGTAGCATTGGTCCAAAAGATTGATATTTTTTAGGGTTTCTTGACTGAAAGTCTGGAATGTTTTGATCTTTGGAGTCTTCTTCCTACTCTGTGTGCTTAGCATTTTGATTGATTGTTATTAGATTCTTTGTGGTTTGAAAAAAAATTCTCCATATACAAGTAGTGAAAATGAGCTTGAGGTGAATCTTAGGTTCTTTGGGTATTTGAATTTACGGTTTTTTGCTTGCATGTTTGTTTAATGAGAATTTTAGTTCTTTTGGAAATCAGAAAGAAATGCATTTGAATTTGTTGAAATTTCATCTCAAAGTTTACTTCTGAAAAGTGCATTAGATTACATTTCATTTGGAAGTTGTTGTTGAGATTGGCATTGAGCATATATTACATTTCTTAGTGATTGAAAGCTGGTAAGTGCATTCTTTTTCATTTTAAAAAGGAAATTGTGCATAGATTGCATTTACATAGTTTTTAGGGGAATCATGCATAGATAACATTGCATGGATTGGAATCTTTTAATGCTTTGAACTGAATTGGAACTGTGAAAGTGAAAAATCTAGTTAGGAAGCTCTTGTTTGTTGCATACTTGATTGTTGCATCAATTTTTGCACTTATTCCCTACACTATATAGATTTCATCGAAATGAAAAGAGTCTTTTTATCATATTAGTCACATCATAGGTGTTCAGGTGACATCGATTTTGAGCCTTGAAATTGAAAAAATAATTAAAGATCAACTTAAAATTTACCTCAATTAATCTAAAGAGGATTTGGAACATTAACAAAAAAATTTAGAGTTCTAGACTAGAGACGTGTTCTGCCATTGTAAAACGTAGGAGTTGTTGTTATTTTTCCGCATTATATCTCGGGGGTGATATCTTGTTCCATGTACGAAAGTGTATAGGACCATTCTCTAGTACTTTCGGGTATATCGGAGGCGCTCCATGTTAGGTCCCTATATTACTAGTATAGTCCCTTATTGTTGTTAGTTTAAACCCCTTATTTTTATTATTGTACCCCTGTAACCCCCATATGGTTATTATTGTGCCCTTAAATTATTATTGTTAGGTTGGCTAGGATTACATTGTGGACGCATGGAATCCTATATATAGAAAGGAGGTTTTGTAATTTGAATCATCCAAGAATTTTTCATTTATGTAACGTATTGGAGGTTTCCCCCTCAAAGTGGCTTATTTCTAAGGCGTTGATATCTCTTTTCTTCTATTTTTGGAGCTAGTTTCACAACATTTGGTATCAGAGCTTTAGATTCTAGGGTTTCGATGCTCCAAACAGGTCATCGTGGCATTTTCACTATACATTTTTTTCTACGAAGGTTAAGAAGCTTAAATTTTTAGCGTGCGAAGACGAAATCCTGAGGAAGATCGTTACAAAATTTCAGAGCTTCGTTCGCAATATTTTCGGAGATATGATCTATGGAAGATAGGGCTTTTTGCAGGCTCCTAAATTTCACTTAAACCGGTCATCATGGCATTGTTGCTATAACTTTGTTTCTACAAAGGTTCAAAATCTGAAATTTTTAGAGTGCGAAGCCGAGATCCTGAGGAACATCTTTGCAAAATTTTAGAGCTTGGTTCGCAATATTTTCGGAGATATGATCTGTGGAAGTTAGGTCTTTTTCAAGCTTCCTAATTTCATCTCAAAGAGGTGATCGTGGGAAAATATTCATAACTCTCTCTTTGAGCATCAGATTGGTAATATGATGGAAGTACATGGACTGTAGTTTCCTATCTATAAATTTTAGAACCAAAGGAGCAAACAGTGACACGTGGAAATTCATACAAGTTCGCTCTACTGAACCAGTCCATAATTAGGTCATTGTGGGACATTGGACATAATGTTGTCGTGAAGAATCCAAATTAGGTCAGACCTGTGGCATTTGAAAGAAGCTTCAGAGGACTACTACAGGGCCAAATTTCAGAGATTTAGGATCTTAAATTATAGATATAATTCAATTTCAATATAGAGCTTTGTAAAAGCAAGTAAAAGGTGTGTATTTTTTTTCCAAATTGCATAAGTCTTGTTTGAAGAATCAAGTTGAATTGATTCCAAGGGAATATTGTAGAATAGATATCAGTATTGGTTTCTAAAATGGCCCCTAAAAAGAATTCAACACCCATTAAGCCTTTAGAAGGCTCTACTATGACTCATGAAGATGAAGAATGGCAACATGACATATCAAAATTACAAGAGAAAGTACAACAAATTTTGTTCTCGCAAAGAGCAACAAAAAATGACATGGAAGTTTTGAAGAAAGGTGTGGAAACTAAGATGGATGGTTTGAAGAAAGGCGTGGAATCTAAGATAGATGGCTTGGAAGCTGGCATGGAAGCTAAGATCGATGAAAAAATGGAAAACATTAAGAATGCTCTAAAAGCAGACATGGAAGGTTTGACAAAGTTGATACAATAAATGTTTCCTAATGGTGAAAATATAGTAGAGGAAACTCATGATGAGAACAAAATAAATGTTAATCATGATTTCATAAACTCTAATGTTGGCGGGAAGAACCACCATATTCCAAAAATGGATATGAGGAAGTTTGATGGAAAGAATCCTATAACATGGATACTACAGATGGAGCAATATTTTGATCTCCATAATGTGCAAAACACACAAAAGGTACGCATTGCAACTTTACATTTAGAACAAAATACATTTGTATGGTATCGATGGCTTTGCTTCCGTAAAAAAATTGTCACTTGGTCAATTTTTACGGAAGAAATGATAGCACATTATGAGGATACAAAGAGCAACACCTTCTTTAGCCAATTGATAAATCTCAGACAAAAGGGTTTAGTGGGGCAGCACATTGAGGACTTCCAAAAATTGAATATAAGGGTAACTGATATTCCAGAGGAACACAGGATTGATCTCTTCATAGGCACTTTAAAAGATAACATCCAACATGAAGTTCGCGTTTTGGAACCTGATTCATTGGAGAAGGCATTCAGGTTGGCAAGAAAAATTGAATGTAAAATTATGGCGACAAGGAAGCCTACCACTCACTTATATAAAGAAGGAAGTGTTGCTATGCCTAGATTTCCACAACCTACAAGGTTGACACCACAACAATTGGAAGAAAAAGAGCAAAAGGGCTTTGCTACAGTTGTGATAGCAAATACACTAAAAGTCATAAGTGTGATGAGAAGAAATTATTTTACATAGATTGTGAAGGGGAAGAAAATGAACAAGAAGAGGATATACACCAAGAACCAACCCTAGAAGAGGAAGAAATGAGTCCGATCATATCGTGTAATGCATTGGTAGGAATTACCACTCCTCAAAGCTCAAGATAGAAGGACATATCAAGAAGAAAAAGGTAGTAGTGTTGATTGATTCGGGTAGTACCCATAATTTTATTCATTGTAAGGTAGCTAAGGAATTGAATTGTTTCCTATACCCAGCACCAGAATGTCAAGTGATGGTTGCAAATGAAGGAACTATAAATTGCTTTAGAAAATTCCATAATATCAAGCTAACCATGGGGGAATACGTATTGAATAGTCCAATTCTTTCCATTCCTATGGGAGGTGTTGATGTTGTACTAGGAGTACAATGGTTGCAATCTTTGGGGACGGTAGCTTTTAATTTTCAAGAACTTTTCTTGAAATTTTTTTCATAAGGAAAGGAAGTCGAATTACAGGGTATTGCAGGGAAGTCAGGAAAGATAAAAAGCTCTAATGTTATGACAAAGCTTCTAAAGAAAGAACAATGAGGTGTAATTTCACAATTATGCTCACTAGAAGTTCCAACATCAAAATCATCTATTTCTGCAGATCTCCAAAATGTCTTGGACAATCATTCCAAGGTGTTTGAAACTCCCAAAGGACTCCCACCTATTCGTGATCATGATCATGCTATTCATTTGATTCCAGGAAGTGTTCCTCCAAACATCAGGCCTTATAGATATCCTTACTTCCAAAAGAGCGAAATTGAACGTATGATTGCAGAAATGTTAGAGGCGGTATAATTCAACCTAGTCAAAGTTCTTTCTCTGCTCCTGTAGTATTGGTACACAAGAAGGATGGATCATGGCGAATGTGTCCGGATTATAGGGAGCTCAATAAGCTCACCATTAAAGATAAATTTCCCATTCCTGTGATTGATGAATTATTGGATGAATTACATGGAGCAATTTATTTTACCTAGTTGGATCTTCGTTCAGGATATCATCAAATTAGAACGAAGACTGAAGATATTCCAAAAACAGCATTTCGAACTCATGAGGGTCATTATGAATTTTTGGTCATGCCTTTTGGCCTTACCAATGCACCTTCTACATTTCAAGGGTTGATGAATTTCATTTTCAAACCATTCCTTAGAAAATTTGTGCTAGTATTTTTTGATGATATACTAATCTACAACAGGTCTTGGAAGGATCATGTTGAACATGTTGATAGGGTGCTCAAACTATTGCAGGAGAAACAATTATATGCAAAAAAGTCCAAATGTTTCTTTGGAGTACAAGAGGTGGAATATCTGGGTCATATTGTATCTCACGAGGGGGTTAAAGTGGACCCTAACAAAATTAAAGCCATTTAGGAATGGAAAGTTCCCACAACCATAAAGCAGTTGCGAGGATTTCTCGGGTTAACAGGGTATTATCGCAAGTTTGTTAAGAATTATGGGAGAATAGCAGCACCTCTAACAACATTATTGAAGAAAGATGCATTTTCATGGACTCCCGAAGCAACTAAGGCCTTTGAACATCTTAAAGAGGCAATGTGCCTAGCACCGGTCTTAGCTACGCCAGACTTCACAAAAACCTTTATTGTGGAATGTGATGCCTAAGGAAATGGAATTGGTGTTGTTTTAATGCAAGAAGGAAGACCCATTGCTTTTGAAAGTCATCCAATTAAAGGAAAGAATTTACAGAAACCTATTTATGAGAAGGAAATATTAGCAATACTGCATGCACTAAAGAAATGGTGAACTTACCTAATGGGAAGACACCTCAAGGTAAAAAGTGATCATGATAGTCTCAAACACTTTTTGAAACAAAGACTATCTTCAGAAGAGCAGCAAAAATGGGTCACAAAGATGTTGGGTTATGACTTTGAAATAATCTACAAAAAAGGGAAGCTAAATTTTGTTGCAGATGCACTCTCAAGAAATAATTAAGAGGTGGAAGCATTGCTTTGTTCCATTTCTATTATCCAACCAGATTGGATAACCGAAGCAAGAGATGAATGAAAGAAGGACAAAGAAGTGTGGACACTCATTCAAAATTTGCAGCAAGATCCTAGTACATCTGATACATTTAGTTGGAAAAATGATTCCTTATGGTTAAAATATCACTTATATCTTTGTAATAATTCCCAACTAAAACAAAAGATTCTTTTGGAATTGTACACTTCTCCTTTAGGAGGACACTCAAGATTTTTAAAAACTTACCACAGGGTGAAGAAAGATTTCTTTTGGGATGGAATTAAATCTGATATTCAAAAGTTTGTGGTGAAATGTTTGGTTTGCCAGCAAAATAAATTTGAGACAATTAAGACCCCAGGTCTTCTACAACCTTTATCCATTCCAAGTCAACGTTGGGAGGAGATTTCAATGGATTTTATCACAGGTTTACCTAAGTCCGAAGGAAAGTGTGTCATCATGGTGGTAGTTGATAGACTTACCAAGTATGCACACTTTTGTGCATTATCTCATCCATTTAAAGCAAGTATAGTTGCTACTACATTTATGGACACAATTCAAAAGCTACATGGAAACCCAAAGATTATTGTGAGTGACAAAGATCCAATTTTTACTAGAAATTTTTGGACGAAGTTATTTTCTTGTTTAGGTACTCAATTAGCTCATAGCTCATCTTATCATCCTCAATCCGACGGTCAAACTGAGATAGTGAATAAATGTTTGGAATGATATCTTCATTGTTTTGTATCTGATAAACAAACACAATGGGTCAAGTGGTTACCTCTCGCTGAATGGTGGTATAACACTTCCTTCCATACTGCAGCAAAAATGACCCCATTTATGGCACTTTATGGATATCATCCACCATCCATCACATCATCTTTAAGGGAAAATTCGAAGGTTCAAGCAGTGGAAGATCACATCAAACATCAGAAAGAAGTTCTCCAACTCTTAAAGGATAACCTGAATTTGGCAAAAAATCGAATGAAACAACAGGCAGATCAACATCGCAGCGAGAGAAGTTTTGATGTAGGAGATTGGGTATTTTTACGGCTACAACCATACAAACAAATGTCCCTCAAGCAAGCTAAAAAGGATAATAAATTATCACCAAAGTACTATGGTCCTTACAAGGTGTTGCAAAATATTGGTACTATGGCATACAAATTGGAGCTTCCTGCTTCTTCACGAGTGCATCCAATTTTCCATGTTTCATGCTTAAAGAAGGTTATAGGTGAAAATCTTCCAGTTCAAGCAATATTTCCAGAACTTGATGAGGAAGGAAAAATCATATTGGAACCTGAAGCGGTCACAGAAATAAGAACTCGACAGCTACAAAATCGATCAATTTCAGAGTATCTCATCAAGTGGAAGAACTTACCCACTGAAGATTCTACATGGGAGGATGAGAATTTTATTCAGAAGCACCTGGAGCTACTCAAGCGTTGAGGAAAACACTTTTTTGAAGGATAGGAGCATGTTAGGTCCCTATATTACTAGTATAGTCCCTTATTTTTGTTAGTGTAAACCCCTTATTGTTATTATTGTACCCCTTTAATCCCCATATTGTTATTATTGTGCCCTTAAATTATTATTGTTAGGTCAGCTAGGATTACATTGTGGCCCCATGCACTCCTATATATAGAAAGGAGGTTTTGTAATTTGAATCATCCAAGAATTGTTCATTTATGTAATGTATTGGAGGTTTCCCCCTCGAAGTGGCTTATTTCTAAGGCATTGATATCTCTTTTCTTCTATTTTTGGAGCTGGTTTCACAACACTCCACGCATGGTAAGTATATGGGAACACTCTCATCGAATGGCTACGCATTAGAAAACACTACTATGGACTGCACTCCCACGTACTGTCGCATATATTTTTGGAGTCCCCAATAGGTTGCTATCCATCCATAGGTAATCGAGTCGGTCGCCTTGTAAATGGTGATACATTGAACAATAAATTCGAGGAGATTGGTTGTCACATGTTAAGTCCTTAGTTTTAATTCCTTGGTTTTCCAAGGTGTATATCACAGTTCACGGTTTCTTGGTAATCCTTTATGCCTAGCTTACCCCTTTTTGAATTTTTTTTTTTAAATTTTTAAAAATAAACGGCCACGAAATAACATCCTACCTGAGAAACAACTCCTTAGTGGATCTTAGGTTGAGACTAATGGAAAAATTTCCTGATTTTACCAATCAAGGAAACCCCTCTGATGGGAATCCTCATCCTTTTCCTTCTTTTAGAAATATTGGCGCTCCTTATGTGGCAAAATTGTCCCTTCTTGGATTTACCATTGGTTCTCCATTTTGGCTATTTTCAACCCCTATGATTTCGAATGTCCTAACTTCTTCTCAACCAGATTCACCTACGCCTAAATAGTGTCAACCTCATCTTGACCCTAATGTTGACCCTTTTCCTTCTTCACCTGTTATTTCTTCCTCCCTTTCTTCCTCTTCACCTAGTGAAAGTCTTGATTCTAGTAACTAGGGAGCTAAGAACAAGAAGAAAAGGTCGAAGAGGAAGAAGCAAAATAAGAAAAATTCCAACCTAGTTCCCATTGCTACTGATGCAACTAAAGTGGATAAATCATCCAATTAGACCCACAAACTCAAATTCTCTTGCAAGTTATGTAAGGGCGGCCACCTTCTTATATATTGTCTTGGTATTCCCAAGTTATTAGAAGTGTGTTCCACTGGCTTACATCGACCTTTGTCATCGACATCTGGAGATCATGTTGGTGATAAACCCTCAAATAGTGATAATAAGGTCCATGGGAAAAGGGTTAAAATCAAATTCCCCTGTAAGTTATGTGAAGTTCATCATCCCATTCACCTTTGTACTTATATGGATGAAGCCTCCAGAGTCTTGGAAAACCTTACAAATTCTTAGCCAGGACTTCTTGGTGGTTACCAGAAGCTTTCCCCTAATCCTCCACTAGCTGATCAAGTGATTGATCACAAGTCATCTCTAATCAATCCCACTCTCTCAGAAAGTGAATCCCACGAGTCTGTTCCCGACCAACCATTGGCTGAGAAAATGGTTGACCTAATTTCACCTTCAATTGATCATAGTTTTACCATAGAGAGTGAACCTCATACCACTTAGGTTCTTTTTGTTTCTTCAGATTCCCATTAATTGGATGGAAATCCTCTTGTTCTCACGATACAAGAGGGTCATCCTCCCATTCCCATAACACAATGGGGCAGTTCTTCCATTCCCACAACACCGACTCGAATTAGTTTAGTCGCTTCTTTTGATTGGATTTTATGAGAAGGATGTCACCTTCCTTCCTACATGCCTTTTCAAATCACAGTACATGAGTATAATGTGGTCGTACCTGGAAATTTTTTATATGAATGCACATATGTTACTGTTATGTCTTCAACTACTTGGCAAGCTTTAGGTTCTCCACATCTTGTGCCCGTTAGTCAGAATCTGTTGGTATTTAACAGAGGAAATAGTCAAATTTCCTAAGTTTCCTACTACTTTGGGAGGAAATACCATCTATATCGATGTGATGGTTGTCCAAGGCCCTTTGGATTTTAATTTACTCCTTGGGTGCGACTATGTCTATGTCATGGGAGCCCTTGTCTCTTCTCTCTTTCGGGTGATGTGTTTCCCACATGAATGAAGAATTGTGACCATTGATCAGCTTTCTCATTGGTCCTAATTTGACTCTCGATCAACCAAAATCATTAAATTTCCTTACATGCAAGTGGTATCTTCCCCTCCATGGGTTAATTATGTGGCAACCTGTTCCATGCCCGTGTCTACTGATGATCTAGTCAGTGATGTAGTGCATCATGTATTGGGGGCATTGGACCCTGATTTCCAAAGTTTTGTTCTCCCATCTGATGATAACCTCTTGGAATCCATGACCTATTATGGGCCATGAAACAAATTTTTGGAGCATAGTTCCTTGTCTTGTGTCAATCTCCTTAAAAAATGAAACAAGGTTTCCTGAGCAAAGTTCCTTTTCTTGTGTCAAGCTCGTTAAAAAATGAAACAAGGTGTCATGAGGATAGTTCTTTTACTATGTCAACCTTGTTAAAAAATGAAACAAATCCCCTTTTAATTCGAGTCTATAATTAGATCTCATAAATTCCAAGTCGAGTCTTTCACTTGATCTTGTAAATGAACCTTCATTCCATCCACATGTTAGTAACATGTAGTCTACTTAGGTAAATTAAATGAATCTAGGGGGGGCAATGTACCTCGAATTGATTCATTATGTTGGGTGCATGAAAACTTATTCCAAGCATAGTTTTTCCTCTATTTCAATATTTTGTAAAAATTAAACCATCTTCAAGGGTTATCAAGCATAGTTTCCCATGTTTAAAGGTTGTGTAAACAATGAAACCATTCCTATAGCCCTCTCGTGATTTCCTTTTTATCAGCCCATTTTTTCCAGATGAGCCTTGGTTTTCTCATTCCATCGTCACCATCTACTTGGCCAATCATGTGCCCTCAATTGGTTGTTTTATCCTTTCCTAGGGAATTGCTACGATGAGTGATCTTGTTAGCCAGCATCTTGAATTTTGCGTGTTTTGAGCAGTTCCATCATGACTGGAACCAATTGCTACCCTTTATACCACTCCTTCCTCTAGGAAGAGTCCTCTTTCAACTATTTTCACACTATTAAAATATGAAAAAATTTCTGAGCACTTGTCTTTTTGAGCTTGTTAAAGTAAATGAAAATTCGTATGCTTAGTATAAGTTTACCCCTTTTCCGAATTGAGTTATACTAGCTACGAAAAAGGAATACCTTAGTCAAGCATGGCTAAGAGATTCTCTTGGATATTGTTTTCCACCTTTTCGGATTCAAGAGACTATCTACGAAAAGGGACCTTTGGAGTTTCATTTTTGCCTATTTTTTAAACTCTCAAAACATGAAAAAGATGTTAATTTTTCCCTTCACCAGATCCATTAAAATAATTAAACATTGATGGACTTTTCAAACCTGACAAGACCGAGCTACTCCTTCCTAGGGCTCGTTAAACTTACTAGGATGGATTCATCCAAAGGGTGAAATTGTATGTTAATAATATGTTATACTCTTCAAGATTGCAATTAAAAATAAAGAGGTACTCACTAGAACTAGTGGGAGAAAATGGAAGGAAATACATATCTTGTATTTTTTCTGAAAAGCAGTATGTCTCTCTTGAACATGACACATCTGTATCTCATGTAGGGTTTGGGACATCCTCAATTTTTCACTTGAATTCCTAGGTTTGGGAAATCCATTTTCCTTTCATTTGATTACATATTCTCAACATAGCCTTTGATCCTATTTTGAGTCAAATGCTGCTAAATTTTGGAGGCGTGTCGCTGATATGTTCAAGAGAAGTCCCACCTACAAATTCAAACCACTTATACATGTTTTAATTTATTTGCAACAACCTTGAATCACTCTTACCAACTTTGAAAAATCCTATGTTTTGTGTCAATTATGTGGGAAACATTATGACCCTCCTTCGATGGATCACTTCATGTCGAATCCAACTCATTATCCAAGAAGATGATCTAGAAACCCCCTTTCAGTACCTTGGAGATTACACGCCTCAATGGCAGGGTCTTCATATTCGATGATAGGTTCACATCATTGACCTTCGATTGAATGATTTTGCGAGTGTTCGACTTCAACTTCATTGTTCACACTCGTAGATTGTGTTGCTGTACCTTGAGAGCCATTGTCATCATTGGTGGTTTCTCTCACACATTTTAACGGTTTACATCAATGACTGGTAATCAAATAGTTTCTACCATGTTCAACTTCAACACATATATTCACATGGCCAGATTCATACTTTGGATGAGTTGAGATAGAGGAGAATCCCCTCGGTTTCCTTTGATAAATCCATATTGTGTGGAGTTATTCGTGATTGTACACATGATCCTTTCTAGTCGGATGTCTGCACCCATGTCGTGGATTCATGTATTCATATATTCATGATCCTTTTTAGTTGGAGGGTTGTGTCCATGTCGTGGATCCATGTATTGTTAAATGCCTACTTAGAGATGTATTATTAGGAATGCTTACATCAGATATGCCATATATATTATTTGGATTGCAGGTCTCATGATGGTGGTTCTCTAAAGTCATTTCCTTTACTTTTAAATCACTTCAGCCATCACTTCCCATTATGACTTCATGCTTTAGGGGGAATTTGCTATACAATATTTTTTCACACTCCACTTCGTTTCGTCATGCCACCAGAGTCGCAAAATATGTTCTCCATCAAACATGCCTAGGACATCCATGAAGAAGTAAAATAAGACTTGATTTAAAAATATTCTGGAAAGCATGTAAAAAACCCTACTTTATAATTCTAGCATGTTTTTCATAGATATTGACCTGTGCTTGTCACCTTTTGCAAAAAATGTTTCTAGCCATGGAAGCACGAATTTTGTTAGGAAAATCCATGCTAGTCCTCTTCAGGCAATTTTCCCAAAAAATGGAGGAGAAACTCCCCTCACTAGAAGCCTCGAGAATGACGATGTGGTTTCACATTGTTGATGATAGGAGAAAGACGTCCCATTCATGGCCATGGATCTTTCCCTTAAGATATGGAACTCCTCCCACCTTGTATGGATCCTCAACTCCCTCTCCTTCCCTATAAATGAAACCCCTACCATCCACTCTTGGTTGGTTTCCATCCTATGAGCTTAAGCATGCCCAATTTATGCCCATCTGTGGAGGAGGAAGTTATTTGAAGAGTTGAGGCTAGGACTTGGAGTCTCACTTGAAAGAGGTGTCTAACCTCAAGAATTATGGTTGTATTTCTCCCTTTATCATTATATTAATAATACATTATGTGTTTCCTTTCCATAAATATGTCTATTATCGCATGTTTATTTTAGTGCTCCTTGATCTGCTACATAGCTTATACTACAGATTGGTATACTTTGTATTAGTTTGTTGTCTCCACTTGCTCTTCCTTGCAGGAATTTTTATTCACTGACAGAGAGGAGATCGTGAGCGTGGAAGTGAAAGAATCAAGGATGACATCAAAGGCAAGCACTAGCATCAGAAAAAGGTAGGAAATTTATCCTCCTTCGTGTTTTTCTATCATAAGTTAGGAAAGGTTGCATATATTTGTCTTGTGTGTTGCTAGATCCTCCCATTAGGACTAAAGGGATCATTTCTATCCACAGAAAGGATTTCCTGCACAGAAATCTTGTATAGAAGATGTTATGATGGTTGATTTTTTGAAATGGGGATGAATTTTGTGTATTTATACTTGTCAAGCGGGTTTGACCAAGGGTCACACCCATTCATGGTGGGTCCAACTTGTTATTTTGGAGCCTACATGAACCCCCAAAAATTAAACTTATAATGTTTATTTTCAAAATTTTCTTTGGCTGACTTGGGAGTCCTATTATCATGCAAGAATACCTCCCTATGCTACATAAAAATAAACACTCCCTCTTAGCGAGGGAGGTATTATTTGCAACGAATTTCCCCTTAGGTGAACTTTATCCTACATAAGAAAAATTCATGAAATATCCATGTTGATGCATATATATAAGATAACTCCATAATGAAGTGGGAAATACCAGTATCCAGGTCTTTTGGCCAATTTCCTTTGTGGCTTCTTAAGAAAAATGTATCAAACTCCTATGGTAAAAGTCCTTATGACCTAGACAAGTCCTTCAAGCCTCTTAGGAGAGAATGTTCCCTTGGACCATTCACCTTTCTTGAGTCAAATTACTTTATGACCTATCCAATTCCTTTTGGATTCAAAGGTGAATTACATCTATCTTTTCTGGTTGACCTAGCCAAGTCCTTTTGGAATCCAATTCCTCATGGTTTCTCAAGATAAGATATGTCCACTCCTATAATTTCCTTGGGTCATTCACCTTTGGTCAAACCCCTTTATGACCTAGCCAACTCCTTTGGGATTCTCAGGTGAATGTATCCTATAATCTCCCCTATAATTTCCTTGGGCCAACCACCTTTCTGGTCAAATTCCTTTATGACCTAGCTAAGTCCTTCTACCTTCTTAGGTGAATGTATCTACCTCCCCTAGTCAAATTCATTTATGGATTTAGGATATGGTTTTCCCAACCCTAAGAAGCACAATAAAGACAACAAATTTACCCTTGGAAAACCTAACCTTGTGAAAACCCAACAATTTTTATTTTAGGAAAAAAATTTCTTCAACAAGGTTCCCAATGACATAAATTGTCTAGAGATATGTGCCAAAAACCATGTCCAAAATACTATTCAGACCTAGTCAAATACCAATTAGTCAATGTTGGTCAAATAACCTCAGAATAGAAAATTAAACACTAATGAACTGTCAAAATTTCAATCCTCCATTTCTATGGCTACAAATCTATATTGTGGCCAGCCTCAATTAATATTCAAATTCAGTCAAACTTGGACTCATTCAAACTTTAGTTTATTTTCTTCTCTTTTGTTTACACGTGCAACAATATTGTGTAGAGGATGTTGTGTGGATTGATTTATAGAAATGAGGATGACTTTTGTGTATTTATATTTTCCAAGTGGTTTTGACCAAGGGTCACACCCATTCATGGTGGCGCCGACTTGTTATTTTGGAGCCTACATGAACCCCCAAAAGTCAAACTTGTAATTTTTATTTTCATAATTTTCTTTGGCCAACTTGGGAGGACTCTTGGCATGCGGGAATACCTCCCAATGCTACAAAAAAATCAACATATTAGACCTCGGCATTCATATCCATCTTGAGCTCTCTTTGTCTCTTCTTGTTTTCTTTTCCATGTCTTAGTGTATTTTTGTTTATGCGTAGTAGAAATATCTTCTTCCTTGATTTGTTTAGAATACCATCTTATGTTTCTTTTGTAGTCATGTTCTATATGCCCAAAATTTTGGAATTTATACCATTTTGTACTATATTTGAATAGGGGAGTGAATGAATTATGATTTCTAATGTATCCTTTAGGATTTTTTATTTTTTTCCCTGTAATTTTTCTTCTAGGTATCTGATAAGGGCCTATTCTACAATCATCTACTTTATGTCCATAATTATTGCAGTTTTAGCACTCGATATAATTCAATAATGGAAAAAATGAGTTGTAACTTATAATACCTCCTTCATGCATACTTATTTTTACCCTTGCATAATTATTTATTGAGGCTCTAAATAATTTTTTTCTTCTAATATAAATTATATCATAAGCTCTATAGTTTTTAGCTTTGTGACCAATACTAGCGCATAGATAACAATAGCCATAAAAGAAATTTTGATACCTCGGAGCAACTGGCCTTCGTGGAGGAAATATTTTTCTACACTTCCTTTGATTTTATTTAAGATAATATTCAAATATGTTTTGATTCCTTACCCACTCTTGAATTCTACTTATGTTGCTGATATAAGCATGTTTTTCTGGTCCTTTGCTTGATTTGTGTCTCTAATTGTATTCTTGTTGGGTCCTTTGAATACTTCAACATAACTCTTGAGTTTTTCTCCATTTGGTGTCCTTGATCTTGATTCATTTTTAGATTTCTTGTGATCTTCCTTGTAACCAATGCTTTCCTTAATGAGGGGGGATATTTGGCTACATAGTATAATATCTAAGGTTTCAGAACTCTTTCTAAAACTTAGCCAATAATTTTCCTTTTTAAGATCGTTTCTCAAAGAAACGATCTCAACTTCTAGATTCTCATAGTGTTCTTCCTTTTATTTCAATTGGTTGGTGACCACTTGTGTCATTTTCTTTGTTTCTTCCAATTAAATTTTAAGTACAATGACCATTTTCTTTGTTTCGTGATATTTTTCTTCATATCCATGTAATAGTTACTTCTTCTCTTTGTTCTAAATTATGTGTCACTTTATCTCTTCTAGGGAAAGAGTGAGCTAACTTGAAGATACCTTATCTTAAATTTCTTCCTTTGAATATAATTTTTTTTTCTTCACTCATGATTATAGAATTGCCTCCATCATCATTGTTTTCATAAATTTCTAATGGGAAATTGGAATCTAAATGGATTTATTTACAATTATTAAAACATAATGTAATCTTACCTTTTGAGATGGATTGTGCCTCTTCCACATATTCTTCCTCTTTAGCTTCATTTTCTAAAGATAAATTATTCGTTTGATGATCAAAAACTTAAGAATTCACAATAAAAGGATATAATTCATCATGTTATCACAAAATCAGGCATGATGGGTTGCTCATCAAGTAAACATTGTGTAACTATTTCAGACCAATCTTTTGGTTGAGGCTTAGCCTCCTCAACCTGAGAGGGCTCTCTCAAAAATTTATGATTTTTGATAAATAAGTAGATGGATAACTCTAGGGTAAAACAAATAAATGATATAACTGGTTGTAAATCACATTAGCAAACATTCATTGGGCTATGGAGTCAAGATAATTTCAAGAAAAACATAACAGTCTATCTAGCATGGAATTCAACGCATTTGGAGTTCAAATCAGGGAGTAAAACATATAGAACAGTGAAACACACAGTCAGTTTGTATATGAAGGAAGTTAGAGCATTATGAATGAATTCTAAGTATCATAAACAAACACCACTGCAGATAGAAATATTGAAGAATTCCATTAGAACAATAATGGACAAGAACTCCTCATGAATCTTGAGTTGTCTAAACAGAACTTTGTATTAAGCTGAAAAAACCATTACATACAAAACACAGTATTTTCTAATCAAAATGTCTAACCCTGTGGATTTCGATTTTATGCTCTTTATAGAACATTTAAAAAATAGGATTCCTTATTCTCCAATAGATACATCGAACTCATAGAGTTTGACACCTTTTCTAATCATAAACATGTCATTTATTACAAATTGACAGCTATAATCTTAATGAAAAGTCCTATTTCTAATAGGACTAAAACTTTTTAATACTCTCCTAACAACCTTATCTATTCTTTATTACATCTTTTGCAACCTGCACTCCCATGAAATCGAATTTGGATGATGATATTTAACTTGATGTAGCCATGCTGTTGATGATAATGTTCTCCTAAAATTTAGGAAACATGTCTTCCTGTTTTTTAGGCCCTTTGTTTCCCTTATCTGTTTTGAGAAATTTGACCATTAATGAATCTTTTCTACATGTCTCTTGTTGCCAAATATTACACCATATGTCTTCAATTCTCTAGCTATGCAGAATCTAAACTTCGAACAATGCAAAAAAGGTAAGAATAAACCTGCGCTACGAAAGCGGCACAGTTTCGTAGCACTTTTTGTAGCGCAGTTTTTAGCTCCCTTTCTAATCTGATTTTGATATATTTTCTTTAGAAAAGCCTTTGTTTTCCATTAACACACTTCCACCAGCAATTTTAAAAAAAAAATCATCAAAATTCCCTCAAAATTTGATACGAAAATATGAATAAAGACTGCTTCAGTAGTTTCGTAGCATATTTCATCATATTTGCACTATCTGCGCTACGAAACTGCTGTGTAAGTAGTTTTATCAAAACTGTCTTCAAAATTCATACTTTGGATATACTTAAACTTTGAGGGTATTGGTATTATTTCAAAAACACATCAATATGACCCTGAAAACATAATCTTCATCAAAATTTACCTTCATTTTGATCAGAGATTGTCTTGTGGATTTATCATTTTATTTCACTACCTTTTTAACTTTTCTTGACACCTTGTCAATTGTATCTCCAGATCTTCCACCTGTCTTCTCAACCTTCTGTTTCTAGCTCTCAAATGAGTGTTAATCACTCTTACAAACTTTTCCTCCTTAATGGATGGGACTGTCCATGTGAAGAATTGTTCTTCACTGCTTGGTATTTCTGATTTGGAGACTGTTTGACCTTCCCAAATAGCTTTCATCCTCTTAAATTCTGTTTTCTCAATGACATGTTTTCTGGCTCTTTTCTTCAACTTAGCAATCTCATGATTTTTTGATCTTAACTTCTCCTCCAGGCTTTTATATTTGGTAATTTCTTCTTGTGTCATGATTACTCTGTTTTTTGCATGCTCCGCCACAGGTGAGGAAAGTTCAACTATCTCTTCAAGAAAAATAGCTGCTTTATTGGTTTCTTCAACTTCTGCATTAAGTTCCTTGAGCCTTTTTGAATGAATAGTTACAAGCTTCCTAGCTTGGAAAACAAATGTTACATCTTCACCCTTAAACTCCAACTTCTTTGCTGATTTCACCTTTTTCTGTTTTCTTTAATTTATTCCTAGGAAATCAGCTTGCACTATAGGTGATTATTCTATGTCTATTGCATGCAGTATATCATCCAAGTTTCCTTTCAATCCTTGACAGTCATTTGATCTTGAAGCTACTATCTTTCCTTTTGATGTTGCAGCTTGACTCCTTGTAATTCTCTGAACTACTTGCCTACCAGCTGTTTGTTTTTGTTTAGATTCCTTTGTACTTTGTAATCCTTGTTTTTCAGGTGAAGGAGTTTCTGTAACAATCATTGGTGTTATTTCTACCTTATCCTTCACTTGTTTCCTTGGCTTCAATTTCACAAACCTTCTTGTCCTTATATCTACTGGTTGACTGAATTCTACTAATGGTGATGGATTTTCCTTTGCCTTAGGGTTTTTAACTGGGGTTAGAGCTTCCATTTCAAATCCACTTATAAAAAGAAAAGAAGACCAATCCCTATTAATCTTCTGGAGCTCATTAAAAACCAACAGTTTAATTAAACCATGGTGAAATAGAGATGTTTCACAACCCTCAGATTTTTCTTGAACTTTACTAGCCATTTTGGCAATACTTCTATATAGGAAAAATGGTAAATCCAGTGATCTCATACCTATGAAATGTAATAGGAGTTTGAAATGATAGGTGTAGAATTTATGGTACCTGCCTTCGCATGTGAAATATCTTTGGATGTTGAACAGTAGTTTGGCAAAGCTATCCTTAATACAGTTTCTGGGAACTGCATTGTTCAGGTCCATCTCTGCATATTCTGGCTTCATAAGCATCTTGCATGCCTCCATATCGAATCTAAAACCCTTAAACCAATTTTCCTATCCTCTAGGTATTTCAGTCACTAAAGCTATGATTTCAGGTGTCACTCACATGTTTAACATTCCAACCTTTGTATTGGTCCCACTGAAATGTAATGCAAACTATTTGGATACTTGAGTATGTCCACCTTGAAAATTTTCACAGGACTTTAAACAACCTGCTTTACTGAAAGCATCCATGAATGTTTGATCTTCAGCTAAAACTTTTGTGCTTTCAAGTTCATATCTCAAACAATGTCCTCCTCTGTGGTTCTTTTTCTCCTCAGCCATGTTGTTTCAGAAAAAACTATGTTGGCTTCCTTTGGATTTTATAAAACAGGCTCCCTTGATTTAATTTGGCAGCCTCGCTTGATTATATATGAAAGAGCCTTTGTATAGAACAACCACAGGCTTAACTCTAACACTTTTAGAGTTCGAAACAGAGATGTTTCACAGTTTAGCATGAGCACTAGAACAGATAACAGTTTTTGAATTTTCAAATCCCATTTTCCAATATGAAACCCATGCTATGATAATAATGGATATGAATGGTTAAGTACTTCGAATATGACCTCTAACTGACTAAGATGATGTTACCCCATCATTACTGTTACACAACAATTTGTCACCGTCCCTGCAATTCCCCATCCCACACAATTGGAGGGCTCATTCCATGACCTATTAGCTGTGACATGACTTGAAACCACTTTCATGACATCCCTCTGAACATGAGCTTTCATTGCCCTGAAGACAACTCCTTGTGAAAAACCCTAAAAACGCCCCTTTTTTCATTGGCGCGGGAAGCCAGTTCAGTACCCGCGCCAATGGGGAAAATCCTTCAAATAGGGCGCGCCAATTGGCGCTTTGTCTCAGAGTCGCACTCGCGCCAGCCATTTTAAGGAGTGTTTTTAAAAAATAAATGGTGGAAGTTTCGTCCTAACTGTTGAGTCCCAAACTTGCATCTTTCCTATACACCTTTCTAGACTTTTTCCATTTACCTGGACCTCCTAAGTCATCAACATCATTGCATATTAATCATAAAAGAGCATTTAAAGTGGTTTTTAACTATGTTTTGTGTCTGCTATTTGAATTAGATTTTTGCTCATTGAGCTGCGGAATCTTGTCACTTTCCGCAGCTGCTTCAACTTTCCGCAGCCATTTTGTTAAAGTCTATATTGCAGGTGTCTTCAGGAAAATCAAGCCACATGGGCAAGTGGGAAATGACATGGATATGGACCGAGTCCTATTGGCTCAGTCGAATTCACCAAATAAGGTCGTGGTCAAAGGTAGTCAAGCGGTGGTCAACCTAAGAGTCCTACGGTGACAAAACTCCGTTTTTCACCACGTGAAGACTTGCGTGGCCGTTCCTAAATCTCAGGGGACATATCAACACCTGTGAACTGCCCCATAAGCCGAATCCAATGGCCACCCTCCATAGATTTAATCTTCACGACAACCATAATGCTAGATTTCTGGACGTGGTTGTTCACGTGTCTTTTATCAGCGCAGATTGTAGGAAAGTAGTTATGTCATCCTCTGTTATAAATAATGTGTTCTCATATGCATAGTAGCTAGCTTCTGTAATGTAATTTTGCTGAAAAGAAAGCCCACTGTGCCGTGACATTATTTCCTTGTTATGACTGCATTTTGAATACATGAGAAGACTCTGTTCATAAGCATAATTCGTGGTTGATAGTTGTTTCCCGAGGATTGTGCAGAGGGCCCCTGCACACGCCGAGGTTTTGTTTATTGTTGTATAGTTTCATGCTTTATTTCCTTACGTTCATTATGCCATAGTTATTCATGTGTATATATTACATCTCTTATGGTATTAACGTTTTATTTCTGTCCATAATTTTTCATGCTTTATACTGCTGTTAATTGATCAGTGTCTTTGTTCCAGATTACAGTAGGCAGCCCAGGAATTTGCACATAGTTTTACAATGACTAATGACATGGAATCAGTCTTGTCCTTCTGCTGATTTATTTTTCTTAGCTTTTAATTCCAGCACTGTTTTATTTATTTCAATTTTGTACATTTTCTTTATTAGTTAGATTAGATATTAAATTGCTCATGTCATTATCAGTTACCTCCGAAAGCCATAGCGAGAATAATGGTGAGGGATTGAAGTATGAGTGTGTAATTTGATATTAGTTTATTTTTCTGCAAATTAGATATCAGATTGCTCAAGTTGTTTATGATTACCTCCGAAAACCATAGCGAGACTAATGGTGAGGGGTCAGAATATGAGTTGATGTAATTTGATTTTAGCTTTACTTTGCTTGCAATTCTTGGATTTCTTTGAGCACAGTTTCTTTTGTATTTAGACAGCAGCAAGGGTAATGGGCTTCATGATCAATAGTTCACTGTTTGTTTGACTAGTATAGTGGCACATTTTCATTTTCTTTTAGGAATTAATTTTTTCATTGCATGTTTTAAAACCCTTTTGAAGTTTGAAGTTTGGGAAATCATTATAAAGGACATCATTTCCTTGAAAATTTATATCCATACTTGTCTTTTAGAATTTCCATCTCAAATTAGGAAACCAACCAAGATAAAAACCCCCAAGATAAATAAAAAACCCCAAAACGACAAAAAGTAAGAGATAGGTTATCTTGCACATATAGTGCGCCACACTTCATCAGCTTACGAATCCCAGATTGACAAATTAATGTAGCAATTTAGGACACACTAAATTGACCAAACATTTTGGCGTCGTTGCCGGGGAAGTGTAACTAGGTAGCCAATTTCTTTATAAAAAAAAAACAATAAAAAGAAGGGAAAAATTGATAACTTCTTGAAGTATGCTCTCCTCTTGCACCTAGTGTGATCTGGAGGATCAGAAAAGAGAGTTATTGGTTCAATAATTTCGTAAGTATTCTCTCTTCTTGCACCTAGTGTGACCTAGAAGATCAGAAAGAGAATTATTAGCCCGAATTAAAAATAAAAAAAATGACATGCATAGAGCAAGAGATTGTAGGGGAAGGTTTATAGCTAGAGCCAAGAGTTCGATTTTCACAACTCCATCTTCTTCAAGGCATAGACAAGATTCACCACCATCTACCCCTAGCCTTAAGATTCCTGTAATTCAAGGAGCAGCTGAATTAGAGGATTCTCCTACACCATCTACCAAATCTCATTTAGAAGAAGACCCTTTCTTTACTTCTACGGGAGAGCATATTGTAATTAAAGAAGTAGAATCACCTGAAGAAGAAAAGGAAGAAACTCCCTCTCATCCTCCCTTGATAGAAGAACCAGAGGACTCTGAGGACTTTGAAGAAACTATCATGACAGAGGAAATAGTAGATGGATTCGGAGGTAAAGGTAAAGGCAGAGGAGGAGGAAATAATGGAGGCAACAATGGTGGAGATGGAGGTAATAATGAAAGAAAGAGGGAAGGAGACAACTCGTTTGGATTCCCTATAGTTGATGAGGAAACTCATACAACGATGAAAAACATCTCACCATCTTTCCTCCCTAACTTTTATGGATTGCGAAGTGAGGATCCTGAAACATTTCTGTTTGAGTTTGAAGTCATGTGCCGAACCTATGACTATATGGAAGACTCTCAAAAACTCAAACTATTTCCTTCAACATTGAAGGGAGCAGCTTTGAAATGGTTCATGGGATTAGTCACCCAATCTATTATGACTTGGAATGATATGAAACAAACATTTTTGGATAGATACCTGGACTATTGCATGCCCACCAATCACAAGGATGAGGTATTCAAAATGGTGCAAAAAGAAGATGAAAATTTGGAATATTTACTTGAAAGATTTCAATACAACTTAAAAAGAGCAAAGATGAGCAACTTAGATGATGAAACTTTGAAAGCCCTTATATTAAAAGCCATCAGAGATGAATGGATAGATATTTTAAACATGATGGGGAAAGGAGACATTTCTCAACTTCCACTTCGTGACATAACATAACTATGTGTCCATCTCTCAAGGGGAAAATCTAAAACGGGAAAAGGGCCTAGAGATCATTCTCTTATCAGGGCAAACAAATCTGCAACTGGATCAGTAAGTAGGGCAGAGATTGGCAATATGCTTGATGAATTCAAAACTGATATCTTAGGGAGCCTTAGTGAACAACTAGACACCCTTAAAATTCAAAACAAGCAGAAAGCAGAAACTGATGCTCTAACCATCTTTTGTCCGAAATGTAGGAAGAAACATGCTTTAAGGGAATGTCCCTTGGATGCAAAAGTTGTAGAAACATGTATGCTTTTCTCAGAGAATCATGAGACCAAGGATTGTCCTTCAATTCTTGGACTCAAAGCTATCTTTCAAGAAGATCCGAATTCAGTAGAATCTCTCTGTTTTGTTGCAAGAAGACCTTGGTAGGGGCAACAAACTCAAGGGTTTAACAACCCTATGAATTTTCAACCCCCACCAAATTGGAATCCTTGGCAACAACCTTGGCCCCAACCTCAAAATCGATATCAGTCATGGGTACAAGGTATGCAAAATCCTTATGGGATATTTTCTCAATTTTATCAATATCCTCCATCTTTTCAAAATCAACAAGCTCCACAACTTCCAAACCCAAATCTACAACTTTCATTGCCATTTCCACAACAACAACCTTCTCAACAAAATCCAAATCCTCAACTCATGCTTCCATTCCAACAAAAGACAAATCAACTTCCAGCTCAGCCATTGCCAAATCCTAACAATAAAATCCTCAGAATACTTACATGATAGAAGGACAACAATTTCCTACCTATATGATTGTTCCTCTCAATGATGTACAACTCAGGTCTGGTAGAGTTTTAGAAAAACCTTCTATAGATGTCCAAGAGCAAGATACCTTTAAGGAGGACTCTCTTAAAGTTAATAAGGGTTCTGAGGAAGCATCTCTTCAAAACTCAAACATTCAAAAAGAGAAAGAAAAGTTAACCCCCACAATTCCTATAGATGAGCAACCTGCATCTTCATCCACACCTCCTTTCCCTGAAAGATTACAAATTGATAAAGGGGTGGAAAAACAAATCTTGTTGCCTAACTATGATTTTCTAGATGAATTAAAGAATGTTTGTATCAAGATTCCCTTGCTACAAGCCATTAGAGAGATTCTTATTCTAGCAAAAACAATAAAGGAGTTGAGTCTCAAAAGACCAGGAAGGAAACTAAGAGATACAAGAAGAATCCACCTGGTAGGAAAAATTGCAGATATCATGATGGGAAAAATTACCATGCAGAAGTATGTAGATCCAGGTAATCCAATTGTCAAGACACATATAAATGGGATAGAAATTCCAAACACATTGATTGACTTAGGGGCTGCTATCAACATTATGAGTAGACAGACTATGGAACAACTAAAACTTCCTAATCTTATTTTTACACCTACTTTACTGCAACTTGCAGATCGATCAATTATCAAACCAGATGGTGTATTAGAAGATATTTCAGTCTCCTTAGATTCTTGGGAATATCCGGTAGATTTTATGATTTTGACTCCCAAGAGTAATCTAGGAGGGCACCCACTTATCTTAGGAAGACCTTGGCTAGCCACAGTTGATGCTTTTATTAGTTGTAGATCTGGGGATATGTACATTTCTAATGGTAATTCGACTGAGAAATTCAATTTGTATCCTCCAGCAAAAGAAATCATAGAAGTAGGAGACAATGAATGGGTTGATGATGAGGACACTATACAACATGTCTTTACCATTTCTGAAATCAGTGAGGATAGTCAAATTCTGAACACATTAGAAAATTTTGAGATATCTTCAGAATATGACCCCACACAATTTCGGTTGGAATCTGACATAGATTATTTATCATCAATACAAATGTCTCTTTACTCTATGGAAGAGTTTGGTAGTTCTACTATTGAGATTTTTCCAGGAAAAACATTGAATATCAAAAAACATTTGGAAAAGTCACAACAAGAAGAACTAACCAAAATCTTGCAAAAACATTCTACTGCATTTGCATGGGAGTATACTGACATGAAAGGTATTGATCCTAAGACTTACATCCATCATATCTATATTGAGGAAAATAGTAGACCAATCAGACAACCTCAAAGAAGGATGAATCCAAATCTTAGGGAGATAGTGAAAGAAGAGCTCCAAAAACTACTCAATGTAAACTTCATTTATCCAATTTCAGATAGCCGATGGTTTTCTCCTTTGGTTATAGTACCTAAAAAGAATGGTAAATGGAGGGTATGCATTGATTACAGGGAATTGAACAAAGCAACTTTGAAGGATCACTTTCCTTTTCCCTTTATCGATCAGGTATTAGATACATTAGCAGGCAAAAAGTACTTTTCATTTTTGGATGGTTTTAGTGGCTATAATCAAATTCAGGTAGCACCTGAAGATCAAGATAAGACCACATTTACTTGTCCATGGGGAACTTTTGCCTACCGAGTGCTTTCTTTTGGGTTATGTAATGCACCAGCAACATTCCAAAGAGCAGTACTAGGAATTTTTTCTGATCTAATCCATGATTGTGTAGAGGTTTATATGGATGATTTTACAGTTTATGGTAATTCATTTGAAGAGGCATTAGAAAATTTGGAAAAAGTCCTTATAAGATGTAAAGAAACAAACCTTTCATTAAACCATGAAAAATGCTTTATGATGTTTACTAAAGGTATTGTTTTGGGGCATCATATTTCAGGAGATGGGATTAAGGTTGATAGATCAAAAGTTGAAGTCATCTCCAAGTTGCCTATTCCAAATTTTCAAAGAGATGTTAGAAGTTTTCTAGGATTTACTAGTTACTATAGAAGATTTATAGAAAACTTCACTAAAATAGCATCTCCACTCTTCAAATTGCTTACAAAAGACTGTGAATTTAAATGGGATCCTGATTGTCAATCAGCCTTTGAAACTTTGAAAACATGAATATCTGAAGCACCTATCTTGAAAGGACCAAATTGGAAACTCCCTTTCCATATTTCTACAGATGCTTCAGATACAGCTCTAGGAGCTGTGTTGGGTCAAAAGGATTTAGTCCCATATGCCATTTACTATACCAGTAAAAATTTGACTCCCATTGAGTTGAACTATACTGTAACTGAAAAAGAGTTTTTAGTTGTTGTTCATGCAATCAATAAGTTTAGACATTATATAACAGGCTATGAAACTTTTATTCATACTGATCATTCTGCGATTAGATATCTAATGAACAAACCTGTTACTAATGGCAGAGTGACAAGATGACTCCTACTTTTGCAGGAATTCAATATTACTGTGTTGGATAGACCAGGGAAACAAAATACAGTAGCTGATTTCTTGTCTAGGATTCAGAATACTAAAGAAGATTCTCTTGTAGAGAATAATTTTCCTGATGAATACTTGTTTGCAGTAACTACTAAGACCCCTTGGTATGCAGATATTGCTAACTATTTGGTTACAGGGAAACTGCCTCCACATTTATTTCCAAGTGAAAGAAGAAAGATTATTCAGGAGAGTTCAAAATATTGATGGATTTCTAACGAATTGTTTAAAACAGGGCCAGATCTTGTGATCAGAAGATGTGTCAGGGAGGATGAAATGCCTGATATCCTCAAGGCATGTCATGATGAGCCATGCAGCGGACACTTTGCTGACAAAATGACAGCCTATAAAATCCTCTCTTTAGGATATTGTTGGCCTTCCCTCTTCAAAGATGCAAAACAATATGTCAAAAGGTGTGACAGCTGCCAAAGAGTAGGGAAACCTACCCTTTCAAATGAAATGCCATTGCAAACACAGGTACTCATCAAACCCTTTGAAAAATGGGCTTTAGATTTCATTGGACCTATTAATCCACCATCTAAGAAAAATAAGTATATATTGGTTTGTACTGATTATGTTACTAAATGGGTGGAAGCCAAAGCATTAGTGTCTGCTACTGAAAATTCAGTTGTTAATTTTCTTTATGAGGATATTTTTACTCGCTTTGATGTTCCAAGAGAAATTGTGACAGATCAGGGAAGCCAATTCACATCCAACCTGGTGGAGAAGCTGATGGAAGAATACAAAATCAAGCACAGAAGATCTACTCCTTACCATCCGCAAGCAAATGGTCAAGTGGAGTCTACAAACAAAGTTCTCGAAAGCATCATCACCAAAACTGTTCATCTACATAGAAGAGATTGGGCAGAAAGGCTTTCTGAAGCCTTGTGGGCCTATAGAACTACATGGAGAAATACAACAGGACATTATCCCTATGAACTTGTTTATGGGAAAGAAGTCCTGCTCCCCATTGAGTTCCAAGTCAAAACCTTCAAGATAGAAGTTCAGTTGGGGATGGATTTATCAGAAGCCCAAAAGCATAAAATGGAGCAGTTGAATGAGCTAGATGAGATCAGACAAGAGGCAATTCTAAGAACTGATCTAGTTCAATATCAAAGAGCTAAATGGCATGACAAATACATCAAAGAGAAGAAGTTTCAAGAAGGAGAGTGGGCATTGCTATTTGATTCCAAGTTTAAATATTTTAAAGGAAAATTTCAGACTCATTGGCTTGGGCCATATGAGATTGACAAGATCTTTAGCAATGGAGCGGTAAGAATCAAGACCATTGATGAATCTCAAACTCCTTTTATTGTGAATGGCCACAGATTAAAGATCTATCATAAGCCACTCTCAAAAGAGGAATTTGTCAAAATGTTTCAAGATAATTCTGCAATAAGGCTGGTGAAGAAGAATCCTTCTTCTCCACCAGCCTAGCCTTTGTTCTTTTCAGTTAAAAAATAAAAAATAAAAAAAAATAAAAAAAATTGTATAAGCCTGAAAACCAATCACTGATTGGCAGTCTTATACAGAAAATGTAGGGTGAAAATTAGGAACACCTGACACCCTATATTTTCCAAAAAAATTCCCTCTCTCTCTCATTTCACAAGTTTTATGACAACCCACTCCATTTCATTCCACTTCATTCCACTCCATTTCATTTCATTTCACTCCATTTCATCTATTTCATTTCATTTCACCAATAAAAATTTTCTTTCATGACCATTTTCATTCAGTCAGTTATCATCTATCCATCTCCATTCACCCAAATAATTGTTGTGTCAGTTTCCGTAGCTGACACCAATTTCCGCAGCCAAAAGCAATTTCTGCAGCCACCACTCTGTTTTTCAAAAATTTACAGTCAGATGTTAGTTCAACAATCATGAAATCAAATGCAGGTATGAGGACATATTATGAAGACATGAGGCATTCAAAAGCATCAACGAGGAGAAACCGATTGAAGACTAATGAAAAATGGCAAGAATTCCAAGGTATGAGTAGAAATTTATTTCAAATGGAATTCAAGCACATTTTTACATAGTTATTAACCATAGCTCCATTATATGCAATGATTGCGTTGATAACTCCATAACCGTTCCATGATCTCTATACGATTCCCCCACAGTCCTTGCATTCATTTTTAAACGGCCTCATAATCAAGCCTTCGGTCTTCACTCGTGTTCGGCTATACTTTGATACTCCACCTATAATTATGGAACGTGGTTGATTTGACTACGGCTTCTCTCAGCCGCACAAAATCCGCAGCCGTTTCATAAATGTGCTTGCGTCTAATCTGCAGCCACCCAATTTTAAATACTGCCGGATGCATTTTACTCCCCCTACTGTTCTATTGACCTCACGGCTGCATTTCCACCATGCTCACATAAGCCTTAACCCCATTTTGTTCTCTGTTCCGCTTCATTCCGTTTACCTATTCTCTGATATCTGCTTACAGTCACTGGTCTCCTTCATAAACCCTATTCATTTCCGCTAATTCAGCCGTCTTACCTCCGCTAAACCCTCCTCACGCAGACGAGTTTTAAAGAACAGAAGGAAGGATGGGTCGGTTGTTGAGGGCAGAACCAGAGGGACCCAAATTTATGGAAGGATACCTGCAAGTCAAAGACATATTGAAAAAGGAAAAATGGCTTCGGTTTATTCAAAAGTTTAAAGGCTACAATAAGGAGGTAACAAAAGCTTTTGTGAGGTCTTTCAACGGTCTGGAGGTGGAAATTGGGGACCTCAAATTTACAGTGACTGAGGCATCCATAGCAGCTGCTACAGAACTCCCTCAAGAAGGTGAACGTTGGTTCAAGAACAAGAGCATTGGCGAGGAATCCTGGAGAGTGATCCTATGTAACCCGGTATGGATGTCACCATTTTCAAAAAGGGAATTCTTGTCCATGCTTTAAAAGAAGAGTGGGCCAGTTTACTGTTGGTTATTCAAAAGTTTATCACCTGTGAGGGACGTTTTGGATCAATGTACATGTATCATACCCGACTGTTGATGAATTTCCTAGACAACCAGACCCTCAATCTGCCATACTTTTTACTAAACAGTTTGAAAAATATGTCTGTAACCGTCCAAAAGCATCTGGGGGACGTAGAACCACATTTGTATCACCGTGGTCTCGTGAAAATATTGATAGAAAAACAATTAAAGGAGAAAAAGGACACCTGGGAGCAGTTTTTAATTAGAAATTTATTTTAAGAACGCCAAGAAACCCCTGAAGGCAGTACATCAAAAATAAGTAGAAGAAAGAAAACAGGTGATAAAACTCAAAGCACTCCTACTAACACAGTTGAAAGAACTAGTATAGAAGAAAGACTGTCTAAGAGGAGGAAGGAAAAGACTGAGGGTAAAAAGCCAACAAAATCAAAAGAGAAAAGAAGCATTGAGGCTGTGCATCAAACCCCTTCCTTAGAAGAAGACCATCAAGTATTGTCTGAGAGACTAGTTCACCTTCAGGAACAGTCAGCTATGGCCAAAAAGAAAGGAAAAGAAAAACAGAAGGAAAAAGACAGTAGTCCACAGCATGTAAGAAGAAGCACCAAGCTTAAAGGAAAGTGGAGGAAAGCACAAACAAAAGGACCCCATTTTATTGATTTGGAAGGAGGAACACCTAAACAAACTCCAGCTGGCTGTAGGCCACCCCATTCTCAGCCAAACATTGAAACTAGTCCTTAAGATGTTGACATGAGTACTTTTCGGCCAGATTTTGAAGTCAATTCTCCTCCACAGCATTTTGGGGACAACCCAAGGAAAACGACACCCGAGATAGATCCAAAGCAGCAAGAGGTGTATGATTACATAGAATCCTTAGAAAGAATAGCCACGAGTCCCAGCACTTCATCCACTCAGCCTCACACAACACAAGAAGCTCTAGTCCAATCGTTGAAACAAGAAGTCTTTGAGTTGGAGGTTTTAAATAGACATATTAAAAATGAAAATGAAGCATTAAAGGAGAAAAGCAGATTGGACAATATCATTCATGACAACACTATACTACATCTTGGAATGTGGCACAAAAAGAACAGGAAATTGAAGAAGAAATGCAAGAAGATAAGTAGAGCACTGATTAATCTCAAATTCAGATGCTTGATGAAGAAGCCCAGGATGTTAGCAGCACCAAGAAAGAGGAGAAGAAGACTGGATGTACTGGCAGAGGTATCAGGGCATATGAATTGAAGGAGGATGATCAAAATTTTGGTTGCATGGGGACATGCAACACCTTCACAGTGGGGGTATGTTGAGTCCCAAACTTGCATCTTTCCTATACACCTTTCTAGACCTTTTCCATTTACCTGGACCTCCTAAGTCATCAACATCATTGCATATTAATCATAAAAAATCATTTAAAGTGGTTTTTAACTATGTTTTGTGTCTGCTGTTTGAATTAGATTTTTGCTCATTGAGCTGCGGAATCTTGTCACTTTCCGCAGCTACTTCAACTTTCCGCAGCCATTTTGTTAAAGTCTATATTGCAGGTTTCTTCAGGCAAATCAAGCCACATGGGCAAGTGGGAAATGACATGGATATGGACCGAGTCCTATTGGCTCAGTCGAATTCACCAAAGAAGGCCGTGGTCAAAGGTAGTTAAGCGGTGGTCAACCTAAGAGTCCTACGGTGACAAAACTCCATTTTTCACCACGTGAAGACTTGTGTGGCCGTTCCTAAATCTCAGGGGACATATCAACACCTGTAAACTGCTCCATAAGCCGAATCCAACGGCCACCCTCCATAGATTTAATCTTCACGGTAGCCATAATGCTAGATTTCTGGACGTGGTTTTTCACGTGTCTTTTATCAGCGTAGATTGTAGGAATGTAGTTATGTCATCCTCTGTTATAAATAATGTGTTCTCATACGCATAGTAGCTAGCTTCTGTAATGTAATTTTGCTGAAAAGAAAGCCCACTGTGCCGTGACATTATTTCCTTGTTATGACTGCGTTTTGAATACATGAGAAGACTTTGTTCATAAGCATAATTTGTGGTTGATAGTTGTTGCCCGAGGATTGTGCAGAGGGCCCCTGCACACGCCGAGGTTTTGTTTATTGTTGTATAGTTTCATGCTTTATTTCCTTACGTTCATTATGCCATAGTTATTCCATTATATATTATCTCTTATGGTATTAACGTTTTATTTGTCCATAATTTTTCATGCTTTATGCCCCTGCGGTAACTTATCAGTGTCTTTGTTCCAGATTACAGTAGGCAGCCCGGGCATTTGCACATAGTTTTACAATGACTAATGACATGGAATCAGTCTTGTCCTTCTGCTGATTTATTTTTCTTAGCTTTTAATTCCAGCACTTTTTTATTTATTTAAGTTTTGTACATTTGCTTTATTAGTTAGATTAGATATTAAATTACTCATGTCATTATCAGTTACCTCCGAAAGCCATAGCGAGACTAATGGTGAGGGATTGAAGTATGAGTGTGTAATTTGATATTAGTTTATTTTTCTGCAAATTAGATATCAGATTGCTCAAGTTTTTTATGATTACCTCCGAAAGCCATAGTGAGACTAATGGTGAGGGGTCAGAATATGAGTTGATGTAATTTGATTTTAGCTTTACTTTGCTTGCAATTCTTGGATTTCTTTGAGCACAGTTTCTTTTGTATCTAGACAGCAGCAAGGGTAATAGGTTTCATGATCAATAGTTCACTGTTTGTTTGACTAGTATAGTGGCACATTTTCATTTTCTTTTAGGAATTAATTTTGTCATTGCATGTTTTAAAACCCTTTTGAATTTTGAAGTTTGGGAAATCATTATAAAGGACATCATTGCCTTGAACATTTATATCCATACTTGTCTTTTAGAATTTCCATCTCACATTAGGAAACCAACCAAGATAAAAACCCCCAATATAAATAAAAAACCCAAAAACGACAAAAATTAAGAGATAGGTTATCTTGCACATATAGTGCGCCACACTTCGTCAGCTTACGAATCCCGGATTGAAAAATTAATGTAGCAATTTAGGACACACTAAATTGACCAAACACTAACCAATCCATAAACTGGTATCTAATTTGAGTTGGGAGGTTTGGCTTCGGATCTCCATGTAGAGGAAGTGGTTTTCCACCTCTCATGGAAGCTTCCTTGAGGATAGGGCCAATCCCATGATTATAGGGATCCCAACACCCCTTCCTCCATCTATAAAAGCTTGCTCATCTCCTTTGCAAGCTAGTCCCCAAGAGCCATCAAAGCCTTATGCTGCAAGAGCCTTGATTCATTCCCTTAAGGCCAAATCCAAGCAAGGATATTATTGTCGAGACATCCGAAGAGAGAGGCTTGTCCCATCCCCAACAGGATTTTTCGAGACGTGTTCCGCTGGCGACCCTCCGAAGGAGAATTCAACGTCAGAGCCAGGTTGTATCCTCCTTTGATTGATTAATGATAAGCGACTATTGGTTATGGTTCCACTCCTGTTGTTGATTATGATGATGAGTTATGTCTTCTCTGACTGACATATAGTTGCATATACTGGATTTTACGCTTGCATTTGTTGTGTTTCTTGCGTGTGCAGGTGTCTGGTCATGGAGATCGTGAGGATCGTGATCTGCCAGAGCAAAGGAACGGGAACGTTACTTTCTCTACAAGCGACAACTTTGGATTCCAGGTAAGCCTTCATCGCTAGTTGGTTTATTTGAAATTAGGAACCTGCACTATAGTGTGTGACGATTGTTGCTAGACCCGGTCTGGGCTAGTAGGGATTGCCTCTGTCCGTAGAGGGGATTTACCTCTTCAACAAATTGGAGACTCCACTGGGGATCGTCTAGCTTGTTGTCGTTCTGCTTTGTAAGCTACAGACGGAGCCTGAAGTTAGCCAGATAGCCTTCAAAACGCTATTTCTCTGCATTAGCAAAGTAGATCAAAGCTGCTTCAGTCAATCTCCAATTTAGTTTATGAACTGAACGCTTGGAGTATTGTCTTGTATTTTCAGTTGTTTCCTGATTTTGCTTGCTTGATCGGCTCTTTTGGCTGGCTCTTTTTGTGATTTTGTCTTTTGGTCAGCTTGATCATCACTGGTCTGCTTGTTGGATTGCCTATTTTTATTTTTCCATAGAAAACTTGACTGGCGCGCTTTACAGCCTGACAATCGTGCCCATTGGCGCAGGTTGCTAGTGTATAACCCGCGCCAATTCGTTTTTGGAGCTAGTTTCAGCCTCACATTCGCACCAATCCTGTGAGGTACTAGGGTTTTCTCTATTCTGACCTTCCTGAGCTTGATCAGTGTGTTTGGTCTTTTTTTTTCGACTGCTTGAGTGTTTTGGAGCCTTGTTTGACTGGCTGTGACCTTCGTCCTTTGGTTGTTTGCCCGTTTCCATCGATTTCACATTCTAGCCCTAGGGCATCTAGGTGCTCTTGTGTGTCGAGCCTCCCTTGGGAGTTTTTGGTTTCTATTTGTTCAGTCAACCTTTTGATTTCTCCTCTGAATTCGTTTAGCGGTTGTTTATCATTTTATTGCGTTATTTGGGTGATTTTTCTCTTCTTCATTCGAGTTTTTCTTTGTCTCGCTTTGGGCCTAGATTATATGGTCCATTTGAGTCTTTGGGATTCTCTTGGTTTTGAGGGACTTTTTTGTCAGTTTGGAGATCTGATTGTGTGTTTGCATTGAGTGAAATTTGTTTGTTTTTCTCTTTCCTCATCACTTCTCAAATTGATCTTTTCATTAGTTTTCATTTTGTTTAGTACACTTTGCTATTAAACATTGAAAATACAAAAAATCTCTTTTTCTTTCGATTAGTTAGTGCAAATTAAAATATTTTCAGTGTTATTAATGATTAGTGACTTTGAGGGAAAAGTTTTTGGTTTCCATTAGCTGCATTAGAGACTTTGTTGGTTGTTCTCTGATCATTTTATTATTGTGTGAAAATCTCATAAACTCTCTTGTAATTAGCTTTCATCGAATAAAATGATATACTGTGGCATATAGTGTGCATTTAGGATATTTCGAGACATAACACTCGCTAGGGCCTTGAAATCGAAACATAATTGAAGATCAACATTAAAATTTATTCAATTTACACTAAGGCAGCATTGAAACATTAACGAAACATTTAGAGGTCTAGGCTAGAGACGTGTTCCGGCGTCTTTAAACCTAGTAGTTGTCGTTCGCCTCTTGGCTTTAGAAAGTACTAGTACGGACTTGTGCTCCCCGTACCATCACGTATATAAAGGGAGACCCCACTAGGTTTCTATCCTTTATCCATAGGAAGCCGAGTCTGCCGCCCTATACCCGTGATACACCAGACACAGCATTCGAGGAGATTGCTTGCACATACATCAAGTCCTTCGTTGATTTCTCTTTCATTTTTGAAACCAAGGTGTATATTGCAGTTCACGGTTATTTGGTACACCCTTTGCCTAGAATTCCTGAGCAGTCATTTCGATATTTTCTGACTCATTAAATTTTAAAAGATCATCAAGCGCTTGTCCTTTCACGCTTGTTTCCAATCTGAAAGTGATAGATTCACCTTTTGCCAGTTTCTCGACTCTTAAAAGATGAAATGATAGAGTTTTGTTTCAATGTTTTAAAAATTAACTGCCCACGAAATATTCCTGGTTAGAGTTAGTTTCCTTAGGGTGTTGTTCTAAGATCTTTTCTGATGGCAACTTTTCCGGAGTTCACCAACCAAGGAATCCCCTCCGATGGGAATCCGGGTCCTTTTCCTCCTTTTGGAAATGTTGGCGCTCCTTATATGGCAACGTTGTCCTTTCCTGGGTTAACTGTTGGGTTGCCTGTTTGGTTGTTTTCAACCTCTGTGGTCCTGAATGTCTCGGCTACTGTTCAATCAATTCCTCCGCCTGAGCAACGTCATGTTGATTCCAAGGTGGACCTCTCCCCTTCTTCGCCTGTTTCTGCATCCTCCTCTTCTACTTCGCCTAGTGAAAGTCTGGATTCGAGTAACCAGGTGGCTAAGAAGAAGAAGAAGAAGACAAAGAAGAAGAAGTCTGATAAAAGAGAGGCTAAGGCTCCAGCTACTACTTCTGAAACTTCTCCTCTTGATAAACCTTCCAACGCTCCGCGGAAAGTCAAGCTCCCTTACATGTTGTGCATGGGAGACCATCCCCTTCGAGATTTCCTTGGCATTCCCAAGGTGCTTGAAGAATGGTCCAAAGGTCGTCAGGGAGTCAGGTTGGGGGCACGTCTTCAGCTACTGGAAAAACTCTTAAGAAGCAAGGTAAGCCCACCAATCCCTGTAATTTGTGTGAAGGGCACCATGCCATTCACCTTTGTCTGTATATGGATGAAGCCAAGAGAGTTTTGGACAACTCGGTTGTTTCTACACCATGCCTCCCAGCTGGTTATAAACAGCTTTCTTTGAGTCCTCCACCAGTTGATCCTACGATTGGTCAAGAGTCATCCTTAGTCGATCCCGCTCCCTCGGAAATTCAAATTCAGGAATCTGTTCCCGACCAGCCATTGGTCGTAGGATCAGTTGAACTGGCCCAATCTACGGTGCACCAGGTCTTTTTCATTGAGAGTGGACCTCACACCCGCCATGTTCTTCTTGTTTCTTCAGATTATTCGGACTTGGAGAAAGATTCTCCTATCCCTATATCTCAAGAAGCTACTCCTCATACCTTCGAGATGGAGGTCATGGAGGATGCTCCTTATTCTTCCGTAACACCAAGGGAAGACCAGCTCAGTTCGATGGTAGCCCCTCCAAGTAGTTTAGTCGCTTCCTTTGATTGGAATCGATTTGTAGGATACCGCCTTCCGTCTTATGTGCCTTTTCAGATAACAGTACAGGCTTTTGGTCTGGTCGTACCTAGCACCATTATAGACGAAGGCACATCTGTTAGTATTCTATCCTCAACTACTTAGCAAGCTTTTGGCTCGCCGCTGCTTGCGCCTATTACGCAGAATCTGTTGGCGTTTAATAGGAGAACTAGTCAACCATTGGGGATCCTTCCAAGGTTACCTGTTACTTTGGGAGGTAAAACCGTCCATATGGACGTGATGGTTGTTCCAGGCCCCTTGGATTTCAATCTGCTTTTGGGGCGCGATTACACCTATGCCATGGGAGCGCTTGTCTCCTCCCTTTTTCGTGTGGTCTGTTTTCCGCATGAAGGACGGATTGTGACCATTGATCAGCTTTCGTTCTTTGGTCCTGATGTGGAAACTGGCCCGCCATCATCCCTTCCTGGTTTTTTTCCACCCGTTGTATCTGCCCCACCGCAAGTCAACTATGTGGCTACCTACCCCGTGCCTATACCCAGTGATAGTGCCATTGTGCATCAGGTGCTGGGGGAATTGGGTCCTGACTTCCAAGATGCTTTCCTTCCATTGGGAGTGGAACTCTTGGAGGCAATGACTTCTTGTTCATTATGATGAGGTTTTCGGAGCAGATTTCCTTGTCTTGTGTCAATCTCCTTAAAAAATGAAACAAGCTGGTCGGAGCAAATTTCCTTGTCTTGTGTCAAGCTCCTTAAAAAATGAAACAAGGTTGTCGGAGCACAGTTCGTTGTCTTGTGTCAAGCTCCTTAAAAAATGAAACAAGGTCATCGGAGCATAGTTCGTTTTCTTGTGTCAAGCTCCTTAAACCATGAAACAAGGTGTCCTGAGGATATTTCTTTTAATGTGTCAACCTCGTTAAAATAATGAAACACGTTCTTGTTCAATTCGAGACTTTGATAAGATCTCGTAAAATCTCAGTTGAGTCTTTCTATTGATCTCATAATTTGAAGCTTCACTCCATCTGCCTTTCATATGGATTGAAGCTTGGGGGGCATGTACCTCGAATTGAGTCACCATGCTGGGGGCATGCTTACTTTTTCAAGCATAGTTTGTTTCCGTTTCAACCTTGTGTAAAAATGAAACCGGTTTCAAGCATAGTTTATCTTTGTTTCAAACTTGTGTAAAAATGAAACCAACTTCAAGCAGAGTTTCCTGATTTCAAGCTTGTGTAAAAAAGAAACCTTTCCCATTTTACCTCTTGTGATTTCCATTTTATCAGCCTATTTTTGCCAGATGAGCCTTGGTTTTCTCACTCCATCGTCGTTATCTGCTTGGCCGATCGTATGCCTTCACTTGGTTGTTTTACCCGTTCCTGAGGAACTGCTGTGATGACTGGTCTTGTTGGCCAACCTCTTAACCTTTATTTGTTATGAGCAGTTCCACCATTACTGGAACCAGTTGCTACCCTTTATACCACTCGTTCCTCCAGGAGGAGTCAACTTTCAGCTCTTTTCTGACTCCCTAAACATGAAAATATTGCCGAGTCGCTTGTCGTTTTGATCTCGTTAAAGTGGTTACGAAACAACATCTACCCGGTATACGTTTACCCCTTTTTCGGGTTGGGATAGATTATTTATGAAAAAGGAATACCCTAGCCTATCGCGACTAGGAGGATTTCTCAGTCATTGTTTTCTACCTCTTCGGGTCTGAGGAACTATTTACGAGAAGGGACCGTTGGAGTTTACTTTTCCGTTGTCTTTTAAAACTCTCTAAACATGAAAAGACGCCGAGTTCTCCCTTTGTCAGACTCGTTAAACCCTGATGACATTGGATTCAGTCGTAATGACGATATTCGAGTTCCTCCTTCCTAGGGCTCATTAAATGTACTAGGATGGACTGATATGACAAGCATATGGTATCCTCTTCAAGCTTGTGTAAAAATAAAGAGGTACTCGCCAGAAATGGTGGGGAAAAATGGAACCAGTATCGTCGTCATGTCGGTAAAATGTCGCTCTTGAACATGGCACTTGTCTGCATTCATGTCGGGTTGGGGACATCTCATCTCGTTTTCCACTTGCCTCCATGGGTTTGGGTGATCCCTTTTGACCTCTCATCTGCTCTTGCCTCATCATCATGACCTTTGATCTTTTGATGTCAAATACTGCCAAATCCACTGTCGTGCTGCCAATATGTTCAAGAGAAGTTGACCTATGCAAATTTTCCTCTGATTCTCATCTAATCTTGATTCAAAAAGACATTATGTTCCTCTGTCTCCTGTCGATGATGTGGGAAACATTATGGCCCACCTTCGATCAAGGTCACTTCCTGTCGACTTCAGCTCATTATCGAGGAAGCTGATCTAGAGACTCCCTTTTGGTACCTTGGAGCCTGCATGCCTCAATGGCAGGTTCTTCACGTTCGATGTGAGGTTTTCATCATTGGCCTCCAATCGAGTGATTCTACAGGTGTTCAACGCCAGCTCACTGATTCACATGCCGTAGATTGTACCTATAGTACCTTGAGGGCCATTGTCATTATTGGTGGTACCTCTCGCGTCTGTTAACAACTTTCATCATTGGCTGGTAATCAGGCGATGTTCTTTCATGTTCGACTTTAGCTCACTTATTCGCATGCTTGAACTTGTACTTTGTTCGGGTCGAGATGGAGTGCAAGACCATAGATTTTTTCTGTGGGAATCCAGGCTACGATTTTGTGGATTATTATGATTGGTTACATGACTCACTGATTGGATGGCTGCAACCATACCTGAGTCTATTTATCGATCCTCACTGGATGGCTGCGTCCATACCTTGGATTTGGATTATTTCATACTCTGTAATGGATGGCTGCGCCCATACCACATATATATCATTTATTTGAGATATCAGTTGTACTCCTCTACGCAGGTTTTCCGACGGCGGTGTTTTCAGTTGGACACGTTCTCGTAAAGCATTTCACCCATCTCTCTCTTTCGGGCCTCATGCTTTAGGGGGCATCTATTGCACAATAATTTGTCACTATCCCTGCAATTCCCCATCCCGCACAATCGAAGGGCTCATTCTGTGACTTGTGAGCAGTGACATGACTTGAAACCACTTTCATGAAATCCATCTGAACATGAGCTTTCATTGCCCTGAAGACAACTCCTTGTGAAAAACCCTAAAAACACCCCTTTTGCATTGGCGCGGGAAGCCAGTTTAGTACCTGCGCCAATGGGGGAAATGCTTCAAATAGGGCACGCCAATCGGCACCCTGTCTCAGAGTCGCACTCATGCCAACCATTTTAAGGAGTGTTTTTAAAAAATAAATGGCATAAGTTTCATCCTAACCAATCCATAAATTGGTATCTAATTTGAGTTGGGAGGTTTGGTTCCGGATCTCCATGTAGAGGAAGTGGTTTGCCACCTCTCATAGAAGCTTCCTTGAGGATAGGGCCAATCCCATGATTATAAGGATCCCAACTCCCCTTTCTCCATCTATACAAGCTTGCTCATCTCCTTTGCAAGCTAGTCCCCAAGAGCCATCAGAGCCTTATGCTGCAAGAGCCTTGATTAATTCCCTTAAGGAAAAATCCAAGCAAGGAGATTATTGTCGAGACATTCGAAGAGAGAGGCTTATCCCATCCCCGACAGGATTTTTCGAGACGTGTTCCGCTGGCCACCCTCCGAAGGAGAATTCAGCGTCAGAGCCAGGTTGTATCCTCCTTTGATTGATTAATGATAAGTGACTATTGGTTATGGTTCCACTCCTATTGTTGATTATGATGATGAGTTATGTCTTCTCTGACTGACATATAGTTGCATATACTTGATTTTACACTTGCGTTTGTTGTGTTTCTTGCGTGTGCAGGTGTCTGGTCACGGAGATTGTGAGGATCGTGATCTGCCAGAGCAAAGGAACGGGAGCGCTACTTTCTCTACAAGCGACAGCGTTGGATTCCAGGTAAGCCTTCATCTCTAGTTGGTTTATTTTCAATTAGGAACCTGCACTATAGCGTGTGACAATTGTTGCTAGACCTGGTCTGGGCTAGTAGGGATCGCCTCTGTCCGCAGAGGGGATTTACCTCTTCAACAATTACTTAATGGATTTCTAAAAATTTCTGGGTTTTGACATGACCTCTTAAGAATCCATGATTTCGTTGTGCACATATTGTATTTTTTGCACTTTGTGCTATGAAAGTAGCAGCTCTTTCATAGCGCAAAACCCATTTTTTGGACTAACCGCGCTACAAAACTGCGGTTTTGTGGCTAATTGCAGGAATTTCATCTGAAACCTAATGACATGATTTCTAAATGAATGATAAGACTTTTTAATCATGTAATGAGACTAAAAGACTTTATTTGAAATTGAAAACTAACCTTTGAGTCTTCTAAATCTAAGACCTGCCCTTTATCAAGTCTAAAGTGACTCAAGACCTATTTGAAACTATGACCAAAACAGTGTAAACTTACAGAATTTTTTTTTTTTTAAATTTAGGGTGATAATAGTGGCTCCACTTAGGATAGTGTGCCCCTGTGGTACACTAAGAACCAGTAGCTCCAGTGCTGCTATCCATTTTTGACAAAAACAGAAAATCTTTTGAATTTCCAAGCTTCCTCCTCAAGCTCTAATGGCCTACACCTTGGGCTCAAGCTTGCTGATTTTTCTTGTCATTATTAGCAGAAAAACTTGTAAAATAAAATATATACAATGACATGAACCATCCATCAGATTTTAGGAAGAATAATGCTTCAAGAACCTGCCATTGACAGGTCCTCCAGCATATGGTTTTCCATCTATCTCTTGCAGTATATAAGTATTGTTTCCATGGAAAGTAGTTTCTTGAAAGGACCTTTCCATAAGTTCTCAAACTTATCATGTTTGCCTTTCTCTTCAATTTTGGCCTCCCATTTCAGCACTTCATCTTGAATTTGAAAACTTTCTTCCTTTATATTCTTATCAAATGTCCTCTTGATTCTGTTTTGAGATTGCTGATCGCTGTCATAAACCTCATTCCTTTTCTCTTGCAGGGCTATCAGCTGATTAATTCTTCTCTAGATTGCATTTGGTTCTTCTTCTAGCCCTTGAATCAGCTTCATAACAGGTACTCCTAGTGATGTAGGAAAAATAGACTTAGCGCCATATACTAATTCATATGGTGAATTTCCAATTGACCTCTTTGTGCATATCCTATCGGCCCATAAGGCATACTTCAGCTTCAAATGCCAAGCTTTCTTATTCTCCTGCAATACCTTTTTAATAATCCTTACAATGCTCTTGTTAGAAGATTCAGCAAGGCCATTTCCTTTCGGATAGTATGCAGTAGAATTCCTAAGAGCAATATGATATTGATGACAGAAATTGATCAATTTCTTGGACTTGAATGCTTGTGCATTATCAGTTATAATCTTCATGGGGCAACCAAATCTAGACAAGATATTATTTTATAAGAAAGAGATAATCACAGAATCATTTGCTTGCCTAGTTGGGATTGCTTCAATCCATTTGCTAAAGTAATCAGTCGCTGTAAGAATCCAACGATGATATCCTGAAGATGATGGATGAATATCCCCAATAAAATCTAGTCTCCACTGCTGGAAAGGCACTTCTACATAAATAGGCATCAGAGGTAAGGGTATAAGTTTCTTCTTACCCTCGAAAATCTGGCATTCATGGTAGGTAGAAACCTTCTTGTATACATCCTTAAACATTGTTGGCCAATAAAATCTTGATCTCAGAATTTTGTTCACTATCGCCTTCCAATAATGATGACCTCTGCAATCCCCTTTGTGAAACTCTTCAATGACTTTATTAGCCTCTTCCTCCAGCAAGCAATTTAGAAAAATTCCACCAATATCCTTCCAAAACAGATTTATGTCAAATATAAAATATCTCAAATATTTCAGCTTAACAAACCTTGCTTTGGACTTTGTTAAATCAACAGGTGCTTTATGGTGCTGTAGGACAAAAACAAATTCCTTGTACCAATCTGAGGTGATATATTTTTCTTCAATAGGAACTAGTTTCTCATCTTCATCTGAAATTTCTGATATTTCTGCAATCTAATTTATATCAAGACAATCAAAGTTTGATTGTGCCATCAGCTTCGCCAAGCCTCGCCCTTTGACTGATTTTGTCGATTTAATCTCAATATCATATTCTAGCAACTTGGCAATCCATTTCCCCCTCTTACCATCAGGGTCGGCTTGAGTGAGGATGTTTTTCACAACAGTATTAGGAACAAACACCACAATATGAGAATGCAAACTATAAATTCTGAAATCTTTGACAGCCTTCACCAAAGTATAGGCTTGCTTTTCTAAGATATTATACTTCAGTTTAGCATTGGCTAATTTCCTACTAAAGAAAGAAATAGGTTTTTCAATACCTTGCTGTCCCTTTTGTAGCAGAACTCCAGCGATAGTATTCTCTGATGCAAAGGTAAAAAGCAGAAATTTCTTGGAAAAATCAGGACTGATCAATACTGGTGCCTGTGTGAGTGCTCTTTTGATATCTTCAAATGAATTTCTTGCCTCTGTTTTCCACTTAATATCAACTCCCTTCTTCAGCATCCTTGTTATGTCCTTCACAATCTCAGAAAAATTAGGAATAAAACCCCTTATAAAATTAACTTTTCCAAGGAAAGATTGAATCTCCTTCCTACTTCTTGGCAAATCCACCTTTTGAACTGCATTGACCCTGCTTGGATCAATATTAATTCCATCTTTAGAAATGATATGCCCAAGTAATTTACCTGAAGTTAAAGAAAAAATACTTTTGGTGGGATTTAGAGAGATGCCAAACCTTCTACATTTCAGCAGAATTATTTCCAAATGTTTCAAATGATCTTCTTCCTTCCTTGAAAAGACTGTTATGTCATCAAGATACACAACCACCATCTTGTCCTTTTCTTCAGAAAATTCAATGTCCATTGCCCTCTGAAAAGTAGCTCCTGCATTCATGAGACCAAATGGCATTTTGGCGTACATAAAAGTACCCCATGGTGTAGCAAAGGTTATTTTTTTTTATCATCAGGATGCACAAGGATCTGATTATAACCTGAAAAACCATCAAGCATAGACATTCTCTGAGAACCAACAATGGTTTGCAAAATTTGATCCATCTTTGGGAGAGGATAATTATCCTTCAAGGAGGCTTTATTCAGATTTTTGAAATCAATGCATATTCTGATTTCCCCACTTTTCTTCCTAACCAGAACCAAATTTGCAAGCCATTTTGAAAATATGATTGGGACTATGATTTTGGCATCAAAGAGTTTTTTAACCTCCTTCTCAATCAAAGGCATGAGAAGTGGGTTGATCCTCCTTAACTTCTGCTTGAAAGGTCTTTCATTTTCCTTTATGGGAATAGTATGCTGAATTATGGAGGGATCATATTATTTCAAATTAGCATAATTCCAAGCAAAGACATCTATGAATATTTTCATCATTTCAACATATTTAAACTTCATATCAGCTGAAAGAAATTTTGACAATTTGATCATTTTGGGCATGGCTACAGTACCAAGGTTACAACTCTCAACTTCTTCATCATCAACTTGCATCTTGGGGGATTTAAAAACATCATTCTGATCAAAAAAAATTTCTAGAGGTATTAGTCCCTTTGGTATGGAATTATTCTTTAGTTGTAAAACTTCAGAATTCCCTCAAATTCTTCTTTCAACTCAATAAAAATTTTCACCTGCTGATCATCCTCAAAAACTTGCCAATGAATAATATTATCAGGAATGGTTGGTCTATGGCGGAATTCAACTTCATACTTTTTCAGTGGAGTGCATAGGAATAATGAAAAGGCTTGCAGAGACAGCAAGAGAATCAACAATGGAGTTTTTTTCTCTAGTTTTGACTGTTAATGAATAGGCTTGAAATTTTTCTAACATGTCCAAAACTAGATTCCTATACGCTCTCATCCTTGTGTCCTTTGTTTGATAAACACCTTCAATCTATTGCATGACTAATTCTGAATCTCCAAAAACATAAATGTTTTAAGCATTCATTCTTTTCAACACTTCTAGACCGAAAATCAAGGATTCATATTCAACCATGTTTTTTTTTTTTATAAGTAAGTTTAATCTATTAGCAGTGGAAATAAAACTACATCATGACCAAAGTAAAAAAATTTCCCCGACTTATGGCAAATTTGACAAAAAAATAAAAAAATAAGACTGCCCTCATAAGGGGAAACCAGCCTTGAGCGTTTTTCAGGTGAAGTCTCAACAGAGGGCACAAGACGAGGTGGAGAATTAGGATTGATGGTGGACTGAGAGATGGGAGGATTCCATGAGGCCGAGGAAGACAGACAAAGGCCAGAACGAGAGAAATGCAGATTGTCACCAAGGTCTAAGCAACAGTTCAGCTGGCTTCTCCTTCCCGTCACAGTGCGCAGGCAGGGTAACCCAGCAATCGGAGAGCATCTGCAGTTCAACGATTGTGGTTCTTCAGATAAACCAGAGCGAAACTCCATTTTATTGTCCCGACTACTAAGGCATCGAAGAACGCCCGCCATAAATCTCTCAATGATGAGAGTCGAAGGCCGGAGCATATTGGAGCATGCGGAATCGTGAACACGAGCGGAGGTCGGATCTTGAGCTGCGTTAAAACTTAATGCAGTAGATATGAAAACATCGGGACTTAAATGTTGTCTGCCAGACGTGACATGGGTGGGCAGGTGTCTCCACATTTTGCCACACCCATGTCCCGTCACCTTAATCGCCCTCCGATTCACCTGCATCCGGGACATATTAAACCATGTTATTCGTGCCATCAAAGTTCAATTTATAGGAAGAGAACTTACTTTCATCACTTGGATTTCTAGCCCAGATCCCTGCTTCTGCTCCTTCTTTGCCTGCTGGTCCATCAAAATGTAATGACCGCCAACCTTCTTCCTCTTTATTGTTGACCTGTTGACCTTCTGCTTGCTGATTTTCGGACTGTTGAATTTCAGAACTCTGATTTTCTACTTTCTTTTCTTCTTCCACTTCATTAGTCAATTCATTGAAAAGAATAGTAGAACCAAGTTCAGTATCAAGGGCATAAATTGGAAATTTTTGGGGTTTATATTTCCTACTTACCATGTAAGCCATCCTCATCTCTTGATACAATCTTCTTTGCTCCCCAAAGACTGGAATGGTAGCATAAGTAAAATCCATCTGTATTGTACCCTTAATTTTTGCTGCCCATGATCTTGACAACAACATACCAAAATTCGGTGGAATGTCAGCTACAACAATGTCCATGACTACAGTCTTAGTAGGGACTTGCATCAGACCAACAACAACATCCTTGATTAGACCAATGCATTGAACTCTTTTTGAATCAAAAGAAAAAAAATCTTTGTATGTTATATTTATTTCTAACCCCATTCTTTCCATGATTACTTTGGTCATAAGATTGTGAGAAGCCCCTGAATCTAACATAGCATTATGCAATGTCATGTCATGAATGCTAAGACTCACATAAAAAGGAGGAACTTCCTCATTTTGTTCATCTTCTAGTCTTGGGCCCAAATATACGGTCAGATGATCTTCCAATATATTCAATATATCAGCAGCTCCAGGTTGTGTGTTTAGCATTTTAACAATCTTGCTTCTATATTCATCTACCTTGAGAATTTCACCAAAAGGGACTGATATATTTATCTTAGAAATTCCATTCTCAAGATTGAAAACAGAAACATATTTTTAAGTTTCTTTGGTAGGAAGGACAACAGGTATATCTTTCTTACCTTCTACGACCTTAGGATCTTCCTTATTGCCATCAGTAGCCTTTGGTGCATCCTTCTTAGGTTGTGTCTTGTTTTCAATGATAGGTACATTCCTATTTCTGAGATTATATTGTTTCTGCATCTCAAAAATGGCATGTTGATATCCGTTTAGATATTCTGATGTTTCTTCTTCAAGATTGTTTTGATCTGATTGATCATGTTCTTTCTTGGTCAAGAAAATTCCTGACATTTCTTCATCAAAACAATGAATAGACTCTTCAGGTTCTTCAGGGCCATCTTCTTCATCAACCAAATTCTGCTGAAAAGGAGGTCTCATTGGAGGATTAGGCTGCTGATTTCTATTCTCTCTTGGTCTCTGCTAATTCTGAGGTCTTCTGAATTGACGGTTTCTAAATTGAGGTTCATGTTGTGCAGGGGGAGTAGAGGCATTTCCAAGGGCTAATCCATCCATCAATTTTTCCATTTTTTTCATCATTGAATCCAGTTTTTCTTGAGAGGAAGAAGATGAAGGTTTCTCTTCTTATTTCAATTTACCCTTACCCATTTTTGAATTTTTGGCTGCTATCAAATTAACCTCCACCTTCACAACATCATTTTGCATTTCAGCAAGTGTAGGATATTATATTTCTCTCAGCAGTATGGAAAACTCATAGTCGAAAGCTTCTGCATACCCCATTTGAGCTAAAGCTTCTGGCGGTTTCAAATGAGTAGGAATAGAATCTAACACTTTATTAAACCTTTTTGAAAATTTTTGTACAGCTTCATCAACAGCTCTCTTCAAGGTATTATACTCAGTGAGGGGTTGTACTGGATTAGTTATATTTCCCCATTTCCTTAAGAAAAAATCTTCAAATTCATTCCAATTATGAATGCTCCCGGGAGTACGAACTTTATACCACTTCCTAACCTCACCAGTAAAAATTTGAGCAAATAATCTTAATTTAACATCTTCATGATCAACCTCCTCCCTGTCTATAAAGTCATTAAATTGATCAACATGATCCTCTGTTGTAATGTCCTCATCACTTCCCCAGGTTTTAATTCTAGCAGCATGCTTACTAGGGAGGTCATGTAAGACAACAGAGAGGACAAGAGGGGTGTATCTAGTAGGTGTAGCAAGTGGATTTCCAACCATGGTCAGAGGTACTATGATAATTTTAGGAAAGACAAAAACAGTAGATGACGAAATGCTATGAGGAGGACTACTTGGTCTTTGTAAGCCACTAACAATTGAGCTCTAGTTGGGAAGAGGTAAACTAGCTTTACTTTTCAACAATACTTCGAAAGGATCAAGCTCCTTTAATTTGTCTAAAGAATCTCTCTCCAACAACAACTTTGAAGCAACAGCTTCCCAAAATTCTTCTTTGTCTTCTTGGGTTACTAGAGCTGAGGTGTCAATTCCTCTCTTATGTAAATCTAAGATAATTTCAATTAGTTCCTTTCCATTTTCTGATCTAAACAAAACCTCATGAATCTTATCATCAACTCTTTTGTCTTCAGGACTTCCTGATATTTTAGAGGACAAGGATTTCGAATGAGATGGAGTACCTGGTATTTCAGAAATGCCTTGACTACCTCTTGAAATGGTGTTTGGATTTTCCACGATGGTAGGTGGATCTGGGTCAGGATTACTCCTCGTGTATCTCCTTCTCGAAGCCACCTTTGAAAATATAAAATTTAAATGGATTCATCAAGGTAGATGCAGCCTCGAAAAACTTTCTGAGATCCTGCTACCTTCAGAAGTTCATCTTCAAAATCTCGGGAAAGTATAATCTTCAAGCTCCCGGAAGACGCACCAAAATGTTATCACAAAATCAGGCCTGATGGGCTGCTCATCAAGTAAACATTGTGTAATTGTTTCAGACCAATATTTTGGTTGAGGCTTAGCCTCCTCAACCTGAGAGGGCTCTCTCAAAAATTTATGATTTTTCATAAATAAGTAGATGGCTAACTCTAGGGTAAAACAGATAAATGATATAACTAGTTGTAAATCACATTAGCAAACATTCATTGGGCTATGGAGTCAAGATAATTTCAACAAAAACATCACAGTCTATCTAGCATGGAAGTCAAGGCATTTGGAGTTCAAATCAGGGAGTAAAACATATAGAACCATGAAACACACAGTTAGTTTGTATATGAAGGAAGTTAGAGCATTATGAATGAATTATAAGTATCATAACCAAACACCACTGCAGATAGAAATATTGAAGAATGCCATTAGAACAATAACGGACAAGAACTCCTCATGAATCTTGAGTTGTCTAAACATAACTCTGTATTAAGCTAAAAAAAACATTACATAAAAAACACAGTTTGCTAATCAAAATGTCCAACCCTGTGGATTTCGATTTTATGCTCTTTATAGAAAATTTCCAAATTAGGATTCCTTCTTCTCCACTAGATACATCGAACTCATAGAGTTTGACACCTTTTCTAATCATAAACATGCCATTTATTACAAATTGACAGTTATAATCCTAATGAAAATTCCTATTTCTAATAGGACTAAAACTCTTTAATACTCTCCTAACAACCTTATCTATTATTTATTACATATTTTTCCACCTGCACTCCCATGAAGTCGAATTTGGATGATGATCTTTAACTTGATGTAGCCATGTTGTTGATGATAATGTTCTCCTAAAATTTAGGAAACATGTCTTCCTATTTTTTAGGCCCTTTGTTTCCCTTATTTGTTTTGAGCACTTTGACCATTAATGAATCTTGTCTACATGTCTCTTGTTGCCAAATATTACACCATATGTCTTCAATTCTCCAGCTGTGCAAAATCTAAACTTCAAACAATGCAAAAAAGGTAAGAATAAACATGCGCTACGAAAGCAGCACAGTTTTGTAGCGCTTTTTGTAGCACATTTTTTAGCTCCCTTTCCAATCTGATTTTGATCTATTTTCTTCAGAGAAGCCTTCATTTTCCATTAACACACTTCCACCAGCAATTTCAAAACAAAATTCACCAAAATTCCCTCAAAATTTGATACGAAAATATGAATAAAGACTGCTTCAGCAGTTTCATAACGCATTTCATCAGATTTGCACTATTTGTGCTACGAAACTGCTGTGTAAGCAGTTTTATCAAAACTGTCTTCAAAATTCATACTTTGGATATACTTAAACTTTGAGGGTATTGGTATTATTTCAAAAACACATCAATATGACCCTGAAAACATAATCTTCATCAAAATTTACCTTCATTTTGATCAGAGTTTGTCTTGTGGATTTATCATTTTGTTTCACTACCTTTTTAACTTTTCTTGAGACCTTGTCAATTGTATCTCCAGATCTTCCACCTATCTTCTCAACCTTCTGTTGCTAGCTCTCAAATGAGTGTTAATCACTCTTACAAACTTTGCCTCTTTAATGGTTGGGACTGTCCATGTGAAGAATTGTTCTTCACTGCTTGGTATTTCTGATTTGGAGACTGTTTGACCTTCCCAAAAATATTTCATCCTCTTAAATTATGTTTTCTCAATGACATGTTTTTTGGCTCTTTTCTTCAACTTAGCAATCTCATGATTTTCTGATCTTAACTTCTCCTCCAGGATTTTATATTTGTTCATTTCTTCTTGTGATGTGATTACTCTGTTTTCTGCATGCACTGCCACAGCTGAGGAAAGATCAACTATCTCTTCAAGAAAATTAGCTTCTTTATTGGTTTCTTCAACTTCTACATTAAGTTCCTTGAGCTTTTTTAAATGTCTAGTTATAGGCTTCCTAGCTTGGAAAACAAATGGTGCATCTTCACCCTTAAACTCCATCTTCTTTGCTGATTTCACCTTTTTCTATTTGCTTTCATTTATTCCTAGGAAATCAGCTTGCGCTATAGGTGATTCTTCTATGTCTATTGCATGCAGTATGTCATCCAAGTTTCCTTTCAATCCTTGACATTCATTTGATCCTGAAGCTATTGTCTTTCCTTTTGTTGTTGCAGCTTGACTCCTTGTAATTCTATAAAGTACTTGCCTACCAGCTGTTTGTTTTTGTGTAGCTTTCTTAGTGCTTTGTAATCCTTGTTTTGCAGGTGAAGGAGTTTCCGTAACAATCATTGGTGTTCTTTCTACCTTATCTTTCACTTGTTTCCTTGGCTTCAATTTCACAAACCTTCTTGTCCTTATATCTACTGGTTGACTGAATTCTGTTGATGGTGATGGATTTTCCTTGCCTTAGGGTTTTTAACTGGGGTTAGAGCTTCCATTTCAAATCCACTTATAAAAAGAAAAGAAGACCAATCCCTATTAATATTCTAGAGCTCATTCAAAACCAACAGTTTAATTAAACCATGGTGAAACAGAGATGTTTCACAACCCTCAAATTTTTCTTGAACTTTATCAGCCATTTTGGCAATAATTATATATAGGAAAAATGGTAAATTCAGTGATATCATTACTGTGAAATGTAATAGGAGTTTGAAATGATAGGTGTAGACTTTATGGTACCTTCCTTCACATGTGAAATATCTTTGGATGTTGAACAGTAGTTGGAAAATCTATCCATAATACAGTTTCTGGGAACTACATTGTTCAGGTCCATCTCTGCATATTTTGGCTTCATAAACATCTTGCATGCCTCCATATAAAATCTAAAACCCTTAAACCAATTTTCCTGTCCTCTAGGTATTTCAATCACTAGAGCTATGATTTCAGGTGTCACTGACATGTTTAACATTCCAACCTTTGTATTGGTCCCATTGAAATGTAATGAAAACTCTTTGGATACCTGAGTATGTCCACCTTGCAACTTTTCACAGAACTTTAAACAACCTGCTTTACTGAAAGCATCCATGACTGTTTGATCTTCAACTAAAAATTTTGTGCTTTTAGGTTCAGATCTCAAACAATGTCCTCCGTTGTGGTTCTTTTTCTCCTCAGCCATGTTTGTTTCAGAAAAAAACTATGTTGGCTTTCTTTGGAATTTATAAAACAGCCTCTCTTGATTTAATTTGGCAGCCTCACTTGATTTGATTTGGAAGCCTCGCTTGATTATATATGAAAGAGCCTTGGTATAGAACAACCACAGGCTTAACTCTAACACTTTTAGAGTTCGAAACTGAGATGTTTCACAGTTTAGCATGAGCAAATGTAGACTAGAATGACTAGAACAGATAACAGTTTTCGAATTTTGAAATACCATTTTCCAATATGAAACCCATGCTATGATAATAATGGATATGAATGGTTAAGTACTTCAAATATGACCTCTAATTGACTCACCATGATGTTACCCCATCATTACTTAACGAATTTCTGACAATTTCTAGGTTTTGACATGACCTCTTAAGAATCCGCGCTTTCGTAGCGCACATAGTGTATTTTTTTCACTTTGCGCTACGAAAGTAGCAACGCTTTCGTAGTGCAAAACCCGTTTTTTGAACTAACCGCGCTACGAAACTGCAGTTTTGTGGCTAATTGCAGGAATTTCATCTAAAACCTAATGACATGATTTCTAAATGAATGATAAGACCTTTTAATCATGGAATGAGACTAAAATACTTTATTTGAAATTGAAAATTGACCTTTGAGACTTCTAAATCTAAGACCTACCCTTTATCAAGACTAAAGTGACTCAAGACCTATTTGAAACTATGACCAAAATAGTGTAAACTTACAAAGTTTTTTTATTTTATTTTTTGATTAGGGTGATAACACATCATCTGGTTCATTATTTAAGTAGCCATGGTTTTCAATCCTCTTTGATTTTTGAGAGATATTTCTTTCTGATACGACTTCTTCTTCTTCTTCCTCTTATTATTCTTCTCCTTATCTTTTGTTTATTCATTGTTACTTCCTTTATAGATTTCCAGCAAATTATTCCATATTTCTTTCACAATCTAACAATGAATTACATTATCACAATCTAATTTTGACAATGCACTCAAGATTTCGTTCATGGATTAAGTATTATACTTATTTTTCTTATTTCTAACTACTAAAAATTTCCATACATCCAAGTCAAGGGCCATTAAATAACATTCCATTCTTACCTTCCATATTCCATAATTTGATCCATCCAATAATGATACTTCATCTCATGCATAACTAACCTATTCAACCATGGTCCTTTGTGATATTCCTTCCAACTATTAAACCGATCCTAAAGGAACTTGCTTTGATTCCAATTGTTGGAAATATGATAATACTTGTGGGGGGGGAGGCGTGGGGTGGGTGTGAATCAGTATAATGTCGAATTAAAAAATTTATAACTTAAAACGACTAATGCACCAATAAATAAAACACCGCATGAGAACACCCTATATATGTGGAAACCCTTGTGGGAGTAAACCAAAAATTTATTTTCTTTTTCTTTACAAATGTAGGCACCAACCTACTGTTACAATGATTTATTAGCACCAACCAGAAGGAGGCACATATCCCCTGATTTACAGGCACCAACCTAATCCCTTTCTAAATTTGTAGGCAACCACTTTTAGGAGAAACCAATCCCATTATATATGCAAGCCCTCTCTTGCTAGATGAACCAACCTGCTATAGGAACCAACACCCGATAATTGCACCATGGACCTCATTTTCATAACATTTTCAAACTAGATCCACTAGAATTCTCCCTAATTTTTAATGCAATATGTTCTTCCTTTTTTATCTAGTTCATACCATTGATTTCAATAATTTACCTCGATGCTCTAAAGTAATATGTTCTATGCATATCTATTTCAAAATTGCAATATACTAATCCTGTTTTTTCAAATCAACATTGGTCAAACAAAATTACTCTAGAATTATATCACATACTACATATAAAGAAATAAAACAACATACAACATCATACTTCATGGACTGAACATTAGCATTATACAACAAGAAAACTTCATATGTTCTGTTGAGCCTCGAGACCGTCTCTATTTTGACATCCATTTCACTATCTTTTCCTCCTTTTTTTCAAACTCCATAAGCTCAATCAATATTGATTTTCACATTTTCAGTCTGGTAAGGTACCTAAATGATCTCTTTATCATATTTTAAATTTTTCTTATTATTTGAATAAAACTTTTATTTAGTTACATAATTCATGCAATTTTGCAACTAATCTCTGTTTCTGCAGCCACTGCCATGGTTTAACAGCTTCCAAATAATGAATGAAGGAGTGAAGTACATGGGAAATTGGGAAATGATCCACTCATGGATTATGTCCTTTTACCTGTCCAAAATAGAGAAGGATAGCGCCTAGGATTGTGATCAAAGGGTCAATCAAAGCAAAGAACCGGGACAAGCGAGTGAGAAGATTAAGCTTCACGATTTACTCTCCATGTAGAAAATCATGAAAGCTATGAAGATCACATTTCTGTTTAGATTTTTATGCCTAGTTTGATTAGTCTTTAAAGGTGTGATCACCTCAACATTTAATTCGACTCTATTATAAATATCGGGTCGTGTAAACCAGAAACACGTTTGATTTTTATTGTAATATTGTTATACATTAAAACTATGTTTTTATCAATCAAATAAGAAGGAATTTTTGGAATCATCGATGCGTAATTAGTTACAAATAAATTTAGAACCATTTTGTTGTGGAGGGCCCATGCACATAAGAGGTTTAGTAGCTTAGTTTAATGTTATTTCGTAGTTCAATTATTTATGCTTTTAATTGTGTTTTACACATAGTTATATGCTCTATTTACTTTGTTTTCCTTATTTAAATTGATAGCATAAACATTATTGCATTCCCTTGCATAGTGGACATATACTCTGTTTTCTTTCTTATTGCAAATAGTTTTCGAATTTCCATAAGTTTAAATGCTCATATTTGATATTGTTTGTTTGATTCTTTCCATTTGAAAATTTTCATTATGATTAGAATAGATGCGTTGCTTTATCATTGAATAGGTTTAGATTTAATTCAAATAGACGCTCTACTTCATAGAGATAATTCAGATAGATGTTTTATTTTGCAAATCAGGGATAGTTTTACATATCCTTTGCTCAACTTAGTTATAATTTGGATTAATATTTTGTTTATAATTGAATAGACTTAGAGATGGTTTAATTAGATGTTTTGTTACTTGGTTAAATAGATTTAGAAGTGATTTAGATAGATGTTATTAAGATAATTTATCATATTTGTCGGCATAGATTGATTTGATATAGCTTAAAATTTATCACTTAGATTAATTTATTTTGATACAATGTAAGTTTATCATAGATCAATTTTTTTTCTTAAAAGAGCATTTCCTTTTATTCCTTCTCACAAGCATTAGAGAAATTCTGAGGTCTAAAATGGGCCTTCTAAGAAAAATGTACAACCAAAATAAAATTTATAAGAACCAATAGGATTTAAGATGACGATGTCAACCATGGGGGACAATTCACCATTTTTGGGGTAAAAAAGTAAAAAGTTTAAAAAATAATTTATCTCCCTAAGGTTTTACTCAAATTTCAAGCAAGAGTACTCATTGGATGCAAAATGTGATTCCTCATCCAAGGAGTACTCATTTTGCATACTTTCGATGGACCCAACTACACGAAAAATGAGAAATACATGAAAAAATGTGATCGCAATCACATTTTTCATGTATTTCCCATTTTTTGTGTAGTGGGGTCCATATATCATATGTAACATGGGTACTTTTTGGATGAGGAATCAAATTTTGCATCCAATGAGTGTTCGCGCTTGAAATTTGAGTAAACCCATAGGGAGATAAGTTGAAAATACAAGTTTAAAAATTAGTTTTTTTCTTTTTTCTCTGTAAAATTTGATGATTTAATCTAATATTATTTTATTATTTCCACTATTATTTTATAATTTCCTTAGGACGCCCATTTTATACCTCAAAATTCCCCTAACGAATTTTATCTTTCAATCATTAGATTACTTTCTTTAAGAGTGATTCATAGATTAAATTTCTTTCTTAGATCAACATTAAACATTTCATTTTCTTCCTTCTTAGTTTTATTTTTAAAACATTAAAATTATTCTTTAGGTGTGATTATGTTTTAGTAATTTCTTGTAAAAAATATTGAAGTTTCTTCTTTTTTCTAGTTTCCTTGTAGTTAATTTTTTATTTTTAGGTAAGCTAAAATAGAATTCTCATCAAAGTTTTGATAGTTGAATTTAGAATTAATTTCACAAATTAGTTTTAAATTTCTCAATTTCATTTAGACACTCAAGATAAATACAAAATCCTAAAAACAACATATAAAACCAACACAATGAATTAAGTAAGAAAAGGCTTCTAGCATATATAGTGAACCTGCACTTCATAAGATTACTAAATTTGGTCGATAATTTATGATAGAAATTTAAGACATTAAATTTACTAAAAATTTTGTCGTCGTTTTTGGTGAAGTGTAATTAGTAGCCCTATCTCTTAATCTAAGAAAAAACAACAAAAAAAAACATAAAAAAAAGTGGCATGCGTACAGAAAGAGATTCTAGGGGTATATTTGTAGCTAGAAGTAGAAGTTTGATTCCAACAACACCACTCACTCCATCAAGGCCTCGTAGTGCCACACCATCCACCCAAACTCGTATTCCATTCTTAGCAGTAACACATAGACTTCCTGAAGTCTTAAGATCAGAAATTCAACCTAGAGACTCTCCAACTTCATCAACTGAAGCAGCTCTAGAAGAAGAAGACGCTATATCCCCAATAGAAGGAGTAGTATTTTTAACCTCTACTGAAGAAAAAATCTTAGCCCAAGAGCTATAAATCCCTAGTGGGGAAGAGGAGTAAATCTTCTTCAATATACCATTTATAGAGGAACCATAAGAATATGAAGAGGAAGAAATAACTACAAATCTAGAAACCTATATTTGTTTTGAAGAATCTACAATGTTTGGAGAAGGAGAAGAAGAAGTACACAATCTGAACACTACTACATTTGGCGGAAATTCTGACACTTGTTTCCGACGCTTTTGACCAAATGTCGGAAATTTTCCCAAATTTTTTCCATCCCGCCCGAAACCGTCGCTATACCGACGTCTATAGAAAAGTGTCGCAATACCGACACTTTAAAACGTGTCGCAATTGCGACGTTTAGAGGAAGACGTTGCAATTGCGACACCATGGCCCAAAGTGTCGCTATTGGGACGACTCTAAACGTCGCAACTGCGACACAATGTCTAGGTGTCGCCATTGCAACGTTTGGAGGTACCCGTCGTAATAGCGACGCCTATTCCGCCATCAGTATAACGACAGTTATTTTCGCGCTACATAAAAGTACCAAACTTATATGCATGCTACATAAAAATTCGAAACTTATATGCGCGCTACATAAAAATGATTTTATTGTTTCGTATTTTTTGCCATAGCTACATTAACGTTTGATATCACGCGCGCATTCACCCTCTGCTCTTGCAGAACAGCATTTTCCCTCAGCATTCGCCCTCAGCGTTCGCCCTCAGCTCTTGCAGAACAACATTCGCCCTCAGCTCTTGCAAAATGGTAAGTTCTTACTGCAGGCCCTTCCTCCTATAGTAGGGTTGACTCTATTTAGGTTTTTTTGGTCAATTCCATTGGATTGTGTTAGGCTGTAGGGTTCTCTCTAGATGTCAAGAATCAAGATTAAATACCCTCTATTATCTTCATCACCCAATACAAGATTTAAATTTTCCCAAAGAAACGCTTATTAATTTGGCAGCCATTATTTCTCCCTGCTTTAAAAACCCTACATTTAAATGAAAACAAGCATTGCATTTCAACTACAAAAATATATTAGTGTTCAAATGTACATGTGTGCTACATTAACGTCTGATATCACACGCGCATTCGCCCTCTGCTCTTGCAGAACAGAATTCGCCCTTAGCGTTCACCCTCAGCTCTTGCAGAACAGCATTCGCCCTGAGCTCTTGCAGAACAGCATTTGCCCTCAGCTCTTGCAGAACAGCATTCGCCCTGGATTCGCCCTCAGCTCTTTCAGAACAGCATTCGCCTTGCATTCACCCTCATCTCTTGCAGAACAGCATTTGCCCTCAGCATTCGCCCTCAGCATTCGCCCTCAGCTCTTGCAGAATAGCATTCGCCCTTAGCTCTTGCAAAATGGTAAGTTCTTACTGCAGGCCCTTCCTCCTATAGTAGGGTTGACTCTATTTGGGTTTTTTTGGTCAATTCTATTGGATTGTGTTAGGCTGTATGGTTCTCTCTAGATGTCAAAAATCAAGATTCAATACCCTCTATTATCTTCATCACCCAATACAAGATTTAAATTTTTCCCAAAGAAACGCTTATTAATTTGGCAGCCATTATTTCTCCTTGCTTTAAAAACCCTACATTTAAATGAAAACAAGTATTGCATTTCAACTACAAAAATATATTAGTGTTCAAATGTACATGTGTGCATCACTTGTGTAGGGTATTCCTTTTCCACTTTCACATTAGCCAAGAATGTGTGCAGTATAGTTCATATTTTTGTGATTTAGATTGTCTTGAAAAAGGAAAGGTAAATTATTTCCCATGGAAAAAGAAGGTTTTCCCTTTTTATAGGTTGTTTGGACTTACGTGGAAAAATTTATGGTATGCCTTTCATATTATGTAGTTTAAATTTGAATTAACATATTATTCTACATGAAAATATAATTACCTATGTGATTTCCTTCATCACTAATTAAAATTATAGGGTTTCAATTTCCTAGACTCTAACTCATCTGATGCTAAATTCTAGGTTCTCATTGGTGGATCACTCTTCCATTGATTTCTTTTCCCTCTGGATCTTGTCATACTTTAAAATTCATCAATGATACATATATTATTTCAGGTATCCCAAAAGGCTTTATAGTAGAACATATTGTGAAGTTTTTTTTGACACTTGAGGATTCTTTTTAGAAATGCAACGTGGTCTATGCTATCGAGTTATATATCAAGCAACTTGTCCTTAATAACCACACTATGAGGTAGGTTCAACCAGTTTGAACTTGTTGGGACATAGCATATGAAGTTGTGTGATGAGTCCATATCACGGGTCTATTATGGTGAAAAAAGTGAAGACACGTAATGATAGTTATTATGTTAACATTACTAGAAACATTTTCGAAATTATCCATGCTATCAAGATGTCAAAATTCCAGGCATTAGGTGTCAATACTCGTAGCTAATAGATAATAATAATAATATAAAAAAAATCACATCTTTATTCTTGAAATATGATTTTTACACATTGGTAACCTAGTTCATGAGTTACTATCACCCAAAGATTGCAAAACAAACTTAAAATATAAATTAAACCAACATGAGAATCCAACTAAGGGTTTCTCGAAAAAATCATGCCATAACCTGGCATTTTGAAACCCAAATTTGAATCCATCATAAGTAATACAATGCAAACTCAAATGGATTTTCAATGCATGTTTGCATGCTACACTTATTCTCTATCTAGATATCATTTTTTAAATGGAACCATTAGTCAAGCCCACAGTCCTTTTTATGTGAAAAATTTCAGCTCTATTTGAGCTCTTTTTTGCTCCACCACCTCCATAAACCAGTGTTACATGGGGTCTCGCCCCCCCACCTAGGGGTCTAGATTCCTTGCCCCCTCGCGCTCCGGGGTCTTGGGGACTTCTAGGGGATGTTTCCCTCACGCCCGCTCACGTCCCCTCACCGTCCCTTTTAGTTTATGGTTTCGTGTTAAAAGTTGATGTGCCACTTAGCATATTTGAGAATCCAGGTGATTATGATTCAGATGGTGACATGGTTGATCTTGATATATTCGTGCAGAAGTTGGATGCAGAGACTAGTGGGGCATTAACTTGAGCATTTATGCTCATTTATCAGTATGATGATATCATTTGATATTCATATGTTATGTTTTATGTTTTATGTTTCAGACATAACTTATTTGCGTTTTAGTTTTATGTTTCAGACTTGAGTTGTAAACTTCAGTTTAAACTCTATTTTGAATCTTGATATAATATGTCATATGATATCTTAAACTTTATTTTCATTGTACATTGTTAGTATTTACATTAATGATTATATAGTTACAAACTTACAAACTTACATGCATGATTGTATGATGTATGTTTTAACTATTAACTTTTAAATTTGTTTCAATTATATGATTCATCATTCATCGATTTGTAATTTTATCATTTATGATTTATCTTTCATGATGCAAGTGTATGATGACTGTATATACATTCCTTGCAAAAATATAGTTACATTTTAAATATTAAATTTTATAATTTTTATGACCCGACGTCCCCCCACGTTTCCTGAAAATTGGTAGGGAGCTTTTGCATAGGCCGCTCCCGCGCTCCCTCGTCCCCTCGCTCCCACCTCCAGGGGACTTGGTGGAACATTGCCATAAACATATGCAAACATATATCATGATCTTGGAATTACATTACATATGTATGTGCCAATGTTCCATAATCTTGCCCCATCATCAATTTAAGAAATTTCCATTGAATATCAAATTATGGAGGGGGGGAACTTTTTGCTGCAACATTTGGCTCAAAATCGGGGACCATCTTCGTATGAGGTGAATGAGAACTATAGATATTTGAAGAAGTAGATTAGTGCCTTTTCCTCTGGCCATGGAGTCATATACAGTCATCCATCACAAAAATTTGTCTTTGTTCATTCTCACCTTGAAAGTTGAAAAAAATCATGCCCTAATTGAAACGACACTAAATTTGAAAGATATAATAAAAATGCAAGCTAGAAGTGCCCTATTAATACAAAGGGAAAACCTTCCTACCTACCCTAACTGAGATAAATTTTGATTGAATAGGAAACCTGATATTTCCTATGGAGTTGATCCAACAACTTGTTAAATGTATGGGACTAAATCATGCATTTGATTTCTAGGGAAACATGCGCATGAAGAGAAAAAGTGCAGAATTAATGGAAAATCCATACATGCCACTTATAAAAACTACACCGAAAGGTCAAAAAATACTTAAGGCCTTAACTTAATTTGAATCCAAAAATGACAAAACGGGATTAGTGAAAACACGAGAGTGGTGTGGGTGAACAACATAAATAAAAAGTGAAGATACCTTTCCCCAAGATGCCTTTGTCACCGTTGTATGAAAACATGTTTTCCTTTCCATTTATACATGCAAGTGAATACATTATAGGTATGGTGTTTTCCCAGAATAGGAGAAGCCTACTTAAATATATCATTCGTGGATTGAATGTTTGGGTGCCTTAATGTGCAATGACATGTTTCCAGGACTGAATTCAATGCAAGGCATATTTGAAACTCTAACTCTGTCTTCTGGTGTCTTATTAGAAATTATTTCGGTTTTCATTTTGTGTTTTCAAGTTAGATATTGTTTTCAAGTTTTTACATTTATAATTTTATTGCAATGTGGCAGACTGATCAGAGCAGTGCAGGAACAACCCCGAGACGGGATGATCATGGAAAGAGGCCAGCGGAAGAACATGTAAAGTGCCGGCATTGCTCTATCTTCAGGTATTTTAGTTATTTACATAATTGAAATAATATTAATTTTGTTCAAATATGCAGACACCTAGCCATGGTACGCCTGATGATTCCCTCTTTGAGGAAGAGCTTTCTTCATCCCTATCTCCAGTGTTGTTGTTACAAAAAAAGGCACGAGATGCAAGGTCGGAATTTAATGCTTTGATAGACGCGCCTCAAACACCTGAAACAGAAGAGAGGATACAACATCTTATGAGGCAGCTAAATAGATATTAGGTAATAATAAAAAGTCAAAAGGATATTTTTTTTGTTCTGCATGAGATGAATTGTGATAGTTTGATTTTTAATTTTTACATTGACTAAACTAACAAAAAGTTCTTTTGTATGTAGCGTCTTCTGGCATTTGCTGAACCCGGTCTTGGTGGTAGTGGGACACAAGGGCAAGAGATTGCCCAACAACCCTCTCGTACACCTTCTACTCCTTTAGGTGCTAGCCAAGAAACACACCCTACCCAAGCAGACACCCAGCCAACCGCTGAACGTGTTGGCAATGATGAGGCTGATATGGCAAACTACATTATTGCGTTTCCTGGAGCTACACGTGTCAGCTCCACAGGGACCATTAATGGCATGTTGTTGGTGAACGATGAGGGTGTCCCTATAAAGCATGTACAACTCCCAGGTAAATTTTAATATTTTAACTATTTCATGTACTTTATCTAAAACATATTTATCATGATTTTTATTTTTAAATTAATGATAATATCTTCTTTTTCTTTTGGTTTTATTCTGTGTAGGAAACAATGAGTTCTGCAGGATTCTGGAGAGCCATGCGTTGGTAATTTTTGGCCCAACCATACGTACAGGGTGGAATTCCCAGAATTCCAACCTGAAAAAAGAACTTCTAGATTATCTAGAAGCCCTTTTTGGGGTCGGCACATTTGACAGAAAAGCGGTGGCTCAGGTAGCCGGAAAATATTTGAAATATACCGGGGACACCTATAGGACGCAATTGCAATTTAACCCTAGATATGAGCGTCCTCTCGCAGTTTCAGAGAGTGAGTGGAGAGCACTCATCCATGACGGAAAAGAGAAAGGGGCAAAGAAAGAAGGAAAAATGCCAACTGGACCCGCAAGGTAAATTACAACTTTAATTCAATAGCTTTAATTTTCTTTATGTCTAAAATAAAAGTGTGCTACGTCATATCTGACTTCAATCTTTTGATGCTAGGTTGCCTGACACCTCAAAGACAACCAAAGCTAGGATTGAGAAAAAGGGCCATCACAAGCTCGGCCAGGGTGGCTACTTGAAATTAGCTGCAAGAATTGTAATTAAGTAGCTAAACATCTTATAATTAATTGTATCGCCTTCCAAAGTTTTTGTAATCCTATCGGATATGATTAAAAATACACAATCATATATAATGTAGGGTGATGACTTCGGAACAATAACTACAGAGGAAGATAAAAATATCGCTTTCCGTTTTGGCTATCAAGCTGTAGTTGAACGTCGCAGAAGCTTGGGGTAGGTCCCAAGATCTACAATGCCTGATAAGGTAAAACATTAACCTTTCAATATTTTTGTTTTCGTCCATAAATTTAATGTCTAACAACTTTGTTTAAATCAGGGGAGCAACACTACCGACGAGGTAAATAACCCAGTTTTAGAGCCGGATGTAGATGATCCTCTCGTGCAACCTGATCATTGTAGTGGGGACCAGGCCGACAATGCTGCTATCAGTGAGGGCCGTGACGGTAATTAATTTCCACTTATAATTTTTTCTAATTATACCTTGATGGTTGTCCTTATAACGTTTTTTGTTTAAATGACGGAGAATGTTTCCCTTGAGGATCTTACCACCAGAGAGGAAGACAGGGCAACAGTCCCAACGGCGACAACTGGTGCACCAGGTAAATAATCTCATTGCAATTTTTTTTATTAATATTACCGAACTAGTTCAATGATATTTAAAAACTGATAATTAAAATTTAATATTATCTATTTTTGGAGGCGATGCCCCGTCACTGGATGAGACCAGACATCGTGACAACGCAACTAGGTCAGCGGCGACAACTGGTGCACCAGGTAAATAATCTCATTGCAATTTTTTTTATTAATATTACCGAACTAGTTCAATGATATTTAAAAATTGACAATTAAAATTTAATATTATCTGTTTTTGTAGGCAATGCCCCGTCACTGGATGAGCCTAGACATCGTGAATACGCAACTAGGTCAGCAGTGCGGGTCGAAAGGCACGAAACAGGAGCAGAGCACGATGATATTGATGATGTAAATAGGAGCTTTAAAAATAGGAAGAAGAAAAAGAAAATTTGACAATGTAAAATATTGTATTATTATAAGACAAACGTTACCATACTTGGAACGTTTTTGCGTTATATAAAAAACTCATTTATCATACTATTTTTATGTCAAGCATTAATTGCAATGTTTCCTTGCGTACTTTTTGTTGAATTGTTTTTTTTATTAGTTATTGAATATTTTTTTTTATGCTCATGAAAGTAAAAAATGAAATATAGATTGGGTATTGGGGAATTGAGAGTGATGTGAGGGGGGAGGGGAGGGGCCATAAGAGCTTCCACCTTCACGTGGTTGGCCTTGTTTAGTAGAGAATAATTTATTGGAGCGATTTAATCTTGGAGCAAACCTCCCTCGATCCAACGTAGCAACGAAAAAGTCACTGTTGACTTAGTTGCTACTCTTTCAGATCGTGGGAGGCTTGTTCCAAGTTCATGCGACTCCGATAAATTGTTCTTGAAACGAAGAGGAGCTTATTCAGGTATGTTTTGACATTTTCAACATATGTTCTAACATTATCATAAGAATGCATCTTAGAGTAAAAATACTACATCAATTACTTGTATTTATTGTATAGATAATGATGGATTTTGATTGACTTGGCAGTGCAGGTACAAATCCTCTTGCATCATGAGAAATACAACTTGTCAACCAGGGTCATGTCCAGGATATTTTTGCTTGTGCACTTGACCAGGTTCATAATGTCACATTTTGTAAGTTCCTTTACAGTTCATAATTCAATATTAAGCTTGTTCATGATTATTATCTAGGTTTTTTGTATGTGTTTTTTCATCTATTTGATTGTAAGCAACTCTGCATGTTTCCTGTTGTTCGCTATGATTTCTCCCATTACCACTCCCAGGATGAATCCGACTTTATTGTTACATAGGTTACTTTATTGTTACTATGATTTCTCCATTTACGATTTCATAGGTTACATCATGTAAAGTTGTCAATCTCGGGTTGGTGATGAGCTTTAGTTCTCCAGATTTGGGGCTTTTCTGATATTTTCTCACTCATGTCATTCCTGAATCACCTCGTTGTTTGAGCATGCCAATTGTCTACCACTTGTACCAATTGGCACATGTCAATCTCTGAGTGGTGCCACATTTCACCTATTTTCAGTGAGAGTTTAGGGTTTCTCTAACATAGCTTCAGAAATCCGATTGAGTGCCTACTTGAATATTGTCACATAATACTTATGGTTTGGATTGATGAGCATGTTCTGAATGGTTGGTTGATTCATAAGAACCACCCATAAATCTCCCTTCCTCTAACACACAGAAAATAAAAATTTCTTTGGCAGGAGACAGAGTTTCAATACTTTGAAAACAAACTTCTATTCCCTTCAATAACTCAAAAAAAAACTATTACACTACTTCCTCACTGAGAGGGATTACAAAATTATGACTACTACAAAACGCAGTGCATAAAACCAACTCACTGTCTATTCAAAACAAACATTCTCTGTCTCTAAAACACTCTACTGTGTTTTTCCCTTTCGCACTGCTGTGCATACACACTTAAAAAGTTACACTCAGTTTTTCACTTTTTACACATTGCTATGTAATAAAAAATTTACGTACTGTCTATAAAAAAAACTACCAAGCTTTTTCGACCTTTTTATTTTTATATGCCGGAACATATAAAACATATTATAATAAACCCTCTTTTAAAAAAAATAAAATTAAAACTAAATTCTAAGGCCCACCTTTCATTTCGCATATGATATATATATAACATATGTATATATTAAACTATCAAAACATTAAAGAACCCTTTCCGTCGGACTTCAAAAGTCTAAATAGATTGAATTTCAAACCAAATTAGCGTTCCAAAATGGGATGCTGACGTCTGCCTAATTTTAACTCGAATTCTCAATCCAATGTACCCTATAAAAAATTCGGGTCCGGTTTTCAGGTTTTCAGATTCCCTTCAATTTCATGCGATCCAATATTAATGCTCCACGTGTCCTCCTTTTGAATTTACAAAACTGTCGGGTAAATTTCTGTTTGTTTAATTCCTGGTTGGTGAATTGCGTTAATGCTGGCTGTTGTGTTTAAATACAATCCTGTACAGAAATATGGCTGTGGCCGTCTACAAAAAAAACTTGCAGGAATTTTAAATGTTGAATTAAATTTCTGGATGGCATGCAAGCAACCTCCAAAAAAAAATGTTGCTGCTGCATCCGTCCTTCTGCTGCAGCAATTGAAGTTAAAATTCAACAGCACAGGGTTTAATAAGTGAGGGTGTAAAGGTAACTTTTTGTCGATGGTACTGGATTAAGATCATCTATTCATTTTTGTAGGGTCTTATGGTGTTTGGTTTTTTAGTTTTGGGTTGGTTTTATTGAGTCTAAGATAGTTTTTGAGTGAAAAAATTGCTATCAGGTATTAAAAAATTTTGGTTCTTTTGTCAAAATTTATGAGCTTGTTAGGAAATACAAAGCTGACAATGGTTGTATCTTAAATTTGTGGAAAATAATTTGAAATGAAACCTTTTTGTTTAGGTTGTTGCAGCAGGTGCAAACCCCGTTCAAATTACTAGGGGCATTGACAAGACAATAAAGGCCCTTGTTTCGGAACTCAAAATTTTGTCAAAGGAGGTAAACGTTTGCCTTTTGAGTAGGCTGGTTTTCCTTTTTGCTGATGGTTTGGTGTATCTAATTGAATTAGTTGCCTAAGGTATTTTTGGTTGCAAACTCCTTTTCATTTTTCATACGGTATTGGCCTTGTGGAATACATTTGATTGTGTGGTCTTGTTATATCTACAACATTTGTAGTTGTTTAGTCTTATGGCCGAGGTGCACTTTTATTATGGAAATAGTTGATGTAATATTGTCATTTAATCCTTACTGCAGGGTAGCATGTTGAGAAGTTTCTTGTGAAACATTTGGTATTCAAAATGACACTTGATCCTATACGGCATCATGCACTTGACTTCAAAATTCATATTCAAAGTGTGCCAGACAATTCTTGCAAAATTTCAAATATTTATGTTGTTTTAAACCATTATCTTTTTCATGTATTGGATGTTGAAAATGTGAAAAAGACTTTGGTATGAAACCAACTGGTGAATAATTTCCAGCAAAACAACCACTTCCAAGACATGATTTATAAGTAGAACAAATGTGCTTATGAAGCATAGAAAGATATCCTTGATGCATTGTCAATGTTTGGCTAGGGTTATTTTTGGAGAAAATAACTCCTTATTCCTAGAATAGTGATCTTCAATACAAGTAAATGCCGGAGAAGAGAGATCATCGTGTGACGCAACAAAACTAAAATTGGACCCCCAAGGAGCGCTGGTGTGTCTACAATCGCTCTGTCAGCATTTTCCCTTGGTTTACCCCGTTCTTTTCCTCCAGCCTGAGTCTTAATTGACTTCTTCTTTCTTCGGGTTTATTTATCAAATTCGTAGAATTTGATAAATAAATACTATCCACAATGGTTGGACTTTAATTTATATTCCAGACTTTATATTATCTCCAATCCTTATAACCAATGTTTAACTTTCAACACTTTGTATTTATACTCCACGTTTCTTTTTAAATAAATAACTTGTAATGAACTTTCGGCTCTATATTTCACCACCCAGCCTTACAACAATCATGCTCCAGAATTATACTAATTATCCACCAATCGTTTAATTAAACAATTTCATTATACTCCGGCCCCACCTATATATATCAATAACCAATCAAACACTCATATCGTACCTGGCTATCCTCAGCACACCTTAGTTAACCTCCGGGCAAGTTCAACGTGCGACCACCGTCCGATGGCCCTTCTCCAAATCAACAACTCTTGGCAATTTCGCTCGGCTTCCAACGTCGGGCTTTAACGTGCGATGGCGTGGGTTAAACGGTTGTTTTCCGGGGGTCACCTCGCCACGTGTCGCATTCCCTATGGAATCGCTCGCGAATAGGAAATACCGCCTACTCCGCAAAAGCGGTGCAATATGGGAAACCCGCTTTTGTGATTCTGCTCGTGGTTTTGGTAGAGGACTTGACCACGGGTGCATGTCTGGTTCCGCTATCCTTTTGTTTGTTAACTCATGTCCAATCCTCGGGTCAGGTTCCGAAAGCACAACAATTTTGTCTCTTTATTAAGCGGGATTTTAATATGTGTATTATCAAATAAAACCAACACAAATTTTATAAGATGGGATCAAACAAAATTGTTCTTAAGTCGAGCCCGCCGGACTTCAAACGGCGATAAACCATAATTCAAACCAAATTCGCATTCCAAAATAGCCTGCTGACGTCGGCCAATTTTGTGATGCGAATTTCTTATCAAATTCGCCCTAATATTTTACGGGTCCGGATTTCCACTGCGCGAGCGGCCCAAACAAAGATCCGCTCCAATCAATTTTTGCCACGTGTCCTCGATAAAAACTTGCCCTGCTCCCGGCTGCGGGTGCATTCGATGGCGTTTAAGGTGATGGGACATGGATATGGCGATTTCATATCATTCGCATTAACATTTAACGTTGTTCAATTAAGTTTTCACATCAAATCTACATTAATTAATTTTTAACACTGTTCAAGATCGGACCTCCACTCCTCTGAGCGATTCCGCACGCTCCAATTTGATCCGGCCTTCGGCTCTCATTATTAATGATCAGAGATTAATTATGATGGGCGTCCTTTGATTGCATTGCAGACGGGTCGACATACAAAATGGCGTTTAGCCATGGTTTTTCAGACAAGCCGGTTGTTGGATTACACTGCCTGGTAACTGTGACGATAAGGAGAAGTGGCCAGCGGAACTTCTGCCTAGACTTTGCTGCATATTTCCATTTCTCTCGGTTCTGTCTCTGTCTGTCTTCCTCTATTAATTGGAATTCTACTTCTTCGTCTCTTGTGCCCACTGCGCCTGAGATTGCACCCATGCCTCGCGTGCGTCATAGGATGCGTTGCCGCAGGGGGAGCACTAGAGGTCAATCCCGGCGCGCTCCCTCCAGCACCTCAACAGAGATGACTTTCGGCCAGTCCAGTGATTATTACTTAGGTCGATATCCAAATACTAGGAGTGGGCGGGGTCGGCTTGTAGCATCTGGCCACCGTATGGATTCCCCTGCTCCTGGCTTCCCCACCGCTAGTTCACCTTCTCCCACGACGCGCACTGCACAATTTTCCTTTGATTTCTCTCTCAACCTCCCACGAATCACAGCTGTAGTCACTGTGGTCTTCCGCGAGGAGGCCCAAACAGAGGAAGAATGCACCCGTCCGGCGAGTCTGAGCTCGGAAAAAGCCGGCCACCATTCGGGCCTTCAGGAGGAGAGCCGTGGCATGCATGTGGAGGTAGCACCTAGCGATCCTAGACCTTCCGAAGGATGGTGCCGAATCGTGGAGGAACCAGTGGAGGAGTAGTTTGGTTAATTTGTTTTTCTTGCTTAGCAGGCCCACTTAATTGGGCTACTTTTAGTTTATTTTACTGTGCTGGACCTTTAAGTAATATTTTTGAATTCTGTAAATTAAACGTTCAAGACTGGTTTCCCCGTATGAGGGCAGTCTTCTTAATTTTTTGATTTTTTGATGACAAATTTGCCATGAGTATGGCCAGGCAATGTTTTTGACTTCGGTGTAATTTTATTCGCAATGTTAATAGATTAAATTTACTTTGAATTCTCATGATTAGCGTTTTTCTTGATCTGTTCAAGGATTTTGGGTACTTTAATTTGTATTTGGAACAATGGACGTCGGTACTCTATATGTTGCTTTACTATTCTACATACTGCTATTTCACTTTCTTATAGATGCCTCGGGCATATTTGGATGCTTTCTTAGATTTGTCGATAATCTCCATGTGGACCGTTACTGGGTTTTATATCATGTCCCTGTATGTGACATGGAGTATTTTTCTATCATTGTCTGGGGTGGGACTTCCACTTTTCTAGATGGATATTTGGGTTCCAATCTTCAGATGTGAAAATGTAATGAATTCATGGACTGTTTTACTTCATATAATATATTCAAAACAATGTTTTTTCTCTTGTGAAAAAAAAATGATTAATGTTTATCACTCTGCCTTCATAACTAGCGATGCTGGTCTATGTTGCTGGTTTATTGATATGGTCTGATGGTCTTTTTATATTTTGGACATATCACACTCCTCACATGATTAGTGTTTTTCTCTGTTCAAGGATTTTGGGTACTTTAATTTGTATTTGGAACAATGGACGTCGGTACTCTATTTGTTGCTTTACTATTCTACATACTGCTATTTCACTTTCTTATAGATGCCTCGGGCATATTTGGATGCTTTCTCAGATTGTCGATAATCTCCATGTGGACCGTTACTAGGTTTTATATCATGTCCTTGTATGTGATATGGGGTATTTTTCTATCATTGTCTGGGGTGGGACTTCCACTTTTCTAGATGGATATTTGGGTTCCAATCTTCAGATGTGAAAATGTAATGACTTCATGGACTGTTTTACTTCATATAATATATTCAAAACAACGTTTTTTCTCTTGTGAAAAAAATGATTAATGTTTATCACTCTGCCTTCAAAACTAGCGATGCTGGTCTATGTTGCTGGTTTATTGATATGGTCTGATGGTCTTTTTATATTTTGGACATATCACACTCCTCACATGATTAACGTTTTTCTCTGTTGCGGGATTTTGGGTACTTTAATTTGTATTTGGAACAATGGACGTCGGTACTCTATCTGTTGCTTTACTATTCTACATACTGCTATTTCACTTTCTTATAGATGCCTCGGGCATATTTGGATGCTCTCTCAGATTGTCGATAATCTCCATGTGGACCGTTACTGGATTTTATATCATGTCCCTGTATGTGACATGGGGTATTTTTCTATCATTGTCTGGGGTGGGACTTCCACTTTTCTGGATGGATATTTGGGTTCCAATCTTCGGATGTGAAAATGTAATGACTTCATGGACTGTTTTACTTCATATAATATATTCAAAACAACGTTTTTTCTCTTGTGAAAAAAAAATGATTAATGTTTATCACTCTGCCTTCAAAACTAGCGATGCTGGTCTCTGTTGCTGGTTTATTGATATGGTCTGATGGTCTTTTTATATTTTGGACATATCACACTCCTCACATGATTAGCGTTTTTCTCTGTTCAAGGATTTTGGGTACTTTAATTTGTATTTGGAACAATGGATGTCGATACTCTATCTGTTGCTTTACTATTCTACATACTGTTATTTCACTTTCTTATAGATGCCTCGGGCATATTTGGATGCTTTCTCAGATTGTCGATAATCTCCATGTGGACCGTTACTGGGTTTTATATCAAGTCACTGTATGTGACATGGGGTATTTTTCTATCATTGTCTGGGGTGGGACTTCCACTTTTATGGATGGATATTTGGGTTCCAATCTTCAGATGTGAAAATGTAATGACTTCATGGACTATTTTACTTCATATAATATATTCAAAACAACGTTTTTCTCTTGTGAAAAAAAAAATGATTAATGTTTATCACTCTGCCTTCAAAACTAGCGATGCTGGTCTATGTTGCTGGTTTATTGATATGGTCTGATGGTCTTTTTATATTTTGGACATATCACACTCCTCACATGATTATGATTAGCGTTTTTCTCTGTTGCGGGGTTTTGGGTACTTTAATTTGTATTTGGAACAATGGACGTCGGTACTCTATCTGTTGCTTTACTATTCTACATACTGCTATTTCACTTTCATGGACTATTTTACTTCATATAATATATTCAAAACAGCGTTTCTCGTCTTTTAAAATTTCAATTTTTTTTTTTAAATTGAACCCTCCGTCGGTCTACCGACGCCTTGTAAACGTCGGAACTGCGACAACCCAGAAACGTCGGAAGAGAGACAGTATGAAAACATCGGAAGAGAAACGTTCCAAACGTCGGACCACATATCGTCGGCATTGCGACATCTTACAGACGTCAGAAGAGCGACGTCCAAAACTTCGGACCACGTTTAGTCGGAATTGCGACGGTTTACAAGCATCGAAAGAGCGATGTCCAAAACATCGGACCATGTTTAGTCGGAATTGCGACGGTTTACAAGCGTCGGAAGAGCGACGTCCAAAACGTCGAACCACGTTGAGTCGGAATTGCGACGGTTTACAAGCGTCGGAAGAGCGACGTTCCAAACGTCGAACCACATTTCATCGGAAGTGCAACAGTTTACAAACGTCGGAGGCGCGACGGTTTGTGAGACGTCGGAAGAGTGACGCTTGTTCGGAATGACGGAAGAAGTGTCGATAGTGCGACACTTTTTACGTGCGTCGGAACGGTGACGGCATGACAAACCATGGTTTGTCCGCCCCCGAACTGTCGCTCTTGCGACGACTATGTGTCGGAATAGCGATGAATTGGCCGTCGGAATTTCCGCCAAATTCTCTAGTGGAATGATGAAAAATTAAGACTAGGAGGAGGTGTACCTAGGATTGGAGGAGGAGGAAGAGGTGGAGGACAAGGTAGAGGAAGAGGAAGGGGAGAAAAAAGAAGAGAAGTAGGATGAAATGGAGAAGGAGTGGATCTTGTCGCATTTCCTATATTAGATGAGGATACAACTGCCACAATGAAGAATATCTCACCCTCCATCCTCCCCAATTTTCATGGATTAAGGAGTGAAGATATTGAAAAATTTCTATTTGAATTCGAAGTTTTATGTATATCATATGACTACTTACTCAATTCTCAAAAGTTGAAATTGTTTCCTGCAACACTTAATTAAGGATGCAACATTAAAATGGTTCATAGGTTTAATAACACATTCTATTAGGACATGGGAAGAAATTAAAAATGCATTCTTACAAAACTACAAGGATTACTACACACCTCATAATCGGAAAGTTGAATTTTTTAAAATGATGCAAAGAGAATTGAAAACTTAGAGGACCTAATTGAAAGATTCAGTTGCAATCTAAAAATGGCTAGGATGGAAAATTTGGATGAAGATAATTTAAAATCTCTCATGTTGAAAGCCATTAGAGATGAATGGATAGATATTATTAATATGATGGGAAAGGGAGACATCTCTCAACTATCATTACCGGATATCTCTGAATTATGCATATATCTTTCAAGGGGAAAGTCAAGAATTGGGAGAACTCCAAGAGATCCTATTATCTCTAGAGTGAATAAATCTGCAGCTAGAATAGTAAGTAGGGCTGAAATAGGAAATTTTCTTGTTGAATTCAAAACATGTATTTTAGGGGGTCTTAGTGAAAAAATAGACACCTTAAAATTGCAAAACAAGAAAAGAGAAAAAGGTGATTCATTATCTATCTTCTGTCCTAAATGCAAACAAAAACATGCCTTAAGATAATTTCCTCTTGATTTAAAAATCATAGAGACATGTGTCATATGTACAGAAAATCACGAAACAAAGTAATATCCTTCTATACTAGGTCTTAAGGTTGTTTTCCAAGAGGAAATATCCCCACACCAAGTAGATCCTTTTTGTTTTGTTTCTAGAAGACCATGGCAAGGGCCACAAACTCAAGGTTTTAACACTCATATGTATACTCAACCCCCACAAAATAACTGGAATTCATCAATTCCATGGAAGTAACCCTGGTCTCAACCTCAACCTTGGACACAAGGAATGCAAAATCCTTATTGTAGATATTCTCAATATCACCAATATACTCAATCTTATCTGAACTATCCACCACAAAAATTTCCTCAAACCAATCAACTACCTCAATATCATAATCCACAAATTTCATTACCATTTCCACAAAGGCCAAACCAGCTACCTCCTCAGCCACTTCCAAACCCAAACAATAAAAATGCACAACCTATTTATAACATGGAGGCACAAAATTTTCAGACTTATATGATAACTCCACTAGATCTTAACAACGTTCAACTTAGATTTGGTAGGATATTAGAAAAGAAAAAGTTTTCTGTTGTTATTCAGGAAAAATTTGATCACTCTCATGAGGAGGTTTCTCTTCATCAAGATAAAAATTTTCAATATAAAAATAATTATTCTAAAGAAGAGACATCTCTTCATCAGAATCTAAATTTTCAAAAACAAATAAACTCAACTCCTATCATAAAGCAACCTTCGGTATCTATACCAAAACCTCCTTTGCCTGAAATATTACAAATTGACAAAAGAGTAGAAAAACAAATCATGTTTCCTAACTATGATATATTAGATGAATTGAAGATCGTTTGTATCAAAATAACTTTGTTACAAGCCATTAAGGAAATTCCAATCCTTGCAAAAACAATAAGAGAGTTGAGGATAAATAAATCAGAATAAAAACAGAGGAAGTAAAAAGAATATAGTTAGTGGGAAAAATTGCAGATATCATGATGGGAAAAACAACCATGCATAAATGTTTGGATCTTGGAAGTCGCATTGTGAAAACACACATCAATGGTATTGAGATCCCAAATACATTGATCTACCTAGGAGCAGCCATAAACATAATAAGTAAACAATCCATGGAACAACTAAAACTTCCAAATATTTAATATACACCAACATTACTACAACTAGCAGATAGATCAGTAATCAAACCTGATGGTGTATTAGAAGACATTTATGTATCCCTTAGATTCTTGGGAATATCTAGTTGAATTTGTGATCTTAACTCCCAAGAATAACTTAGGAGGACATCCATTGATATTAGGAAGGCCTTGGTTAGCTACAGTTGATGCTTTCATCAGTTGTAGATCTGGTGATATGTTTATCTCTGATGGAAGTTCACAAAATAAGTTCACTTTATATCCTCCAACAAAATAAATTATAGAAGTAGAAAATGAATAATGGATGGATGATGAAAATGGCATACAACCAATTTTTACTATCTCACACATTAGTGAAGAAAGTCAAATTCTAAATTCAATAGAAAACAATGAATCATCTTCACAATATGAGAATAGTCAAAATTTTCAGGAACAATGTAATATTGAATACTTATCATCCAGACAAATGTCTTTATATTATATGGAATAATTTGGTAATTCTTCAATTGAAATATTTCCAGGAAAAACTTTAAACATAAACAAAAACATAGAAGAATTTCAAAAAGAGGAGTTAATAACAACATTGCAAAAACATTCTTCCGAATATGCATGGGAATACACTGACATGAAAGGAATCAACCCTGAAACTTGCATACATCATATCTATATTGAGGAAAATTCTAGACCAATAAGACAACCTCAAAGAAGAATGAATCCAAATCTTATGGAAATTGTAAAGGAAGAGCTACAAAAAATTTTGAATGTCAAATTTATTTATCCAATATCAGATAGTCAGTGGGTTTCACCTGAGTAATTGTCCCTAAAAAGAATGGAAAATGGAGGCTGTGTATTGATTATAAAGAGTTTAATAAATCTACTTTAAAATATCACTTTCCATTACCTTACATATATCAAGTTCTAGATACACTAGCAGGGAAGAAATATTTTTCATTCTTGGATGGTTTTAATGGATATAATCAAATTCAGGTAGCACCCGAAGATCAAGACAAAACCACACTTACCTGTCCATGGGGAACTTATGCTTACCAAGTACTTAATTTTGGATTATGTAATGTACCTGCAACATTCCAAAGAGCAGTATTGGTATTTTATCTGATTTAATTCATGAATGTGTGGAAATTTATATGGATGATTTTACGGTCTATGGAAATTTTTTTGAAGAAGCCCTTGAAATTTTGGAAAAATTTCTCATAAGATGTAAGGGATAAAATGTCCCATTAAGTCATGAAAAATGTTTTATAATGTTTACTGAAGGAATTTTTTTAGGATTATGTATTTCAGGAAATGGAATTAAGGCGGACTCATCTAAAGTTGAATTTATTTCCAAATTAGCAATCCCAAATTGTCAAAAAGATGTTAGGAGTTTTCTTGGTTTTGCAGGATACTACGGAATATTTATAGAGAACTTCACAAAAATTTCATCTACACTCCTCAAATTTCTCACAAAGGATTATGAATTTAGCTGGAACCCTGAGTGCCAAAAGGCATTTGAAACTTTGAAAGCAAAGATATCTGAAGCACCCATTTTAAAAGGACCAAACTGGAAATTACCTTTTCATATCTCTACCGATGCCTCAGATATAGCTCTGGGAGCTTTATTAGGACATAAAGACTTGACCCCTTTTGTCATTTACTACACAAGTAATAATTTGACTCCATTTGAGTTAAATTATATTGTTAATGAAAAAGAGTTTCTAGTTGTTGTCCATGCTATTAACAAGTTCATACATTACATCACTGGTTATGAAACCTTAATTCACACATATCATTCTGAAATTAGATATCTAATGAATAAATCTATCACTAATGGCATAATCACAATATGGTTACTCTTACTGCAATAATTTAATATCATCATTTTAGATCGACTTCGAAAAGAAAATACATTTGTTGACTTTTTTTTCTATAATTCCAAATGATAATAATGATACACCAGTAGAAGATAGTTTTCCTGATGAATATATTTTTGAAATATCTACTAAATCTCCATGGTTTGTAGACATTTCTAATTACTTAGCCACATGAAAACTACCATAATATTTGTTTCCTAGAGAAAATAGAAAGATAATTCAAATGAGTGCATCTTATTCTTGGGTGAATGAGGAATTGTACAAGACAGGCCCAAATCTCATCATTAGAAGATGTGTACGAGGGGATGAAATACCTGAAATACTGAAGGCATGCCATAATGATCCATGTGGAGGACACTTTGATGATAAGAGGATTACCTACAAAATCCTTCTTTTAGGATATTATTGACCTTCCATTTTCAAGGATGCCCAGGAATATGTTAAAATATGTGACAATTGTCAGAGAATGGGGAAACATGTTCCTTCAGGTGAAATTCCATTACAACCACAGGTACGCATCGAGCCCTTTGAAAAATATTCTCTGGGTTTTTTTGGACCCATCATTAATCCACCATCAAGACAAAAAAGGTATATTCTTGTATGCATTGATTATGTCACTAATGGGTAGAATCTAAAGCACTTTCCTTTGCTAATGAAAATTGTGTAGCTTCATTTCTTTTTGAGGATATTTTTATTCGTTTTTTTGTCCCTGTTATCACTCAGTAATTTCTCCAGGTTCAAGAGAGAACTCACCGAGGTAACCATAAGCTCTAGGATCTAACCTTCCTATGGTTTAGAGAGGGCTCTCTCTTTAAAGTTTAACTCTGTTTTAATTTGTGAATATTAGGATAGTTATTAAAGTGAAAATTTGGTTTGGTTTTGTTGGATTTGGTGGGAAAATTTCACTTGGAGGGTAGATAGAGGGAAATCTACTTGTCCATTGGGCTATGGGGTCTAATTCAAGCTAAAAGGACTGGGATCAAGGCCTAAAAGGTCAAATTTCTGTAGGGGAAAGGTAGATAACCCTAGGAGATCTTGGAAAATTGGTTTTTGAGATGGTATGATCGGGATAAAGGGCACTTAAGAATCCTTAAATCCGGAAAAGGGAAGTAGTATATAGAAGCCAAATGGGAGAGGGAGCAATTAAGGGTTCCCTACATCAGAAATCAGAAGAAAAAAAGAAATGAAAAATAGTTAAAACAGGGTGCTATTAACATGTCCTGTAGTAATACTCCTAGTTATACATTCAGATTTAGAATTAAAACACAGATGAATGCATGAAACAAAAGAAGATAAAAATGACAAGGTTAAGAGAGTACTTCACTACATATAGCATATCACAGGGATCCTGAAGTATGATGCCAAATAGTTGATCCAATCTGCCACTCGAAATCGAAATTCAAAGCCTTCAGGTCAACAAAATATCTATAGTAATCTCCAACAATTTTATTCCACACCAAAATACTTAAAAGAGTGAAGTATTTATATAAAATGTTTTACAAATATCCTAGATGAATTCTAGGAATTAACTTAGGAAAAATAAATATCTTACAACAATAATAGTGACAACTTGCTCAAAAAATTAGAAAGTTGTCCTATTTTATTCAAAATAAATAGAAACTGTTTTAAGATAAGAAGCAACTGGTTGCTTATGTGTCCTCTTTGCTAGCTTTTTAGATATTTTCATAATCTAACTTGCCTTCACTAATACTCTTTCTCACTGGTACTCTTTCACTTCGGATACTATTTAACCTTCAATAAAATTTCTTTCTGCTATAAAACTCTGTTTTGACAGTGAAATCAACAAACATATTTTTTCTTCTTCATTTGTTTCTCTTTATTTCTTCATAGCAAATCAGTTATTGCCTACCACTCCTCATTTTTAGGAATTCTAATATTCTTGAGTTTCCTAAAATTCTCATCAGCCTCAGTATATCTGGAAATGTGGGCTTGATGACAAATAAGTGCTTGATTTCATACTGTAAATAAAAAAAATCTTCAAAACTTTTTAACAATACTTTTCCTGTGGGAATACCTTGACTTATTGGCTTGTTTACCTGCTCCTTGGCATGTTATCTTATCTTTTTCTCATAATCATTCTGAGGCATTAACTTATCATTGATAACCATGATATCAGGGAGTCCCTTTTTCCTTAAATTGGTGAATTTAACCATGAATCTAGTGATAGCAGTGTTCATTCCTTCACATTTCTCTTCAAGCTGCCTCATCAAATTTCTTTTGGTGGTTACTTTCCTAATTTCTAGGATAGTAGTTGTCCTGTCATTGATTTTCAATTCTTCAAGTTCATGTCTGTTCTTGTTGTTGAGGAAATTTATTAACCTTACTGTCTGTTCTGGTTTATCTGCTAAATCAGCTTGTGTCTTTTGGATCTCTACTTGGGTTGCCAATAGTAACTCTCTTTGCTCATAAATCACCTAAATTGAAGGCCAAACATCATGGATGGCTTCAATTACATTATTCCATAGGTAATTTTTTAATATATGATATCTGATCCTTGAGATTTTTTTTTTTTTGAGCTTCTTTACCTCTTCACTCAATCTGTGGGCATTTTTCTCATGTATTTTAGCATCTACCTGAGCTGATTTGTTTGTTTTATCAAGATTTTCAATTATCTTTGTCAATCTGTTGATTTCATTGGTCTTCAATGACATCTCTTCCATTTCTTTTACTAGTTGACTGCTTTCATCTGTAGGTGGCAACACTGTTGTAGAGGATTCAGTTACTGAAGTTGTTGAAGAAGTCACTAGCACTACAGTTTCCAGTGGCTCTTTGGGTGCCAATTTTTCTCCTAAAGTAGAAGGTACTACTGCTATGATGACTAGGATGATAGTGGGAATCACTGGTTCTTTAACTGTCTCTTTTTCCTGGACAACTTGGCCCATTTGTACTTCCATTTCCTTGATTTGAGCTGTCAGTTGAAGTATCAAACTCATCATTTCATATTTTTCCTGTTGATCCTGTAAAACTTTCTTTGTCTGAGGATTCTCACCTTGAGGAAGCTTGAGTTTTTTCCTTAAGGCAACTATGTCCTCATTTTTCTTTTTAACCAATGCTTCTGCTGCTTTGATGTTTATAGGATCATATCCTACCTGTAATACTAAATATTCTAAGGCCTTTATCCTTAGATCCTTTTCATATAATGAATCTTTATCCATCTTCATTTGGTCATGCATAGTAGAGATGGTATTTTGAAGCCTATGAGAACTCATAGAATTTGTTGCGACTGTGGAATAGAGCATCTCTGAGGTTTTCCTATGAAACTCAATCTAATCCAATTCATGGATTTTGTCTGTAGCTACTTCCATATCAACTTTCTTGTAGTCAGCAACTATCTTTGGCACTTGTACTGTAGGCTGTAATACTGACATAATCAATTTTTTAGTTGAATAATCAAATGCTGATAGGAATATATTTTGGTTACTTGGTTTTTGCTTCAACAACTGAGAATATATTCCAATTTTGATTTCCTCATTCTTCAATTTGATTTGCTTGTATTTCTCCTTAATACCTAAATCCTTCTCCTCAGCTGAATGTGAGGAAGAAGCCTCCATAATTTGTTGCCTTTCCATAATTTGTGTCTCTTCATTATTCAACTATTCTTGATTATGATTTGGCTCAATAATGATTGCAGCGGCTACATTGGTCTCAGCCTGTGCAATGTTGGTATTCAAGGTCTCTGTTTCTTCAACATCTATTGTAACTTTTCCTTTAGCTGTTGTATCCAGTTTTGGCCTCTTGTTGTAAATGATTTTAAACTTTGTCTTTATTGTAGTCTCTACAGTATAAGCTCCTTCTTGTCTGCTTCTCTTAGTGGATGTCTCTGGCTGTTTGGCAATTTCCAAAGGGTGACTAGTATTCCTTTAGTTTACTGCCTCTATTAAAGTATTTTCAACCCACTCAATTAGATTAGCAAACTTCTATATTTTTGGCTTTGACTCATGGATAAAGGGTGTCAATTTACATTTTACCCTCAGTTTACTTAAGATCCCTTGTGGATCATAATTCCATGGGAAACTTTCTTCTAATTTGTACTCCAGTAGTTGACTTGCTGCTTCCTTTTTTGCATCTCTTTGATTACATATAAAAGGCCCAATTTGATTTTTGAGTTTAAATTGGGTCTTTTCTTGGCTGCCATAAAATTAATTGACTCTGAATTTAGGATTTTCCTAATTTACTCTAAGGCAAAGATCCTCATAGATGGATGCTTGGGAAACTTGTAAGGCAACAAGTTAGAACCAAAAACTTTGATTTCAGTGAATTTCTCATACAAATACCAATCACCTAATTTGCTTTGCTCTGATAGCTGCAATATTTTCTTCATTTCCTCACTGATTCTAGGTTGCTCTGTTTTTATCAAGATGGTGATTAATGGATGTACAAATAACTCTGCAAACTCTGAATAACTGAATTATGTGCCTTATTTTTTGACTATAGATGTCCAAAAGATAACTGATAGGGGTTTTCCTTCTATATCCAAATTTTGAAGTGAAATTGGAAAGCTCTCTGACTAGAAAAATAGAAACAAGTGGAAAATATAGGAGGTATATATGAATACTCCTTCCAGTTTCAAATTAGTCAATTGATAGTGAATGTTGTCAGCAAGAAAACCAACATAGTCAAAGATAACTGAGGGCAGTTGACCTGGAGAAAAGGTAGACAAAAATCCTAAGATAGACTCATCAGTGTGCTCATCAGTAAAATACCCAAGTATAAAGGAAAGCATGGAGATTACATTCCTTGAACCTTCAGGGAACTTGGCAGTTGAATATGGAGGGTTTAATTTAGGAATTTCAACATGCAGAGGCATGAAAGTCTGGAAAATCATAAACCTTTTAGGAAATTCTAAGTTAATGTATAGCTTAGTGAGGGATTCAATAGAAAATGGGACTGCTTGCGGGTCTGGTTGAAGCTGCAACATTTGGTTTATTGACTCTACAGTGATGGTATATAGGACCTCTTTATTTGCATTCACAATAGCTCTTTGTTCAAGAATGCAGTACTGGTGACATAGTCTAATAATTTCTTGACAAGGGTGAGTCAGGGAGACTACATATTTGGGCAAGTTGGATTCCCAAATATGAACTTCTTCTTGATCATCTAGAGATTTTTCAAAACACCAGTTGTGGATATCTAACAGATTAAATTCAACTATAGGATCAGCTATCTTGTAGTTAATGTCAGCTAGGGGAATATGTTCAATATCAACAACTGGGGGTTGTAATGGATTGACTACAATTGTAGTATTTGGAGTCATGGCAGGAGCAGGTTTATGGGTTTTAGTACCCTCAGGCTTGTTTACACTCTTTTTTTTAGGCATTTTGTTTGGATTATGCAAGTTTAAACTGTTTGCAGAGGCAATTTTACTATAACAGAGGCTTGATTAGGCAAATTCAGCAAAATAGAATGTCTCTTTGGATTTTATGCTCAATTAGGTCTCTCAAATGAAGTTCTGAGGCTAAAAAATGGTCTAAAACAGAAAACAGGGATTTTCTGAGTTTTTGACTGAAAATGGGCTAAAACTCTGTTAAAAAAGGATTTTCAGAAGATATAGGGCACCCAAAAAGGATTTCTGGTCTTTAGAGCTTGAAACTAATCAATAACTATGAATAATTGGTAAATTTCATTGAAAATAATGCACAACAGACAATTAGGGTTCCTGGGAAAATTTTGCCAGAGTTTGGCCTGTTTCTGGGACTTTTGGGAAATTAGATTTAATTAATTTATTGATTTTAGGATAATTTCTCTTTCTTTTAAAATGTTTGTTCAATTTAATTACATGTTTGAATCTCAGAAGAATACCTGTTTTGATGCAGGTATGAGTTTAACAGGGTTTCTTCAATCTTCTAGTTGATTTGATAGCTTCAGTGGTTGAACTGGAGCGATATAGCTCCTCAGAATTCTTTTGCAGGCTTCTTTTGGTGAATTCAGAGGTTCTGGGCGTTGAAATGGCTATCAGGGGTTTTTGCAGGCTTAAACAGTCGGGAAGGTAGAAAAAATGGTTAAACGTGACATATAGGCGTAAAAATGCATATATAAAGGTTTAATTAAAATGTATGAATTTTCATTGATCGACATTGAATGCGAGTCGCTATCAGGCGGGAAGCGGTTTCGAATTTTTGAAAGGACAAAAACCAGTGGTAATCGTGTGGGTTTTTAATGGTAAGTGGTTTTAATAAAAACCCATGCAATCCAATCATAAAAGGCCACGTGGAGGGGAGGGGTCAACGGGAAACCACCCATTTCGCGTGGCTTTTGCGTTGGGGTGGTCGGGCATGTTTTTTACATGATATCAATCTTCAACCGTTAGATCAAAAGGTTTTAAGCGAATGACTGAGATCATGTCAAGAGTTACGTTGAAGCGGAAAGGTGGGACTAGGGTGGATTAAATGTAGTGGAAGGGTTTATAATGCAGTGGGGCTTATAATATGTTCAAACCTTTTATGATATGACTGAGGGTCAAAGGTTTAATACATATAATACAAGGTTTTAATAAAATATATATGGGAGTGTGTTTTATACATATAAGCACAATGGTTTAATATGTGTCGGGTTAGAAATTTTTTATTTTAAAACATTTGTAAAATGTTTAAAATATGAGAACGTGGTTATTATATTGTATAGTTTTTTAACTGTTTGGATAGTTTAAAAAACTATAGGGGCGGGGTAAAACAAATAAATATAGTTTAGACCAAAGGGCTTTATATATTGGGATTTTTCATTTGCGCACATGGATAATAGACTCTGGTCTTAAACATTATAATAGTGGGTTTTTGAGATTTATTAGATATAATGGAATTAATAACTAGGAAAGGGTATTTCTTAGGGATTTAATAAAATATGTTAAAAGTTAATAGGAAAGGGTAATGTAAAACAAAATACACATTATCTCTTAGTACAAAATCAAGTATTGCTCATCTTTATATTTTTTTCAATAATACTTAGGATAAATGTGATTTTGTGGATTTTTATGAATACTTATGAAGGAATGAAGTCAATTATTCTAGGGTTACAATTTTACTAAGTAAAAATGTGTTTTTACATAGGAAAAAGGGGTTTTAATACATGAATGAAGGGTAAATTATGATAATTGAGGTTTTAACATAAGAACTCAATATTTTTACTAACCAGTCATAGAACCTTGGGTCCGGTCCCAACAAAAGTCAAAGAAATGCTCTGAGCTTGTTTTAATGATAGTTTAGAATACTGAATACTCATAAAGGAGGGGAAATTAGTGATTTTGCCCGAGAATGTATTATTTACATGATTGCTCCACTGGGTTCTACCTATCCAACTTTATTTCTAACATTTTTTCTTCATTTTGCAGGTGCATTTAGGCTTGCAACCTTAAAACATTTTCTTTCAAAGCATAAAACTATCTAAATCTACCTTATTTCATCCAAGGGCTTAGATTAAATTGTTGAGTTCCTCATTATTCTCTACCTATCTACTGATTTGTCAAGTTTAAACTGTTTGACAAATGTTTATTCACTATCTAAAACATGAAATTGAAAGCATGAAAAGTTAAGATTAAACTATTTAACTGATCATGGATTATGACATTTATTGACACTCTGCACATAATCATTCTTCTTCGAGTAAAATTAAAAGTAGTGGCATTTGGATTTGCTCACTTTCAGGTCTTATTTCTTTTCTTTTGGGGTTTATATTTTTCTAATTCCTTTGATTTTTATTTTAGGACTTTTTACCCTCTTTTTGGTTTTTTATTATTTTTCATTTTTTCAAAATATGGGAAAACAACTTGCAAAAAACAAAGTATGTACATATTTACAAGACTTATCAAAGTCAATTCAAAATTTTATGAACCTATTATTATAGGACCCTAACAAGACCCTTTTGACCAAAACTTTTATCGTGATGTTCATAATATCATCAAATTTAATTCCATCTCCTAATACTGAAACCCTTCCTATTTCCTGGACCTTCGTGCATTTTGTTTTTCTACCTCTTTCTTCTGACTATGACCCTTATATATCTTTCTCAAATGGAGGAGGCAAGAATGTGGCTCCAATATTGGCTGATATTATAGTTGCATGAACTCTAGAGTTTAAAGGGGATATCTCAGCTACCTCTCCCGTAAAGAAACCTGATATTTTCAATAAACCCCCACATCGATGAATTCCACTCGGTATGCCTGAATCCCCTAGTAGATGATAACCTCCACTTCCCATAGTATATCCATTTTTGATTCCTTGATGGGCTTCCGTCCTTTACATCTGAAAAAACATAAGGCCCCAAAACCCCTCACTCTCAATAGAAGGAGAAATTTCCAACAATTCCCTGGGCTAAGAGCTAGGGTTTATGGAAATTTATGCAAAATTAGGGTTTTCAGGGAAGCCTTAGAGTGATTATCCTACAAATCCTGTTGAATAACCTATCCATGAACTTTTGGCCCCACATTATCCAAAAACCCTAAGGAGAGTTGAACTGAATCGTTGGATATCCCCGACAAGTTAAAACCCTAATATGATGAAATATGATGAACTTCAACTATATTTGAAAGCAAGCAATATATACCAGGATCTAGGGAGACATCTGGTGAGATCTACTCCATTTCGGTTTGTTGATGTGGAAACTCTTTCAAAGTGGAGAAAAATTCAAATGGGTTTCTCGAATAACCAACTAACTCCTCGTCCATATCAACACAACCCCATACTGAAGAGATCCAACATTATAGAAATAAACAAGTCACCACAAATAGAGGCTCTAACCACCAAATCACTGACCGTAACCTCCAATATCACACCTTGGATAGAAATGTAACCAAAAAAAAAAAAAAACCTATCTACCGGCTGAAAGTAGTATGTGACAGACTGAAAAGTTATTGGATCGGTAGAGATCTCAAGGTTTTACTGCTCCTACAAACTTAACCCAAACCCTGCGACGTATTCATATTAAACCCACCAAACCCTCTAAAGCCTCTGAACCACAGATCCATTATCTCATTGAGACCCTTATTATTTTTCAGAGCCATTGAGCACATTAAACCATACTCATCAAACTTAGTTGGACCACAACTTCTCATTAAATGTCCCACCCTCACTATATAGCTATATATAATAATATATAAATTTTAATATATTTATAAAATTAAGTTATAAATATTAATAATTTGAATAAATTAATATAATTATTATTAAAATTATTTCATATTTTTATTATTATATATATATATATATGTGTGTGTCTGTATATGTATATGTATACATACATACATACATACATACATATATATATATATATATATATTGTCGAACTTCAAGTAGAATTTTATCATTTAGTTTTTAATCGCCAAATTTTTTTTTGAATTTAAAGGTTGTCAAATGCGAACACAAACCCGAACCAGGTGACTTAGCTTTATGCATTCCTTTAGAGCCAATTTGACTAGCTCTAAATCATCCATAGTTTCCTCTCTCTCTCTCTCTCTCTCTCTCTCTCTCTCTCTCTCTCTCTCTCTCTATATATATATATATATATATATATATATATATATATTGTCGAACTTCAAGTAGAATTTTATCATTTAGTTTTTAATTGTCAATTTTTTTTTTTGAATTTAAAGGTTGTCAAATGCGAACACAAACCCGAACCGGGTGACTTAGCTTTATGCATCCCTTCAAAGCCAATTTGACTGGCTCTGAATCATCCATAGTTTCCCCAATAGCTGTGAGCTCTTCATGAGCCTACTGGACTCTCGTGAGATAAAATGTCATGGTCCCAATTCTATTAATTTTAATACTATTTAAATTCTCCCACAACACCATTTTTTTTTTCTCATTTGTACTCTGATAAAGAACGGTCAGAGCTACCCACATATGTCTTCCGATGTCCTTCTCTGATATGTGAGGAATTATATTATCCTCACCCCATCTAGAATTATGCAGCTCACTTTCATATCCTTGGTTTTATGCTCTCCTGCAAGATTCAGATCCGAAGGAACCTGCACATCACAACTCACTATTTCTAGAGACCATTCATATTCAAAATCCATGTAATTTTCTCCTTCCAGGGGCTGAAATTTTATAGCACATCCAACTTGTCTTCAAATCTCAAAATTCTCAACGATGCCATCTCCACAAATCTATCGCGACTACAAAACCCCACTACAAAAGTTTTAAGAAATAATTTTTCTACTGCAAAAAGGAAAACTTGTTGTTGCAAACACTCATGATCTCAAATCTCCCTTCAAAGTATTCTAGATAGCTTTAATACCATGTTAAATTTGTAATATCAACTAGATTTATTTTCACACTACAATTTAATTTATCCACAATAAATTATCAATTTACCCAACTAATCACTGAATCACTGAAAAATATTATCACTCGTATTTTTAACATCTAGAATTAAATATATGTAGTGGAAATAAACTGGAGATATCAATCACACGTTGAAAATAATCCACCCACAACAATTATCCTTCATTTCATTATTTGGAAAATTTGGGTTTTCAATCCACAAATATATGAGGAAAAATACAAAACCACAGAACCTATAATTGTTGGAAAATAAAAAAGGCATAATGATTTTCTTACCTTGATAATTACTTGTGATTTCTTAGAAATATTATTAACTTCTCTTATGTCTTCTTTTATCTTATTATAATCAAGAAACTACTAGAACATAAATCCATGGAGATCAAAACAACAAGGACAAACAATATAGGCTCTCAGCCAAGGAAAAACCCCTCTCCTAGGGGAAAACCCAAAAATTCTCTTCTCTTATTTTAGAACCAAATCAAATAAGACAACCAATACAAAAACCTCCTCCAATCCACCAAGTCAACCTCCTAAAATAGTCTTTCCAATTAACTTCTTCAATAATGCATCAACCAAAATTTTTGGCCCCACTGCATTAGAATTCCGGCCTTACCGCAAACTTGTAATTTCAGCCCCTTCTTAAAACTCAAAATATCGCATGTGTGAGGGAAAATAAGAGAAAAAATGAGGTCCTATTCCTTTTTAGGGCTCCTCCTAACTTCGCTACGTTTTTCCTTCATCTTTCAAGCCTTCTTCACTTCTTTGCTCCTCTTTTTTATTGCAGATCAAACTTGCTTGGATAGATGCTCAAATAGGTCGAATTGCACTTCTATATGTAGTCTTTTTTATGGTTGAATTCCCTTTATGAGGCTGATTTGTCTTCTTCTGAGGCCGACTTGGTGGAGGAGCTATAAAATACCAAATCACACAAAATGCATTTTATTTCCTTGACATAATAAGCCCCCAGAAGGGTCTAATACAAGATGAAAAAGACTATGTCTCATGACACAAACCCTAGAAGCATTGAATGGGTTCTTTGACCTAGAAACAAAATAAATAAAGAATGAAACCCATGCAAGAAATAAAATAGGATTATAAAACACCATCTACACAAAAATCAATCCACCTATAGCAAGAAATCAAATAGCATTAGAAAACACAATATACACTTAAAATCAATGCATCTACTGTAAACAATCCAACATTATTAAAAACCATCATCTACACTGAAATCAATTCATCTATTTCAAACAATAAAATGGGATTAGAAATCATCATCCACACTGAAAACAATGAATCTAGTGCAACAAATATTATTCCCTCTCTCCCCCCTCCATCTATGTTTATATCTCCCTTTACCTCTCCTTCTTTGTCTCTATATCTCAACCCTCCCCCCCAAAAAAAACACACACCCTCTCTCTCTCTCTCTCTCCATATTTATCTATCTCTCCCTCCCTCTCTTCCTCTCTCTATCTCTACCTTCTTCCATCTCTTCACCTCCCATGTATATCTTTATCTCCCTTTGCCTCTCCTTTATGTCTCTATATCACCCCAAAAACATACACACTCATTCTCCATATATATATATATATATATATATATATATATATATATATATATATCCCTCCCTCTTCATATCCCTCTCCCTCTCTCCCCCTTATATCTCTCTTCTCTCATTCTCTCTCTCTGGTCCTCTCTCTCTCTCTCTCTCTCCCTCTCTACACTGAAATCAACACATATAATATAATTAATCAAATAAGCTTAGAAATCATCATCTACATTGAAATCCTTGCATCTAGTGAAAAAAATAAAATTGGATTATAAAACATCATCTACACTTAAATTAATGCATCTAAATAAATAAATCAAATAGATTTAGAAAACACCATCTACATTGAAAATCAATGCATCTAGTGTAAGAAATCAAACATGATTAGAAATCATCATCTACACTGAAATTAATACATCTATTGCAAGCAGTCAAATAGGATTAGAAATCATCATCTACACTAAAATCAACAAATCCAATGGAAGAAATCTTCTTACCTCTCTCCCCCCTCCATCTATATTTATATCTCCCTCCATCTCTCCTTATTTGTCTTTCTATCTCACCCCCCCCCCCCCCCAAATACACAAGATATATCTCTCTCCATATATATCTCCCTCCCTCCCTCTTTCCCTCTCTCTATATCTCTCTTCTTGTCTTTCTTAACCCCCCATATATATCTCTATAACCCTCTGCCTCTCCTTTGTCTATTTATATCACTCTGAAAAAATACACACTCTTTCTCCATATCTATCTATCTATCCCTCCCTTTTCATCCCTCTCTCCATCTCTCTTCCCCTTCTCTCGCTCTCTCTCTCTATTGAGATTCAATAAGAAGATTCATCACCCGCGCCTAGTGCATTAAGCACCTGGTTGCATTAAGCACCCAGACTAGGTTGGGGCCCACAGTGGTATTTTTGGGTGCATGTCTATTTTTATTATCCCTTAATTTAGATGGAAATTAAATTGTAATCTATTCTTAATGTGAACTTGAATGAGTTAATTAAAAGTGATAAATTCAGTTAGCTAGTGGATTTCAAGTTAGAGGTTGGTTGGTGGGACATGCAAAGTAATTCTAGTTGTAACAGAGCTCAACGTGTAGTGGTGCATGAGTTGGTGCAAGTTGTAAATAGTTTAACTCATTTAAGTGAGTTAAACTCAGTTGTGCTAGTTGTAACTGAAGATACACTAGTGATAAATCTAGTGAACTAAATATTAATTAATTCACAATCAGTGATCTCACATGCAACTGATGATTTACTATTATTAGCTGCATGCATGTAAAATCCACATTAGGGGAATTTTGAGGTCTAAAATGGGCCTCCTAAGGAAATTATAAAATAATAGTGGAAAAAATAAAATATAATTTGATTACATCATCAAATTTTAGAGGGAAAAAAGAAAAAACTATTTTTTCATCTCATATTTTCAACTTATCTCCCAAAGTGTTTACTCAAATTTCGAGTGGGAGTACTCGTTGGATGCGAAATTTAATTCTCCATACAAGGAGTGCCCATGTTGCATACTTTTGATGGGTCTTGCTACACGAAAAATGAGAAATACATGAAAAACGTGATTGTAATCACAATTTTTTATGTATTTCTCAATTTTCATATAGAAAGGTCCATCGAAAGTATGCAAGATGGGTACTCCTTGGATGAGGAATTAAATTTTGCATCCAAAAAGTACTCTCGCTCGAAATTTGAGTAAAAACTTTGGGAGATAAGTTGAAAAACTAGTTTTATTATTTTATTATTTTTTAATCTTTTTACCCTTTTACTTAAAAAATGGTGAATCATCTCCCATGGTTGACATCATCATCTTGAATCCTATTGGTTCTTATAAATTTTATTTTTGTTGTACATTTTTCTTAGGAGGCCCATTTTAGACCTCAAAATTCCCCTAATGGTGGAGACCCAATTGAGTTATAGGTGAAATGGAGTTTGACTATTAGTTGTAGGATTATCTGCTTACACACATGCAGGAAAAAACCCATTGGAGTGCCCATGATACTTGCGGAGTCAAGGCAGGAAAGAATTCCTATATTTTAGGGATATTTAGCATCATGGATTGTGCAAGAAAGGCACACTGTCTAGAGGCTGGGAATTGGCTATGTGTTGGTCAGTTTTTCATATGACACTGTGAGACAATTAGCTGATGTACTGAGGGCTCTTGTGAGAAGAGTTTTGTATGTAATTATTTCATGATCCATGCTTAATTTACAATAGAAGATAGTGGGTTTTTCAGCTGTAATATTTCCTCGAGAAATTATCTATGTTATGTGTGATCGATCTTTCTTCATGTTCATGTGATTAGTGATTGTGTTTTTTAATTCTGACAAAGATTTGTAGAAGAAATTCAGTATTTAACTTTAGTACATTGTTAGATCAGGTGAATCCAAGATCACTCTCTATCTACCTTCTCACTCCCTCTCTATCTCTCTCCACATTTCTCTCTCCATTTATTTCTTTTTACCTCCCTCTCTCTGCCCCTCCCTCTCTCCTTATCTCTCTCATGTCCTCTCTCTCTTCCAACCTCTCTCTCCCTTTCTCTCTCACCTCCCTTTATAACCCCTCCTCTCTCTTTCTCTCTCTTTGCCTTCCAACTTAGTCACTATCTCCCTCCCTCTCTCTTTCTCTCCCTGATTCCTTCCATCTCTCATTATTTATATTTCTATCTCACCACAAAACATACACACTCTCTCTTCATCTCTCCCTTACCACTCCCTCTCTGTCTCTCTCTATGTATTTATTCTTCACTCCCTCTCTCCCCCTCCAACTCCCTCTCTCTGTCCCTCCCCCTCAAGTCCCCCCCTCTCTTATTTTATCTCCTACCTCTCTCTCTCTCTCTCTCTCTCTCTCTCTCTCTCGCTCTTACCTTGTCACTCTCTCCCTCCCTCTATCCTCCTCTCTCCCATTTCATCATCGTTTCTCCCTCTCTCTCTCTTACCTTGTCACTCTCTCCCTCCCTCTCTCTTCCTCTCTCCCATTCCATCATCGTGTCTCCCTCGCTCTCTCTTACCATCATCTCCCTCTCTTACTCCTCTCTTTATATCTCCCTTCATTCCTCCTCTCCCCTCTCTTTCATTGTATCTTCATCTCTCCCTTTTCACTCCCTCTATCTCTCCACATCTATCATTGTATGTCTTTTTTCTTCCCTCCATATATATATAGAGTTAATTATATAGCATGATATATTAATATATATTATAATATAACAAATTGAATATTTTATTAATCCAAAATTATTAAATTTGATAATAATATTATTATATCTAATATTAATATTGATGTTTTAATATCAATATTAGATTTAATGATGTTTTTTACATAGCATGTTAACGAAATTTATAATAAAACTATACCAAATTAATATATATGGTTTTTCCTTTTAAAGATTCATTTTACAAATATTTAACTAAAAGAAATATTAAAAGATTTTGGAGCAAAGTTTTTTGTTCTTTGTGTTGAATTAACATTTTTCCTTTTATTTAAGAAATGGTATTAGCTTTAGTAAAGAGTGAATATGTTTAAAATTTTACCTAATTTCGAAATTTGATGGGGTAATTTTTTTTATTAAATGTAAATTTATGATCCATTGAAATTCACGTATATGATAAAAGAGCTACTAAACACATCAGATAATTTATCATCCTCTCAAATTATATATAATAATAAATAGTTTTATTTTCATAAATAATATTAGTCTATTAATAATATTAAAAAATTATATATAATCTAAATATTCAAGTTATATATAATTTAAGATTCAAGCCAATATTTTGGCCGACATTAGAGAATTAATTTTTTATTAATTTTTTAGGATGTGACATACTTACACATTGGGGTCATACTAGGATGTAGAATGTGCCTCTCGACTTAAAAAAATAAATAAAGAATGAAACCTAAGCTTATAAATAATTTTTCTTTGACAATAAATTTTCTTTTTCTTTCTTTTGAAAAATACATAAGAATTAATTTAGACAACAATTATGAAGACCGATACTAGTTACATTTCTCAATAGTAACACATCTCCCTCAGAATGAATTTAGCTCAAGATGATTCCGACTCGAGGAAATTAGCCTATGGATGAAATCAACGTGAAGAAATTGACCAAACAAGTCTGTTTGGAAATCGACCTACGCCCTCCTTGCGTGCCACTATTGCACACTAGGGAAAACTCGACCCTCCAACAACTCGGCCTCCTCTAGATAAATTCAATCTGCCTCTGACAACTCAGCCCTACAATCTCCTCCTACTCACCCCTCTTGGATTCAAATAAACCCACTTTCATAGTATTCAAAACCAAAACTAATGACCGAACTGGTCCACCTATCAATCTATTTTTTGAATCAGAATCGAAAAAACTGGATTGGTCAGATCTCAATGAAATGGTCTTAAAAAAAAATACATGAAATCATTAATTTTTAATGTTTTTTTTTAAGATTTTAAACCATGGTTACAAACCATTAGATAAAAAATATGCAAAGGTTTTTCATTTTCATACCATGTAAAGGCATATATATCAAAATGGCACCAAGTGTAATACACATCAGCAACAAAATACATAATCAATGAGCCTCTAAATGGTCTCAAAGTCCAAAACAAATACTACAAGCTATGGGGCCACTAGCCTACTAGAATTCTACATATAAATGATCAACATGATCATTTATCATCATGATCAAACTCATCACTAGTACTAGAAAAAGGATCATTAACAAGAGATATATAAATATCATCTGGCTCAGGGTCTAAGGACTCCTCAGACTCCTTTGTGACCTCAGTAGTAGTAGTAGCAACAAAAATAGACATAAAAACTACAAATCATTGATCAACATGATCACTCATAAAACTCATCATTGATTCATGCTTTATCACCATTATAAATGGGATCATTAACAAGAGCTACATAAACACAATCTATCTCAAAATATTCATACTTGGATTGCTCAACCTTAGAACATGGTATAAATTAAAAAAATTTAACATGCCTAACCAATGATTTTGGTTCTGAGTGAAGGGTTCATCTCCTCAACCTTATAATATGGTAGAAAAATCTTGGCATGCCTCACCAATTATTTTCATTCTAGTGAAGGGTGCATTTTCGTTAAGGCCATGGTAGAGGAGTTCAACAATCAATACCGCCAAAATCAACAAAGTTCAACAATAAATGCTGCCAACATCAAGGTATTTAAAGGGCTTCATGCTCTTGATGAAATTCCAATTTCATACCCTCATCATGAAATAATTAAATCGAAACATTGCAATCCCCCAAATCCTGAAAACTATTAAGTCTGTTGGATTTTGTGTGAGATCTAAAACTACAGTTCCACTATATGAAATCCAATGATGTTGAAACCACTCTCAAACATCCTGAGTCATTTCATGGTAATGTTAAATATTTAAGTAAAAGTATGAAAATGAAATATAAAGAAAATGTCATTTTTAGTTGCAACCCATTGTTTGCCTCAAAACTGCCCACAAATTCCAAAAATTAAGTTATGTGGTTTTTGTGACCAAGTAGTAATGAACCGTCCTATTTATGATGAAATTGGCTTGCTTAAGGCTAGTATATAAAAACCTTAGCCTACCAAGAGCTCTAACTTGTTTTTTCAACTAGTTCATCCCCAACAGCTAATGAACTGACTGGTTTTATCAATTTCTTGTTCAAACTGACAAGTTTTGAATATTATACCCACTTGCACTTCTCCTTCTCTATGCACTGGTCCACTGAGCTACTCACACTTAGAGAAAATTTTATTTCTATGAATGATGACTCAGTCACACAACTTGTGCTCTTCATGTGTCTTCATTTCCTTGCTAAGCTTCCTTTATAGTCTTCATTGAATCCAAATCCCTAACCCTAATATCCCTTCTAGAACCATATTAGAGATCAATGGTCGAAATTATTTCTAAGTAACTTAAATAATTAAACTATTTATCCTTAGAAAATAACTCAAAAGTCCGCAATAATTAATTAAATTTAATTATTGTACTTTTCCTAAGTAAGTCTTAGGAAAGAAGGCATAAATCACTAGAAGAGGCAAATAATGTATTTCACCTGCTAAGACACCAAGCCAATGTAGAAGACCTTCCAATGCTACCACTCATATCAACATCTTCAATCTATTGATGTTCATAAATGAAGTAGGCATTGTTACAATAGTTTTGATAGAAACAATCAATTGATTTCAAAAACCAACACTATTAGAATAACCATAAAAAATGATTTATTTAGACAAATATGATTTTCACATTTGTTTTAATTAAATTATTATTATACTCTAACCATTTAGAAGCCAAAACCATACATATTAAAACACATATTAAATAATGTCTCTCTATATATAAAACATACTTTTTTTTTCTTTTTTTCTTTTTTTTTGTAACTAGAGAAATCGGCAACTGCAGAGGTATCGTACTCGCGTGACACGGGGTCGAATCCCCCCGGCTACCACTATATACTCTAGGGGAGACGCAATACCCCAAGGCACGCCTCCCGGTTCATCGACTAAGCCTTTTGAGCCTCACGGTCGGGGATTGAACTCGTAACCTGCTTATCAGCACGAACGTCTTAGCAGTACGTCCGCTGGCCATTAGACCAAGCCCCAGGGGCCATATATAAAACATACATTTTTTAAAACACATTTTAACATTTCTTTGAACATATTCCCATGTCAATTCTTCATGTATGGGAGGCATCATGTTACATGTGATGTTGTCTTGGGTTGCTACAACCCTCCTTGGACTAATTACTTCTTGTGGAATACGATGCTTTCTTTTCCCCTACTAACGTTATTTGTAATGCATTATATTCATATATAGACATCACTACGTAATAAGGAATGTATTAATTTTCATGTTCAAAGAAATATTGCCATGTTTCAGGAATCTGGGTATCTTAGATCTCACAGGCTACATTGGGAGGATTGTGTTGTATGCTTCCTTTTATGAGGTTACGTTGTAGGGTTATATGATCTATTTATCTAATTTTGGAAGGCTGCATTGGAAAAATTGTATTGTATGTTTCTTGTTATGAGATTACGTTGTAGGGTTATATGTTATGTTTATATAATTATGGTAGGATACATTGGAAAATTTGTATTGTATGTTTCCTGTTATGAGGTTATGTTATGGGTTATATGATCTGTTTATATTCTATAAAATGTGCTTGCCGAGTTTTGAAGAAATTAGGCAGCAAGATGTTGTGTCTTGGATTTCAATGGTTCCAACATATGTCTGTAATGGTCATAGTGTGTTGGCTCTGAAATTGTTTAGTAAAATGCGATAAGCCACCATAGAAGAAAATGAATTTACCTATGCAAGTATTATTAAAGCATGTGGGACTCTAGTTGCAATTTAAGAGTGTAAGCAGGTTCATGCCCATATCATAAAAAAGGGTTTTAGACTTTAGTCAAGAACGTCTGTGAACATTGGCATCATTGATGTTAATGAAAATTGTAGGAAGATATATGATGCTCATAGATTTTTCAACAAAACACCCAAATAAAATGTGATCTCATGGAATGACATTATTAGTGGCTATGTCCACAATCCAAAATATTCATGGTGAGGAGGCCTTCAAAATTTCTTGTGAAATGAAAGGTCCATGCATTGAGCCAAACCAAATCACTTTTGATAACATTGTAAGGGTATGCCCAACTTAACTTCTATGGTTTAGTGAAATTATGTCCATGTTATCATCATTAAAATATGATATGAGTTTGATGTTTTTGTTTGGAGCACTCTTATTGACATGTAGGTTGAATGTGGCGATAGAGGATGTGTTATCACAAAATTGCACTTGATAGGCTGCTAATCAGAGAATCTCATGTAACTATTTCAAACCAATCTTTTGGCTGAAGCTTAGCATCTTCAGTCTGAGAGGGCTCTCTTAAAGGGTTAATGATATTTAATAAATATGTGTTTAGATGGCTAACTCTATTTAGAAAACAAATTTCTTATGTTGAGTGTAGGTTGAAAATAGTATTAGTATGCAAACATTGGGCTTACGGAGTCAACAATTTTAGTGATTTAGTAGTGAGCTTACTTCACATGGAAGCTTAGGCATGTAAGAGTTTTTAGTAATAGTACACACACACATGAAACAGGAAAATCCATAGTCAATTCATCTATAAAGGAAGCCAGAGCATTGCAAGAATGAATTATGAGTATTATAAATGAAAACCACTGCAAATGGGATACATAAAAGATATATATAAGATATATAGGTACTAAAAACTCAATCAGAATCTCAGGTTGGTCAAGTAACAAATCTCTGTATCGCTGAAATAGACAAATTACATAAGGCATGTCTTTGCCAAAAATTCTCCAAACCTTCACAAATTCGACTCAATAGCCTTTAATGGAATTGTTACATCATGATATGATCTGCCTCCTAGCTAGATTCATCAAATTTTTTGCCTAATGACACCTTGCATAACCATAAAACATCTACTTAATGACAAAATGACAGCTGTCCTACTTGACAATCCTTATCCTACTAGGACTCAAACTACTCATTATTACATTTAATAACCTTATCCTCTAAAACAATTACATATTTGACACGTATGCTTTCACATTTTTGAATTGGGATGATGGAATTCATCACTACATGAGCACTTAATTGACCTCCTCTAAAACTGGAAACAAAACCCTAATTTTTAGGCAAATGGTCTTCTTCTTCCATGCATGCTTTGGTTGCTAAGTTATCTTCATTTCATGGTCTTTGATCGCTGAATAAATTCTTGTCATGGTTCCTTAACTCTTACATAAGATCTATCTGTCTGAAAATTCTCCAAAACCTGCTAAAAGAGCTCCATCACAGTACGCTATGAAAGTAAGGCAATTTTGTAGCATACTTTCATAGCACTTCAAAAATGCCATTTAACCTCAAAAAAATTTATTCTTTTATTTTCCATGGTCTTCACCATCCTTAGAAACATATCCCACATCAATTTTACCTCTTGACAGCTACTAAAACTGGTTCAAAAAGGAAAAAGAACAACTATAGTAGTTTCATAGCATTTTGTTGTCCTTCAAGCCCAAGCATGCTACGAAATTGCTAAAAAGTGTTGAAAATCCAGATTTTTGTATAACTTGCAAAATGAACCTCATAAGTGCCAAAACCTTGTTTTTAAAATATCATTAGCCCTAAAAACCATAAACCAACTTACCTTATGATCCTTGAGGCATTTCTTCCTCATTTATAATTGGTTGAGCTATTGGCTCTTCAAGCACTGTCATTTTAAGGCCTTTTTTCTCTAACTCTTCATGAATTAGTTCAATTTTCTCCTAAAGGTCCTTAACCTAGTCTTTCAATATTCTATTGGTGGCTTTCAACTATGTTTTCATCCTCCTAACATGTTTGGCCTCTTTCCAAGTTGGAATGGTCCATTTGATAAGCTGTTGTGTGTTATCCAAAGTCTTGGAAATAGTGTCAACATGTTCTTCCCAAATTGCCTTCATATTTCCAAATTGAATATTCTCTACACTATATTTCCTTGCTTCTCTTTTCATAACAAAATTTCATGATTGGATAATTTCAATTTTTCTTCAAGGAGCTGCAACTCTATTTTTTCCATCACCTTCTCTTTTCCTTTCTTTGTTTTTCTAATTTTATATTTCTCTGCAGGTGATGAAATGCCAATGACCTCCTGTGGTGGTTGGACTATGACAGTAGGTGGTGGAATATCTTTACTGATCTCTAAAAGCTTCCTAGAATGCCTTGTCATAGGCTTTCTTTCTTGGAACATGAAACCTGCATCCTCTCCCTCAAATTCTAATTTCTTTGCAGATTTAACAATTTTTAACTTCTGTCTAGCTTCCTCTATGTCCTCAGCCAGGACTATAGGAGTTTCTTCTATGTCAATGGCGTGTAGTATATCTTCAATATTTCCTTTAGCTATTGCTTTGTCTTCTACAACCATTGTTTTCTCTTCTAAGGCCATTGTTTGGCTCCTTGTCCTCCTTTTTGTTTCTTGTTTACTCACATCTTGTTTTTGTTTTGTAGGTTTGACCACTTTTGACTTATGTTTTGCAAGTGGGATACTTGGTGTGTCAAAACTCTGCAATTGCACTGTCTCCATCAAAATTGGCTCACTTGGTTCTACTCTTGAAAGTTCACTTGGTTCTGCTATCAATGGTTCATTTTTCTCTGCTGCTAATGGTGATGGAATCTTCCTAGGTCTAGGAGTTCTTGAAGGAGTAAGAGCATCCAAATCAAAACCACTAACAAACAAAAATAATGACCAATATCTACCTAACCTTTGGAGTTCACCTAAGACCAACAACTTCATTAAACTGTGATGAAATAATGAAGTCTCACTCCCTTCAGACTTTTCTTGGACCTTATCTGCCATTTTTGACAAACTTCTATGCAAATAGAAAGGCAGATCAAGGGAAATCTTACCAGTAAAGTGCAGAAGTAATTTGAAATGATATGAGTATACTTTGTGGTATCTCCCTTCACAAGTAAAGTAATTTTGGATGATGAGAAGCAATTTTGAATAGTTGCCTTTTATGCAACTCCTTGGAACAACATTGGTGAAATCCATTTCACTGTTTTCAGGCTTCATGAATTCTTTGCACTGCTCCATGTTGAACTTGAAACCTTTGAACCACTTCTCCTATCCTCTTGGGATCCTTGTAGCATCTGGAATAACCTTTGGTGTGATGGACAGATTTAGCATTCCCACTTTGGTGGTTGTTCCACTGAAATTCAAAGAAAACTCTTTGGAGACTTGTGTATGAAAGCCTTGTAATTTCTCACAAAACTATAGGAAACATGTCCTTATGAAGGCTTCCACTGTTGTTGGGTCTTCATTGATTAAATACATGTCTACAGGTTCATATCTTAGGCATTTACCACCCTTGTTTGTCTTTCTTTTCTCTGCCATGGTTTTTTCAATGTCTTCACAACCTTGCTTAATGAATTACAACCTGGCTTGATGAATTGCAACCTCGCTTGATGTTGCTCAATGTAAACCTTTGAAAACACCAACCACAGCTTTGGCTTAGTGCACTAGATCTCTAGAGATTAATCTCACACAAGAAGGAATGAGAAATAAGAAATGACTCAATTAGGAAAGGATTTGAAGTTTTGATGTCTCCTCATGAGCTTATGATGACTCATACATACCTAAACTGATCATTATGACTACAGACCTGAGCATGTACCTTGGTTTTATCCCTCCATGATTCGAATGGCATCTAACCTACTCATTCCCAATGATTTTCTGGCACCTAACAGCTAGACTAACAAGACAAATAGGAAATCGCTCTTTCGTATCATTTCTAGTGTTAATTTGGCTATTTTCACTACAAAACTATCAACAATTGTGTAGCAAGAAGTGACTTTTCATTGTGTATTTCACTACGAAACTGTGATTTCTTGGCTAAAATGGCATTCTCGGTACAAAAACCTTGGAAATTGAAATCAGTCAGAAAATGATAAGTGATCAGACATGAGGGAGTTTGAAACTGAGTGGGTTTAGACCTTAGGGTAACCTAAAACAAGAAAAATTTAATATTTCCCTTCAACGAGCATAAAAAATGAATCCTACAACCTAATTTTTGACACATGAACTTATATAGCCTTGTAAAATGATGCTTCATTTTTGTTTGGGTGATAACAGTGGCTCCACTTGGGATGGTGTGCCCTAGTCGTACACCAAAGAACCAGTAGTTCTAGTGCTTCTATCCATATTTTTGAAAAAACATAAAAACTTTCGAACTACCAAGATTTTTCTTCAAACTCTAATGGCCTTCACCTCAGGCTCAATATTGATGATTCAACTTGTCATTATTAGTATAAAAACACATAAAATGGAATATATGCAATGGTATGAATGATAAATATATTTTAAGAAGAGTAGTGCTTCAAAAACCTGCCATTAACAGGCCCTCTAGAACATGGTTTTCCATCCATCTCCTGCAAAATATAAGTGTTGTTCCCATGGAATGCAACTAGTTTGAATGGACCCTTCCAAATGTTCTCAAACTTACCATGTTTCCCCTTTTCTTCAATCATGGCTTCCCATTTCAAAACCACATCTTGGATTTGAAAATTTTCTTCCTTGACCTTCTTGTCAAATGTCTTCTTGATTCTGTTTTGAGATTGTTGATTACTGTTATAGACTTCCTCCCTCTTCTCTTGCAAATCTATCAACTGATTTATCCTTCTCTGAATTTCATTTGGCTCTTCCTATAATCCTTGTAGCAGCTTCATGACAGGCACTTCTAAGGATGTAGGAAAGATGGCTTTAGCTCCATATACCATCTCATAAGGTGAAGTTCCAATTGACCTCTTTGTGCACACTCTATCAGCCCATAGAGCATACTTCAGCTTCAAATGCCATGAATTCTTATTTTCCTGCAATACCTTCTTTATAATCTTCATAATGCTCTTGTTAGAAGATTCAGCAAGACCATTCCCTTGTGGATAATATGCAGTAGAATGACCAAGAGTAATATGATATTGATGACAAAAACTAATCATTTTATTAGACTTAAATTCCTAAGAATTATCAGTTTTGATCTTCATAGGACAGCCAAATATAGACAATATATTATTTTCCAAAAATGAAATGATAACAGAATCATTTGCTTGCCTAGTTGGGATTACTTCAATCCATTTGGTGAAATAGTCAGTTGCTATCAGAATCCAATGATGCTGGCCTGATAATGATGGATGAATCTCACCAATAAAATCTATCCCCCACTGCTGAAATGGCGCCTCAACATAAATAGGAATCAAAGGTAAAGGTACAAGCTTCTTCTTACCATAAAAAATCTGGCATTCATGGCAAGCAGCAATATTTTTGTAGACATATTTAAACATTGTAGGCCAATAGTACCCTGCTTTGAGAATCTTATTTGTTGTAGTCTTCCAATAATGACGACCTCCACAATCTCCTTTGTGGAACTCCTCAATCACTTTATCTACCTCCTCTTCCAGCAAACAATTCAACAAAATACCATCGGTATCTTTCCAATGCAGATTTTTGTCAATGATGCAATACCTTAAGGATTTTAGCTTCACAAATCTTGCCTTGGAATTTGTCAACTCAATAGGTGATCTATGATGATGTAATACAAAAACTATGTCCTTGTACCAATATGAAATTATGTACTTTTCTTTGTTAGGTCCCTATATTACTAGTATAGTCCCTTGTTGTTGTTAGTGTAACCCCCTTATTGTTATTATTGTACCCTTGTAACCCCCATTTTGTTATTATTGTGCCCTTAAATTATTATTTTTAGGTCGGCTAGGATTACATTGTGGCCCACTAGGATTACATTATGGCACCATGGACTCCTATATATAGAAAGGAGGTTTTGTAAATTGTATCATCCAAGAATTTTTCTTTATGTAATGTATTGGAGGTTGCCCCCTCAAAGTGGCTTATTTCTAAGGCGTTGATATCTCTTTTCTTCTATTTTTGGTTGAATTTTAACATTTTGGTATCGGAGCTTTGGATTACAGGGTTTTGTTTGCTCTAATAGTCATCGTGGAATTTTCGCGATAACTCTTTTTCTCAGGAAGTTTGGAAAGTTAAAAGTTTTGGGGTGTAGAGAAGCCAGAAATCAGGAGATTATGAAAATTGGATCTTAGTTGCAATATTTTCGGAGATATGATCATGGAAGTTAGGTTTTTGAATACCTAAACAAGTCATCGATGAAATTTGTAGCTATAGATTTTTCTACGAAGATTCAGAATCTGAAATTCATATGGTGCGAAGCTGAAATCCTGAGGAAATTCATCAAAAAATTTCAGAGCTTGGTTCGCAATATTTTTGGAGATATGACCTGTGGAAGGTAGTGCTTTCTCAGGCTCATAAATTGCATCTCAAAGAGGTGATCATGGGAAAAGTTCAATAACTCTCTCTCTGGGCATCATATTGGAGTGCTGTAAACATTGGTTGCAAGTAAACAGACTGTAGTTTCTTGGCTATAAATTTCAGAGACAAAGGACAAAACAGTGACACGTGGCAAGTCGTACAAGTTCGCTCTACTGAACTAGTCCATAATTAGGTCATTGTGGGAGATTGGACACAACTTTGTCTTGGAGAATCCAAATCAGGTCAGACCTGTGGCATTCGAAAGATAATTCAGAGGGCTACGTTGGTACCGAAAATCAAATATTGAAGTGCTGCAATCACAAAGATAATCCAATTTCAATATCGAGCTCCTCAAAAGCAAGAAAAAGGTGTGTATTTTTTTCCGAATTGCATAAGTCTTGTTTGAAGAATCAATTTGAATTGATTCCAAGGGCATATTGTAGAATAGATATCGGTATTGGGTTCTAAAATATGCACCGTAAAAATAATTCAACACCCATTAAGCCTTGAGAAGGCTCTACTATGACTCATGAAGATGAAGAATTGCAACATGATCTATCAAAATTACAAGAGCAAGTGCAACAAATTTCACTCTCGCAAAGAGCAACAAAAAATGAAATGGAAGTTTTGAAGAAAGGCGTGGAAGCTAAGATGGATGGCGTACAAGCTAAGATGGATGGCGTGGATGCTAAGATGGATGGCATGGAAGGATTTGGCATGGCTTAGATGGATGACATGAAATACAACATGGAAAACATGAAGAATGATCTAAAAACAGACATCGAAGGTTTGACAAAGTTCATACAAGAAATGTTTCCTAATGGTGAAAAGATAGTAGAAGAACCTCATGATGAGAACAAAATCAATGTTAATCATGATTTCATAAACTCTAATGTTGGCAGGAAGAACCACCATATTCCAAAAATGGATATGAGGAAGTTTGATGGAAAGGATCCTGTAACATGGATACTACAGATGGAGCAATATTTGATCTCCATAACGTGCAAAACACACAAAAGGTACGCATTGCAACTTTACATTTAGAACAAAATACATTTGTATGGTATCGATGGCTTTGCTCCCGTAAAAAAATTGTCACTTGGTCAATTTTTACGGAGGAAATGATAGCACATTATGAGGATACAAAGAGCAACACCTTCTTTAGCAAATTGATAAATCTCAAACAAAAGGGTTTAGTGGGGGAGCACATTGAGGACTTCCAAAAATTGAATATAAGGGTAACTGATATTCCAGAGGAACACAGGATTGATCTCTTCATAAGCACTTTAAAGGATAACATCCAACATGAAGTTCACGTTTTGGAACATGATTCATTGGAGAAGGCATTCAGGTTGGCAAGAAAAATTGAATGTAAAATTATGGCGACAAGGAAGCCTACCACTCACTTCTATAAAGAAGGAAGTGTTTCTACACCTAGATTTCCACAACCTACAAGGTTGACACCACATCAATTGGAAGAAAAAAGAGCAAAAGGGCTTTGCTACAGTTGTGATAGAAAATACACTAAAGGTCATAAGTGTGCTGAGAAGAAATTATTTTACATAGATTGTGAAGAGGAAGAAGAAAATGAACAAGAGGATATACACCAGGAACCAGCCCCAGAAGAGGAAGAAATGAATCCAACCATATCGTGTAATGCACTGGCAGGAATTACCACTCCTCAAACTCTCAAGATAAGAGGACAAATCAAGAAGAGAAAGGTAATAGTGTTGATTGATTCAGGTAGCACCCATAATTTTATTCATTGTAAGGTAGCCAAGGAATTAAATTGTTTCCTATACCCAGCACCAGAATGTCAAGTGATGGTTGCAAATGGAGGAACTATAAATTGCTCTGGAAAATGCCTTAATATCAAGCTAACCATGGGGGAATATGTATTGACTAGTCCAATGCTTTCCATTCCTATGGGAGGTGCTGATGTTGTACTAGGAGTACAATGGTTACAATCTTTGGGGACGGTAGCTTTTAATTTTCAAGAAATTTTCTTGAAATTTTTTTCAGAAGGAAAGGAAGTTGAAATACGGGGTATTGAAGGGAATTCGAGAAGGATAATAAGCTCTAATGTCATGACAAAGCTTCTAAAGAAACAACAACGAGGCGTAATTGCACAATTATGCTCACTAGAAGTTCCGACATCAAAATCATCTATTTCTGCAGATCTCCAACAAGTCTTGGACAATCATTCCAAGGTGTTTGAAACTCCCAAAAGACTCCCACCTATTCGTGATCATGATCATGCTATTCATTTGATTCCAGGAAGTGTTCCTCCAAACATCAGGCCTTATAGATATCCTTACTTCCAAAAGAGTGAAATTGAACGTATGATTGCAGAAATGTTAGAAGCGGGTATAATTCAACCCAGTCAAAGTTATTTCTCTGCTCTTGTAGTATTGGTACACAAGAAGGATGGATCATGGCGAATGTGTCCAGATTATAGGGAGCTCAATAAGCTCACCATTAAAGACAAATTTCCCATTCCTGTGATTGATGAATTATTGGATGAATTACATGGAGCGATTTATTTTACCAAGTTGGATCTTCGTTCAAGATATCATCAAATTAGAATGAAGACTGAAGATATTCCAAAAACAGCATTTCGAACTCATGAGGGTCATTATGAATTTTTGGTCCTGCCTTTTGGCCTTACCAATGCACCTTCTACATTTCAAGGGTTGATGAATTCCATTTTCAAACCCTTCCTTAGAAAATTTGTGCTAGTATTTTTTGATGATATACTAATCTACAACGGGTCTTGGAAGGATCATGTTCAACATGTTGACAGGGTGCTCAAACTATTACAGGAGAAACAATTATATGCAAAAACATCCAAATGTTTCTTTGGAGTACAAGAGGTGGAATATCTGGGTCATATTGTATCTCACGAGGGTGTTAAGGTAGACCCTAACAGAATTAAAGCCATTAAGGAATGGAAAGTCCCCACAACCATAAAGCAGTTGCGCGGATTTCTCGGGTTAATAGGGTATTATCGCAGGTTTGTTAAGAATTATGGGAGAATAGCAGCACCTCTAACAACATTATTGAAGAAAGATGCATTTTCATGGACTCCTGAAGCAACTAAGGCCTTTGAACATCTTAAAGAGGCAATGTGCCTAGCACCGGTCTTAGCTACGCTGGACTTCACAAAAACCTTTATTGTGGAATGTGATGCCTCAGGAAATGGAATTGGTGCAGTTTTAATGCAGGAAGGAAGACCCATTGCTTTTGAAAGTCGTCCAATCAAAGGAAAGTATTTACTGAAACCTATTTATGAGAAGGAAATGTTAGCAATACTACATGCACTAAAGAAATGGCGAACTTACCTAATGGGAAGACACTTCAAGGTAAAAACTGATCATGATAGTCTTAAACACTTTTGGAACAAAGACTATCTTCAGAAGAGCAGCAAAAATGGGTCACAAAGATGTTGGGTTATGACTTTGAAATAATCTACAAAAAAGGAAAGCTTAATGTTGTTGCAGATGCACTCTCAAGAAAGAATGAAGAGGTGGAAGCATTGCTTTGTGCCATTCTATTATCCAACCAGATTGGATAACCGAAGCAAGAGATGAATGGAAGAAGGACAAAGATGTATGGACACTCATTCAAAAGTTGCAGCAAGATCCTAGTACATCTGATACATTTAGTTGGAAAAATGATTCCTTATGGTACAGAGATCGCTTATATCTTTGTAAGAATTCCCAACTAAAACAAAAGATTCTTCTAGAATTGCACACTTCTCCTTTAGGAGGACACTCAGGATTTTTAAAAACTTACCACAGGGTGAAGAAAGAATTTTTTTGGGATGGCCTTAAATCTGATATTCAAAAGTTTGTGGCGGAATGTTTGGTTTGCCAGCAGAATAAAGTAGAGACAATTAAGACCCCGGGACTTCTACAACCTTTATCCATTCCAAGTCAACGTTGGGAGGAGATTTCAATGGATTTTATCACAGGTTTACCTAAGTCCGAAGGAAAGAATGTCATCATGGTGTTAGTTGATAGACTTACCAAGTATGCACACTTTTGTGCATTATCTCATCCATTTAAAGCAAGTACAGTTGCTACTACATTTATGGACAGAATTCAAAAGCTACATGGAAGCCCAAGGGTTATTGTGAGCTACAGAGATCCCATTTTTACTGGAAATTTTTGGACGGAGTTATTTTCTTGTTTGGGTACTCAATTAGCTCATAGCTCATCTTATCATCCTCAATCTCATGGTCAAACTGAGATAGTAAATAAATGTTTGGAAGGATATCTTCGTTGTTTTGTATCTGATAAACAAACACAATGGGTCAAGTGGTTACCTCTCGGTGAATGGTGGTATAACACTTCCTTCCATACTGCAGCAAAAATGACCCCATTTATGGCACTTTATGGATATCATCCACCATCGATCACATCATCTTTAAGGGAAAATTTGAAGGTTCAAGCGGTGGAAGATCACATCGAGCATCAACAAGAAGTTCTCCAACTCTTAAAGGATAACCTGAATTTGGCACAAAATCAAATGAAACAACAGGCAGATCAACATCGCAGCGAGAGAAGTTTTGATGTAGGAGATTGGGTATTTTTACGGCTACAACCATACAAACAAATGTCCCTCAAACAAGCTAAGAAGGATAATAAATTATCGCCAAAGTACTATGGTCCTTACAAGGTGTTGCAAAAGATTGGTACTATGGCATACAAATTGGAGCTTCCTGCTTCTTCGCGAGTACATCCGGTTTTCCATGTTTCATGCTTAAAGAAGGTTATAGGTGAAGATCTTCCAGTTCAAACAGTATTGCCAGAACTTGATGGGGAAGGGAAAATCATATTGGAACCTGAAGCAGTCATGGAAAAAAGAACTCGACAACTACGGAATCGATCAATTTCAGAGTATCTCATCAAGTGGAAGAACTTACCCACTGAAGATTCTACATGGGAGGATGAGAATTTTATACAGAAGCACCCGGAGCTACTCAAGTGTTGAGGACAACACTTTTTTTGAAGGAGAGGGACATGTTAGGTCCCTATATCACTAGTATAGCCCCTTATTATTGTTAGTGTAAACCCCTTATTGTTATTGTTGTACCCTTGTAACCCCCATTTTGTTATTATTGTGCCATTAAATTATTATTGTTAGGTCGGCTAGGATTACATTGTGGCCCACTAGGATTACATTATGGCCCCATGGACTCCTATATATAGAAAGGAGGTTTTGTAAATTGTATCATCCAAGAATTGTTCATTTATGTAATGTATTGGAGGTTCCCCCTCGAAGTGGCTTATTTCTAAGGCGTTGATATCTCTTTTCTTCTATTTTTGGAGCTGGTTACACAACATTCTTCAATGGGGATCAGTTCTTCCTCTTCATCTAAAATTTCTAAAATTTCTACTATTAAATTCATGTCAAGACAGTCAAAGTTTGACTGTGCCATTAGCTTTTCTAGACCTTTTCCTTTGACCAATTTTGTTGGCTTGATCTCTATGACATATTCCAACAAGTTAGAAATCCATTTCCCCCTCTTACCATCAGGGTCAGCTTGAGTTAGGATGTCTTTCACAACAACATTAGGAACAAAAGCTATAATATGAGAATGCAGAATGTAAATTCTGAAATCTTTGATGGTCTTAACCAAGGCATAAGCTTGCTTCTCTAAGATGTTTTACTTCAACTCCGAGTTAGCTAATGTCCTACTAAAAATGAAATGGGTTGCTCAGTACCTTGCTGTCCTTTCTGCAACAAAACTCCAACAATTGTATTTTCTGATGCAAAAGTAAAAACCAAAAATTATTTTGAGAAAAATGAGCTAATCAACACTGGTGCTTGGGTGAGTGCCTTTCTGATCACCTCAAATGAGTGCTTTGCTTCTGCTGTCCACTTGATGTCAATTCATTTCTTCAGAATCCTTGTTATGTCCTTTACAATCTCAGCAAAATTAGGAATAAATCTCCTCACAAAATTTAACTTTCCAAGAAAAAACTAAATCTCTTTTCTGCTCCTAGGAAAATCCACTTTCTGAATTGCATTGACCCTGTTTGGATCAATCTTAATCCCATATTTAGAAATAATGTGTCCAAGTAATTTACCTGAGGTTAAGGCAAAAATTCTTTTAGTGGGATTGAGAGAAATGAAAAACCTTCTACACTTCAGCAGAATTCTTTCTAGGTGCTTCAAGTGATCTTCTTCCCTCTTTGAGAAGACCATTATGTCATCTAAATAGACAACAACCATTTTTTCCTTCTCCTTAGAAAAAGCAATTTCCATTGCTCTATGAAAGGTAGTTCCTGCATTCATCAGACCAAAGGGCATTTTGGCATACATGAATGTGCTCCATGGTGTGGTAAAGACTGTTTTTTCCTGGTCTTCTGGATGCACAAGAATCTGATTGTAACCTGAAAAACCATCAAGCATAGACATCCTTTGGGAACCAACAATGTTCTGCAAAATTTGGTCCATGTTTGGGAGAGGGTAGTTGTCCTTCAGAGAGGCTTTATTCAAGTTTCTGAAGTCAATACATATTCTGATTTCTCCACTCTTTTTTTTCACTGGAACCAATTTTGCAAGCTACTTTGAGAATCTGATTGGAACAATGATTTTGGCATCAAATAGCTTCTTGATTTCCTTCTCAATTAGAGGCATGAGAAGTGGATTAATCCTCCTCACCTTTTGCTTGAAAGGATTTTCATTTTCTTTAATGGGAATAGTATGCTGAATGATAGTAGCGTCATACTTCTTCAAATCAGCATAACTCCAAGCAAAAACATCTATGAATCTTTTCATCATCTCAATATATTTGTGCTTCATATCAATTGAAATACACTTTGAAAGTTTAATCATTTTTGGCATAGCTACTGTACCAAGGTTACAACTCTCTACCTCTTCATCATCAGCTTGTATCCTAGGAGATTTGAACACATCATTTTGGTCAAAAATCTTCTCAAGGGGTATGAGGCCTTTGGGTATAGAGTTATTCTTCAACTATAACACTTCAAAATTTCCCTTAGATTCAACAAGCATGTTTTTCTGATCTACTTGTATATTTTCGAACTCTTCTTTCAGCTCAATAAAGTTCTTTACTTGTTGGGCATCCTCAAAGACTTGCCAATGGATAATGTTATCAGGGATAGCTAGTCTATGGCGAACCTAAAACCTCATATTTTTCAGTGGAATGTATGGGAATAATGAAAATACTTGCAGAGACAGCTAGGGAATCAATTAGAGGTTGCCCCCTCGAAGTGGCTTATTTATAAGGCATTGATATCTCTTTTCTTCTATTTTTGGAGCTGGTTTCACAACTTTTGGTATCAGAGCTTTTGATTATTTGGTTTCGCTACTCCAAACAAGTCATCATGGAATTTTCGCTATAGCATTTTTTCTACGAAGTTTCAGAAGTTGAAATTTGTAGGGTACGAAGCCGAAATCCTAAGGAACATCGTCAAAAAATTTCAGAGCTTGTTTCACAATATATTCAGAGATATGATCTGGGGAAGTTAGGTCTTTCTGCAGGCTCCTCAATTTAATCTAAATAGGTCATCATGGAAATTGCGCTATAACATTTTTTCTACGAAGGTTCAGAATCTGAAATTTTTAGGGCACGAAGCTGAAATCCGAAGACCTCTTGTAAAAATGTCAGATCTTGTTATGAAATATTTGAGGAGATATAGATACGTGGAATTTGGATCTTGTTTTCAGGCTCCTGAATTTCATCTCAAAGAAGTGATCGTGGGAAAAGTTCTATAACTCTCTCTCTGACATGGGATTGAGATTACGTAAAAGTGAGATTTCAAGTACGAATTTAATTTTCCTTATATCGAATTTGAGCTGAAGGAGAGAAGCAGGTGACACGTGGCAAGTCATACGTTTTCTCTTGAACTTGATCCATAATTAGGTCATCGTGGGAGATTGGGCATAACTTTGGTGTCTTGAAATCCAATCGGGTGGACACGTGGCATTTGAAGGATGATTAAAGGGCCACTTCAGGGCCTAATTTGGAATATTTAAGATCGAGATAACGAGAGATAATTTAGTTTCAATATCAAGCTCATAAATCAAGAAAAAGGTGTGTATTTTTTTGAATTACATAAGTCTCATTTGAAAATAATTAGTTAGAATTTATTCAAGGGAATATTGAAGAATATATATTAGTATTGGGTTCTAAAATACTACAAAATAATTCAACACCAGTAAACCACTTCATAAGGCTCTACAATGACTCATGAAGACGAAGAAGCACAACATGAGATATCAAAAGTCCATGAGCAAGTGCACCAAATTTCGCTATCGCAAAGAGCAACAAAAAATGAAATGGAAGTTTTGAAGAAAGGCATGGAAACTAAGATGGATGGTTTGAAGAAAGGCGTGGAAGATAATATGAATGGTTTGGAAGCTAAGATGGAAGGCATGGAAGTGGGCATGGAAGCTAAGATGGATGACATGGAAGCTAAGATCGATGAAAAAATGGAAAACATGAAGAATGATATAAAAGTAGACATCGAAGGTTTGGCAAAGTTGATACAAGAAATGTTTCCTAATGGTGAAAAGATAGTAGAGGAAACTCATGATGAAAACAAAATAAATGTTAATCATGATTTCATAAACTCTAATGTTGGATGGAAGAACCACCATATTCCAAAGATGGATATGAGGAAGTTTGATGGCAAGGATCCCGTAACATGGATACTACAGATGGAGCAATATTTTGATCTCAATAATATGCAAAACACACAAAAGGTACGCATTGCAACTTTACATTTAGAACAAAATACATTTGTATGGTATCGATGGCTTTGCTCCCGTAAAAAAATTGTCACTTGGCCAATTTTTACGGAGGAAATGATAGCACATTATGAGGATACAAAGAGCAACACCTTCTTTAGCCAATTGATAAATCTCAAACAAAAGGGTTTAGTGGGGCAGCACATTGAGGACTTCCAAAAAATTGAATATAAGGGTAACTAATATTCCAGAGGAACACAGGATTGATCTCTTCTTAGGTACTCTAAAGGATAACATCCAACATGAAGTTCGTGTTTTGGAACCTGATTCATTGGAGAAGGCATTCAGGTTGGCAAGAAAAGTTGAATGTAAAATTATGGTGGCAAGGAAGCCTACCACTCAATTCTATAAAGAAGGAAGTGTTGCTACGTCTAGATTTCCACAACCTACAAGGTTGACACCACAACAATTGGAAGAAAAAAGATCAAAAGGGCTTTGCTACAGTTGTGATAGCAAATACACTAAAGGTCATAAGTGTGCTGAGAAGAATTTATTTTACATAGATTGTGAAGAAGAAGAAGAAAATGAACAAGAAGAGGATATACACCAGGAACCACCCCTAGAAGAGGAAGAAATGAATCCGACCATATCGTGTAATGCACTGGCAGGAATTACCACTCCTCAAACTCTCTAGATAGAAGGACATATAAAGAAGAAAAGGGTAATAGTGTTGATTGATTCAGGTAGCACCCATAATTTTATTCATTATAAGGTAGCCAAGGAATTAAATTGTTTCCTATACCCAGCACCAGAATGTCAAGTGATGGTTGCAAATGGAGAACTATAAATTGCTCTGGAAAATGCCATAATATCAAGCTAACCATGGGGGAATATGTATTGACTAGTCCAATGCTTGCCATTCCTATGGGAGGTGCTGATGTTATACTAGGAGTACAATGGTTACAATCTTTGGGGACGGTAGCTTTTAATTTTCAAGAACTTTTCTTGAAATTTTTTTCAGAAGGAAAGGAAGTCGAATTACGGGGTATTGAAGGGAAGCCGGGAAGGATAATAAACTCTAATGTCATGACAAAGCTTCTAAAGAAAGAACAACGAGGCGTAATTGCACAATTATGCTCACTAGAAGTTCCGACATCAAAATCATCTATTTCTGCAGATCTCCAACAAGTCTTGGACAATCATTCCAAGGTGTTTGAAACTCCCAAAGGACTCCCACCTATTCATGATGATGATCATGCTATTCATTTGATTCCAGGAAGTGTTCCTCCAAACATCAGGCCTTATAGATATCCTTACTTCCAAAAGAGCGAAATTGAACGTATGATTGCGGAAATGTTAGAGGCGGGTATAATTCAACCTAGTCAAAGTTCTTTCTCTGCTCCTGTAGTATTGGTACACAAGAAGGATGGATCATGGCGAATGTGCCTGGATTATAGGGAGCTCAATAAGCTCACCATTAAAGACAAATTTCCCATTCCTATGATTGATGAATTATTGGATGAATTGCATGGAGCAATTTATTTTACCAAGTTGGATCTTCGTTCAGGATATCATCAAATTAGAATGAAGACTGAAGATATTCCAAAAACAACATTTCGAACTCATGAGGGTCATTATGAATTTTTGGTCATGCATTTTGGTCTTACCAATGCACCTTCTACATTTTAAGGGTTGATGAATTCCATTTTCAAACCCTTCCTTAGAAAATTTGTGCTAGTATTTTTTGATGATATACTAATCTACAGCAGGTCTTGGAAGGATCATGTTGAACATGTTGACAGGGTGCTCAAACTATTGCGGGAGAAACAATTATATGCAAAAAAGTCCAAATGTTTCTTTGGAGTACAAGAGGTGGAATATCTGGGTCATATTGTATCTCACGAGGGTGTTAAAGTGGACCCTAACAAAATTAAAGCCATTAAGGAATGGAAAGATCCCACAACCATAAAGCAGTTGCGAGGATTTCTCGGGTTAACAGGGTATTATCGCAAGTTTGTTAAGAATTATGGGAGAATAGCAGCACCTCTAACAACATTATTGAAGAAAGATGCATTTTCATGGACTCCTGAAGCAACTAAGTCCTTTGAACATCTTAAAGAGGCAATGTGCCTAGCACCGGTCTTAGCTACGCCAGACTTCACAAAAACCTTTATTGTGGAATGTGATGCCTTGGGAAATGGAATTGGTGCAGTTTTAATGCAGGAAGGAAGACCCATTGCTTTTGAAAGTCGTCCAATCAAAGGAAAGTATTTACAGAAACCTATTTATGAGAAGGAAATGTTAGCAATACTGCATGCACTAAAGAAATGGCGAACTTACCTAATGGGAAGACACTTCAAGGTAAAAACCAATCATGATAGTCTTAAACACTTTTTGGAACAAAGACTATCTTCAGAAGAGCAGCAAAAATGGGTCACAAAGATGTTGGGTTATGACTTTGAAATAATCTACAAAAAAAGGAAGCTAAATGTTGTTGCAGATGCACTCTCAAGAAAGAATGAAGAGGTGGAAGCATTGCTTTGTGCCATTTCTATTATCCAAGCAAATTGGATAGCCGAAGTAAGAGATGAATGGAAGAAGGACGAAAAAGTGTGGACACTTATTCAAAAGTTGCAGCAAGATCCTAGTACATCTGATACATTTAGTTGGAAAAATGATTCCTTATGGTACAAAGATCGCTTATATCTTTGTAAGAATTCCCAACTAAAACAAAAGATTTTTCTGGAATTGC